>CM038143.1:571369134-572569134 GCA_021437245.1 Aegilops speltoides
ATGTTTACTTTCTCTCTTATGCATCTTGATCTACTGTCTGCTCTAGAGATGATCGGTTCTAGATTACATATGCAGATGTTATTTACCTTCTCTCTGTCAAATCGCATGACTTGTTTCATCACTGCTATACTAGTTATGCTTTATCTAGTATTTCTGTTAATAAAATTATTCGGTAAATTGCTCATATTTCCAACAATCCAAAAACCTTATTATAGGCAATTTACACCAAATGGTTTTGCTACTTCCATGAGACCTCCTATGTTTGAGGGTATTCACTATAAGAGGTGGCGCCTGAGAGCAGTCTTATGGTTTCAAACCATGAGTTGCTATGACGCCACTCTCGGCAAACCTGAAGGAGAGCTTGATGCTCAACAAGCACAAGCTTTTCAGAAAATGGATACTCTGTTTAAGGCTGCTCTCTTGAGTGTTCTTGGAGAGAACATAGTTGATGCTTATGCGTCAATTGATAATGGAAAAGATATGTGGGATGCACTCGAGGCCAAGTTTGGGGTCTCGGATGCTGGCACTGAGCTGTACATCATGGAGCAATTCTATGATTACAGGATGACTGAAGAGCGCTCCGTGGTTGAGCAAGCTCATGAGATACAGTCGTTTGCTAGAGAACTTGAGCACTTCAGTTGTACGCTACCGGACAAGTTTGTTGCCGGAGGTATCATCACTAAGCTTCCTCCTTCATGGAGGAACTTTGCTACCTTGCTGAAGCATAAGAGGCAGGAGTTTTCCGTCCCGGATCTCATTGGCACTCTTGATGTGGAAGAAAAGGCGAGAGCAAAGGACACACGTGCTCGAGGTATTGAGGGAGGATCTAGTGCCAATGTGGTACGTAGCGAACTTCCAGCCCCACAAGTTCAAGAACAAGGGCAAGTTTGATGGTAAAGCAAAGTTTGATGGGAAGAACAAGGCAGTGCAACACACGAACTTCAAGAAGAAGACGGCAAGAAGAAAGGTGCTTGTCATGTGTGGAGATCCCGATCATTGGGCTCCTAGTTGCCCCAATCGCTATGACAAGCGCTATCTCGGAAAGGCGGCAAGACCGCTAATGTTGTCATCGGAGACATTGACATGAAGGATGCTTGGGTATGGTATATTTCCCACTATTCTTTCAAGATGTCATTCTCTGATTGGTTAATTGACACGGTGCTAATGTGCATGTATGCGGTGATATTTCCATGTTTTCGCCTTATCGGATCATAGGGACTTCAACCGTCTGATGGGCAACGGTTCAAGTGCTTCGCTCGTGGTGTTGGCACGGTCGATCTGAAGTTTACTTCGGGAAGATCGTATGCGGTGAAGAACGTGCATTATGTCCCTCCGTCAATAAAAATCTTGTTAGCGGATCTCTTCGTGTAGAGATGGCTATAAGCTTGTCTTTGAGTCGAATAAATTTGTAATATCCAAGTATGGAACCTTTGTTGGTAAAGGCTATGAGTCAGGAGGCCTGTTTCGCTTATCCTTATCGACGCTTGCAATAAAGTTGTTAATCATATTTGCAACAATAGTGAATCAAATGTGTGGCATTCACGACTTTGTCATGTTAACTTTGGTTGCATGTTGCGACTAGCGAAGTTGAACTTAATCCCTAGTTTCACCACCGTTAAGGGATCTAAGTGTGAAGTGTGTGCAAGCTAAGCAACCTCAGAATCTCACGTGATCATGGAGACGAGAAATCTTGCACCACTAGAACTTATACATTCAGATCTATGTGAAATGAATGGTGTTTTGACAAAAGGTGGAAAGAAATATTTCATGACGTTAATTGACGACTCCACTAGATACTGCTGTGTGCATCTTCTGAAATCTAAGGATGAGGCTTTGAACTTTTTCAAGATCAATAAAGCCGAAGTGGAAAACCAACTTGATCGGAAAATCAAGAGGCTTAGGTCCGACCGTGGTGGAGAGTATTTTTCCAATGAATTTGATGCTTTTTGTGCGGAACATGGTATAATCCATGAGAGGACGCCTCCCTACTCACCTCAATCAAATGGGGTGGCCGAAAGAAAGAACCGTACTCTAACTGATTTGGTTAACGCCATGTTAGACACATCGGGTCTCTCCAAGGCATGGTGGGGGGAGGCGATATTGACAGCATGTCATGTCCTAAATCGAGTTCCCACAAAGAACAAAGAGATAACTCCATTCGAGGAATGGGAGAAGAAAAGGTTAAAACTCTCTTATCTGCGAACATGGGGTTGTTTATAAAGTCAATGTTCCAATTCCAAAGAAGCGGAAACTTGGACCAAAGACTGTGGATTGTGTTTTCTTGGGATATGCTTTTCATAGCATTGGCATTAGATTCTTGGTTGTAAAATCTGAGGTACCTGACATGCATGTCGGTACGATCATGGAGTCGAATGATGCGACTTTCTTTGAAGATATCTTTCCCATGAAGGATATGGCTACCTCATCTAATCAGGAGATGCCTAGTTCATCGAATCAGGAACCAGTTACAATTATCGAACCTGCCATTTCGATGGAACACTTTCAAAGTCCTGTGGAGGAGAACAATGAAGTTCCTATTAGGAGCAAGAGACAGAGGACTGCAAAGTCCTTTGGTGATGATTTTCTTGTGTATCTCATAGATGATACTCCCAGTTCTATTTCAGAGGCCTATGCATCTGAAGATGCCGACTCATCGAAGGAAGCAGTTAAGAAGCGAGATGGATTCCATCTTGGCGAATGAAACTTGGGAGATAACTGATCGTCCTTATGGGTGCAAACCTATAGGATGCAAATGGGTATTCAAGAAGAAGCTTAGGCCTGATGGTACTATTGAAAAGTACAAGGCTCGGCTCGTGGCTAAGGGTTATACCCAAAAGGAAGGTGAAGATTTCTTTGATACTTACTCACCTGTGGCTCGACTGACCACTATTCGAGTTCTACTTTCACTAGCTGCCTCACATGGTCTTCTCGTTCATCAAATGGATGTTAAGACTGCTTTTCTAAATGGAGAGTTGGATGAGGAAATTTATATGGAACAACCAGATGGGTTCGTAATAGAAGGTCAGGAAGGGAAAGTGTGCAAGTTGCTGAAGTCTTTGTATGGACTCAAGCAAGCACCCAAACAGTGGCATGAGAAGTTCGAAAGAACTTTAACAGCCGCAGGCTTTGTTCTGAACAAAGCTGAGAAATGTGTGTCCTATCGCCATGGTGGGGGCGAGGGAGTTATGCTTTGCTTGTATGTTGATGACATACTGATTTTCGGAACAAATCTGAATGTTATTAAGGAGGTCAAGGATTTCCTATCTCGCTGTTTTGAGATGAAGGATTTAGGAGTGGCTGATGTCATTCTGAACATCAAGTTGTTGAGAGACGATGATGGTGGGATTACATTGCTTCAATCTCACTATGTGGAAAAGATCTTGAGTCGCTTTGGCTACAAAGTGATCGCAAGCCCTCTCCAACACCATATGATGCTAGCGTCTCGCTTGAAATAATCAAGAATTGCTAGAGATCAATTGAAGTATTCTCGATTATTGGCTCCCTTATGTACTTAGCCTTGATGCTACAAGACCTGAAATCTCTTTTCTGTTAGTAAGCTGAGCCGGTTTGTCTCAAAACCGGAGATGTGCATTGGAAAGCTCTAGAGAGAGTTTTGCGTTATTTGAAAGGCATCAGAAAATATGGAATTCACTACACCGGGCACCCAAAGGTGCTTGAAGGGTATAGTGACTCAAATCTGGATCTCGATGTTGATGAGATAAAGGCCACGAGCGGATATGTGTTCACTCATGGAGGTGGCGCTGTTTCTTGAAGTCTTGCAAGCGCACCATCTTAACGAGGTCAACTATGGAAGCAGAACTCACAAGACTAGATACAGCTACGGTCGAAGCAGATTGGCTTCGGCTCTTGAATGACTTGCGGTTGTTGAGAAACCTGTACGGGTGTCCTTATGAACTGCGATAATCAAACTGTGATCACAAAAGTGAGCAGCTCAAAGGATAACATGAAGTCATCAAGACACGCTTGGAGAAGGTTAAAGTCTGTCAGAAAATGAAAACTCGAGTTATTGCGCTGGATTATATCCAAACGCCTAAAAATCTGCAAATCCTTTTACTAAGGGTCTATCGCATAATGTGATAGATAATGCATCGAGGGAGATGGGTATGAGACCCACAATATGAGTTGTTCACAGTGGTAACCTATTCTTTGTGATCGGAGATCCCGTGAATTAGATGTGGAAGACAAGCTGTTGGTCAACTGGGAGGAGAGTATCCTTACTATTTAAAATACCACTCCATGAAGATGCAATACTCTCCTAATCTGCATGGCAGGTTGATGTATATCTTAATGTGTTCTAAGTGGCTCTTTGTAGAAGAGATGTTGTCCTGCAGAACATCTTTTGAAGAACACGCCTATATGAGTCTGATTGTCAAACGTCGCAATCTATGAGAGTAGGGTTCTCTCTAGTAAACTCATGAAAGGTCACGGAGTATGACGGATAAGCCCCACCCGCGGGGAAGACCCACGGTAGCCACGTATCGGCCAAGGCTTTATGTGAAGCTAGATTCGCAGAAAACTTGCAGTTCAAGGCCCAGTCCACTGTTCAAGTTGCTTACTAGTGTAGCATAGAGTTCTAGGTGGAAGTTCAACTTAACAGTCTCCACCGCAGCATCGTATATGAAACAGTGTTTTGGAACCAAAGGCAAATTTCTGTGTGCCTCTCGATCTGGTGGGGATTGCTGAATTTAGTCTATATTGGGCGGCCCAATAACTATTTCAGAAATTCCTAATAAATCCTAGAGGCCCACTTAGCCCATTTGTGCAAGGCAAGGGATACTACTAAAGTTTAGTCCCACATTGCTAGTCTAGTGGGAGTTGGACCTCCTTATAAGGGAGGTTCTTTCCCTACTTGTACGAGCATGAGAACAAGAGGGACATCCACGCGCGCTCCTCCTCAGCCGCCCGCCTCGCCACGCCACGCCTCGTCACGACGCGCCGCGCCGCGGGTTGCGGGAATGAGCCGAGCCGATGTCTAATTTTTGCCACGCACTACGGGTATACGAAAGGTCACTTGGGAGCTGGAAAGTTTTGCGGTAGTGGACAATTAATATGAACGGCGCACCCTTCGCGTGCCGCCTGTTCACTTCGCCTCCCATCGCAGCCTGTTCGCATCCATCTCTTGTGCCTATATAAGAGAGGTCGCTCCTCTCCAGAGAGACACATCAGAAGGTCCTCTTTCTCTCGCCACACAAGTTCCATTCTCTGCGCTGCTGTTGTCCTCCTCATCCCGGCTTGCGGCGTGCACCACGAGTCGGGACAGTAGGCCTCCGGAACCACACTCTTTGAGTCCTGTACGGGAGAAGGGTGATAAGGTTTTTGGGGACCGCTCTGCGCGACTACTGGCTGCTTCATCACGGACGATCCGTCGCCGACGACTACTTCCCTGGACGACGACTTCTTCCCGACGCCCACGACCTCCTCGACGACATGGCAGGCGAGGACACCGACCCCAAGTCCAGCGCTTACATTGCTGTTGTGCCGACGTGTTCTTCTCCTTTCTCGCTACAAGTCCTACTACAGTTCTTGGCTCTAGTTTCATCCCACGATGTTAGGTTCTATGTCGATAAGCAACTTCATGTAGTGTCTGTTCTAGATGTGTTTACTTCAAACTCATATATGCGCATTTATGTTTACTTTCTCTCTTATGCATCGTGATCTACTGTCTGCTCTAGAGATGATCGGTTCTAGATTACATATGCAGATGTTATTTACCTTCTCTCTGTCAAATCGCATGACTTGTTTCATCACTGCTAGACTAGTTATGCTTTATCTAGTATTTCTGTTAATAAAATTATTCGGTAAATTGCTCATATTTCCAACAATCCAAAAACCTTATTATAGGTAATTTACACCAAATGGTTTTGCTACTTCCATGAGACCTCCTATGTTTGAGGGTATTCACTATAAGAGATGGCGCGTGAGAGCAGTCTTATGGTTTCAAACCATGAGTTGCTATGACGCCACTCTCGGCAAACCTGAAGGAGAGCTTGATGCTCAACAAGCACAAGCTTTTCAGAAAATGGATACTCTGTTTAAGGCTGCTCTCTTGAGTGTTCTTGGAGAGAACATAGTTGATGTTTATGCGTCAATTGATAATGGAAAAGATATGTGGGATGCACTCGAGGCCAAGTTTGGGGTCTCGGATGCTGGCACTTAGCTGTACATCATGGAGCAATTCTATGATTACAGGATGACTGAAGAGCGCTCCGTGGTTGAGCAAGCTCATGAGATACAGTCGTTTGCTAGAGAACTTGAGCACTTCAGTTGTACGCTACCGGACAAGGTTGTTGCCGGAGGTATCATCACTAAGCTTCCTCCTTCATGGAGGAACTTTGCTACCTTGCTGAAGCATAAGAGGCAGGAGTTTTCCGTCCCGGATCTCATTGGCACTCTTGATGTGGAAGAAAAGTCAAGAGCAAAGGACACACGTGCTCGAGGTATTGAGGGAGGATCTAGTGCCAATGTGGTATGTATAGAAACTTCCAGCCCCACAAGTTCAAGAACAAGGGCAAGTTTGATGGTAAAGCAAAGTTTGATGGGAAGAACAAGGCTGTGCAACACACGAACTTCAAGAAGAAGACTGGCAAGAAGAAAGGTGCTTGTCATGTGTGTGGAGATCCTGATCATTGGGCTCCTAGTTGCCCCAATCGCTATGACAAGCGCTATCTCGGAAAGGCGGCAAGACCGCTAATGTTGTCATCGGAGACATTGACATGAAGGATGCTGGGTATGGTATATTTCCCACTATTCTTTCAAGATGTCATTCTCCGATTGGTTAATTGACACGGTGCTAATGTGCATGTATGCGGTGATATTTCCATGTTTTCGCCTTATCGGATCACAGGGACTTCAACCGTGCTGATGGGCAACGGTTCAAGTGCTTCGCTCGTGGTGTTGGCACGGTCGATCTGAAGTTTACTTGGGGAAGATCGTCTTGGTCAAGAACGTGCATTATGTCCCTCCGTCAATAAAAATCTTGTTAGCGGATCTCTTCTGTAGAGATGGCTATAAGCTTGTCTTTGAGTCGAATAAATTTGTAATATCCAAGTATGGAACCTTTGTTGGTAAAGGCTATGAGTCGGAGGCCTGTTTCGCTTATCCTTATCGACGCTTGCAATAAAGTTGTTAATCATATTTGCAACAATAGTGAATCAAATGTGTGGCATTCACGACTTTGTCATGTTAACTTTGGTTGCATGTCGCGACTAGCGAAGTTGAACTTAATCCTAGTTTCACCACCGTTAAGGGATCTAAGTGTCAAGTGTGTGCAAGCTAAGCAAGCTCAGAATCTCACGTGATCATGGAGACGAGAAATCTTGCACCACTAGAACTTATACATTCATATCTATGTGAAATGAATGGTGTTTTGACAAAAGGTGGAAAGAAATATTTCATGACGTTAATTGACGACTCCACTAGATACTGCTATGTGTATCTTCTGAAATCTAAGGATGAGGCTTTGAACTTTTTCAAGATCTATAAAGCTGAAGTGGAAAACCAACTTGATCGGAAAATCAAGAGGCTTAGGTCCGACCGTGGTGGAGAGTATTTTTCCAATGAATTTGATGCTTTTTGTGCGGAACATGGTATAATCCATGAGAGGACGCCTCCCTACTCACCTCAATCAAATGGGGTGGCCGAAAGAAAGAACCGTACTCTAACTGATTTGGTTAACGCCATGTTAGACACATCGGGTCTCTCAAGGCATGGTGGGGGAGGCGATATTGACAAAGATGTCATGTCCTAAATCGAGTTCCCACAAAGAACAAAGAGATAACTCCATTCGAGGAATGGGAGAAGAAAAGGTTAAAACTCTCTTATCTGCGAACATGGGGTTGTTTATAAAGTCAATGTTCCAATTCCAAAGAAGCGGAAACTTGGACCAAAGACTGTGGATTGTGTTTTCTTGGGATATGCTTTTCATAGCATTGGCTATAGATTCTTGGTTGTAAAATCTGAGGTACCTGACATGCATGTCGGTACGATCATGGAGTCGAATGATGCGACTTTCTTTGAAGATATCTTTCCCATGAAGGATATGGCTACCTCATCTAATCAGGAGATGCCTAGTTCATCGAATCAGGAACCAGTTACAATTATCGAACCTGCCATTTCGATGGAACACTTTCAAAGTCCCGTGGAGGAGAACAATGAAGTTCCTATTAGGAGCAAGAGATAGAGGACTGCAAATTCCTTTGGTGATGATTTTCTTGTGTATCTCATAGATGATACTCCCAGTTCTATTTCAGAGGCCTATGCATCTGAAGATGCTGACTACTGGAAGGAAGCAGTTCGTACCGAGATGGATTCCATCTTGGCGAATGAAACTTGGGAGATAACTGATCTTCCTTATGGGTGCAAACCTATAGGATGCAAATGGGTATTCAAGAAGAAGCTTAGGCCTGATGGTACTATTGAAAAGTACAAGGCTCGGCTCGTGGCTAAGGGTTATACCCAAAAGGAAGGTGAAGATTTCTTTGATACTTACTCACCTGTGGCTCGACTGACCACTATTCGAGTTCTACTTTCACTAGCTGCCTCACATGGTCTTCTCGTTCATCAAATGGATGTGAAGACTGCTTTTCTAAATGGGAGTTGGATGAGGAAATTTATATGGAACAACCAGATGGGTTCGTAATAGATGGTCAGGAAGGGAAAGTGTGCAAGTTCCTGAAGTCTTTGTATGGACTCAAGCAAGCACCCAAACAGTGGCATGAGAAGTTTGAAAGAACTTTAACAGCCGCAGGCTTTGTTGTGAACGAAGCTGACAAATGTGTGTACTATCGCCATGGTGGGGGCGAGGGAGTTATGCTTTGCTTGTATGTTGATGACATACTGATTTTCGGAACAAATCTGAATGTTATTAAGGAGGTCAAGGATTTCCTATCTCGCTGTTTTGAGATGAAGGATTTAGGAGTGGCTGATGTCATTCTGAACATCAAGTTGTTGAGAGACGATGATGGTGGGATTACATTGCTTCAATCTCACTATGTGGAAAAGATCTTGAGTCCCTTTGGCTATAGTGACTGCAAGCCCTCTCCAACACCATATGATGCTAGCGTCTGCTTCAAAGAATCAAGAATTGCTAGAGATCAATTGAAGTATTCTCGATTATTGGCTCCTTATGTACTTAGCTGCTACAAGACTCGACATCCCTTTTGCTGTTAGTAAGCTGAGCCGGTTTGTCTCAAAACCGGAGATGTGCATTGGAAAGCTCTAGAGAGAGTTTTGCGTTATTTGAAAGGCATCAGAAAATATGGAATTACTACACCGGGCACCCATAGGTGCTTGAAGGTTATAGTGACTCAAATCGGATCTCGATGTCGATGAGATAAAGGCCACGAGCGGATATGTGTTCACTCATGGAGGTGGCGCTGTTTCTGAAGTCTTGCAAGCGCACCATCTTAACGAGGTCAACTATGGAAGCAGAACTCACAAAGACTAGATACAGCTACGGTCGAAGCAGATTGGCTTCGCGGCTCTTGAATGACTTGCCGTTGTTGAGAAACCTGTACGGGTGTCCTTATGAACTGCGATAATCAAACTATGATCACAAAAGTGAGCAGCTCAAAGGATAACATGAAGTCATCAAGACACGCTCAGAGAAGGTTAAAGTCTGTCAGAAAATGAAAACTCCGAGTTATTGCGCTGGATTATATCCAAACGCCTAAAAATCTGGCAGATCCTTTTACTAAGGGTCTATCGCGTAATGTGATAGATAATGCATCGAGGGAGATGGGTATGAGACCCACAATATGAGTTGTTCACAGTGGTAACCTATTCTTTGTGATCGGAGATCCCGTGAATTAGATGTGGAAGACAAGCTGTTGGTCAACTGGGAGGAGAGTATCCTTACTATTTAAAATACCACTCCATGAAGATGCAATACTCTCCTAATCTGCATGGCAGGTCGATGTATATCTTAATGTGTTCTAAGTGGCTTTTTGTAGCAGAGATGTTGTCCTGCAGAACATCTTTTGAAGAACACACCTATATGAGTCTGATTGTCAAACGTCGCAATCTATGAGAGTAGGGTTCTCTCTAGTAAACTCATGAAAGGTCACGGAGTATGACGATAAGCTCCACCAGGGAAGACCCACGGTAGCCACGTGATCGGTCAAGGCTTTATGTGAAGCTAGATTCACGTAAAACTTGCGCTTCAAGGCCCATCCATCGCTCAAGTTGCTTACTAGTGTAGCATAGAGTTCTAGGTGGAAGTTCAATTTAACAGTCTCCACTGCAGTACCGGTATATAAAACAGTGTTTTGGAACCAAAGGAAAATTTCTGTGTGCCTCTGGGATCTGGTGGGGGATTGCTGGAATTTAGTCTATAATGGGGCGGCCCAATAACTATTTCAGAAATTCCTAATAAATCCTAGAGGCCCACTTAGCCCATTTGTGCAAGGCAAGGGATACTACTAAAGTTTAGTCCCACATTGCTAGTCTAGTGGGAGTTGGACCTCCTTATAAGGGAGGTTCTTTCCCTACTTGTACGAGCATGAGAACAAGAGGGACATCCGCGCGCGCTCCTCCTCCGCCGCCCGCCTCGCCACGCCTCGTCACGACGCGCCGCGGGTTGCGGGTTGCGGGAATGAGCCGAGCCGATGTCTAATTTTTGCCACGCACTACGGGTATACGAAAGGTCACTTGGGAGCTGGAAAGTTTTGCGGTAGTGGACAATTAATATGAACGGCGCACCCTTCGCGTGCCGCCTGTTCACTTCGCCTCCCTCCGTTGCTTCGCCTCCCATCGCAGCCTGTTCGCATCCATCTCTTGTGCCTATATAAGAGAGGTCGCCTTCCGAGAGAGACACATCGAAGGTCCTCTTCCTCTCGCCACACAAGTTCCATTCTCTGCGCTGCTGTTGTCTTCCTCATCCCGGCTTGCGCGGCACCGAAGTCGGGACAAGAGGCTCCGAACCGCACTCTTTGAGTCCTGTACGGGAGAAGGGTGATAAGGTTTTTGGGGAGCGCTCTGCGCGACTACTGGCTGCTTCATCACGGACGATCCGGTCGCCGACGACTACTTCCCGGACGACGACTTCTTCCCCGACGTCCACGACCTCCTCGACGACATGGCAGGCGAGGACACCGACCCCAAGTCCAGCGCTTCTGTTGCTGCTGTGCCGTACGTGTTCTTCTCCTTTCTGTTACAAGTCCTACTACAGTTCTTGGCTCTAGTTTCTGTCCTACGTATGTTAGGTTCTATGTCGTATAAGCAACTTCATCTAGTGTCTGTTCTAGATGTGTTTACTTCAAACTCATATATGCAGACGATGTTTACTTTCTCTCTTATGCATCTTGATCTACTGTCTGCTCTAGAGATGATCGGTTCTAGATTACATATGCAGATGTTATTTACCTTCTCTCTGTCAAATCGCATGACTTGTTTCATCACTGCTATACTAGTTATGCTTTATCTAGTATTTCTGTTAATAAAATTATTCGGTAAATTGCTCATATTTCCAACATTATAGACTCCCATCAGGCGAACCATAAGTACATGTTCACATCTACACTGCTATGGTCAACGCACATGTAACACGAAATGTACGCACTAATGCAATAAACTAGACCATGTTGCTAGCATCAGTTGAAAATCATAGAATGGGCAATGCTTGTATAACTACAATACTACATAGCCTACCACGGAAATATTAGACAGTCTATACTCTATACCAGTATACCAATGCTTGCACAGTGTGTATTAGCATTTTAACAAGCACGCAATTTATTTATTTTAGAACGAAGACGCTAGGAGCGTCCGGCTTTAAATTAATAAAGCCCACGACGGAACAGGCAGCGTAGCATCACGAACGGTCATTACACGGACAAACCAAAAGCAGACGCCACGGCATAGCTAGCGACTAAGCCAGGGAGGGTTCGTAGCCGGGCGATGAGCACGATAGAAGGCCGAAGCCCATGGACATGAGCGCGTGGGCTCGCGAGAAACAAAACAAAAGATCACTCCCAACGTCAGGGAGGAGCCGTTGGCTCCCTAGCCGCAACGTAAACCTGGTGAACTCGATCTTGTGCGTGCTTCATCATCTAAGAGTCCTTCCGCTTCGCCAACGGACTCCACTGCTGCAGTAGGACAGAACATTTGCATATGATATTAGCCAGGTGCGATGGGAAAGATCCCTCAATGGTAAATTTGTTGCGGGTTAGCCCTAAGGACCATAACATGGCCCCAATACTAGTCCACATCACGCACTTGTGCTGACCTTGGACCGAGTCCAGTAGTCCCACAAGTTCGGAAGAGGAGCGCAGGGCCCATGGGACGCCGGCTGCCTCGCGCAAAGCGCTCCAAGCAAACATAGCTAAAGGGCATAGGAAGAAAACGTGGTTTGCGTTCTCGGGATTCCCACATAATGCACAAGGACCCGAAGCCGGGCCATTCCGTTTTGCAATGTTGAGGGACATGGGGAGGCGATCCCGGAACATTTGCCAAAGAAACACTTTGATCTTTAGCGGAACGCGCACATGCCAAAGTCCTTTCACCTCCCTACGTACCGTCCCTTGGCACAGTTTGTTGTATAAGGACTTGACCGAAAACTTCCTGGAGGCGTTTAGATGCCACGACAACCTGTCAGGCTTGTTTGTCAGCGCAATGGCAGAAACCAGCTCCAGCAAGGTGCCCCACCTTGCTGATTCCGGTGCATTTAGAGTATGGCAGAAGGCTATGGCCTGTGGGGAAACCAAAGCCTCTGCCACCCTAAGGTTAGGGTGCACCGCCAGTGCATATATGTCCGGGAAATCCTCCCAAAGGGGACGTGTGCCCACCCAAAGGTCAAGCCAAAAGCGGGTGGAGCGGCCATTGCCAACGGTGAATTCGGCCCCCTGGCCAAAAGTCGGTCTAATAGCCTGCAAATGCTGCCAGAAAGGGGAGCCCTTCGTCTCTGCATCGAAAAAAATCCTGTTGGGAAAGTATTTTGCCCTAAGGATATTAGCCCATAAGCCCGTCGCCCCTTGCGAGAGCTTCCAGATCCACTTGCACATTAGCGCAATGTCTTGTAGTCTGGTATTGGTGATTCCTAGTCCTCCCATGCACTTGGTGAAGGAAATATGCCCTAGAGGCAATAATAAAGTTATTATTTATTTCCTTATATCATGATAAATGTTTATTATTCATGCTAGAATTGTATTAACCGGAAACATAATACATGTGTGAATATATAGACAAACAGAGTGTCACTAGTATGCCTCTACTTGACTAGCTTGTTAATCAAAGATGGTTATGTTTCCTAACCATGGACAAAGAGTTGTTATTTGATTAATGGGATCACATCATTAGTTGAATGATCTGATTGACATGACCCATTCCGTTAGCATAGCACCCGATCGTTTTAGTATGTTGCTAGTGTTTCCTTCATGACTTATACATGTTCCTGTGACTATGAGATTATGCAACTCCTGCTTACTGGAGGAACACTTTGTGTGCTACCAAACGCCACAACGAATCGGGTGATTATAAAGGTGCTCTACAGGTGTCTCCAAAGGTACTTGTTGAGTTGGCGTATTTTGAGATTAGGATTTGTCACTCCGAATGTCGGAGAGGTATCTCTGGGCCCTCTCGGTAATACATATCACTTAAGCGTTGCAAGCATTTCAACTAATGAGTTAGTTGCGAGATGATGTATTACGGAACGAGTAAAGAGACTTGCCGGTAACGAGATTGAACTAGGTATTGGATAACGACGATCGAATCTCGGACAAGTAACATGCCGATGACAAAGGGAACAACGTATGTTGTTGTGCGGTTTGACCGATAAATATCTTCGTAGAATATGTAGGAACCAATATGGGCATCCAGGTCCCGCTATTGGTTATTGACCGGAGACGTGTCTCGGTCATGTCTACATTGTTCTCGAACCGTAGGGTCCGCACGCTTAAGGTTTCGATGACAGTTCCATCATGAGTTTATGTATTTTGATGTACCAAGGTTGTTCGAGTCCCGATGTGATCACGACATGACGAGGAGTCTCAAATGGTCGAGACATAAAGATTGATATATTGGACGGATATATTTGGACACCGGAAAGGTTCCGGGTGAGATTGGGAATATACCGGAGTTCCGGGAGGTTACCGGAACCCCCCGGTAAGTATATGGGCCTTAGTGGAAGGGAGAGAGAAGGAGCAAGGGAGGGGGCGCCCCCCCAAGCCCAATCCGAATTGGGAGGGGGGCCGGCCCCCCCTTTCCTTCTCTCCTCCCCCCTCTTCCTTCCTTCTCCTACTCCTAATAGGAAAGGGGGGCCAAACCTACTTGGAGTAGGTTTGCCCCCTATGGCGCCCTCCTCCCTAGGCCGGCCTCCTCCTCCCTCCCTCCTTTATATATGGGGTGGGGGCACCCTAGACAGATGTTGATCATTGAGATCGCCTCAGCCGCAGCGCGTGCCCCCTCCACGATATTACACCTCGGTCATATTGTAGCGGTGCTTAGGCGAAGCCTCGCAACAGAGAACATCAAGATCGCCACCACGCCATCGTCTTGCGACTGAACTCCTCCCGCCTCTCTGCTGGATCGAGATTAAAAGGCCACCGAACTGTACGTGTGTCAAGAACTCGGAGGTGCCGAGTAACGGTGCTTGGATCGGTTGAACCGGAGGACGACGACTACTTCCTCTACGCTTGCGTCAACGCTCCGCGCTTGGTCACGAGGGTACGAGACAACACTCTCCCCTCTCGCTGCTATGCATCACCATGATCTTGCGTGTGCGTAGGAATTTTTTGAAATTACTACGCTCCCCAACAGGGCATCCGAGCCTAGGTTTTATGGTTTGATGTTATATGCACGAGTAGAATACAAGTGAGTTGTGGGCGATATATGTCCTATCGCTTACCAGATGTCATACTTTGGTTCGGGCGGTATTGTTGGATGAAGCGGCCGGACCGACATTACGCCAGACGCTTACGCGAGACTGGTTTTACCGCCGTGCTTTGCACACAGTGACTAGCGGTGTCGCCTCCTCCAACTTTAGTTGAACCGAGTGTGGCTACGCCCGGTCCTTGCGAAGGTTAAAACAACATCAACTTGACAAACTATCGTTGTGGTTTTGATGCATAGGTGAGATTGGTTCTTGCTTAAGCCCGTAGCAGCCACGTAAAACTTGCAACAACAAAGTAGAGGATGTCTAACTTGTTTTTGCAGGGCATGTTGTGATGTGATATGGCCAAGACATGATGCTATATTTTTATTGTATGAGATGATCATGTTTTGTAACCGGTTATCGGCAATCGGCAGGAGCCATATGGTTGTCGCTTATTGTATGAAATGCAACGCTCTGTAATTGCTCTACTTTATCACTAAGCGGTAGCGATAGTTGTAGAAGCAATAGATGGCGAACGACAACGATGCTGCGATGGAGATCAAGGTGTCGCTACCGTGACGATGGTGATCATGATGGTGCTTCGAGATGGAGATCACAAGCACAAGATGATGATGGCCATATCATATCACTTATATTGATTGCATGTGATGTTTATCCTTTATGCATCTTATCTTGCTTTGA
This sequence comes from Aegilops speltoides, assembly GCA_021437245.1. Classification (NCBI taxonomy): domain Eukaryota; kingdom Viridiplantae; phylum Streptophyta; class Magnoliopsida; order Poales; family Poaceae; genus Aegilops; species Aegilops speltoides. The sequence continues at coordinate 571,384,664 of CM038143.1, forward strand.
TTGACGGTAGCATTTTAAGATGATCTCTCACTAAAATTACCAAGAAGTGTTCTCCCGAGTATGCACCGCTGCAAAGTTCGTCGTGCCCGCACACCACGTGATGATCGGGTGTGATAAGCTCTCACGTCCATCTACAACGGGTGCAAGCCAGTTTTGCACACGCAGAATACTCAAAGTTAAACTTGACGAGCCTAGCCTATGCAGATATGGCCTCGAACACGGAGACCGAAGGTCGAGTGTGAATCATATAGTAGATATGATCAACATAGTGATGTTCACCATTGAAAACTACTCCATCTCACGTGATGATCGGTTATGGTTTAGTTTATTTGGATCACGTGATCACTTAGATGACTAGACAGATGTCTGTCTAAGTGGGAGTTCTTAAGTAATATGATTAATTGAACTTAAATTTATCATGAACTTAGTCCTGGTAGTATTTTGCAAATTATGTTGTAAGATCAATAGCTTGCGTTGTTGCTTTCATGTGTTTATTTTAATATGTTCCTAGAGAAAATTGTGTTGAAAAATGTTAGTAGCAATGATGCGGATTGGATCCGCGATCTGAGGTTTATCCTCAATGCTGCAAAGAAGAATTATGTCCTTAATGCACCGCTAGGTGAAAGACCTATTGCAGGAGCAGATGCAGACGTTATGAATGTTTGGCTAGCTCAATATGATGACTACTTGATAGTTTTGTGCACCAGGCTCTATGGCTTAGAATCGGGACTTCAAAGATGTTTTGAACATCATGGACCATATGAGATGTTCCAGGAGTTGAAGTTAATATTTCAAGCAAATACCCGAGTTGAGAGATATGAAGTCTCTAACAAGTTCTATAGCTAGAAGATGGAGGAGAATCGCTCAACTAGTGAGCATGTGCTCAGATTGTCTGGGTACTACAATCGCTTGAATCAAGTGGAAGTTAATCTTCCAGATAAGATAGTGATTGACAGAATTCTCTAGTCACCATCACCAAGTTAGTAGAACTTCGTGATGAACTATAGTATGCAAGGGATGATGAAAATGATTCCCGAGTTTTTTTCATGATGATGAAATCGATGGAGGTAGAAATCAAGAAAGAACATCAAGTGTTGATGGTTAACAAGACCAGTAGTTTCAAAAAAGGGCAAAGGGATAGAAGGGAACTTCAAGAAGAACGGCAAGCAAGTTGCTGCTCAAGTGAAGAAGCCCAAGTCTGGACCTAAGCATGAGACTAAGTGCTTTTACTGTAAAGGAAATGGTCACTGGAAGCGGAAATGCCCTAAATATTTGGTGGATAAGAAGGATGGCAAAGTAAACAAAGGTATATTTGATATACATGTTATTGATGTGTACTTTACTAGTGTTTATAGCAACCCCTCAGTATTTGGTACTGGTTCAGTTGCTAAGAGTAGTAACTCAAACGGAGTTGCGTAATAAAAGAAACTAGTTAAGGGTGAAGTGACGATGTGTGTTGAAAGTAGTTTCAAGATTGATATGATCATCATCGCACACTCCCTATACTTTCAGGATTAGTGTTGAACCTAAATAAATGTTATTTGGTGTTTGCGTTGAGCATGAATATGATTTGATCGTGTTTATTGCAATACGGTTATTCATTTAAGTAAGAGAATAAACTGTTGTTCTGTTTACATGAATAAAACCTTATATGGTTACACGCCCAATGAAAATGGTTGATTGGATCTCGATCGTAGTGATACACATATTCATAATATTGAAACCAAAAGATACAAAGTTAATAATGATAGTGCAACTTATTTATGGCACTGCCGTTTAGGTCATATTGGTGTAAAGCGCATGAAGAAACTCCATGCTAATGGGATTTTGGAATCACTTGATTATGAATCACTTGATGATTGCGAACCATGCCTCATGGGAAAGATGACTAAGACTCCGTTCTCCGGAACAGTGGAGCGAGCAAGATTTGTTGGAAATCATACATACAGATGTATGTGGTCCGATGAATGTTGAGGCTCGTGGCGGATATCGTTATTTTCTCACCTTCACACATGATTTAAGCAGATATGGGTATATCTACTTAATGAAGCATAAGTCTGAAACATTTGAAAAGTTCAAAGAATTTCAGAGTGAAGTTGAAAATCATCGTAACAAGAAAATAAGGTTTCTACGATCTGATCGCGGAGACAAATATTTGCGTTACGAGTTTGGTCTTCAATTAAAACAATGTGGAATAGTTTCACAAATTCATGCCACCTGGAACACCACATCATAATGGTGTGTCCGAACGTCATAACCGTACTTTATTGGATATAGTACAATCTATGATGTTTCTTACCGATTTACCAATATCGCTTTTGGGATCATGCATTAGAGACAACTGCATTCACGTTAAATAGGGCACCATCTAAACCGCTGAGACGACACTATATGAACTGTGGTTTAGCAAGAAACCAAAGTTGTCGTTTCTTAATGTTTGGGGCTGCGATGCTTATGTGAAAAAGTTTCATCCTAATAAGCTCAAACTCAAATCAGAGAAGTGCGTCTTCATAGAATACCCAAAGGAAATTGTTGGGTACACCTTCTATCACAGATCCGAAGGCAAAACATTCGTTGCTAATAAACGGATCCTTTCTAGAGAAGGAGTTTCTCTCGAAAGAAGTGAGTGGGAGGAAAGTAGAACTTGATGAGGTAATTGTACCTTCTCCCTTATTGGAAAGTAGTTCATCACAGAAATCTGTTCCTGTGACTACTACACCAATTAGTGAGGAAGCTAATGATGTTGATCATGTAACTTCAGATCAAGTTACTACCGAATCTCAGGTAAACCAGAGTGAGATCCGCACCAGAGTGGTATAGTAATCCTGTTCTGGAAGTCATGTCACTAGACCATGATGAACCTACGAACTATGAGGAAGCGATGATGAGCCCAGATTCCGCGAAATGTCTTGAGGCCATGAAATCTGAGATGAGATCCATGTATGAGAACAAAGTGTGGACTTTGGTGGAGTTGCCCGATGATCGGCAAGCCATAGAAAATAAATGGATCTTCAAGAGGAAGACGGACGCTGATAGTAGTGTTACTATCTACAAAGCTAGACTTGTCGAAAAAGGTTTTTGACAAAGTTCAAGATGTTGAATGCAATGAGATTTTCTCACTCGTATCGATGCTTAAAAGTCTGTCCGAATCATGTTAGAAATTGCCGCATTTTATGAAATCTGGCAAATGGATAAACAAAACTGCATTCCTTAATGGAGTTTTAAAGAAGAGTTGTATGTGATGCAACCAAGAGGTTTTGTCGATCTTAAAGGTGTTAACAAAATGTGCATCTATGGACTGGTGCAAGCATCTCGGAGTTGGAATATACGCCTTGATAAGTTGATCAAAGCAAATAGTTTATACAGACTTGCAGTGAAGCCTGTATTTACTAGAAAGTGAGTGGGAGCACTACAGTATTTCTGATAAGTATATGTGAGTAACATATTGTAGATCGGAAATAATGTAGAATTATTCTGCAAAGCATAAAGGAGTGTTTCAAAGGAGTTTTTCAAAGAAAGACCTCGGTGAAGCTGCTTACATATTGAGCATCAAGATCTATCGAGATAGATCAAAACGCTTGATAAGTTTTTTCAATGAGTACATACCTTGACAAGATTTTGAAGTAGTTCAAAATGGAACAGTCAAAGAAAGAGTTCTTGCCTGTGTTACAAGGTGTGAAATTGAGTAAGACTCAAAACCCGACCATGGCGTAAGATAGAAAGAGAATGAAAGTCATTCCTATGCCTTGGCCATAGGTTCTATAAAGTATGCCATGCTGTGTACCGATCTATTGTATACCCCTGCACCGAGTTTGGCAAGGAGTACAATAGTGATCTAGGAGTAGATCATCGACACAGCGGTCAAAATTATCCTTAGTGGAATAAGGATATGTTTCTCGATTATGGAAGTGACAAAAGGTTCGTCGTAAAGGGTTACGCCGATGCAAGTTTTGACACCGATCCGATGACTCTAAGTCTCGATCTAGATACATATTGAAAGTGGGAGCAATTAGCTAGAGTAGCTCCGTGCGAGCATTGTAGACATAGAAAATTGCAAAATACATAACAGATCTGAATGTGAAAGACCCGCTGACTAAGATTCTCTCACAAGCAAAACATGATCACACCTTAGTACTCTTTGGGTGTTAATCACATAGCGATGTGAACTAGATTACTGAATCTAGTAAACCCTTTGGGTGTTGGTCACATGGCGATGTGAACTATGGGTGTTAATCACATGATGATGTGAATTATCGATGTTAATCACATGGTGATGTGATCTAGATTATTGACTCTAGTGCAAGTGGGAGACTGAAGGAAATATGCCCTAGAGGCAATAATAAAGTTATTATTTATTTCCTTATATCATGATAAATGTTTATTATTCATGCTAGAATTGTATTAACCGGAAACATAATACATGTGTGAATATATAGACAAACAGAGTGTCACTAGTATGCCTCTACTTGACTAGCTTGTTAATCAAAGATTGTTATGTTTCCTAACCATGGACAAAGAGTTGTTATTTGATTAACGGGATCACATCATTAGTTGAATGATCTGATTGACATGACCCATTCCGTTAGCATAGCACCCGATCGTTTTAGTATGTTGCTAGTGCTTCCTTCATGACTTATACATGTTCCTGTGACTATGAGATTATGCAACTCCCGTTTACCGGAGGAACACTTTGTGTGCTACCAAATGTCACAACGTAACTGGGTGATTATAAAGGTGCTCTACAGGTGTCTCCAAAGGTACTTGTTGAGTTGGCGTATTTCGAGATTAGGATTTGTCACTCCGAATGTCGGAGAGGTATCTCTGGGCCCTCTCGGTAATACATATCACTTAAGCCATGCAAGCATTTCAACTAATGAGTTAGTTGCGAGATGATGTATTACGGAACGAGTAAAGAGACTTGCTGGTAACGAGATTGAACTAGGTATTGGATACCGACGATCGAATCTCGGACAAGTAACATGCCGATGACAAAGGGAACAACGTATGTTGTTGTGCGGTTTGACCGATAAAGATCTTCGTAGAATATGTAGGAACCAATATAGGCATCCAGGTCCCGCTATTGGTTATTGACCGGAGACGTGTCTCGGTCATGTCTACATTGTTCTCGAACCGTAAGGTCCGCACGCTTAAGGTTTCGATGATGCTTTCATTATGAGTTTATGTATTTTGATGTACCAAGGTTGTTCGAGTCCCGGATGTGATCACGACATGACGAGAAGTCTCAAATAGTCGAGACATAAAGATTGATATATTGGACGGATATATTTGGACACCGGAAAGGTTCCGGTGAGATTGGGAATATACCGAGTTCCGGAGGTTACCGAACCCCGGTAAGTATATGGGCCTTATTGGGCCTTAGTGTAAGGGAGGAGAAGGAGCAAGGGAGGGGCGCCCCAAGCCCAATCCGACTGGGAGGGGGGCCCCCCTTTCCTTCTCTCCTCCCCCTCTTCCTTCCTTCTCCTACTCCTAATAGGAAGGGGGCCAAACCTACTTGGAGTAGGTTTGCCCCCCCTATGGCGCCTCCTCCTAGGCCGGCCTCCTCCTCCCTCCCTCCTTTATATATCGGGGTGGGGGCACCCTAGACAGACAAGTTGATCATTGAGATCGCTCTTAGCTGTGCGGTGCCCCCTCCACGATATTACACCTCGGTCATATTGTAGCGGTGCTTAGGCGAAGCCTCGCGACAGAGAACATCAAGATCGCCACCACGCCGTCGTCCGACGGAACTCCTCCCCGCCTCTGCTGGATCGGAGATCGGGTGCGCCATCGAGCTGTACGTGTGTCAAGAACTCGGAGGTGCCGGAGTAACGGTGCTTGGATCGGTTGAACCGGGAGGATGTACGACTACTTCCTCTACGTTGCATCAACGCTTCTGCTTCGGTCTACGAGGGTACGTAGACAACACTCTCCCCTCTCGTTGCTATGCATCACCATGATCTTGCGTGTGCGTAGGAATTTTTTTTGAAATTACTACGTTCCCCAACAGTTGGGCCTGCAAACCGCTTCCCATTTGACCATATGGTATTTTCGTTTGAGATCCGTTCCTTCCCAAAATAAGCGGGCTCTTGGCGTGAACCCCCTCGGCCAAAAGGAAAAGACCCATAGCAAACATGGGGAGCGAGGATAGACTCGAGTTGGTCAGGACGAGCCTAGCCGCCGAGGACATGAACTTTCCACACTAGAGGCTCACTTTCTTGCCCACTTTGCCATTTAGGGGTGCCCATTCCTCTATGGTCACCCTACATGGGGCTAGGGGCAAACCTAAGTATGTGAAGGGGAACTTTCCCACATTACAATTGAGGAGGTCCGCGACACGGCGCCCCTCCTCGCTATCTATCCCCATAGATAGCATTTTGCACTTGTGGAAATTGATTTTGATGCCGGACATCAATTCGAAGCTCAGCAGCAAGGCTTTCACCATTGCAATGCTGTGAGTGTCCGGTTGGAACAGTAGCAGTGTATCGTCTACGTACTGCAAGTGCGAGATCCCCCTTGGGATGAGGTGGCCCACCACCCCTTTGATGTGGCCAGCCGTGGTCGCCCTCCGAAGCATAGCAGCAAGGCGTCCACAACAAAGTTGAAAAGCAGCGGGGACATCGGGTCACCCTGACGCAGTCCCCGATTGTTCCGGAAGAAGTTCCGTACTTCCCTGTTCATCGAGACTGCAGACTGGCCACCCAAGGCCAGCTGCATCACCCGATGAACCTACATGTCCGAGAAACCCCGGCTGAGCAGGACTTGGCGCAAAAAATTCCAGTTCACGCGGTCGTACGCTTTTTCAAAGTCTAATTTCAGGAGAATGGTCGGTTCCTTAGTGCGTTGTAGCTCATGGAGGATCTCCTGCAGCGCGAGCGAGCCCTCCAAGATGTTGCGGCCGAAGATGAACATAGTTTGGGTGCGACTAATGGTGCGGTGCATGATCGGGACAAGGTGGGAAGTGGTTGCTTTAGAACAGATCTTGAATGGCACATTAATAAGTGCGATAGGTCTAAATTGACGTATGTCATCAGCTCCGGACACTTTAGGGATGAGCGAGAGGACCCCAAAGTTTAGCCTGGAGATGTCGACTGTCCCGCGCATGAAACCGTTACACACCTCGAAGATTGGCCCCTGCAGGATCGACCAAAAGTGTTTGAACATTGCCACAGGCTACCCGTCCGGTCCTGGCGCCGTATCGGTTTTCATGCTCCTGAGAGCAGCGTTGATCTCCTCGAATAAAACCGCGAGCCCCAACTCCTCGTTTTCCCGGTCGGTTACGAGCTGGGAAGGGTCCCAAATGTCAGCACGAACCCCGGCTTATTGGTCATCGCTCGTCCCCATTAATTGGACACAGAAGTCGTACACATGACGCACTATGTCGGCCTTAGCTAGCACAAACACCTGTTCAGACTGCAGGCGAAGGATCACACATCTGTGTCTTCGCCGATTAGTGTAGGCATGGAAGTATTTCGTGTTGGCGTCGCCTTTGAGGACCCACTTTAGGCCCCCACGACGCCTCCAATATTCCTCTTCTGCACGTAGCAGGGACTGCACCTTGTCTTCCAACGCGTAATGACTGGCCCATTCGTGTTCAGAGAACGGCCGCGCGTCCGCCTGTTGGTCAAGACTCGCGATCTCCGCAAGGATACTCTCCCTGATCAGCATCCTGTTCTGGCGTCCCAAGTTGGCCCCCAACCCTTGAGACTAGCCCGTAGGCGGCTCCCTACCGCAATCCAAAACTCCATTGGGCCTCTTTGGGTACCCACCTGGCTAACGGAGAAATTCCACTTTGCCCTGAAGATGGAATTAAAGTCAGTGTTTTCGAACCAAGCCATTTCAAAGAAAAAACGCTGGCTTCGGAGAATCCTGTCCTCCCCTGAGGTAAGAATAAGCGGGACGTGGTCCGACCCGATCCTAGGCTCCGCAACCAGCGAGCATAAGGGGTAGACCAGCTCCTAGTCAGGCGAGTTAAACACTCGGTCTAGTATTGATCGCACCGGGGAGAGCTGCTTGTTTGACCACGTGTAGCGAGCCCCAGCCCATGCCACCTCGCGCAGAGCCATGTTGGCAGTGGCGTTATTAAACATGGTCACCCTTGACCAGTTAATATTGTCGTTGTTCTTGTCCACACCCGAGCGAATCAGGTTGAAATCCCCTCCAACGACAAGGGGGATAAACAAGGAGCTCACTGCGAGCACCTTGGATTGCACCTCGCCCAAGAAATCAGCCGATCTCGGGTGATCGGCGGATTCGTAGACCTGTATCACCACCAGCTCCCTCTGAGATTGGCGGTGGCGAATGTGTGCAGCAAGAGAAAAGGTGCCGGCGTCCCATGCTAGCACTTCGTAGACTGCTTGGTCGAAGCCAAGGAGCATGCCCCAAGGGTGCCCTGACGGGCGGCAAGGTGGTTCCAGGAAAACCTCTCCAGGGGGTTGATGGCCAGCAACTCGTGGTGGCGAAAATCAGCCTTAATGGTCTCCTGCAAGCCAACTATGTCAATACCCTCCTTTCGCATGTACTCCTTAAGTTGGGTTCGATGCCCCACATGGCCGTAATCACAGATATTCCAAATGATGGCCCGCATCTAAATGATTCGGTTGCGCAGGCGAATGCCTCCCGAAGACACCGCCTTGGCCACACGCCTCACCTTGGCCCTGCAAGGTGAGGGAGGGGGGCAACCCCTGTTGCCAACACCCCCTCATCGGGACGAACCGGTGGTACTAGGAAGGCCCTGGCCTCCTGCACCTACAAGTCCGCGCGCGCTGCAACCTCAGCTGCGAGCGCAGCTTGTGCCTCTTCCTTCATGCACAACAGGGGAAACAGCTCGCGCCCGCCCCCAATACACGATGCATCCACCCCACTATCTTCTAACACCTCACTAAGGTGATCATCATAGAATGCATGCAGAATTGAAAAACGAGGGGTCGGGTTATCTGAGTCCTTGAGGTTTTTCTGGGCCTGGATGAGTTGCGCCCTCTGCAGCGCCGGCAGGTTCGCCTTGGCACCCCTTGAGTGCGAGCTGGAGCGCACCGGAGCCGCGGCCACCACCTTGGACCTCTTGGCCTGTGGGACCGGCGCCGCCTTGGTCGCCTCCTGGAGCAGAACTCCACCTATGGGATGCGCGAGGGGGGAGGCGAGGGCCATCACCAGCTGGCGTGGCGTTGGCGGGGCGCCAAGCGCCTCCATGGGCCTGATGCCTTCTGCAGAGACTTTGCGCCCCGCCAGCTTCTTGGCTTGCCGCATGGAACCGCTCCTGCTTCCGCCATGCCCTCCAGGGGCCGGCGACCTGGTCGGGGAGGGGAGGAGGGTGCTGGCAGAAAGCAACATCGGTGTGCGCTCTCTCGTAGGCACGCCCGTCTCGCAAGACGCAGTCATACCCTTGTGTAGCATGGCCACCGAGGGGGGAGTCGCCAACCCCAAGTTGGAACCATACTGATTCAACACCGCCACCTCCGTCCCCGCCGCTGCAACCGGGGCGATAGCGTGACGGGTGTGAGCCGCCGGAGAGCCCTTGCCACGGAGCCCATGCTTCTCCCACGCCGCAGTGTCGATGGAGTCGTCGTCCATGCTTGCCTTGTTGTCCTTGTCGTGCCCCTTGTCATGGGTCTTGTCCTTGTCGCCGTGGTCCGGGTCCTTGTACTTGGAAGACGGAGGTGGGGGAGGGGGAAGTGCCGGCCCAGAGCGACGGGGAGGATCGAGCTCCGGCTCCAGCTTAATGAGGAAGCCCTCCCCGTTGAACCAGATCTGGACCGACACACGCATCATCTCTGGCTTGCGGCAAGCAAAGAACATCCGCACTGGGCCGGAGCGGATCAAGGAGAGCTCATCCACCACCAGCGGTCTTCCCAGCATAGTCATCCCCGCCATCAGCATGTCCACCCTGCGGTGCTTCCAAGGGATGCCCCACAGCTTAATCCACACCTCGGGCATGGTCTGCCCTGTGGGCGCGTCGGCCACATCATCCCAAATAAGCATAGTAATGTTGTTGATGGAGAGGAATAACTTGCCGCTGCGGGTAGCCATGCGCAACATGTCAGGATCTTGGAAGACCACCGAGAAGCGATCGGCTTTGATCTGGGCCACCTGCTAGTCCCAAGCGCCCTCAAACAGGTGAGGCATCTCCACCTCCAGGATCTCCTTCGATAGCAGGCCCGTGGCTGCAGATAGGATAGCAGCGTTGACCCCGAACCCGCTCTACAGATCCGCCTCATCGTCTTCAGGGAACTGTAGGCAGAAAAAATCCCCCACCCGGAATGGCATGCCCCATGGTCTGGAGGAGGAGAGGCTTGCCACGGGAGGGGCAGTTGGCCGAGACATGGCCCTCCTGGGAGCAAAGGATGTAGAGCGGCTTGAAAGTGCAGGTGTTCTGGCAGTGCCCTGCCCACCCGCACTTGAAGCACTCACTATCATCCGCTTCCTCGACCGGAATGGGCTCGGCCGTCGTGCCCTTGGAGGAGCCCGCGGGCATCGAGGGCCACGGCTTGGAGCCCGACGCCCCCCACCGGCTTGAACTTCTTCTTCTTCTTCTTCGCGGTGTAGGGGTCGTCGATCCGGTCACCCTAGAACTGCGGAATCTCCTCGAGGCGCTTAAGCTCGAGCCCTTTCTTCTTGAACTCCTCCTTCCTACGCTTCTTGCGCTCCTGCTCCTTCAACCACCATAGCGGCGGCGGCCCCCAGCCACCAGCCTCGCCGTCCCGCGCCGCGCCTTGCACCTGAAGGAAATATGCCCTAGAGGCAATAATAAAGTTATTATTTATTTCCTTATTTCATGATAAATGTTTATCATTCATGCTAGAATTGTATTAACCGGAAACATGATACATGTGTGAATGCATAGACAAAACAACATGTCACTAGTATGCCTCTACTAGACTAGCTTGTTAATCAAAGATGGTTATGTTTCCTGACCATGAACAAGGAGTTGTTATTTGATTAACAAGGTCACATCATTAGTAGAATGATCTGATTGACATGACCCATTCCCTTAGCTTAGCACACGATCGCTTAGTATGTTGCTACCGCTTTTATCCATGACTTATACATGTTCCTGTAACTATGAGATTATGCAACTCCGTTTACGGAGGAACACTTTGGTGCTACCAAACGTCACAACGAATCGGGTGATTATAAAGGAGTACTACAGGTGTCTCCAAAGGCGAATGTTGGGTTGGCGATTTGAGATTAGGTTTTGTCACTCCGATTGTCGAGAGGTATCTCTGGCCCTCTCGGTAATGCACATCACTTAAGCCTTGCAAGCACTACAACTAATGAGTTAGTTGTGAGATGATGTATTACGGAACGAGTAAAGAGACTTGCCGTAACGAGATTGAACTAGGTATTGATACCGACGATCGAATCTCGGGCAAGTAACATACCGATGACAAAGGGAACAACGATGTTGTTATGCGGTCCGACCGATAAAGATCTTCAGAGAATATGTAGGAACCAATATGGGCATCCAGGTCCCGCTGTTGGTTATTGACCGTGAATAGTTCTAGGTCATGTCTACATTGTTCTCGAACCGTAGGGTCCGCACGCTTAAGGTTTCGATGATGCTTATTATGAGTTTATGTATTTTGATGTACCGAAGAAGTTCGAGTCCCGGATGTGATCACGGACATGACGAGGAGTCTCGGAATGGTCGAGACATAAAGATTGATATATTGGAAGCCTATGTTTGGAGTTCGAATGGTTCCAAGCAAAACGGAATTTATCGAGTACCGGAGGTTACCGAACCCCGGGAAGTAAATGGGCCTCGGTGGGCCTCGAGGGAGAAGAGGAGGGGCCGCCAGGAGGTGGCAGCGCCTCTTCCCCCCAGTCCGAATAGGACAAGGAGGGGGCGCCCCTTTCTCTTCCCTCCCCAATCCTATTCCAACTAGGAAGATGGGGAGTCCTACTCCCTGAGGAGTAGGACTCCTCCCCAGCGCCTCCTCTAGGCCGGCCGGCCTCCCCCTCCCTCCTTTATATACGGGGGCAGGGGGCACCTTGGGACACACAAGTTTGATCTTTGGATCGCCTCCTTAGCCGTGTGCGGTGCCCCCTCCACCATATTCCACCTCGGTTATACCGTCATGAAGCTTAGGCGAAGCCTGCGCCGTGAAACATCAAGATCGTCACCACGCCGTCGTCTTGACGGAACTCTCCTCGACACTCGGCTGGATCGGAGTATGAGGGACGCCATCGAGCTGTACGTGTGTCAAGAACTCGGGGCGTCGAGTAACGGCGCGGGATCGGTCGGATCGCGAGGAGAACGTGACGACTACTTCCTCTACGTTGTGATCGCTTCCGCCCGGGTCTACAAGGGTATGTAGACAACACTCTCCCCTCTCGTTGCTATGCATCACCATGATCTTGCGTGTGCGTAGGAAAATTTTTGAAATTACTCGCTCCCCAACAAAGGCATCCGAGCCTAGGTTTTTCTATGGTTTGATGTTTTGCACGAGTAGAACACAAGTGAGTTGTGGGCGATACAAGTCATACTACCTACCAGCATGTCATACTTTGGTTCAGCGGTATTGTGAGATGAAGCGGCCCGGACCGACATTACGCGTGCGCTTCGCGAGACTGGTTTCACCGCTGTGAGCACTCGTTGCTTAAAGGTGACTGGTGGGTGCTGTCTCTCTCACTTTAGTTGAACCGAGTGTATACGCCCGGTCCTTGAGAAGGTTAAAACGGAGTCTATTTGACGAAGTATCGTTGTGGTTTTGATGCGTAGGTGAGACTCGTTCTTGCTTAAAGCCCGTAGCAGCCACGTAAAATTTGCAACAACAAAGTAGAGGACGTCTAACTTGTTTTTGCAGGGCATGTTGTGATGTGATATGGTCAAGACGTGATGCTATATTTTATTGTATGAGATGATCATGTTTTGTAACCGGTTATCGGCAATCGGCTGGAGCCATATGGTTGTCGCTTTATTGTATGCAATGCAATCGCCCTGTAATGCTTTACTTTATCACTAAGCGGTAGCGATAGTCGTAGTAGCATAAGATTGGCGAGACGACAACGATGCTGCGATGAAGATCATGGTGTCGCGCCGGTGACGATGGTGATCATGGTGGTGCTGCAAGATGGAGATCGTGAAGCACAAGATGATGATGACCATATCATATCACTTATATTGATTTGCATGTGATGTTTATCCTTTATGCATCTTATCTTGCTTTGATTGACGGTAGCATTATAAGATGATCTCTCACTAAATTATCAAGAAGTGTTCTCCCGAGTATGCACCGCTGCCAAAGTTCGTCGTGCCTGCACACCACGTGATGATCGGGTGTGATAAGCTCTCGTCCATCTACAACGGGTGCAAGCCAGTTTTGCACACGCAGAATACTCGGGTTATACTTGACGAGCCTAGCATATGCAGATATGGCCTCGGAACACGGAGACCGAAAGGTCGAGCGTGAATCATATAGTAGATATGATCAACATAAGATGTTCACCATTGAAAACTACTCCATTTCACGTGATGATCGGTTATGGTTTAGTTGATTTGGATCACGTGATCACTTGGATGACTAGAGATGTCTTTCTAAGTGGGAGTTCTTAAGTAATATGATTAATTGAACTTAAATTTATCATGAACTTAGTACCGATAGTATCTTGCTTGTTTATGTTTGATTGTAGATAGATGGCTCGTCTGTTGTTCCGTTGAATTTTAATGCGTTCCTTGAGAAAGCAAAGTTGAAAGATGATGGTAGCAATTACACGGATCGGGTCCGTAACGAGGATCATCCTCATTGCTGCACGTAAGAACTACGCCCCGGATGCACCGCTAGGTGACAGCCTGCTCTTTGGAGCAACGCCAGATGTTGTGAACGTCTGCGAGCAAAGTGATGACTACTCTATAGTTCAAGGTGCCATGCTTTACGGCTTAGAACCGGGACTTCAACGACGTTTTGAACGTCATGGAGCATATGAGATGTTCCAGAGTTGAAGTTAATATTCCAAAGAATGCCCGGATTGAGAGATATGAAGTCTCCAATAAGTTCTATAGCTGCAAGATGGAGGAGAACAGTTCATTAGTGAGCATATACTCGTAATGTCCGGGTACTACAATCACTTGACACAATTGGGAGTTAATCTTCCGGATGATTGTGTCATTGATGAATTCTCCAATCACCGCCACCAAGCTACAAAGGCTTCGTGATGAACTATAATATGCAAGGGTTAGTAAAGACTATACCGAGCTCTTCGCAATGCTAAAGGCTGCGGAGGTAGAAATCAAAAAGGAGCATCAAGTGTTGATGGTCAATAAGACCACTAGTTTCAAGAAGAAAGGCAAAGGGAAGAAGAAGGGAATTCAAGAAGAACAGCAAGCAAGTTGCTGCTCAGAGAAGAAACCCAAGTCTGGCCCTAAACCTGAAATCGAGTGCTTCTCCGCAAGCGATCGGTCCTTTGAAGCGGAACTGCCCCAAGTATTTGGCGGATAAGAAGGATGGCAAGGTGAACAAAGGTATATGTGATATACATGTTATTGATGTGTACCTTACTAGAGCTCGCAGAGCACTGGTATTTGATACTGGTTCTGCTAATATTTGCAACTCAAACAGGACTACGGATTGCTTAACACTGGAAAGGACGAGGTGACGATGCGTGGGAAATGGTTCCAAAGTCGATGTGATCGCGGTCGGCACGCTACCTCTACATCTACCTTCGGATTAGTTTTAGACCTAAATAATTGTTATTTGGTGCTGCGTTGAGCATGAACATTATATCTGGATCTTGTTTGATGCGAGACGGTTATTCATTTAAATCGAGAGAATAATGGTTGTTCTATTTATATGAGTAATATCTTTTATGGTCATGCACCCTTGAGGAGTGGTCTATTTTTTATGAATCTCGATAGTGGTGATACACATATTCACAATGTTGAAACCAAAAGATGCAGAGTTGATAATGATAGTGCAACTTATTTGTGGCACTGCCGTTTAGGTCATATCGGTGTAAAGCGCATGAAGAAACTCCATACTGATGGACTTTTGGAGTCACTTGATTATGAATCACTTGGCACTTGCGAACCGTGCCTCATGGGCAAGATGACTAGAACCCCGTTCTCCGGTACTATGGAGAGAGCAACAGATTTGTTGGAAATCATACATACGATGTATGTGGTCCGATGAATGTTGAGGCTCGTGGCGGATATCGTTATTTTCTCACCTTCACAGATGACTTAAGCAGATATGGGTATATCTACTTAATGAAACATAAGTCTGAAACATTTGAAAAGTTCAAAGAATTTCAGAGTGAAGTTGAAAATCATCGTAACAAGAAAATTAAGTTTCTACGATCTGATCGTGGAGGTGAATATTTGAGTTACGAGTTTGGTCTACATTTGAAACAATGCGGAATAGTTTCGCAACTCCGCCACCGGAACACCACAACGTAATGGTGTGTCCGAACGTCAGAATCGCACTTTACTAGATATGGTGCGATCTATGATGTCTCTTCAGATTTACCGCTATCGTTTTGGGGTTATGCTCTAGAGACAGCCGCATTCACACTGAATAGAACACCGTCGAAATCCGTTGAGACGACACCTTATGAACTGTGGTTTAGCAAGAAACCAAAGTTGTCGTTTCTTAAAGTTTGGGGATGCGATGCTTATGTGAAAAAGCTTCAACCTGATAAGCTCGAACCCAAATCGGAAAAATGTGTCTTCATAGGATACCCAAAGGAAACAGTTGGGTACACCTTCTATCACAGATCCGAAGGCAAGACATTCGTTGCTAAGAATGGATCCTTTCTAGAGAAGGAGTTTCTCTCGAAAGAAGTGAGTGGGAGGAAAGTGGAACTTGATGAGGTAATAGTACCTTCTCCCTTACTTGAAAGTAGTTCGTCACAGAAACCAGTTTCTGAGACACCTACACCAAGTAGTGAGGAAGTTGATGATATTGATCATGAAACTTCAGATCAAGTTACTGCAGAACCTCGTAGATCAACCAGAGTAAGATCCGCACTGAGTGGTACGGTAATCCTGTTCGGAAGTCATGCTACTAGATCATGATGAACCTCGAACTATGAAGAAGCGATGGTGAGCCCAGATTCCGTAAAATGGCTTGAGGCCATGAAATCTGAGATGGGATCCATGTATGAAAACAAAGTATGGACTTTGGTTGACTTGCCCGAGGGTAGGCAAGCAATAGAAAACAAGTGGATCTTCAAGAAGAAGACTGACGGCGACGGTAAGGTTATCGTCTATAAAGCTCGACTTGTCGCAAAGGGTTTTCGACAAGTTCAAGGGATTGACTACGATGAGACCTTCTCACCCGTAGCGATGCTTAAGTCCGTCCGAATCATGTTAGCAATTGCCGATTTTATGATTATGAAATTTGGCAAATGGATGTAAAGACTGCATTCTGAATGGATTTACGGAAGAAGAGTTGTATATGATGCAACCGAAGGTTTTATCGATCCAAAGGAGCTAACAAAGTGTGCAAGCTCCAGCGATCCATCTATGGACTGGTGCAAGCATCTCGGAGTTGGAATAAACGCTTTGATAGTGTGATCAAAGCATTTGGGTTTGTACAGACTTTTGGAGAAGCTGTATTTACAAGAAAGTGAGTGGGAGCTCAGTAGCATTTCGATATTATATGTGGATGACATATTGCTGATCGGAAATGATATAGAATTCTGGATAGCATAAAGGATACTTGAATAAGAGTTTTTCAATGAAAGACCTCGGTGAAGCTGCTTACATATTGGGCATTAAGATCTATAGAGATAGATCAAGACGCCTAATTGGACTTTCACAAAGCACATACCTTGACAAAATTTTGAAAAAGTTCAAAATGGATCAAGCAAAGAAAGGGTTCTTGCACGTGTTACAAGGTGTGAAGTTGAGTAAGACTCAATGCCCGACCACTGCAGAAGATAGAGAGAAAATGAAAGATGTTCCTATGCTTCAGCCATAGGCTCTATCATGTATGCAATGCTGTGTACTGGACCTGATGTGTGCCTTGCTATAAGCTTAGCAGGAGGTACCAAAGTAATCCAGAGTGGATCATCGGACAGCGGTCAAGAACATCCCGAAATACCGAAAAGGACTAAGGATATGTTTCTCGATATGGAGGTGACAAAGAGCTCATCGTGAACGGTTACGTTGATGCAAGCTTTGACACCGATCCGGACGATTCTAAATCGCAGACCGGATACGTATTTACACTAAACGGAGGAGCTGTCGGTTGGTGCAGTTCTAAACAAAGCGTCGTAGCGGGATCTACATGTGAAGCGGAATACATAGCAGCTTCGAAGCAGCTAATGAAGGAGTCTGGATGAAGGAGTTCATATCCGATCTAGGTGTTATACCTAGTGCATCGGGTCCAATGAAAATCTTCGTGACAATCTTGAGCAATTGCCTTAGCAAAGGAATCCAGATTTCACAAGAGGACCAAGCACATCAAGAGACGCTTCAATTCCATCCGGACTTAGTCCGTGGGAGACATAGAGATTTGCAAGATACATACGGATCTGAATGTTGCGCACCGTTGACTAAGCCTCTTCCACGAGCAAAACATGATCAGCACCAAGACTCCATGGGTGTTAGAATCATTACTATGTAATCTAGATTATTGACTCTAGTGCAAGTGGGAGACTGAAGGAAATATGCCCTAGAGGCAATAATAAAGTTATTATTTATTTCCTTATTTCATGATAAATGTTTATCATTCATGCTAGAATTGTATTAACCGGAAACATGATACATGTGTGAATGCATAGACAAAACAACATGTCACTAGTATGCCTCTACTAGACTAGCTTGTTAATCAAAGATGGTTATGTTTCCTGACCATGAACAAGGAGTTGTTATTTGATTAACAAGGTCACATCATTAGTAGAATGATCTGATTGACATGACCCATTCCCTTAGCTTAGCACACGATCGTTTAGTATGTTGCTACTGCTTTTATCCATGACTTATACATGTTCCTGTAACTATGAGATTATGCAACTCCCGTTTACCGGAGGAACACTTTGGGTGCTACCAAACGTCACAACGTAACTGGGTGATTATAAAGGAGTACTACAGGTGTCTCCAAAGGCGAATGTTGGGTTGGCGTATTTCGAGATTAGGTTTTGTCACTCCGATTGTCGGAGAGGTATCTCTGGGCCCTCTCGGTAATGCACATCACTTAAGCCTTGCAAGCACTACAACTAATGAGTTAGTTGTGAGATGATGTATTACGGAACGAGTAAAGAGACTTGCCGGTAACGAGATTGAACTAGGTATTGGATACCGACGATCGAATCTCGGGCAAGTAACATACCGATGACAAAGGGAACAACGTATGTTGTTATGCGGTCTGACCGATAAAGATCTTCGTAGAATATGTAGGAACCAATATGGGCATCCAGGTCCCGCTGTTGGTTATTGACCGTGAATAGTTCTAGGTCATGTCTACATTGTTCTCGAACCGTAGGGTCCGCACGCTTAAGGTTTCGATGATGCTTATTATGAGTTTATGTATTTTGATGTACCAAGAAGTTCGAGTCCCGGATGTGATCACGGACATGACGAGGAGTCTCGGAATGGTCGAGACATAAAGATTGATATATTGGAAGCCTATGTTTGGAGTTCGAATGGTTCCGGCGAAAACGGAATTTATCGAGTACCGGAGGTTACCGAACCCCGGAAGTAAATGGGCCTCGGTGGGCCTCGAGGGAGAAGAGGAGGGGCGGCCAGGAGGTGGCCGCGCGCCCTCTTCCCCCCAGTCCGAATAGGACAAGGAGGGGGCGCCCCTTTCCTCTTTCCCTCCCCAATCCTATTCCAACTAGGAAGAGGGGAGTCCTACTCCCGGTAGGAGTAGGACTCCTCCCGCGCCTCCTCTAGGCCGGCCGGCCTCCCCTCCCTCCTTTATATCACGGGGCAGGGGGCACCTTGGGACACACAAGTTTGATCTTTGGATCGTTCCTTAGCCGTGTCGGTGCCCCCTCCACCATATTCCACCTCGGTTATACCGTCAAAGCTTAGGCGAAGCCCTGCGCCGGTGAAACATCAAGATCGTCACCACGCCGTCGTGCTGACGGAACTCTCCCTCGACACTCGGCTGGATCGGAGTACGAGGGACGTCATCGAGCTGTACGTGTGTCAAGAACTCGGGGGCGTCGGAGTAACGGCGCCGGGATCGGTCGGATCGCGAGGAGAACGTACGACTACTTCCTCTACGTTGTGATCGCTTCCGCTTCGGGTCTACAAGGGTATGTAGACAACACTCTCCCCTCTCGTTGCTATGCATCACCATGATCTTGCGTGTGCGTAGGAAAATTTTTGAAATTACTACGTTCCCCAACAGCACCTTGGCATGCGCCCACAGCTCGCGCTCACCGCTGCGCTCCGCCGCAGGGTCGAGTAGCGGCAGTGGGCGCTTGTCTGCCCGCAGTTGGCCATGGAGCCCATCACCACCGCCTCGGCAAAGGAGCATGCGAGGGGCGGCGGGGGGCGGGTGGGGATGAGGGAGTGGTCGGAGTGGCCGAAGCGTCGCACCTCCGAAATGCTGGCTGGAAACCCTAGAGACGGATCTAGGGTTCCTTTGCGCAACCAGAGCCACCTATATACCCGCTCCACTGGGCCTGGGCTAGATGGGCTGGGATTCCTGCGAAGCGTCATGAGCTGCCCCAGGCACCGCCGAGCCGGGCTAGGCACCGCCACAGGGGCCGGGCCAGACTTCGCCACTTGGGCCAAGCCCAATACGGAATCGGGTTGCAGGCACGCGGGCCCCCAAGGCCCTTCTGACCCGCCCGCACTGGATCCCCAACCCTAGAGCAGGGCGCTCCCGACGCCGCCGACTCCACCAGCGCCGCCGCCGTCGGTGTAGCCGCCACCCCTGGGTGCTATGCGGTAGCCCGAAGCAGAAGGCCCTCCTTAGCATCCGGGGCGACAAGGACCGCAAGCCCCTGCTGTGAGGTCGACGCTGATGCCGCGCGGTGCAAAGCACCAGCCTGAGATCCACACCGACGAGGGCCACGACCGCCCGGTGCAAACGCCCGCAGTCGGCCTGCCTAGAGCGAGCCACCGAGCGCCTCCGCCCTGGCCACAAAATCCGCCAGCGAGCACGGCTCCGGGCCACTGGCCGTTGCCGCACCACCATCAGCAGCATTCTCTTCTCCCTCCGAGTCCTCCTCCGCGAGAGCCCAAAAGCGACTGCCGGACCAGCCACCAGCGCCCGCCGAGGCCCGCCGTGGCCCCTCCAAGGGCGCAGGGCACGCCGGCGCCGCGCCGCCCTGGACCAGCGTCCACTCCGACTTGCTCCGCTGGACGGGGGCCACCTTTCCCGCACCATCGCCTCCATTGTCGCCGCTCCGTACAGGAGCCGTTGGAACCATCTCCACTCCCATGTACAACTAACTAAGCACGGAATTATTATTGTTAATCAACATAGACGTGTTCCAATATACTTCCATTCAGGATACAACACTGTCAGTCTAAATCAAAGAAACTTAGCAACGTGTAACTGTAAATGGAGGTTGCTACCATAGGTGAAATATCTGCCAATGTGAATGGCTAGCATAACTGCAAAACCTAAGGATGCAAACTAACGTATCTGCGTTCATACAAATGCATAATGTATACATGAACATACGAATTCCCCTCTTCGCAGGGATTCATTCGTCGTTGAAGGCTCCTGTGACGCCAAGTAGTGCTCTTTCTCCCTACCTGTAGTAAGCTTGTAGTTCTATGGGATGGGTAGTACGTTGTTCTCTTCACCCTTTTTGCAGTACCCTTCCTCGGCCTTCTTGGGGCTAATTAATAGGCGTGACCTTCGGGGCCACTTGATCACAATAATCATGTTGTGTTATAAGCCACGGCAGGCATGTGCCGTGCCTGTTTGTGCGCGTGCTGAGCGTGTCGGGCGGGGCGCTGGTTCAGGCCGCGCCGAGCCGGTGGTGAGTGTGTGTGTGTGTGGCACGGGGGTGTGCGTGTGTCTGTGCATCCAGTGCGAGTATGTAGGGCCAAGTTGTTGGCGACTCGTGCGGGGTGATCAGGGGCGATCGCTTGAGGCTCATTGTGTGCCGCGCATGTCGTTGGCGCGTCTTGAGCGTGCGGATCGCGTGCATGATGGAGTAGGAGGCGTGGGTATGTTCCCTGACGCTGGCTCCGATTATAAAACCCGAGCGGTGACCGTTGTAACAGCTGTGGCGATAGAGTTCGAGCTCTGGGAGAAAAAATGCCGTTCGCGCGGCAGGCATTCATGCGCCGGACGGTGAGACGCTGGATGCGACACGCTACATAGGGCTCGGATCGACGCTGGACAACCCAGTGATGGTGAAGAAGCTGCTAGACTCGGTCCCCGATAGCCTTTACTGCGTAGTCGCCGAGATGTACTAGTTCTGTGGCATGCAGTAGGTGTCGTTTGAGGAGGCACTCGGGCGGCTGAAAGCAATTTCGAGGAGAGGTCACGGCGGCGCATGCAAGCCAGCGGTGAGCGGTCGGACGAGCAGTTGATGCTCACAGCGGCTTAGTGCCGGCATAGTGGCGACAATAGAGTGGCGGGTTTGACCACAATGACGACAGCGACACCAGCACAGCATCGGGCCGCGAAGGGAAGCGGCATGGCCGGTGCTATAATTGAGGCTGGCATTGGCAATCCGAGCGGGACTGGACGAAGCCGAAGAAAATAGAGGCGGCGGAGCAGTCTCTCCTTGCCAAGGTCGACGATGTTGGGCCATCCCTCCCCTAGGTCGTGTCTTAGGGTGCGACTGTTGGGTAATTGGCCACAATGGGCATGTGCAGTGTGTGCGCGCGTGCTGGGTGTGTCGGGCTGGTTCGGGCCACGCTGAGTCGATGGTGAGCGAGCATGTGTTGCATGGGGATGTGGGTGTGTTTGTGCATCTAGTGCGATTGTGTAGGGCCAAGTTGTTGGCAAGTCACGCGGAGTGATCGAGGGCGATCGGTTGAGGCTCGCCGTGTGCCATGCATCTCGGAGCGTGTCGTGGCCGCGGCCAGAGCGTGCGGATCATGCGCACAATGGAGTAGAACGCGTGGATACGTGCCCTGATGCTGGCTCCGAGTATAAAACCTGTGCGGTGACCATTGTAATAGCTATGGAGATAGAGTTCGAGCTATGAGAGAAAAAACCCTCAGTTCGTGCAGCTGGCGTTTGTTAGCCGGAAACCACCATGTCCAGTGATCTCTGTCCTTCTCTACCTTTGTCCATTTGACTAGAGAGAGAGCGCGGATAGCTGAGCTGGGAGCTAGGGCTCGACCCTGACAAATCTTAGTATGCTTCTCGGGCTTGTTTCGGCGACTAGGTTTGTGTTGCTTTTTTGGCTGCCCACCGGACGGCTGGTCTGGTTGGTCCCAGGTGCTTCCTCATGCTCACTTGGGTGGTCGTGGTAGTCATCCTCACAAGGGTGTTCGTGGCCATCAGACTTGTTAGAGTTGTGTCGAATATTATGTACAAGGTAGGTTACAGTTGGACTCTGAGTAGTATTGTGTTCAGATAGGATATGGAGTCGTGTCCTAGTAGGACACTTGTATCCTAGGCCTCTCATATATAGCAGGGGTAGACACACGATGTAACCTATGCCAACATAATAGCACCGTAACGCAGGGGGAGCCTGCGGCATGTGCTGGTCCAAGGCGACCGGGTGCGGTATTGTAGCGGTGTCATGGGGAGGAGCGCTCATAGTCATGCCCCGGGGATGTAGCCATATCGGTGAACCTCGTTAACAAATCTCGGTGTCGTGCCTTATGTGATTGCTTGGTCCTCGAATAACCCGCAAGTATATGGGATCAATTGTAGCCTCTTTCGGTAAGTAAGAGTGTCGAACCCAACGAGGAGCTAAAGGTAGAACAAATATTCCCTCAAGTTCTATCGACCACCGATACAACTCTACGCATGCTTAGCGTTCGCTTTACCTAGAACAAGTATGAAACTAGAAGTACTTTGTAGGTGTTGTTGGATAGGTTTGCAAGATAATAAAGAGCATGTAAATAAAAGCTAGGGGCTGTTTAAATAAAGAAGCAATAAAGTAAATATAGCGAGTGTGGAAAAGTGGTGGTAGAAGTTGTGAAATTATCCCTAAGCAATTGACTTCACTACTAGACCGATAGCAAGTTTTATGTGGGAGAGGCATAAGCTAACATACTTTCTCTTCTTGGATAATATGCACTTATGATTGGAACTCTAGAAAGCATCGGCAACTACTAAAGATCATTAAGGTAAAACCCAACCATAGCATTAAAGCATCAAGTCCCCTTTATCCCATAGGCAACAATCCCCTTACTCGGGTTTAAGCTTCTATCACTCTAGCAACCCACTATAAGCGAATCATGAACGTTTTGCAACACCCTACAGCGGGAATTCCTCACGCTTGCGCAACACGGAGGGAACAATAGGACAGCAACATAACCACAAGAAAATTAAACCAATCGTGGCAACTCATCAATCAGTGATAGGACAACGAAAATCTACTCAGACATCATAGGATGGCAACACATCATTGGATAATAATATGAAGCATAAAGCACCATGTTCAAGTAGAGGGTACAGCGGGTTGCGAGAGAGTGGACCGCTGAATATAGATGGGGGAAGGTGATGGAGATGTTGGTGAAGATGGTGGAGGTGTTGGTGAAGATCGCGGTGATGATGATGGCCCCCGGCAGCGCTCCGGCGCCACCGGAAGCAAGGGGGAGATGGCCCCCCTTTTTCTTCTTCTTCCTTGACCTCCTCCCTAGATGGGAGAAGGGTTTCCCCTCTGGTCCTTGGCTCCCATGGCGTCGAAGGGGTGAGAGCCCCTCCGAGATTGGATCTGTCTCGCTGTCTCTCTCTGTTTCTGTGTTCTCTGATTCTGCCCCTTCACCATTTCTTTTATATCCGGAGATCCGTAACTCCGATTGGGGTGAATCTTTCGCCCAGATTTTTCTCATAAAATTAGCTTTCTTGCGGCAAAAGAAGAGCATCAACTGCCTTACGGGGTGCCCAGGAGAGTCCAGGGTGCACCTGCCTCCCTGGGTCGCGCCCCCTATCTCGTGGCCCCCTCGGGCACCGTCTCGCGTTGATTCTTCCTCCCAAAAATCACAAATATTCCAAAATAATTATCCGTCCATTTTTATCCCGTTTGGACTCCGTTTGGTATGGGTTTTCTGCGAAACATAAAACATGCAACAAACAGGAACTGACACTGGGCACTGGATCAATATTTTAGTCCCAAAAAATAGTAAAAAAAGTTGCCAAAAGTATATGAAAGTTGAATAATATTGGCATGAAACAATCAAAAATTATAGATACGACGGAGATGTATCAGCATCCCCAAGCTTAATTCCTGCTCGTCCTCGAGTAGGTAAATGATAAAAAGATAATTTTTGATGTGGAATGCTACCTAGCATAATCTTGATCATATGACTAATCATGGCATGAATATTAAGACACGAGTGATTCAAAGCAATAGTCAATCATTTGACATAAAAATGACAATACTTCGAGCGTACTAATAAAGCAATCATGTCTTTTCAAAACAACATGGCCAAAGCAAGCTTATCCCTACAAAATCATATAGTTCGACCATGCTTCAGTTTCGTCACACAAAATGCTCCCATCATGCACAACCCCTATGACAAGCCGAGCAATTAGTTCATACTTTTAACGCGCTTTAGCTTTTTCAACCCTCACGCAATACATGAGCGCCTGTTTTGGACGTCCCGCCTGCCCCAGTGGTTGCTTCTCCGCGGCGTCCGCACACACGCACTCGTAGTGGGATTTTTCGTCCCAAGAAGTGTCACGATGGCACCGTCACATATCTTGCTGCTTGCCTGGCTCATGTTGTGGACGATCCAACCGCCGAACCACACAGTTATCAAGCAGCGATGAGTATCCACATTGGAGGGCTGCTATGGAACAAAAATATCATGCTCTTATGAAGAATGAGACCTAGAGACTTGTTCCCCCTCCGCCTCGCGTCAACATCATTGATTCGAAGTGGGTTTTCAAGGTGAAGAAACATGCAGATGGTTCCATTGAGCGCTACAAAGCGCGTCTTGTGGCTAAGTGTTTTAAACAACTTCATGGGCTGGATTATGAGGATACATTCAGCCCATTTGTCAAGCCTACCACTATTCGGCTTCTTCCGTCTCTGGCAGTTTCTCATAGATGGTCTCTCCGTCAGCTTGACGTGCAGAACGCTTTTCTTCATGGATCGCTTGAAGAAGAGGTTTACATGAGGCAGCCACCTGGATTTGCCGATCACACTCAGCCTTATCATCTCTTTCACCTAACAAAGGCTCTCCATGGACTGAAGCATGCTCGTCTGGCTTCAGTTCTACGTACTCATGGCTTCATTCCCTCGACGACTGATACTTCACTGTTCTTGTTTCAGTGACCGAGTGTGACCATGTACCTCCTTGTGTACGTGGATGAAATTTGTCCTCGTTAGCTCCTCTCCGACGGCTACTGATGCTCTTGTGACTGCGCTTGGCGGAGATTTTGCAGTTAATGATTTGGGACAGCTTCACTTCTTCCTGGGTATTGAAGTCGCTCATCAGTCTCATGGCAGTCTGGCTCTCATCCAGAAGAAGTATTCTCTTGATCTCTTGCGTCGTGCTGGTATGCTCAAGTGCAAGACATCTCCTACGCCCATGTCCTCCACCGACAAACTTTCAACAGCCGATGGTGTTCTTCTTTCTCCTAAGGATGCGACAGAAAAATTCTCAGAAAAATTCTAATTTTTATATTATCACACAAACAAGCAACAGCCCTCATCCATATCTGCGTATCAAAAATGGACACTGGCAAAACAATATAACATATCCACAGGGTAAAGTATGCTAAGAAATACTTACCATTCACTTATAAAAACTGTAGAAAATGGTTCAAACTACTTTTCAAGTTCGACACACTTAAATATATGTTAAGAAAAGAAAAAGGTTCTGAACATGCAGGTATGCTACAAAAAAATTGAATCCAACAGAGATATGCTACCCCCCTAGTCTTCTTAACACAAAGGTGCTACAAAAAATAGCATCCAACAACTCCCCTATCGACATGGTTGTAGCCGTGTTTTGATTTATATGGTAACGACACATGTAAAAAGATCACGAATTGAAAAACTTATGAAATTAAAAAAGATTCATGATTTTCCAAAAGATTCCATGACTTCAATATGTTCTCGAGTTCAAAAACATATTCATAAATAAAAATTGTTCATAGATTAAATAGTAAAAATAAAAAGGAACATGAAAAACGAAACCCCGTTACCTCCCATATGAAGCTTCCAGTTGTTCTCAAAACCAGGTTAAGAAGCTTTCAGTTGTTCCTCCCGTAATGGGTTGGTCCAACATTAGCAATAGTGAGATCGCACTAGTAGAAAAAGGGCCTAATGTGACCATTAGTGCCGGTTCCAACAGCTAGGCGGGCAGTGGTCATTAGTCCCGGTTCATGGTGAACCTCTAGTACCGGTTTGTGCCATGAACTGGTATTAAAGATGTGGTGGCAGGTTGGTGTTAATTAGGCTGCGGCCCCACAAACACCTTTAGTCCCAGTTCCTGGCACGAACCGGGAATAGAGATGTACCTTTAGTCCCATTTCGTATAATCAACCGGGACTAAAGATGCCTCTATATAAACCCCTTCGTCTAGCCCGAGCTCTCTGTTCTTCCCCTTTTCTTTCCTCTCCTCTTTGTTCTTCCCCTCTTCCTCGAGCTCATCACACATTTTGCCCAAATTTTGTCAAGATTTGAAGGCCCCCTTCCATTCAAGTGATCACAAAGGTTAGCAACTTTGTCCTTTCATCTCTCAGTGCTAGATTAGCTCTTGCAATGCTCTATATAGTGAGTAATTTTTGGGTTTTAGTAATTTGGGAGGAATTATATCTGGTAGTTTATTTGACTTCTATGCAATTTGAGCTCAAAATAACTCTTAGTTTGCATATGTAGGTGTGGTTTACTTAGTGCATTCCTGTCTCCGTCCTAACCACCGTCAATCGCCTACACCGTCCCGTCGCCAGCACCACCTGAGCCTCTTGTTCTTATCTTTTTTGTATAAAAAACCATGTTATTTGTGTGATTTAGATATATAGTTACTTCTATAATTATCTTACCCCCTACGTTGTTTGTTATACACAGTGCCACGGTTTTGATATTCGTCCCCGTCGGCCCTCGTCCGTTTTATGATTAGGATGTGGTATATTCTCTTTTATAACTATTTGTTGCATTTCATGTTTCTGAAATATTATGCCCACCAAGTTGACATAGATATTTTTACCTAGGAAGTATGTGAACCAGAAATTCCAACCAACCCTATTGTCGAGAGGTTAAATTTAGTTGAAAATGAAAACGAGTATTTGAAAGAAAATTTGAAAAGAATTGAGGACGAGAAGATGGAATTGGAGTTGCATCTTGCTGGTGTCGTCGATGATCACAAGATCAAGATGGAGAAAATGTTCTTGATGATTAGAAAGATTAGAAAATATGACATTGATAGTGAGGCTTGCTATTATTATGTTGTTGGATCAATTGTTACCTTAGTTGCCATCTTGATCACATCTGTTGTTGCATTTAAATGCTTTAGCTAGAGAGTTTGTATGTTGTTTTATGAGAATAAGTGTGTATGGATCTTTATGTATGAACTTGTATTAATTTGGTCTTTTCGGTGCTGTGTAATGAAGATGAGTCGGCAATGGATGTACGATGACTGATGCTCTCCCCAGTTCGTTAATAGCGTGTGTACTGTTTCTGCTTGTCGCTGAGGCAAACAAGCGGGAAGATGGTTTT
The DNA here is from genome assembly GCA_021437245.1 of Aegilops speltoides. Taxonomy (NCBI): domain Eukaryota; kingdom Viridiplantae; phylum Streptophyta; class Magnoliopsida; order Poales; family Poaceae; genus Aegilops; species Aegilops speltoides. The sequence continues at coordinate 571,412,369 of CM038143.1, forward strand.
ATGTCTTGTCCATGTGGTGGCTGTAAGAATGATCAGAATTACTCTAAGTCAAAAATCATTCACGTCCACCTGTTTGAGTCCGATTTCATGCCCCACTATAATGTTTGGAACAAGCATGGAGAAAAAGGGGTTATGATGGAAGACAATGAAGAGGACGACGACACCTATCCTGGCCATGGGTTCCCTGAATACGATGGTACAACAATGGGGGAAGAAGCTGAGCCGGCAATGCGGGGAGAAGCTGAGCCGACAATGCAGGAAGAAGCTGAAGAAGAGGCATCCGATGAGCCCGTTGATGATCTAGGTCAGGCCATTGCCGATGCAAAGAGAAACCGCGCAAGTGAGAAGGAGAGGCTGAAGTTGCAGCGCATGTTATAGGACCACAAGAAATTGTTGTACCCAAATTGCGAAGCTAACAAGAAAAATCTTGGCACCACTCTGGAATTGCTGCAGTGGAAGGCAGAGAATGGTGTATCTAACAAGGGATTTGGAAAGTTGATGATAATGTTAAAGAAGATGCTTCCAAAGGACAATGAATTGCCCGGGAGTACGTATGAAGCAAAGAAGGTTGTCTGCCCTCTAGGTTTCGAGGTGCAGAATATACAAGCATGCCCGGTATGCGGTGCATTACTCTATAAGGTCAGTCGCGATGATCATGGTGATGTCGAGGGCAAGCGCCCCAGGAAGAAGATTCCTTCCAAGGTGATGTGGTATGCTCGTATAATACCATGATTGAAACATTTGTTCCAAAACAAAGAGCATGCCAAGTTGATGCGATGGCACAGAGAAGACAGTAAGAAATACGGGAAGTTGGGAGTACCTGCTGGCGGGTTACTATGGAGAAAAATCGAGAGAAAGTACTGGGAGGACTTCGCAGGTGACGCAAGGAAAGTATGGTTTGGTCTAAGCACAAATAGCATTATTATTTTTAGGGAGCAGAGAAGCAATCATAGCACCTGGCCTGTGACTCTATATATGTATAACCTTCCTCCTTTTGTGCATGAAGCGGAAGTTCATTATGATGCCAGTGCTCATCCAAGGCCCTAAGAAACCCGGCAACAACATTGATGTGTACCTAAGTGTCGGTGTCAAAACCGGCTGATCTCGGGTAGGGGGTCCCGAATTATGCGTCTATGGTTGATGGTAATAGGAGGTGGGGGACACGATGTTTACCCAGGTTTGGGCCCTCTCTATGGAGGTAATACTCTACTTCCTGCTTGATTGATCTTGACGAATATGAGTATTACAAGAGTTGATCTACCACAAGATCATAATGGCTAAAACCCTAGCAGTCTAGCCTGTATGATTATGACTGTGATTGCCTCTATGGACTAAGCCCTCCGGTTTATATAGACACCGGAGGGGACTAGGGTTGTACAAGGTCAGTTACAGAGAAAGGAATCTTCATATCCGGGCGCCTAAGCTTGCCTTTGACGCCAAGGAGAGTCCCATGCGGACACCGGAGAGAGTCTTCTATCTTGTATCTTCATGGCCCAATAGTCTGGCCCACGTTACATAGTCCGGCTGTCCGAGGACCCCTTAATCCAGGACTCCCTCAGTATCCCCTGAACCAGGCTTCAATGACGAGGTGCCCGGCGCGTAGATTGTCTTTGGCATTGAAAGGTGGGTTCCTCCTCCAAATTCTCCAAAGCATCCTTCGAATACAGAAAACGTGTCCGGCCCTGCAACACAAGTACCAAACACAACCATAGAGAGTATATTATTTCACGAGTCCAATCCACTAACAACTTTTTGTAGCATGACATCACGTCGCCGCCCGGCCATTATTCGAACCGTTTTTTAGCCTGCCGCTCCATATTTCAAGATGCGGTTTCATTGGCACGTCTTGTCAAAGCAAAGATCATGTCCCCTTATTGCGGGATTCTCATCAATATGGGCGTGGGTAATCCAACCGTGTCGCCTACACGGCCCTTGGGGAATAAGCGAGTTTTAAAGCGAGTGGGGAGGCGCTTGATATTCACTGCCTTTATAAAGAGATAAGGATTTACCCTTTCGCCCACGCGTTCTCCCTCTCTGCCTCCCCCATTCTCGAGCTCCATCGCCCAAGTTCTCATCTTTTCCGCCCCAAGAAAGCACTCCAATCATGACCGGATCCGGAACGCAGGGCAAGTGGATGGCCTCCTTCGTCAAGGAGATGGACATTACGAAACTCCGGGAGGCTGGGCATTTGGCCAAGGAAATCACCCACCGGCTTCCAGCCAAGGGACAGATCATCCCCACACCGGAGCCCCGTGAGAGGGTGGTGTTCATCCCCCACTTCGTCCGCGGGCTGGGATTTCCTCTCCACCCATTCATCCGCGGACTCATCTTCTACTACGGGCTGGATTTCCATGATCTAGCCCCAAATTCGTTCCACAACATCTCGGCATTCATTGTCATGTGCGAGGCTTTCCTCCGCATCCCATCCCACTTCGGATTGTGGTTAAAGATCTTCAATGTGAAGCAGAAGGTGGTGAGTGGCCAACACACAGAGTGTGGAGGTGCCATGATGAGCAATATGCAAGGGATGGAAAAGACAAATCCCGAGCTCTTCGCAATGCTAAAGGCTGCGGATGTAGAAATCAAGAACGAGCATCAAGTGTTGATGGTCAACAAGACCACTAGTTTCAAGAAAAAGGGTAAAGGGAAGAAGAAGGGGAATTTCAAGAAGAACGGCAGACAAGTTGCTGCTTTGGAGAAGAAACCCAAGTCTGGGCCTAAGCCTGAGACAGAGTGCTTCTACTGCAAAGCGACTGGCCACTGGAAGCGGAACTGCCCCAAGTATTTAGCGGATAAGAAGGATGGCAAGCTGAACAAAGGTATATGTGATATACATGTTATTGATGTGTACCTTACTAAATCTCGCAGTAGCACCTGGTTATTTGATACTGGTTCTGTTGCTAACATTTGCAAATCGAAACAGGGACTACGGATTAAGCGAAGATTGGCTAAGGATGAGGTGATGATGCACGTGGGAAATGGTTCCAAAGTCGATGTGCTCGCCGTCGGCACGCTACCTCTACATCTACCTTCGAGATTATTTTTAGACCTAAATAATTGTTATTTGGTGTCAGCGTTAAGCATGAACATTATATTTGGATCTTTTTTGATGCGAGACGGTTATTCATTTAAATCTGAGAATAATGGTTGTTCTATTTATATGAGTAATATCTTTTATGGTCATGCACCCTTGAAGAGTAGTCTATTTTTGTTGAATCTCGATTGCAGCAATACACATATTCATAATGTTGAAGCCAAAAGATGCAGAGTTGCTAATGATAGTGCAACTTATTTGTGGCACTGCCGTTTAGGTCATATTGGTGTAAAGCGCATGAAGAAACTCCATACTGATGGACTTTTGGAATTACTTGATTATGAATCACTTGGTACTTGCGAACCATGCCTCATGGGCAAGATGACTAAAACGCCGTTCTCTAGAACAATGGAGCGAGCAACAGATTTGTTGGAAATCATACATACTGATGTATGTGGTCCGATGAATATTGAGGCTTGCGGCGGGTATCATTATTTTCTCAGCTTCACAGATGATTTAAACAGATATGGGTATATCTACTTAATGAAACATAAGTCTAAAACATTTGAGAAGTTCAAAGAATTTCAGAGTGAAGTGGACAATCATCGTAACAAGAAAATAAAGTTTCTATGATCTGATCATGGAGGAGAATATCTCAGTTACAAGTTGGGTCTTCATTTGAAACAATGCGGAATAGTTTCGCAACTCACGCCGCCCGGAACACCACAATGTAATGGTGTGTCCGAATGTCGTAACCGCACTTTATTAGATATGGTGCGATCTATGATGTCTCTTACCGATTTACCGCTATCGTTTTGGGGTTATGCTTTAGAGACGGTTGCATTCATGTTAAATAGGGCACCATCTAAATCCATTGAGACGACGCCTTATGAACTGTGGTTTGGCAAGAAACCAAAGTTGTCGTTTCTTAAAGTTTGGGGCTACGATGCTTATGTGAAAAATCTTCAACCTGATAAGCTCGAACCCAAATCGGAGAAATTTGTCTTCATAGGATACCCAAAGGATACTGTTGGGTACACCTTCTATCACAGATCCAGAGGCAAGACATTCATTGCTAAGAATGGATCCTTTATAGAGAAGGAGTTTCTCTTGAAAGAAGTGAGTGGGAGGAAAGTAGAACTTGATGAGGTAATTGTACCTGCTCCCTTATTGGAAAGTAGTTCATCATAGAAACCGGTTCCTGTGACACCTACACCAATTAGTGAGGAAGCTAATGATATTGATCAAGAAACTTCAGATCAAGTTACTACCAAACCTCGTAGGTCAACCAGAGTAAGATCCGCACCAGAGTGGTACGGTAATCCTATTCTGGAGTTCATGTTACTTGACCATGACGAACCTACGAACTATGAAGAAGCAATGGTGAGACCAGATTCCGCAAAATGGCTTGAGGCCATGAAATCCGAGATGGGATCCATGTATGAGAACAAAGTGTGGACTTTGGTTGACTTGCCCGATGATCGGCAAGCCATAGAGAATAACGGATCTTCAAGAAGAAGACTGACACTGACGGTAATGCTATAGTCTACAAAGCTGGACTTGTTGCGAAAGGTTTTCGACAAGTTCAGGGGGTTGACTATGATGTGACTTTCTCACCCGTAGCGATGCTTAAGTCTGTCCGAATCAAGCATATGGTTTTATATAGACTTTTGGAGAAGCATGTATTTACAAGAAAGCGAGTGGGAGCTCTGTAGCATTTCTAATACTATATGTGGATGACATATTGTTGATTGGAAATGATATATAATTTCTGGATAGCATGAAAGGATACTTGAATAAAAGTTTTTCAATGAAAGACCTCGGTGAAGCTGCTTATATATTGGGCATCAAGATCTATAGAGATAGATCAAGACGCTTAATGGACTTTCACAAAGCACAAACCATGATATAGTTTTGATAAAGTTCAAAATGGATCAAACAAAGAAAGGGTACTTGCCTGTGTTACAAGGTGTGAAGTTGAGTCAGACTCAATGCCCGACCACTTCAGAAGATAGAGAGAAAATGAAAAGTGTTCCCTATGCTTCAGCCATAGGCTCTATCATTTATGCAAAGGTGTGTACCAGACCTGATGTGTGCCTTGCTATTAGTTTAGCAGGGAGGTACCAAAGTAATCCAGGAGTGGATCACTGGACAGCGGTCAAGAACATCCTGAAATACCTGAAAAGGACTAAGGATATGTTTCTCGTTTATGGAGGTGACAAAGAGCTTGTCGTAAATGGTTACATCGATGGAAGCTTTGACACTGATCCGGACGATTCTAAATTGCAAACCGGATACGTGTTTATATTGAACGATGGAGCTGTCAGTTGGTGAAGTTCTAAACAAAGCATCGTGGCGGGATCTACGTGTGAAGCGGTGTACATAGCTGCTTTGGAAGCAGCAAATGAAGGAGTCTGGATGAAGGAGTTCATATCCGATCTAGGTGTCATACCTAGTGCATCGGGTCCAATGAAAATATTTTGTGACAATACTGGTGCAATTGCCTTGGCAAAAGAATCGAGATTTCACAAGAGAACCAAGCACATCAAGAGACGCTTCAATTCCATCCGTGATCAAGTCTAGGTGGGAGACACAGAGATTTGCAAGATACTTACGGATCTGAATGTTGCAGACCCGTTGACTAAGCCTCTCTCACGAGCAAAACATGATCAGCACCAAAATTCCATGGGTGTTAGAATCATTACTGTGTAATCTAGATTATTGACTCTAGTGCAAGTGGGAGACTGAAGGAAATATGCCCTAGAGGCAATAATAAAGTTATTATTTACTTCCTTATTTCATGATAAATGTTTATTATTTATGCTAGAATTGTATTAACCGGAAACATAATACATGTGTGAATACATAGACAAACATAGTGTCAGTAGTATGCCTTTACTTGACTAGCTCGTTGACCAAAGACGGTTAAAGTTTCCTAACCATAGACATGAGTTGTCATTTGATAAATGGGATCACATCATTGGGAGAATGATGTGATTTACTTGACCCATTCCGTTAGCTTAGCACTTGATCATTTTAGTTTACTGCTATTGCTTTCTTCATGACTTATACATGTTCCTATGACTATGAGATTATGCAACTCCTGATTACCGGAGGAACACTTTGTGTCCTACGAAATGTCACAATGTAACTGTGTGATTATAAAGGTGCTCTACAGGTGTCGCCGATGGTACTTGTTGAGTTGGCATAGATCGAGATTAGGATTTGTCACTCTGATTGTCGGAAAGGTATCTCTGCGCCCTCTCGATAATGCACATCACTATAAGCCTTGCAAGCAATGTGACTAATGAGTTAGTTTCGCGATGATGCATTATGGAACGAGTAAAGAGACTTGCCAGTAATGAGATTGAGCTAGGTATTGAGATACTGACGATCGAATCTTGGGCAAGTAACATACTGATGACAAAGGGAACAACGTATGTTGTTATGCGGTTTGACTGATAAAGATCTTTGTAGAATATGTAGGAGGCAATATGAACATCTAGGTTTCGCTATTGGTTATTGAACGGGGACGTGTCTCGCTCATGTCTACATAGTTCTCGAACCTGTAGGGTCCGCACGCTTAACGTTCGGTGACGATCAGTAATATGAGTTTACGAGTTTTGATGTACCGAAGGTAGTTCGGAGTCCCGGATATGATCACGTACATGTCGAGGAGTCTCGAAATGGTCGGGACACAAAGATTGATATATTGGATGACTCTGTTTGGACTTGGGAAGGGTTCCGTGCAAGTTCGGACAAATACCGGAGTACCAGGGGGTTACCGGAACCCCCCGGGGAATGTAATGGGCCTATTTGGCCTTAGTGGAGAAGAAAATGGGCGGCTAGGGCAGGCCGCACGCCCCCTCCCCCTCTAGTCTGAATTGGACAAGGAGAGGGGTGGTGCCCCCCTTTCCTTTCCCCTCTCTCGTCCTTCCCTCTCTCCTACTCCTACTCTTGGAAGGGTTGGAGTCCTACTCCCGGTGGGAGTAGGACTCCCCTTGGGGCGCGCCTAGGAGGGCCCGCCCCTCCCCCTCCTCCACTCCTTTATATAAGGAGGAGGGGGCACCCCATAGACACACAAGTTGATCATTGATATTTAGCCGTGTGCGGTGCCCCCCTCCACCATAATCCACCTCAGTCATATTGTAGCAGTGCTTAGGCGAAGCCCTGCGTCGGTAGCTTCATCAACACCATCATCACGCCGTCATGCTGACGGAACTCTCCCTCGAAGCTCTACTGAATTGTGAGTTCGTGGGACGCCATCGAGCTGAATGTGTGCAGATCGCGGAGATGTCGTACGTTCGGCACTAGGATCAGTCGATCGTGAAGACGTACGACTACATCAACCGCGTTGTCATAACGCTTCCGATTACGGTCTATGAGGGTACGTGGATGACACTCTCCCTTCTCGTTGCTATGCATCACCAGATCTTGCGTATGTGTAGGATTGTTTTTGAAATTACTATGTTCCCCAACAATAACAATTTCATGTATAGTCAACATGCATCCTCAAGCAGTACAAGGTCATATCGACGACGATCATCATATGTAGTTCTAGATGATATCGGCGACGATCATCATATGTAGTTCTAGATGATATCGACGACGATCATCATATGTAGTTCTAGATGATATCGATGACGGTAATCATATGTAGTTCTAGATGATATAGCCACACACACACACACACACATATGTAGTTCTAGATGATATCGAAGACGATCATCTTCCTCAAGCCTGGGCGGTGGGTGTTCCTGATAGTAATTAGGATGGCTTGTCCAACACGAAAATTCTTGCCATCGAGGAATCTCTTCCACCCAACCGATTTTAAGTGTGTGCGATCGTCCGTGTCCACGCGGTAAGTACAGGTTGTGATGGAGCCCCTTGCGGTAAGGCGTAGTCTAGCTGAGCCTTCTTCATCAGGCTCGATACCATAACTCACAGATAGGCTCTTTGCCAATTTCTAAATAAGAGAAACATATCAATTAATAAATAGCCTCGCACATACTCTTGCAAATAGGTATATATGGATTATCTACACTATTAATAGTTCCTTAGATTCTACACTAATAAGCATGTGATCGAACTCTATACTAAAGCATATCATCGACTAGATTCCACACAACATATCATTGGACTCTACACTAAGCATATCATCGGATAATTTGCATTTGTAAGTATAACATACCACATCATGTCGACCGACCATAGTACTTGTCATGTGGGTCACAAATGGCACCCCGACAAAGTCAGCACGTGGCGGAATTATGTCCCATAGGTTGCACACCTCCTCCTTGCTCAGCCTCATTCTTTGAGCTATGATGGCTTCATGAAGTGGGTCCTCATCATCTTCATCGAGTAGGTCCTCATTATCTTCATCATCTTCCAGCAGGTTGATATAAATGACAGCCAGCTTGGGTCATTCTGCTCTGAAGGAGAAGCTGATCAACTCACCACTAGTAAGACGCATGAGGGCGAGGAAGCGGGCCCATCCATCTCCTCCAATCTGCAACATATTGCGTCCTTTCTCAACCTCCATAGTGTACGGCCCCCCAGGAGCCTCAAATGTCACAGTTTCTCCTGTCAGCTTGTTGAATTTCAACCTCACATTGCATGGGACGATCTGTGTAAAAAAAGCAAAATGACACAATGCAGTAATGCCAACACTTAAAATAAAATAGTTGTTACATTTCATATAATTTCTTACCGCCGCATGACGAAAACTCGGCTGGAGGTAGATGCCGAACAGCCTGCCAGTTGCAAGGTTGCTGGCGCACCTTGACTTGCACAATAGAGATGGTGGTGGTGGTGGTGGCGCCATTTTCCTAAAGCAATATGAGCAAAGGATTAACAATCCACTTCACAGGAAAAAAAATAGTTGTTAAATCAAAATGTTCTATAAATCAACTAAATCAAACTAGCCTATTAAATCAATTTCCTACTGAATCAACTAAATCAAAATGTTATATAAATCAACTAAATCAACTAGCCTATTAAATAAACTTGCCTACTAAATCAACTAAATCAAAATGTTCTATAAATCAACCAAATCAACTAGCCTACTAAATCAACTTGCCTACTAAATCAACTAAATCAAAATGTTCTAAATCAATTAAATCATATGAACTAAATCAAAATGTTGCATATGAACTAGCCTACTAAATCAAAATGTAGCAGGGAGGAGGGGTTGTGGATGGAGGGAGGAGGGATAAGGAGGGGCGACTGGAGGAGGAAGGAGAGAGTAGAACGGAGGAGGAAGGGCGGAGCAAGGAGGGCCCGCCCGGCGGCGAGTCGAGGGAGGATGGTGGAGGAGGGCGGTATCGAGTCCAGCGAGGAGGAGGAGGTGACGGCGGCGGAGAGGGAAGAGGGGTAGGCGACGGCGGGTGGCGGGGGCGACGGAGGCCGGTGGGGGAGGACCGGCGCGGGGGGTTGAGGGGGAGATGGAGTGAGTGTGAGTGTGAGTGTCGATCGGATAGAGGAGAGCGTGGGTGGTGGGAGATAGCTAGCTTTAGCAGTAACACGCTATAGGTAAAGGCACTACTGCTTACCTAACAGTAGCACACTTCGAATTAATGCGCTTCTACTATAACTAGCTTCGTGACGGGGTCGTGGGAATTATAGCAGTAGCCCGGCTTAGTGGAGGCGCGCTACTGCTACTTTTATTTTAGCAGCGAGTTTTGCTGGAGCGCGCTACTACTATGTTGTAGCAGCGCCTTATTTTAGAACACGCTGCTGGCAATATCCTATGTGTAGGCTTTTCCCTAGTAGTAATTGTTTGGTTGAGTATCTTCATGAACATCAGCATTATCATTTTCAATATCACTATGTGAATGTTCATTACCAGATTGAGTTTCGGCATCAGAAATGGAAACATCATTATCATTAGCAGGAGGTTTTTCTATTTTAGGTTCACTAGAAGCATGCAAAGTCCTATAATTTTTCTTTTTCTTTTTCTTTTTAGAAGGACTACATGCATCAGTGTTAGCTCTTTGATAGTCTTGTTCAATTCTTTTTGGGTGTCCTTCGGGATAAAGTAGTTCCTGAGTCATTTTACCTCCTCTAGTTGCTACTCTAACAGCAAAGTCACTTATATTATTATTCATTTGATCAAGCAACTCTCTTTGAGATTTAGCAACTTTTTCTAACTGAGTTTGAACCATAGAAGCATGCTTCCCTACACCTCTAACATCATTTGAGATTCTACATAACAAGTCACTCAAACGAGCAATCATATCAGAATTGTATTTCAATTGTTTCATAATATTTGCATTGAAGTGATCTTGTTTTCTAATGTAGTTTTCAAACTCACAAAGGCATAGGATTATTATTATCATTGAATTTCATTAGAGAATTTACCTCTACCACCTAGGTGCTAGTGGTGTATCAAGCCCATATATTTCTTTAATAGGGGGTAAATTTTTGACATCCTCAGCTTTAATACCTTTTTCCTTCATGGATTTCTTTGCCTCTTGCATATCTTCAGGACTGAGATATAATATACCCCTTTTCTTTGGAGTGGGTTTAGGCGGTGGTTTACGAAGAGTCCAGTCATCATAATTTTTCAATATGTTATTCAATAATTCTTTGGCTTGCCCAACAGTTCGTTCCCTGGAAACACAACAAGCACAACTATCTAGGAAATCCCTAAAAGCATCAGTTAGTCCATTATAGAAGATATCAAGTATTTCATTTTTCTTAAGAGGATGATCAGGCAAAGCATTAAGCAATTGGCAAAGCCACCCCAAGCTTGTGGGAGACTCTCTTCTTTAATTTGCACAAAGTTAAATATTTCTTGCAAGGCAGCTTGTTTCTTATGAGCAGGAAAATATTTTTCAGAGAAGTAATAAATCATATCCTGGGGACTGCACACACAACCAGGAGCACGAGTATTGTACCAAGCTTTAGCATCACCCTTTAATGATAACGGAAATAACATGAGAATAGCGAGTTTTCTCAGCGTGAGTAAAAAGGTTGGCTATGCCATTCAACTTATTTAGATGTGCCACAATAGTTTCAGTTTCATAACTATGGAAAGGATCACATTCAACCAAAGTAATTAACTCTGGGTCGACAGAGAATTCTTAATCCTTATCATCAATAAAGATAGTTGAAGTAGCAAACTTAGGATCATATTTCATTCTAGCATTCAATGATTTTTCTTTATACTTGCATAATAATTTATCTAGATCATCTCTATCCTTACATGCAAGAATATCCCTAGTTGTCTGCTCATTCATAACATAACCCTCCGGTACCTTAGGCATTTCATATCTAGGAGGACTAATTCTAGTAGGTGTTTCAAGATTTTCAGTTTCAGGCTCATCATCAGTTTTAAAAACATCATGTTGTCTTACTCTAACAATTTGTTCATCAAGAAAATCACCAAGTGGCACATCATTATCATCAAGCAAGGTACTAGCATCATCATAAGTATCATTCATAGCAGAGGTAGCATCATCAACGACTTGCGACATATCAGGAATAATAGCATGTGGTGGTGTTGCAAGTTTACTTTAACAGAAGGTGAATCTAAAGCAGAACTGGATGGCAATTCCTTACATCCCCTCGTCTTAGAGGGAAATATCTTGGTCTTAGCATCCTTCAGATTGTTCATAGTGATAGATTGATAAAATTCCCAAGTGACTCAACGAATATAGCTTCTCCGGCAACGGCGCCAGAAAAAGGTCTTGATAACCCACAAGTATAGGGGATCGCAACAGTTTTCGAGGGTAGAGTATTCAACCAAACTTTATAGATTCGATACAAGGGGAGCCAAAGAATATTTGCAAGTATTAGCAGCTGAAGTTGTCAATTCAACCACACCTGGAGATTAATTATCTACAGCAAAGTGATCAGTAGCAAAGTAGTATTATAGTTTTGATAGTAGTGACAGCAGCAATAGTAATGGTAAAAGTGATAGCAGTATTTTTTAGCAAGTGCAACAGTAATGATAGTAGTAGTAACTTAGCAATAACAATATAGGATAAATTCCTAGGCATTGGATTCGTAAATTGTTGGATGATATTCATCATGTCACAGTCATAACCTAGGGTGATACGGCAGTAGCTCCAGTTCATAAATATAATATAGGCATGTATTCCGTAAATAGTCATACATGTTTATGGAAAGAACTTGCATGAAATCTTTTCTCCTACCCTACCGTGGCAGCGGAGTCCAATTGGAAACTATGGGATATTAAGACTCCTTTTAATAGAGAACCGGAACAAAGCATTAACACACGGTGAATACATGAACTCCTCAGAATACGGTCATCACCGAGAGTGGTCCTGACTACTGTCACTCCGGGGTTGCCGGATCATAACACGTAGTAGGTGATTATAAATTGCAAGATCGGATCTAGAACATGGATTGGTGATAACATAAGCGGTTCAGATCTGAAATCATGGCACCCGGGCCCAAAGTGACAAGCATTAAGCATGGCAAAGTCATAACAACACCAATCTCAGAACATAGTGGATAATAGGGATCAAGACCTAAAAAAACTAACTAGATTACATGATGAATCTCATCCAACTCCTCACCGACCAGCGAGCCTACGAAGGAATTAATCACTCCCGGTGGGGAGCGTCTTGGAATTGGCGATGGAGAAGGGTTGGTGATGACGAAGAACGAAGACCCCCCTCTCCGGAGCCCCAAACGGACTCCAGATCTGGCTTCCCGATGAAGAACAGGAGGTGACGGTGGCTCCGTCTCATGGATCGCGATAATTCTTTCTCCCTCATTTTTTTTCCTGGAAAAATAGGATTTTATAGCATCGGTTTCAGGGACTGCAGGGCCACCAGGTGGGGACAACCCACCTAGGCGCGCCTGGGGGGGCCGGCGCGCCCTGGTGGGCTGTGCCCACCCAGGTGGCCCCCTCAGGTGTCTCTTGGCCCAGAAATTCTTTTTATTGATGTAAAAAATCCTCACAGAGTTTCGCTCCATTCCGATTACTTCTATTTCTGCCCAAAAACAACATCATGGTAGTTCTGCTGAAAACAGTATCAGTCTGGGGTTAGTTTCATTCAAATCATGCAAATTAGAGTCTTCCTTCGTCGCCGCGACGAGCAATGGCAGGAACTGAGCCTTCATTGTTGCCGCCCAATGCTACATCAACGGAGGATTACAGCTGTACACCCACGACCTTTAAGGTTTCGTATTCCATCTGTATTTGCTACAAGAAAACATTAGGGGACTTATTAAACACATTAGGAGAGAAGAATCACACTTCCCTACCACCATAGGCCAAGCCCTGATCGCGGCGGCCATCTGAGAAATTTGGTCCCCTCGCTTCCGGTTGCTATCTTGGAGCTGAGAGGTGGGGGGACCTCGGATATTCGAAACATCTATGTTCCTCGCCAACACCTAGTGGTCATCATAGTTTTGTGAGAATAAACTTCCTTTTGTTCTTTTGGCAGTGCCACGAGGTTCTATAGTCTTCTGTCGCCCCAGATTCGGTTATTCGGATCTAATGAGTTTATGTTGTTGTGTCAAGATTTTTTTTGTTGGTTTGATTCTTTGTGGAGTTGAAATTTTTCATCGACATCATGGTGAATATATAATGATTGGACAGCCTCCACTTCTAGAGGGTCATCTCCGGCCCAAGTACATTCATCGATCAAGGCTTTCCATCTTTTTAGATGGGCGACTCGAGGCGCTTTCAAAAATCAATTATTGGTAATATTCATGCTTGTGAAAGAGTGACAACATCATTTCTCCAGTCTAATTGCAGCCTGTTTACCGAAGTCCTTGGAGTATTTCCTCGAGTAGAGATTGGTACCGCGAAGAAGGTGTTTACAAGAGATTTCATTATAATTCTTCGGCATAGGAGTTACTTTGCATTTTCTTGGATCTTAGGTCCAAATCAGTGTACGTGTAATTTTTATGAGTATCAACTAGCAAAAGAGCTCGTGCGTTGCAACGAGAAAAAAATAGCACATGCACTTAACCCCATAACCATCACTCAAGACGACAATAGGTCCACGTCCTTTGTCCTTTGTTTTGGGGTGCATCACATTTCTTTTGCCGCTTATCCTCCTTTTCATCCTTGCTGGCGGTAGGTTCGATGGTCACACAAACCAAAACATCTTTGAATACAGCCGACCCTAGGAGGAGGCAGCCCATCCTCCAAGGCTACCCACCCCTCCCTGCGACTATACATAAGAGGGCAGCCCCCTCCAAACACATTCTCTTCGTCCCTCCCGCTCCCTCTCCCCCTCCCACTCCCCCTCCCTCCCTCCCTCCCTCCCTCCCTCTCTCTTCTCCCTCTCCATCTCCCTCTCGCTCCCTCCCTCCCTCCCTCTCAAAGAACCACACTGCAAGGCCTCCTCTTCTAGTTCTCAGGTATTATTCCGTTATTGATAGCAAAGCCTTGCTGGACACTGCCGTACGCGTGGATATCGGCAGAGAGATCATACATTGGATCTTTGGTTCAACCAAAAAATTCTCGTGGTTGGGAGGTTGTAATCCTAGCTGCGGGATTCTGCATAAACGATCAACACCAACTCTTCTTCAAATGCACTATAGTTGGTAATGATCTGGTCCAATCTTATCTGCATCTTCATAGTGAACCTGGGAACTTTATTCGTAGTGCGGGTTTTTTTACCACTTTTCCCAACAATTGCATCATGGGTGATCTATGAATAGATGTGAATTGCGATCTAGACCACATGAGATGTGCAGCTATTGCACAATAATTTTGCTCTGCGGCTAGTAGATGAGATCTGTTGTTGACACATTTTTTGTGCGGGTAACATATGTGATTTATTACTTGATATTCTTGTTGCATCCCGTGACGATTTATTATGTTTGAGATGCTTTGTATTTCTGAGGAACCTTCATAACAAATATGATTTAGAAAAACATTGTTATAACAAATTGCACGAATGTTTTATTTGACAAACATGAAGATTTTCTACTCGGCAATTTGGCATACATGAATATTTTCATGGGCAAAAAATAGTTTGTTTTGTGTGGGAAAAAATAGTCAAAGTTAATGCTCCTCCTACAATTAATTTCCTTGAAAAATGATCAACCGAGGGAAGCGTGAAAAAAGATGAAAACTTGGACTAATCGAAAGCATTTTGTTTGGTAGAACACTAGCAATGTTAGTTCAATATGTATAATTAGTTTCGTGGCCGAATTAGTTTCATGAGCAGCCCGTATGTATATACCGCAACAAATCAACTATACGTTCCATCTATCCATTATCCATCTCGATCCCACCAGCGCCATGGACCAATCGCTGTGGCCGGACATCGCGCCAGACGTGCCCCGCGGCATCACTGGCCGTCTGCACGCCACCGCTGACTTCGCCCGCTTTCACGCGGTCTGCAGGCTGTAGCTCGACTCGAGGGACGCGCCTCCGCCATCGTTCCGGACGACCACGACAACCCACCAGTTCCTCCCGTGGCTCCTCGCGCCGGACCCCTCTCAAGCTCAGGTGCATCGTTTCCAAGTCCACCTACAGCGTGACATCACCGCCGCCCTCGGCAGCCCGAGGAAACTGGGTTTGCAGCGCCGACGGCACGGCTGTCCAGTACCTCACTGTCAATCACCTCTTGAACCCTAGACTCCACGATCCTATCGCCGGACAAGTCACCGGCCTGGCTCGTTTCCAGTGGGACGAGGGTGATCTCCATGTGGTCGTCTACCGCGACAGCACCATCCTTCTATACAGCATTGCCCACTGTGACAAAGGCCGCAAGGCCAGCTTCAAGGCGTCTCTCCTACGCCCCAGCGACACAAAGCGGATGCTCGTCAAGAGAACCCTTGAGACCCCCGAGGCAAGATCCTGCTCACCGTCGAGGTTATGGTGTGCCGCATCATCATGCCAGGCGGTGACAAGACCGGTGACATGCTGGTCCCGAAGCCGTATTTGCCCTGGTGGCGGCAGGGGCCTGTGTACAACACGTGCCAATACAGCCACATGTTGGAATCCCGCGGCAAGCTGCTGTGGGTGTCGGTTGTTGGCTCTTATTTCACTCTCTTTCACTCATCAGTACCGGGCACACACCCTCACGGATCGTTCGTTCTTTCTGTTCATGCACTAGCTAGACGAGGAGGAGTCGACACCGGAGAAGATGCAGTGGTTGACGAAAGATGGTCTTAGCTTGGCTGGTCGTGTGTTTTTCCTAGGGTCACCCAATAGCTTCGCCGTAGACGCCTCACTGCTGGGAGGCCACGGCGGGTGTGCTTACTTCATCTACTACAAGAATAAGAAGATGTTGCCGCATGAACAATTTGGTGAGTTCTTGTACAACCTCGTGGTAGACTGGTTGAATTAGTTTGTCCAGCGGCTGCCTCCAGGTCCAGGATGGGAAGATAAGAAATGCATGTGGCTTGTCCCCCATCCTGCTATCGCTCCAATTCAGGTACACGGTAACAATAAACCGGAAACTGATCTTTCTACACAATACAATAATTCATTAATATTATCATCGCATTACTACAAAAACTCTGCATAAGCTTGTTAACCGGCAAAGCGCTAACAAATTAGCATTGATTTTGATTTTCATAGGAAATCACTAAGATGTTACTGATGGCTCAAGAACTGAAGAAACAACAGTCGGTTACCATGTTGAGACATAACGAGCCTAGTTTCAAAGTGTTGGTCCGCAACTTACCATGTTGAGACGTCTCAGCTGCAATTGATCTACCACAAGAAGACAACGACCCTAACATTAGCCAAGAAGAAGCTCTAGATGCATGCCCACCAAGTAGCTCTCAACGGATTGTTCTTAGATGGATGCAGCCTCGAGTTTACCTTGGTCAAGGAGGAGCAACGACGGCGGTGGCATGGCCGTCCACATGATTGAAGCTATAATGAAAATTCTTCATTCATAAGTCAAGTTTTCATACGCTCCTTGTAATTTATCCCAAAAATGTGGCGTTTATATCTCCACACGTGGGGCCCACACTTGTGGCCCGCGGGCCGCATTAGCGGCATGCACAAAACACCACACGCTGCTAGGCGGTACTCACATTAGCAGCGTGTGTGCTTGTCGAACGCCCCGAATTTGGTCTGGCCGAGGGGCTGCCTAGGTCTGGCAAACTAGCAGCATTCATATTTACTGCACGCCGCAAGTACAAGATAAGCAACAGCCTTCCCTTTTTTCCTAGACGCTGCAGCTATCTAGGCTAAGTACTTACAGCGTCCTCTTCATGGTGGACGCAGCTACTAACAAAATCCTACAAGGCATTTCTTTACCAATGCCTCGGTGGAGAAGGTTTGGGGAATGTAATGCGGGAGGAAGTCAAAATCCTCAGGAGATTTACGACACGCCCGAGTGACCCACACAGCCCACGCGACTCAAACGAAACTGAAAAAAGGCCGACGAAACAATGCAAACGGGCGACAGCACGTTCCCAAGGCGATCCCCACTGCTTCTCAAAACATGAATATTGGAGCAAAAGGAACATACGGTTCAGGGTTAGATATGCTCTAACTAACTAACATTCACATAAAAATTAGCAAATCCGTTCTTGCTAACATATTTATAAAATCAATATAATCCTAGTACTAAAAGAAATCTGTACATATGGTTTTTAAATTTTCCAATATAAATAATTATTCGTAGTCAAATTTAAAAGTTTGCTTATGACATAGGAGTACTAACCTCACTACACTGAAAAATACGAAGGCAAGAGATCTTGGAGCAGCAACACAGACAAACATGCGCAATCCATGTATATTCACTTTTATAATGATTGAAAATGAAATCCATATTTTTAGATCTATCTGCGCTTATGCTGACGTTGTGGTGGCTGATCCTCCTTGATCAAGGTAACCTTGAGACAACATCCATCCAAAACCAGTTCATTGAGAGCAGCAAGAGCATCTTCCTGATGGGAATGTGTTGTCTCTATGGTCACATGGCCAATACCCTGTGAGGCCCTGGTCTTCTTATAGAAAATCACCTCAGCACTGGACACTTTACCGTGCTCGCCGAAGAAGAATCGTAGTTGTGTGCTGTTCACCGTGAGAGGAAGATTGCACACCAGCACCCTAAACCTGGGCACACGATGTCTCTCAATGTGAATGGTGTGCCTTGGAGGACTAGAAATTGTTGGTGCTATCTGCTGTTGCTGCATCGGTGGCCCCTCACTGATTTCCTGGCGGAGCAAAATGAATGGTATATTAGCAAATGTACGGTTCCATCGGCTTGATGTGATGATAAGATGAACACATATGGGTTTTTGTTATCAAAAAGTAATTTTGAGAAGGCTTATGCAGTGTTCCGGGTTAAGCTCGTGTACGGTGTATTAGGTTGATGCCACCATTAGATCAATAGTACATAATAATAGGACATTTCATTATAAGAGAAATCCGGCTTTAGAAATTCGAACTCTTTTTAGCAATGTATATATATTTACCTCGGGAGGAGTATTGACGGACTCGGGGTTGAACCACAGGCACATTCTGTAGTCCCAACATTGAGGCAGCCGCTGTACAAGCTCTGTCCTCCCATTGATGAGGTTGCACCGGAACACGGCACGCTTGCCATATGTAAAGGCATTATCATTGTGGTAGACGAAGTAGGCACACCCGCCATGGGCGTTGGGAACCCGCCCCGCATCCACAACAAAGCTATGGCGCATACCGAGGAAAAGCACGCGATCGGCCAGACTACGGCCATCCCTTCTCACCCATCTCATCTTCTCCAGTGGTGACGATTCTGACAATAGTTGCCCCTCGAGTGCCTGCAGTGACACCTTGACTTTGAGAAGGTAGGGGTTTGTCCCCTTGAGATACCTGTTATATTCCCAGGTGTTGATTGACAGTCGTAGAATCTCGCCACGGGACTCAAGGACGTAGCTGTAATTACAGGTGGATTCGCCAAACCACACCTGCACCGCCGGCGGCCCCTGGCTCTTGACAAGCTCATCGCAGGTGATATTGCAGTTTGGTGTGGCGAGGCGCCACGGTTGGTCATCCTTCATGACGACCAGGGTCTTACCATCGTGGTATGTGACAGAAGTCAAAACAGGCTGACGAAGTGACCAGGTCCCGAACCGATGCTCATACTTATGCTCGAGGATCCTCTCGAGGATTGTCCACTCTGCGTCGCCGGGGCGAAGTAGAGCCGCTGTGAACCTGGCTGTGGGCCTGTGCCCAACCATGTGGCCGGTGGTGGAGATGCTATAGAGAAGGGTTGCGCCGTTGCCGTTGATGACGCCGTGGGGATCGATCTCCTTCCCCCACAGGCCGACGGATTGCGGGAGTAGAGGCAGGTGTTCGGCTGATCCGATGAGAGGGTCATGGAGACTAGGGCGGAGGCGTTCGATGGTCAGGAACCGGAGAGCGGTGCCGCCGGAGCTGGTCACCCAGTTCCACCGGGCCGGCTCGGATAGCAGCGGCTGCGAGCGGTAGTTGGTCCCGGAGAGGACGCATCTCATCTCCAGGCGCGTCTCGTCCTCCTTCACGGCGGTGACAAGCCAGGGCAGAAACTGGTCGGTCGCCGTTGTCGTCCGGGAGTCCCGCCATGGCTTGCAGACGGCGTGGAAGCGGACTAAGTCGACGGCGTCGTGCTGCAGGCGGCGGGAGATCTCGCGGGCCAGATCCGGCGGTAGATCAGACCAACCTCCTGCGGGCATGGCGGCGTGATCCGGGAGCAGACGTGATGAGGCAGCCTCTACTTTCACTTTGATTTGAGCAGCCTACACCTTCGAGCGGTAGTTGGAGCCGGAGACGTGATGAGTCAGTTCGCCACGTTACATAATCATCGCCCATTAGTTTGACCCAGGCCAGGAACCGACCTTTTAAGGCTCGTACTGAGGGTTCTCATGCTTTGGTTGTTGGAGTTTTTTTTCTTTCTTTTTTTCTATTTTGAGCTTGAATCTGTTGCGTTCAAGTTCAATCATCCCGGCAAGGTCTGAGTTTATATCCGAACTAATACAATGTTGGAAATATGAGCAATTATGATTTTATTAACCGAATGCTAGATAAAACATGACTAAGGGGGTGTTTGTTTTCAGGGACTTATTGGTTTAGGGACTTAAAAAAGTCCCTATAAGTCCCACCTAAACCAAACACAAGGGACTTATTGGGACTTATTGTGGTGATTTGGGACTTATCAAATAAGACTTTCAGGGAGGAGCTTATTGGGACTTATTCGCTCCAGGCTCGTTCCCCGCACGCCCCGTCGTCGCCCCGCCTCTTGCCCTGTCGCCGCCCCGCCTCTCGCCCCGTCGCCGCCCGCCTTGGTTAAATCGCCCGTCGCCGCCCGCCTCTCGCCCGTCGCCGTCCGCCTCGGTTCGCCGCCCCGTCGTCGCCCCGTCGCCGCCCGGCCTCTCGCCTCGGTTCATTCTACCTTGGTTCGTTGCAACGGTGCCTCCAATCGCCGGACAGGCCCTCTCCTGAGCCTCGTTACAACGGTGCAACATGGACTTATAAGTCCCTGTAAACAAACAGGTAGGGACTCAGGACTTATAAGTTCCTGTAAACAAACAGGTAGGGACTTATGACTTATAAGTTTGGACTTAAAAAAGTCCTAGGACTTATGAAACAAACAGGGCCTAATATAATAGAGATGAAACAAGTCATGTAGTCTAGCAGGAAAATAGCATCTGTACATGTGAACTAAAACAGAACACAAGTTGAACAGAGGGTAGAACAAGAAAAATTAGAGCAAGAAACTGTAGCATGATCTTGAACAGAGAGGTCACGAAGACGTACGGAGTAGCGGCAGAAGTACCGGTCTTGGAGTTGGTGTTCTCTCCAGTCATGTCGTTGAAGAGGTTGTCGACGCCGGGGAAGAAGTCATCATTGGGGAAGTAGTCGTCGGCGTCCGGATCGTCCGTGATGAAGCAGCCAGTAGCCACGCTGAGCGCTTTCCAAAAACCTTATCACCCTTCTCCCGTACAGGAATCAAAGAGGTGGAGTTTCGGAGGCCTACTGTCCCGACCTGCGGTTCACGCCGCAAGCCGGGATGAGGAAGACAGCAGTAGCTCAGAGATTAGAACCTATGGTGCTGGTGCGTCTCTCTGGAGAGGAGCAACCTCATTTTTATAGGAGCAAGAGAAGGAGGCGAGAGGCCAGCAACCGAAGGTGAAACAAAATAGGGAGACGAAGAAAACAGACTGCAGCCGAAGAGGCGCGCCGTTCGGATTCTGTGTCCACTACAGAAAAACATTTTAGCTCCCGTGTGACCATTCGTATACCCGTCGTGGCGAGGCGAGGTGAGGCGTGGCGTGGCATGGCGGCGGAGGAGAAGTACGCGTGAATGTCCCTCTTGTTCTCATGCTCATACATGTGGGAATGGAACCTCCCTGAGGTCTAACTCACACCAAACTAGCAATATGAGAATAAATTTAAGTTCCACCTCTTGCCTTGCACGAATGGGCTGCGTGGGCCTCTAGGATTTATTAGGAATTTCAAAATCTGCTATTGAGCTAGCCCATAAATAGACAAAATTCCCGCAAAACCCCACCAGATCTTAGAGGCGCACAAAATTTTGCCTTTGGTTCCAACACACTCTTTTATATACCGGTACTGCAGTGAAGACTGTTAAGTTGAACTTCCACCTAAAACTCTATGCTACACTAGTAAGCAACTGCGGAAGAGAGAGGCCGCCGCTCCGGCGGCTAGCAGTAGTACAAGCAGAGGAGGGAAGTGGTTCAAATACGGTCCATCTCTTAAGGCTTCGGAAGAGTTACCTTATGAGAGGACCGACAAGGAATACGAGGACATCTGTCGTGCCCACGTGAGAAACTTTTTTGCATGGAAACCTCCACCTCTGAAGGAAATGGTAGATCCGATGAAAGTGGAGCGGACTATCGATGCACTGAAGCGACCACCACCGCCTCCGCCGGATTCCAACTATGTGCTGAAGGAAATATGCCTAGAGGCAATAGTAAAGTTATTATTTATTTCCTTAATTCATGATAAATGTTTATTATTCATGTTAGAATTGTATTAACCGGAAACTTAGTACATGTGTGAATACATAGACAAAACATATAGTCCCTAGCATGCCTTGCTACGTCTTGAGCTTGCGTTGGTTTTCCTCGAAGAGGAGAGGGTGATGCAGCAAGTCTAGCGTAAGTATTTCCCTCAGTTTTTGAGAACCAAGGTATCAATCCAGTACGAAGCTTCTCAAAAGTCCCACGCACCTACACAAACAAACTGAGAACTCGCAACCAACATAATAAAGGGTTGTCAATCCCTTCACGGCCACTTGCGAAAGTGGGATCTAATAAAGATAGTATGATAAGATAAATATATTTTTGGTATTTTATAATATAGATGCAAAAATTAAAGTTGCAAATAAAAGTAAATTGGGAGCAAATATGATAATAGATAGACCCGGGGGCCATAGGTTTCACTAGTGGCTTCTCTCAAGAGTATAAGTATTACGGTGGGTGAACAAATTACTGTCGAGCAATTGATAGAAAAGCGCGTAGTTATGAGATTATCTAGGCATGATCATGTATATAGGCATCATGTCCATAACAAGTAGACCGACTCCTGCCTGCATCTACTACTATTACTCCACACATCGACCGCTATCCAGCATGCATCTAGAGTATTAAGTTCATAAGAATAGAGTAACGCATTAAGCAAGATGACATGATGTAGAGGGATAAACTCATGCAATATGATATAAACCCCATCTTGTTATCCTTGATGGCAACAATACAATATGTGCCTTGCAACCCTTTTTGTGACTTGGTAAGGACACCGCAAGATTGAACCCAAAGCTAAGCACTTTTCCCATGGCAAGAAAGACCAATCTAGTAAGCCAAACTAAACTGATAATTCGAAGAGACCTTCAAAGATAACTCAATCATACAAAAAAGAATTCAGAGAAGATTCAAATATTATTCACAGATAAACTTGATCATAAACCCACAATTCATCGGATCTCGACAAACACACCGCAAAAAGAGTTTATATCGAATAGATCTCCACAAGAGAGGGGGAGAACATTGTATTGAGATCCAAAAAGAGAGAAGAAGCCATCTAGCTAATAACTATGGACCCGTAGGTCTGCGATAAACTACTCACAACTCATCGGAGGGGCTAAGATGTTGATGTAGAAGCCCTCCATGGTTGATTTCCCCTCCGGCAGAGTGCCGGCAAGGGCTCCAAGATGAGATCTCGCGGATACAGAAGGTTACGGCGGTGGAAATTGTGTTTCGTGGTGCTCCTCGATGTTTTCGGGGTACGTAGGTATATATAGGAGGAAGAAGTACGTCGGTGGCCGCCCGAGGGGCCCACGAGATAGGGGGGCGCGCCCTATAGGGGGGAGGGCGCCCTCCTATCTCGTGGCTTCCTCGAAAGCTTCTTGACTTGCACTCCAAGTCCTCTGGATCATGTTCGGTGAGAAAATCACGCTCCCGAAGGTTTCATTCCGCTTGGACTCCGTTTGATATTCCTTTTCTTCGAAATACTGAAATAGGCAAAAAAACAGCAATATGGGCTGGGCCTCTAGTTAGTAGGTTAGTCCCAAAAATGATATAAATGTGTAAAATAAAGCCCATAAACATCCAAAAGGGGTAATATAATAGCATGGAACAATCAAAAAATATAGATACGTTGGAGACGTATCATGCCTGTACTTGACTAGCTCGTTAATCAAAGATGGTTATATTTCCTAACCATAGACATGTGTTGTCATTTGATGAACGGACATGACCCATCCGTTAGCTTAGCATTATGATCGTGTAAGTTTCATTGCTACTGCTTTCTTCATGCCTTATACAAGTTCCTCAGACTATGAGATTATGCAACTCCCGAATACCGGAGGAACACTTTGTGTGCTACCAAACATCACAACGTAAAAGGGTGATTATAAAGGTGCTCTACATGTGTCTCCGAAGGTATTTGTTGGGTTGGCATAGATCGAGATTAGGATTTATCACTCCGTGTTTCGGAGAGGTATCTCTGGGCCCGCTCGGTAATACTCATCACTATAAGCCTTGCAAACATTGTAACTGATGAGTTAGTTGCGGGATGAAGTATTATGGAACGAGTAAAGAGACTTGCCGGTAACGAGATTGAACTAGGTATGATGATACCGGCGATCGAATCTCGGGCAAGTAACATACCGATGACAAAGGAAACAACGTATGTTGTCATGTGGTTTGACCTATAAAGATCTTCGTGGAATATGTAGAAACCAATATGAGCATCGAGATTCCGCTATTGGTTATTGACTGGAGACGTGTCTCAGTCATGTCTACATAGTTCTCGAACCCGTAGGGCGGTTTAGGCGGAAGCCGTCTCCACTTAAACGGGCGGGCCCGCCCGCTGGGTCACTGACGCACGGGCCCCAGCAGCGGTCGTCTTCAACCTCCCGCACGGCGCGACGGGAAATACTGGAGGCGAGGCCGAGTGGCGCCAGCGCTCTCCCCGGCGGCACCGGCCACCTCCGTCGACACCCATCACACTGGCGTGCTCAGGAGAGAGTGGCGATGGTGAGGGTGGGACACGATGCTGCAGCCGCAGAGAGGAAGAAATGGAGCTCGGGAGATGTCCGTGGGGAGGTTGGTGATGCTCTGGTGTGGTCAAGATGGAAGGAAGAGGCCATAGGGCTCGAATTTGAGCGCGGGCCGACGGCAAGGTTTCTGGCCATGGAGGAGAATAGGGGCACGGGAGGAAAAGTCGGTCGGTCTGGGTGGTGTACACGAGAGAGAGGGAGAAAATGGAGCAGAGAGGAGGGCCTGGGACGACCTTAAGTAGCCGAGTCATGGCTCATCGTGGACGCTGTGCACGGGTGGCCGCGGCAACGGCTCAGGAGGCCAGGAGAGACGGCGAGGGGCTGTCTACGGTGTTCGTGGGAGTTGAGTGGGGAGCCAGGAAGAGAGAGAAGGAGCGGGGCGAGCTGCATGCGGCCACAGGAGCTGCGCGAGCATTGGCCGAGCCGGGCGGCTCGGGCACGTGCCGCAGGAGGTGAGAGAGAGGGAGAGACGAGGGGGCCTGCACGGTGGTGTGTTGCGGACGTCGAGGCACCTCGACTGGCGCGAGGGGAAGGCCCAAGGAGGTCGGGGGACGCGGTTTCAACGTTTGGGAGCACGGTAACTTGCTCCAGAGCGCGTCTTTGGCAGGCATGCGCGGCTTTTTCCCACGTCAACACGTGGCCACTTGCTGAAGGAAATATGCCCTAGAGGCAATAATAAAGTTATTATTTATTTCCTTATTTCATGATAAATGTTTATTATTCATGCTAGAATTCTATTAACCAGAAACCTTATACATGTGTGAATACATAGACAAACAAAGTGTCACTAGTATGTCTCTACTTGACTAGCTCGTTGAATCAAAGATGGTTAAGTTTCCTAGTCATAGACATGAGTTATCATTTGATTAACGGGATCACATCATTAGGAGAATGATGTGATTGACTTGACCCATTCCGTTTGCTTAGCACTTGATCGTTTAGTATGTTGCTATTGCTTTCTTCATGACTTATACATGTTCCTATAACTATGAGATTATGCAACTCCCGTTTACTAGAGGAACACTTTGTGTGCTACCAAACGTCACAACGTAACTGGGTGATTATAAAGGTGCTCTACAGGTGTCTCCAAAGGTACTTGTTGGGTTGGCGTATTTCGAGATTAGGATTTGTCACTCCAATTGTCGAAGAGGTATCTCTGGGCCCACTCGGGAATGCACATCACTATAAGCCTTGCAAGCATTGTAACTACTCCCAACGTCCCACAATGTAATACACTTTTTGACACTACAATAGAGTCAAAAACGTCTTACATTATGGGACGGAGAATAATGAGATAATTGCGGATGATGTATTACGGAGCGAGTAAAAGACTTGTTAGTAGCGAGATTGAACTAGGTATTGAGATCTGAAGCGATCGAATCTCGGGCAAGTAACATACCGATGACAAAGGGAAAAGCGTATGTTGTTATGCGGTTTGACCGATAAAGATCTTCGTAGAATATGTAGGAGCCAATATGAGCATCCAGGTTCGCTATTGGTTATTGACGGAGGCGTGTCTCGGTCATGTCTACATAGTTCTCGAACCGAAGGGTCCGCACGCAAAGTTCGATGATGGTTATATTATGAGTTATGTGTTTTGATGTACCGAAGGTAGTTCAGAGTCTCGGATGAGATCGGGGACATGACGAGGAGTCTCGAAATGGTCGAGACATAAATATCGATATATTGGACGACTATATTCGGACATCGGAAAGGTTCCAAGTGATTCGGGTATTTATCGGAGTACCGAGAGTTCACGGAATTCGCCGGGAGTATATGGGCCTTATTGGGCCATACGAGAACAGAGGAGAGAGGCCAAAGGAAGGAGGCGCGCCCCTCTGGTCCGAATGGACAAGGGGTGCAGCCCGCTTCCTTCTTCCTCTCCCCTCTTTCCTTCTCTCCTACTCCAAAGGGAAGGAGGAGTCCTACTCCCGGTGGGAGTAGGACTCCCCCCTTGGCGCGCCCTCCTCCTAGGCCGGCCGCCTTCCCCCTTGCTCCTTTATATACGGGGGCAGGGGGGCACCTCTAGACACAACAATTGATCTCTTGATCTCTTAGCCGTGTGCGGTGCCCCCCTCCACCATAGTCCACCTTGATAATATCGTAGTGGTGCTTAGGCGAAGGCCTGTGTCGATACAACATCATCATCGTCACCACGCCGTCGTGCTGACGGAACTCTCCCTCAAAGCTCGGCTGGATCGGAGTTCGAGGGACGTCATCGAGTTGAACGTGTGCTGAACTCGGAGGTGCCGTGCGTTCTGTACTTGATCGGTTGGATCGTGAAGACGTACGACTACATCAACCGCGTTGTGCTAACGCTTCCGCTTTCGGTCTACGAGGGTACGTGGACATACTCTCCTCTCTCATTGCTATGCATCACCATGATCTTGCATGTGCGTAGGAAAAATGTGAAATTGCTACGTTCCCCAACAGTGGCATCAGAGCCTGGTTTTATGCGTTGATGTTATATGCACGAGTAGAACACAAGTGAGTTGTGGGCGATACAAGTCATACTGCTTACCAGCATGTCACACTTTGGTTCAGCGGTATTGTTGGATGAAGCGGCCCGGACCGACATTACGCGTACGCTTACGCGAGACTGGTTTTACCGCCGTGCTTTGTGTTGGGGAACGTAGTAATTTCAAAAATTTTCCTACGCACACGCAAGATCATGGTGATGCATAGCAACGAGAGGGGAGAGTGTTGTCTACATACCCTTGTAGACCCGAAGCGGAAGCGATCACAACGTAGAGGAAGTAGTCGTACGTTCTCCTCGCGATCCGACCGATCCCGCCGTTACTCCGACGCCCCGAGTTCTTGACACACGTACAGCTCGATGGCGTCCCTCGTACTCGATCCAGCCGAGTGTCGAGGGAGAGTTCCGTCGGACGACGGCGTGGGACGATCTTGATGTTTCACGGCGCAGGGCTTCGCCTAAGCTTCGCGACGGTATAACCGAGGTGGAATATGGTGGAGGGGGCACCGACACGCTAAGGAACGATCTAAAGATCAAACTTGTGTGTTCAAGGTGCCCCCTGCCCCGTATATAAAGGAGGGAGGGGGGGCCGGCCTAGAGGAGGCGCGCCGAGGAGTCCTACTCCTACCGAGTAGGACTCCCCTCTTCCTAGTTGGAATAGGATTGGGGAGGGAAAGAGGAAAGGCGCCGCCCCCCCCCTCCTTGTCCTATTCGGACTGGGGGAGAGGGCGCTGCCCACCTCCTGGCCGGCCCTCCTCTTCTCCTCGAGGCCCACCGAGGCCCATTTACTTCGGGGGTTCCGGTAACCTCCGTGTACTCAGTAAATTCCGCCGCCGAACCATTCCAACTCCAAACATAGGCTTCCAATATATCAATCTTTATGTCTCGACCATTCCGAGACTCCTCGTCATGTCCGTGATCACATCCGGGACTCAACTTCTTCGGTACATCAAAATACATAAACTCATAATAACCGCCATCGAAACCTTAAGCGTGCATGGACCCTACGGTTCGAGAACAATGTAGACATGACCTAGAACTATTCACGGTCAATAACCAACAGCGGACCTGGATGCCCATATTGGTTCCTACATATTCTACGAAGATCTTTATCGGTCGATCGCATAACAACATACGTTGTTCCCTTTGTCATCGGTATGTTACTTGCCCGAGATTCGATCGTCGGTATCCAATACCTAGTTCAATCTCGCTATCGCAAGTCTCTTTACTCGCTCCGTAATACATCATCTCACAACTAGCTCATTAGTTGTAGTGCTTGCAAGGCTTCAGTGATGTGCATTACCGAGAGGGCCCGAGATACCTCTCCGATAATTGGAGTGACAAAACCTAATCTCAAATACGCCAACCCAACATTTGCCTTTGGAGACACCTGTAGTACTCCTTTATAATCACCCAGCTTACGCTGTGACGCTTTGGTAGTACCCAAAGTGTTCCTCCGGTAAACGGGAGTTGCATAATCTCATAGTTATAGGAACATGTATAAGTCATGGATAAAAGCAGTAGCAACATACTAAACGATCGTGTGCTAAGCTAATGGAATGGGTCATATCAATCAGATCATTCAACTAATGATGTGACCTTGTTAATCAAATAACAACCCTTTGTTCATGGTTAGGAAACATAACCATCTTTGATTAACAAGCTAGTCTAGTAGAGGCATACTAGTGACACTGTTTGTCTATGTATTCACACATGTATTATGTTTCCGTTAATACAATTCTAGCATGAATAATAAACATTTATCATGATATAAGGAAATAAATAATAACTTTATTATTGCCTCTAGGCATATTTCCTTCAGTCTCCCACTTGCACTAGAGTCAATAATCTAGATCACATCACCATGTGATTAACATTCACAGTTCACATCATCATGTGATTAACAGCCATAGTTCACATCGCTATGTGACCAACACCCAAAGGGTTTACTAGATTCAGTAATCTAGTTCACATCGCTATGTGATTAACACCCAAAGAGTACTAAGGTGTGATCATGTTTTGCTTGTGAGAGACTCTTAGTCAACGGGTCTTTCACATTTAGATCCGTTATGTATTTTGCAATTATTCTATGTCTACAATGCTCTGCACGAAGCTACTCTAGCTAATTGCTCCCACTTTCAATATGTATCTAGATCGAGACTTAGAGTCATCCAGATCAGTGTCAAAACTTGCATCGACGTAACCCTTTACGACGAACCTTTTGTCACTTCCATAATCGAGAAACATATCCTTATTCCACTAAGGATAATTTTGACCGCTGTCCAGTGATCTACTCCTAGATCACTATTGTACTCCCTTGCCAAAATCAGTGCAGGGTATACAATAGATCTGGTATACAGCATGGCATACTTTATAGAACCTATGGCCAAGGCATAGTGAATGACTTTCATTCTCTTTCTATCTTCTGCCGTGGTCGGGTTTTGAGTCTTACTCAATTTTTCACACCTTGTAACACAGGCAAGAACTCTTTCTTTGACTGTTCCATTTTGAACTACTTCAAAATCTTGTCAAGGTATGTACTCATTGAAAAAACTTATCAAGCATCTTGATCTATCTCTATAGATCTTGATGCTCAATATGTAAGCAGCTTCACCGCGGTCTTTCTTTGAAAAACTTCTTTCAAACACTCCTTTATGCTTTGCAGAATAATTCTACATTATTTCCGATCTATAATATGTCATTCACATATACTTATCAGAAATGCTGTAGTGCTCCCACTCACTTTCTAGTAAATACAGGCTTCACCATAAGTCATGCATAAAACTATATGCTTTGATTAACTCATCAAAGCGTATATTCCAACTCGAGATGCTTGCACCAGTCCATAGATGGATCGCTGGAGCTTGCACACTTTGTTAGCTCCTTTGGATCGATAAAACCTTCGGTTGCATCATATACAACTCTTCCTCCCGATACCCATTCAGAATGCAGTTTTACATCCATTTGCCAAATTTCATAAATTGTGGCAATTGCTAACATGATTCGGACAGACTTAAGCATCGCTATAGTTGAGAAAATCTCATTGTAGTCAACAACTTGAACTTGTCAAAAACCTTTTTGCGACAAGTCGAGCTTTGTAGATAGTAACACTACTATCGCGTCCGTCTTCCTCTTGAAGATCCATTTATTTTCTATGGCTTGCCGATCATCGAGCAACGCCACCAAAGTCCACACTTTGTTCTCATACATGGATCTTCATCTCAGATTTCATGGCCTCAAGCCATTTCGCGAATCTGGGCTCATCATCGCTTCCTCATAGTTCGTGAGGTTCATCATGTTCTAGTTACATGACTTCGAACAGGATTATCGTACCACTCAGTGCGTATCTCACTCTGGTTTACCTACGAGATTCGGTAGTAACTTGATCTGAAGTTACATGATCATCATCATTAGCTTCCTCACTAATTGGTGTAGTAGTCACAGAACAGATTTCGTGATGAACTACTTTCAATAAGGGAGAAGGTACAATTACCTCATCAAGTTCTACTTTCCTCCCACTCACTTCTTTCGAGAGAAACTCCTTCTCTAGAAAGGATCCATTTATTAGCAACGAATGTTTTGCCTTCGGATCTGTGATAGAAGGTGTACCCAACAATTTCCTTTGGGTATTCTATGAAGACGCACTTCTCGATTTGGGTTTGAGCTTATCAGATGAAACTTTTTCACATAAGCATCGCAGCCCCAAGCTTTAAGAAACGACAACTTTGGTTTCTTGCTAAACCATAGTTCATATAGTGTCGTCTCAGCGGATTTAGATGGTGCCCTATTTAACGTGAATGCAGCTGTCTCTAATGCATGATCCCAAAACGATATTGGTAAATCGGTAAGAAACATCATAGATTGTACTATATCCAATAAAGTACGGTTATGACGTTCGGACACACCATTATGATGTGGTGTTCCAGGTGGCATGAATTTGTGAAACTATTCCACATTGTTTTAATTGAAGACCAAACTCGTAACTCAAATATTTGTCTCCGCGATCAGATCGTAGAAACCTTATTTTCTTGTCACGATGATTTTTCCACTTCACTCTGAAATTCTTTGAACCTTTCAACTATTTCAGACTTATGTTTCATCAAGTAGATATACCCATATCTGCTCAAATCATCTGTGAAGGTCAGAAAATAACGATATCCACCGTGAGCCTTAACACTCATTGGATCGCATACATCGGTATGTATTATTTCCAATAAGTCAGTTGCTCGCTCCACTGTTCCGGAGAACGGAGTTTTAGTCATCTTGCCCATGAGGCATGGTTCGCAAGCATCAAGTGATTCATAATCAAGTGATTCCAAAATCCCATCAGCATGGAGTTTCTTCATGCGCTTTACACCAATATGACCTAAACGGCAGTGCCACAAATAAGTTGCACTATCATTATTAACTTTGCATCTTTTGGTTTCAATATTATGAATATGTGTATCACTACGATCGAGATCCAATGAACCATTTTCATTGGGTGTGTAACCATATAAGGTTTTATTCATGTAAATGAACAACAGTTTATTCTCTTACTTAAATGAATAACCGTTTTGCAATAAACACGATCAAATCATATTCATGCTCAACGCAAACACCAAATAACATTTATTTAGGTTCAACACTAATCCCGAAAGTATAGGGAGTGTGCGATGATGATCATATCAATCTTGAAACTATTTTCAACACACATCATCACTTCACCCTTAACTAGTTTCTGTTTATTCTGCAACTCCCGTTTCGAGTTACTACTCTTAGCAACTGAACCAGTACCAAATACCGAGGGGTTGCTATAAACACTAGTAAAGCACACATCAAACACCTGTATATCAAATATACCCTTTTTTCACTTTGCCATCCTTCTTATCCACCAAATATTTTGGGCAGTTCCGCTTCCAGTGACCATTTCCTTTGCAGTGTAAGCACTCAGTTTCAGGCTTTGGTTCAGCTTTGGGCTTCTTCGTGGGAGTGACAACTTGCTTGTCAATCTACTTGAAGTTCCCCTTTCTTTCCCTTTGCCCTTTTCTTGAAACTAGTGATCTTGTCAACCATCAACACTTGATGCTCTTTCTTGATTTCTACCTTCGTCGATTTCAACATCTCGAAGAGCTCGGGAATCATTTTCGTCATCCCTTGCATACTATAGTTCATCACGAAGTTCTACTAACTTGGTGATGGTGACTGGAGAATTCTGTCAATCACTATCTTATCTGGAAGATTAACTCCCACTTGATTCAAGCGATTGAAGTACCCAGACAATCTGAGCACATGCTCACTAGTTGAGCGATTCTCCTCCATCTTTTAGCTATAGAACTTGTTGGAGACTTCATATCTCTCAACTCGGGTATTTCCTTGAAATATTAACTTCAATTCCTGGAACATCTCATATGGTCCATGATGTTCAAAACATCTTTGAAGTCCCGATTCTAAGCCATAAAGCATGGTGCACAAAACTATCAAGTAGTCATCATACTGAGCTAGCCAAACGTTCATAACGTCTGCATCTGCTCCTGCATTAGGTCTGTCACCTAGCGGTGCATTAAGGACATAATTCTTCTGTGCAGCAATGAGGATAAACCTCCGATCACGGATCGAATCCGCATCATTGCTACTAACATTTTTCAACATAATTTTCTCTAGGAACATATCAAAAACAAACATATGAAAGCAAAAACGCAAGCTATTGATCTTACAACATAATTTGCAAAATACTACCAGGACTAAGTTCATGATAAATTTAAGTTCAATTAATCATATTACTTAAGAACTCCCACTTAGAAAAACATCTCTCTAGTCATCTAAGTGATCACGTGATCCAAATCAACTAAACCATAACCGATCATCACGTGAAATGGAGTAGTTTTCAATGGTGAACATCTTATGTTGATCATATCTACTATATGATTCACGCTCGACCTTTCGGTCTCCGTGTTCCGAGGCCATATCTGCATATGCTAGGCTCGTCAAGTATAACCCGAGTATTCTGCGTGTGCAAAACTGGCTTGCACCCGTTGTAGATGGACGTAGAGCTTATCACACCCGATCATCACGTGGTGTCTGGGCACGACGAACTTTGGCAACGGTGCATACTCGGGGAGAACACTTCTTGATAATTTAGTGAGAGATCATCTTATAATGCTACCGTCAATCAAAGCAAGATAAGATGCATAAAAGGATAAACATCACATGCAAATCAATATAAGTGATATGATATGGTCATCATCATCTTGTGCTTCATGATCTCCATCTTGCTGCACCACCATGATCACCATCGTCACCGGCGCGACACCTTGATCTCCATCGCAGCATCGTTGTCGTCTCGCCAAACTTATGCTACTATGACTATCGCTACCGCTTAGTGATAAAGTAAAGCATTACAGGGCGATTGCATTGCATACAATAAAGCGACAACCATATGGCTCCTGCCAGTTGCCGATAACTTCGGTTACAAAACATGATCATCTCATACAATAAAATATAGCATCACGTCTTGACCATATCACATCACAACATGCCCTGCAAAAACAAGTTAGACGTCCTCTACTTTGTTGTTGCAAATTTTACGTGGCTGCTACGGGCTTAAGCAAGATCCAGTCTCACCTACGCATCAAAACCACAACGATACTTTGTCAAATAGACTCCGTTTAACCTTCTCAAGGACCGGGCGTAGCCACACTCGGTTCAACTAAAGTGAGAGAGACAGCACCCACCAGTCACCTTTAAGCAACGAGTGCTCACAGCGGTGAAACCAGTCTCGCGTAAGCGTCTGGCGTAATGTCGGTCCAGGCCGCTTCATCTCACAATACCGCTGAACCAAAGTATGACATGCTGGTAGGTAGTATGACTTGTATCGCCCACAACTCACTTGTGTTCTACTCGTGCAAAACATCAAACCATAGAAAAAACCTAGGCTCGGATGCCCTTTGTTGGGGAACGTAGTAATTTCAAAAATTTTCCTCGCACACGCAAGATCATGGTGATGCATAGCAACGAGAGGGAGAGTGTTGTCTACATACCCTTGTAGACCCGGCGGAAGCGATCACAACGTAGAGGAAGTAGTCGACGTTCTCCTCGCGATCCGACCGATCCCGGCGCCGTTACTCCGACGCCCCCGAGTTCTTGACACACGTACAGCTCGATGACGTCCCTCGTACTCCGATCCAGCCGAGTGTCGAGGGAGAGTTCCGTCAGCACGACGGCGTGGTGACGATCTTGATGTTTCACCGGCGCAGGGCTTCGCTTAAGCTTCGCGACGGTATAACCGAGGTGGAATATGGTGGAGGGGGGCACCGCACACGGCTAAGGAACGATCTAAAGATCAAACTTGTGTGTTCCAAGGTGCCCCCCTGCCCCCGTATATAAAGGAGGGAGGGGGGAGGCCGGCCGGCCTAGAGGAGGCGCGCCGGGAGGAGTCCTACTCCTACCGGGAGTAGGACTCCCCCCCTCTTCCTAGTTGGAATAGGATTGGGGGAGGGGAAAGAGGAAAGGGGGCGCCGCCCCCCTTGTCCTATTCGGACTGGGGGGGGGAGAGGGCGCGCGGCCACCTCCTGGCCGGCCCCTCCTCTTCTCCCTCGAGGCCCACCGAGGCCCATTTACTTCCCGGGGGGTTCCGGTAACCTCCCGGTACTCCGGTAAATTCCCGTTTTCGCCCGGAACCATTCCGAACTCCAAACATAGGCTTCCAATATATCAATCTTTATGTCTCGACCATTCCGAGACTCCTCGTCATGTCCGTGATCACATCCGGGACTCCGAACTTCTTCGGTACATCAAAATACATAAACTCATAATAACTGTCATCGAAACCTTAAGCGTGCGGACCCTACGGTTCGAGAACAATGTAGACATGACCTAGAACTATTCACGGTCAATAACCAACAGCGGGACCTGGATGCCCATATTGGTTCCTACATATTCTACGAAGATCTTTATCGGTCAGACCGCATAACAACATACGTTGTTCCCTTTGTCATCGGTATGTTACTTGCCCGAGATTCGATCGTCGGTATCCAATACCTAGTTCAATCTCGTTACCGTCAAGTCTCTTTACTCGTTCCGTAATACATCATCTCACAACTAGCTCATTAGTTGTAGTGCTTGCAAGGCTTCAGTGATGTGCATTACCGAGAGGGCCCAGAGATACCTCTCCGATAATTGGAGTGACAAAACCTAATCTCGAAATACGCCAACCCAACATTTGCCTTTGGAGACACCTGTAGTACTCCTTTATAATCACCCAGTTACGTTGTGACGTTTGGTAGTACCCAAAGTGTTCCTCCGGTAAACGGGAGTTGCATAATCTCATAGTTATAGGAACATGTATAAGTCATGGATAAAAGCAGTAGCAACATACTAAACGATCGTGTGCTAAGCTAATGGAATGGGTCATATCAATCGGATCATTCAACTAATGATGTGACCTTGTTAATCAAATAACAACCCTTTGTTCATGGTTAGGAAACATAACCATCTTTGATTAACAAGCTAGTCTAGTAGAGGCATACTAGTGACACTCTGTTTGTCTATGTATTCACACATGTATTATGTTTCCGGTTAATACAATTCTAGCATGAATAATAAACATTTATCATGATATAAGGAAATAAATAATAACTTTATTATTGCCTCTAGGGCATATTTCCTTCACTTTGCACACAGGTGACTAGCGGGTGTCAGTTTCTCCAACTTTAGTTGAACCAAGTGTGGCTACGCCCAGTCCTTGAGAAGGTTAAAACAGCACTAACTCGACGAACTATCATTGTGGTTTTGAGGCGTAGGTAAGAACGGTTCTTGCTCAGCCCATAGCAGCCACGCAAAACTTGCAACAACAAAGTAGAGGACGTCTAACTTGTTTTTGCAGGCCATGTTGTGATGTGATATGGTCAAGGCATGATGCTATGTTTTATTGTATGAGATGATCATGTTTTGTAACCGAGCTATCGACAACTAGCAGGAGCCATATGGTTGTTGCTTTATTGTATGCAATGCAATCGCCCTATAATTGCTTTACTTTATCACTAAGCGGTAGCGATAGTCGTAGAAGCAATAGTTGGCGAGACACAACGATGCTACGATGGAGATCAAGGTGTCGCGCCGGTGACGATGGTGTTCATGACGGTGCTCCGGAGATGGAGATCACAAGCACAAGATGATGATGGCCATACCATATCACTTATATTGATTGCATGTGATGTTTATCTTCTATGCATCTTATCTTGCTTTGATTGACGGTAGCATTATAAGATGATCTCTCACTAAATTTCAAGATAAAAGTTTTCTCCCTGAGTATGCACAGTTGCCAAAGTTCGTCGTGCCCAGACACCACATGATGATCGGGTGTGATAAGCTCTACGTCCATCTACAACGGGTACAAGCCAGTTTTGCACACACAGAATACTCAGGTTAAACTTGACGAGCCTAGCATATGCAGATATGGCCTCGGAACACTGAGACCGAAAGGTCGAGCGTGAATCATATAGTAGATATGATCAACATAGTGATGTTCACCATTGAAAACTACTCCATTTCACCTGATGATCGATTATGGTTTAGTTAATTTGGATCACGTGATCACTTAGATGATTAGAGAGATGTCTATCTAAGTGGGAGCTATTAAGTAATATGATTAATTGAACTTAAATTTATCATGAACTTAGTCCTGGTAGTATTTTGCAAATTATGTGGTAGATCAATAGCTCGCGTTGTTGCTTTCATATGTTTATTTTGATATGTTCCTAGAGAAAACTGTGTTGAAAGATGTTAGTAGAAATGATGCGGATTGGATCCGTGATCTGAGGACTGTCCTCATTGCTGCACGGAAGAATTATTTCCTTGATGCACTACTAGGTGATGGACCTATTGCAAGAGCAGATGCAGACGTTATGAACGTTTGGCTAGCTCAATATGATGACTACTTGATAGCCTAGTGCACCATGCTTAACGGCTTAGAATCGGGACTTCAAAGACGTTTTGAATGTCATGGGCCATATGAGATGTTCCAGGAGTTGAAGTTAATATTTCAAGCAAATACCCGAGTTGAGAGATATGAAGTCTCCAACAAGTTCTATAGCTAAAAGATGGAGGAGAATTGCTTAACTAGTGAGCATGTGCTCAGATTGTCTGGGTACTACAATCGCTTAAATCAAGTGGGAGTTAATCTTCCAGATAAGATAGTGATTGACAGAGTTCTCTAGTCACCATCACCAAGTTAGTAGAACTTCATGATGAACTATAGTATGCAAAGTATGACGAAAACGATTCCCGAGATCTTTGCGATGTTGAAATCAACGAAGGTAGAAATCAAGAAAGAGCATCAAGTGTTGATGATTGACAAGACCACTAGTTTCAAGAAAAGGGCAAAGGGAAAGAAAGGTAACTTCAAGTAGAATAACAAGAATGTTGTCACTCCCATGAAGAAGCCCAAAGCTGGACCAAAGCCTGAAACTGAGTACTTACACTGCAAAGGAAATGGTCACTAGAAGCAGAAATGCCCTGAATATTTGGTGGATAAGAAGGATGGCAAAGTGAACAAGGGTATATTTGATACAGGTTATTGATGTGTACCTGACTAGTGTTTATAGTAGCCCCTGAGTATTTGATACTTGTTCGTTTGCTAAAAATTAGTAACTCAAAACAGGAGTTACAGAATAAACGGAGACTAGTTGAGGGTGAACTGACGATGTGTGTTGGAAGTGGTTCCAAAATTGATATGATCATCATCACACACTCCCTATACTTTCGGGATTAGTGTTAAACCTAAATAAATGTTATTTGGCATTTGCGTTGAGCATGAATATGATTTGATCATGTTTATTGCAATACGGTTATTCATTTAAAGCCAGAGAATAATTATTGTTCTGTTTACATGAATAAAACCTTCAATGGTCATACACCCAATGAAAATAGTTTGTTGGATCTCGATCGTAGTGATACACATATTCATAATATTGATGCCAAAAGATGCAAAGTTAATAATGATAGTGCAACTTATTTGTGGCACTGCCGTTTGGGTCATATCGGTGTAAAGCGCATGAAGAAACTCCATAAAAATGGATTTCAGAATCACTTGGTTATGAATCATTTGATGCTTGCGAACCATGTCTTTTTGGCAAGATAACTAAAACTTCGTTCTCAGGAACAATGGAATGAGCTACTGACTTGTTGGAAATAATATATACCGATGTATGCAATCCAATGAGTGTTGATGCTCTTGGCGAGTATCGTTATTTTCTGACCTTCACAAATAATTTGAGCAGATATGAGTATATCTACTTAATGAAGCACAAGTCTAAAACATTTGAAAAGTTCAAAGAATTTCAAAAGTGAAGTGGAGAATCATCGTAACAAGAAAATAAAGTTTCTACGATCGTAGAAGAGCATATTTGAGTTACGAGTTTGGCCTTCATTTAGGAACAATGTGGAATAGTTTCACAGCTCACACCACATGGAACACCACAGCGTAATGGTGTGTCCGAACGTCATAATCGCACTTCATTGGATATGGTGCGATCTATGATGTCTCTTACCGATTTACCACTATCATTTTGGGTTTATGCATTAGAGACAGCTGCATTCACGTTAAAAAAGGGCACCATCAAAATCCGTTGAGTCGACGCCTTATAAACTGTGGTTTGGCAAGAAACCAAAGTTGTCGTTTCTTAAAGTTTGGGGCCACGATGCTCATGTGAAAAAGTTTCAACCTGATAAGCTCGAACCCAAATCGGAGAAGTGCGTCTTCATAGAATACCCAAAGGAAACTGTTGGGTACACTTTCTATCACAGATCTGAAGGCAAGATATTTGCTGTTAAGATGGATCCTTTCTAGAGAAGGAGTTTCTCTCCAAAGAAGTGAGTGGGAGGAAAGTAGAGCTTGATAAGGTAATTGTACCTTCTCCCGAATTGGAAAGTAGTTCATCACAGAAATCAGTTCCAGTGATTCCTACACAATTAGTGAGGAAGCTAATGATGATGATCATGAAACTTCAGATCAAGTTATTACAGAAACTCATAGGTCTTCCAGAGTACGGTCCGCACTAGAGTGGTACGATAATCCTGTTCTTGAAGTCATGTTACTAGACCATGATAAACCTACGAACTATGAGGAAGCGATGATGAGCCCAGATTCCGCGAAATGGCTGGAGGCCATGAAATCTGAGATGGCATCCATGTATGAGAACAAAGTGTGGACTTTGGTTGACTTGCCCAATGATCGGCAAGCCATAGAAAATAAATGGATCTTTACGAGGAAGACGGACGCTGATAGTAGTGTTACTATCTACAAGCTAGACTTGTCGGAAAAGGTTTTTGACAAAGTTCAAGATGTTGACTACGATGAGTATTTTCTCACTCGTATCGATGCGCAAAGTCTGTCTGAATCATGTTAGCAAATTTCCACATTTTATGAAATCTGGCAAATGGATATCAAAACTACATTCCTTAATGGATTTCTTAAAGAAGAGTTGTATATGATGCAACCAGAAGGTTTTGTCGATCCTAAAGGTGCTAACAAAATGTGCAAGCTCCAGCGACCCATCTATGGACTGGTGCAAGCATCTCGGAGTTGGAATATACGCTTTGATAATTTGATCAAAGCATATAGTTTTATACGGACTTACAATGAAGCCTGTATTTACAATAAAGTGAGTGGGAGCACTACAGTCCTTCTGATAAGTATATGTGAGTGACATATTGTTGATCAGAAATGATGTAGAATTTTTCTGGAAAGCATAAAGAAGTGTTTGAAAGGAGTTCTTTAAAAGAAAGACCTCAGTAAAACTACTTACATATTGAGCATCAAGATTTATTGAGATAGATCAAGACGCTTGATAAGATTTTCAATGAGTACATACCTTGACAAGATTTTGAAGTAGTTCAAAATGGAACATTCAAAGAAAGAGTTCTTGCCTATGTTACAAAGGTGTGAAATTGAGTAAGACTCAAATCCCGACCACAGCAGAAAATAGAAAGAGAATGAAAGTCATTCCCTATGCCTCAGTCATAGGTTCTATAAAGTATGCCATGCTATGGACTGGACCTATTGTATACCCTGCCCTGAGTTTGGCAAAGAAGTACAATACTGATCTAGGAGTAGATCACTGGACATTGTTCAAAATTATCCTTAGTGGAATAAGATATGTTTCTCGATTATGGAGGTGACAAAAAGGTTCGTCATAAAGGGTTACGTCGATGCAAGTTTTGACACTAATCCAGATGACTCTAAGTCTCAATCTGGATACATATTGAAAGTGGGAGCAATTAGCTAAAGTAGCTCCATGCAGAGCATTAAAGACATAGGAAATTTGCAAAATACATACGGCTCTAAATGTGACAGACCCGTTGACTAAACTACTCTCACGAGCAAAACATGATCACACCATAGTACTCTTTGGGTGTTAATCACATAGAAATGTGAACTAGATTATTGACTCTAGTAAACCCTTTGGGTGTTGGTCACATGACAATGTGAACTATGGGTGTTAATCACATATAGATGTGAATATTTGTGTTAAATCACATGGTGATGTGAAATAGATTATTGACTCTAGTGCAAGTGAGAGACTGAAGGAAATATGCCCTAGAGGCAATAATAAAGTTATTATTTATTTCCTTATTTCATGATAAATGTTTATTATTCATGCTAGAATTGTATTAACCAGAAACTTGATACATGTGTGAATACATAGACAAACAAAGTGTCACTAGCATGCCTCTACTTGACTTGCTCGTTGAATCAAAGATAGTTAAGTTTCCTAGCCATAGACATGTGTTGTCATTTGATTAACGGGATCACATCATTAGGAGAATGATGTGATTGACTTGACCCATTCCGTTAGCTTAGCACTTGATCGTTTAGTATGTTGCTATTGCTTTCTTCATGACTTATACATGTTCCTATAACTATGACATTACGCAACTCCCGTTTACCGGAGGAACACTTTGTGTGCTACCAAACGTGACAACGTAAATGGGTGATTATAAAGGTGCTCTACAGGTGTATCCAAAGTTACTTGTTGGGTTGGCATATTTCGAGATGAGGATTTGTCACTCCGATTGTCGGAGAGATATCTCTGGGCCCACTCGGTAATGCACATCACTATAAGCCTTGCAAGCATTGTAACTAATGAGTTAGTTGCGGGATGATGTATTACGGAACGAGTAAAGAGACTTTCCGGTAAAGAGATTGAACTAGGTATTGAGATACCGACGATCGAATCTCGGGCAAGTAACGTACCGATGACAAAGGGAACAACATATGTTGTTATGCGGTTTGACCGATAAAGATCTTCGTAGAATATGTGGGAGCCAATATGAGCATCCAGGTTCCGCTATTGGTTATTGACCGGAGACGTGTCTCGGTCATGTCTACATAGTTCTCGAACCCGTAGGGTCCGCACGCTTAAAGTTCGATGACAGTTATATTATGAGTTATGTGTTTTGATGTACCAAAGGTAGTTCGGAGCCCCGGATGAGATCGGGAACATCACGAGGAGTCTCGAAATGGTCGAGACGTAAAGATCGATATATTGGATGACTATATTCGGACATTAGAAAGGTTCCGAGTGATTCGGGTATTTATCGGAGTACCGGAGAGTTACGGGAATTCGCCGGGGATTATATGGGCCTTATTGGGCCATACGGGAATAGAGGAGAGAGGCCAAAAGGAAGGAGGCGTGCGCCCCCCCTCTGGTCCGAATTGGACAAGGGGTGCAGCCCCCTTTTCCTTCTTCCTCTCCCCCTCTTTCCTTCTCTCCTACTCCAACAAGGGAAGGAGGAGTCCTACTCCTGGTTGGAGTAGGACTCCCCCCTTGGCGCGCCCTCCTCCTAGGCCGGCTGCCTCCCCCCTTGCTCCTTTATATACGGGGGCAGGGGCACCTCTAGACACAACAATTGATCTCTTAGCCGTGTGCGGTGCCCCCTCCACCATAGTCCACCTCGATAATATCGTAGCGGTGCTTAGGCGAAGCCCTGCGTCGGTAGAACATCATCATTGTCACCACGCCGTCATGCAGACGGAACTCTCCCTCAAATCTCGGCTGGATCAGAGTTCGACGGACGTCATCGAGTTGAACGTGTGCTGAAGTCGGAGGTGCCGTGCATTCAGTACTTGATCGGTCGGATCGTGAAGACGTACGACTACATCAATCACGTTGTGCTAACGCTTCCGCTTTTGGTCTACAAGGGTACGTGGACATACTCTCCCCTCTCGTTGCTATTTATCACCATGATCTTGCGTGTGCGTAGGAAAATTTTGAAATTACTACGTTACCCAACACTTGCGTCTGGGGGCTCTGTGAGGGAGTAAACAATATGAAAGTGTCCTTGGATGCGCTGGAAAGCTTCTGGATCAAGGGGGGTTGAGAAAGAGGGGGAAATGTTGCTGTCCAGGGAGGACAAATGGGTTTTTATCCCCGCTTATTCATGTCTCCTCGGGCAGGAAAAGATGCAGGGGTTAGAGGAGGACCAGATGAGGCGGTGGGAAAAATTTCAGCTCATGGGGACTAGTGGAAGGGGTTGAAACATGCATTTTGAAATTCTGGCAGAAGGTGTTTGATGTTGGTTTGGGCAAGAAGATGAACTCCTCTTGTCATGAGGCTTGACAGGGTCAAATAGTATGAGAAAATGAGAGGTTCCACCAATATTGAGTCCATTTGAGCAAAGTTGCCAATGCAACTATTGTAAACCCTAGAAATCAACAGAAATGAGTTTTCCAAGATCTAGTCATGCAAAACTATTCTCCTTGATGCACCACTTGGTGTAGTGTCATAATTTAGGGTTTAGAACATGCCCACAAAGGTTGAGAGCAAAAGGAGAAAGTTGGCAATGTAAAGTTGTTCAAATTTGGTTCTGGACAGAGAGGGTTTTGGGGCAATTTGATCAAGATAACATTCTCTCCAACTTCTGCCATTTGGTATACATGAATAATTAGACCATTTGAGCATGTGCACCAAGTTTGATAACATTTGGACATGTTTGGCAATGTAAAGTTGCTCAAATTCAAAATGTACTGAAATGGTTTTGAGGGGATTTGATGATGTTATCTTGTTCTCCAAGACATGAGACTTGGCAAGATCACCAAATAGGGCATTTGTGACATGCTAGAATTTTCTTGGGATTTATAGAGAAAAATTCCTTTGTAAATATTTCAAAATCTTGAAATATTTTTGAGGTATTTGACCAATATTGTGAACATGACCATGTGTTGAAACTCTTATATATGGACAATATATGTCCACTGAGTTTCCCTAAATTTTGTAAAATATTTTTCAAAGAGTTAAACAATTTTAACCTATTAAAGACCATTTCTGGCCTTAGGAAAAAGCCTTTAAATAAAATAGGAAAATAACTTTTAAAATTATATTTTTGTGGTTTATGGTAGTCTTATATCTAATAGGAGTCAATTATGTTTTTGGGAAGATTTTTCATATCCCAAATCAAGTACTTGTAGTGCAAACCTCAATTTAGAGGTTTTTGGATAACTAAATTTAGAAAATACTTTTTGGCCAAATTATTTTTGTAAGAAAATTCTATAATGTACTATACACATGGCATGATCATTGGTTCAAGAGTTTGGAGCAAGGAGATGAAGTATAGGAGTTGGAGGATTTATTTTATTTTTGGAGCACTTGCAAACAGCAGACAAAAAATCAATCAAGCAGAGTCCAAAGCACTCAAAAGTTTTTGTCAAACCACATTTTATCATGATTTTTAGCTTAAGTGTATTGGCATGAAAATCAGGGTGTGACGTCCGCATGCTTAACGTTCGATGAAGATTGGTATTATGAGTTTATATGATATGACATACCGAAGGTTGTTCGAAGTCCCGGATGTGATCACGGACATGACGAGGATTGTCGAAATGGTCAAGACATAAGGATTGATATATTGGACGGCTATGTTCGGACACCGGAAGTGCGCCGGAGTAATTTCGGATAAAACCGGAGTACCGGGGGGTTACCGGAACCCCCCGGGGGGTTATTGGGCCTCATGGGCCAAGTGATGGATGAGAGGAGGCAGGCCAAGGTGGGGCGCACGCCCCCCCCCCTAGCCCAAACCAAATTGGACTAGGGGGCGCCCTCCCCCCTTTCCTTCTCCCCTTCCCCTCCTTCCTTCCCCTCCTAGTTGGACTAGGAAAGGGGGAACCTACTCCTACTTGGAGTAGGATTCCCCCCTTAGGGCGTGCCCCTTGAGGCCGGCCGGCCCCCTCCTCCACTCCTTTATATACGGGGGAGGGGGCACCCCATGGACACACCAGTTGATCTTTTAGCCATGTGTGGTGCCCCCCTCCACAGTTTTCCATCTCGGTCATATTGTCCTAGTGCTTAGGTGAAGCCCTACGCCACAGAACTCTCCCTCGGCCTCAGCTAGATCTAGAGCTCGAGGGACGTCACCAGCTGAACGTGTGCAGATCGTGGAGGTGCCGTGCATTCGGTACTTGATCAGTTGGATCTTG
This sequence comes from Aegilops speltoides, assembly GCA_021437245.1. Lineage (NCBI taxonomy): Eukaryota > Viridiplantae > Streptophyta > Magnoliopsida > Poales > Poaceae > Aegilops > Aegilops speltoides. The sequence continues at coordinate 571,456,777 of CM038143.1, forward strand.
AAGACGTTCGACTACATCAACCGCGCTACATAACGCTTCCGCTTTCGGTCTACGAAGGTACGTGGACACACTCTCCCCCTGTTGCTATCCATCACCTAGATAGATCTTGTGTGATCGTAGGAAAATATTTGAAATTACTGCATTCCTCAACAGTGGCATCCGAGCCAGGTCTATGCGTAGATGTTATATGCACGAGTAGAACACAAAGAGTCGTGGGCAATAATAGTCATACTGCTTACCAGCATGTCATACTTTGATTCGGCGGTATTGTTGTATGAAGCGGCCCGGACCGACATTACATGACCGCGTTCATGAGACTGTTTCTACCGACGTGCTTATGCACAAAGGTGGCTGGCGGCTGTCGGTTTCTCCAATTTAGTTGAATCGAGTGTGACTACGCCCGATCCTTGTTGAAGGTTAAAACAGCACACTTGATGAAAAATCGTTGTGGTTTTGATGCGTAGGTAAGAACGGTTCTTGCTAGAAGCCCGTAGCAGCAACGTAAAACTTGCAACAACAAAGTAGAGGACGTCTAACTTGTTTTTGCAGGGCTAGCTGTGATGTGATATGGTCAAGCATGATGTGATATAAATTGTTGTATGAGATGATCATGTTTTGTAACAAAGTTATCGGCAACTGGCATGAGCCATATGGTTGTCGCTTTATTATATGGAATGCAACCGCCATGTAATTGTTTTACTTTATCACTAAGCGGTAGCGATAGTCGTAGTAACAATAGTTGGCGAGACGACAATGATGCTACGATGGAGATCAAGGTGTCGCGCCGGTGACGATGGAGATCATGACGATGCTTCGATGATGGAGATCATGAGCACAAGATGATGATGGCCACATCATGTCACATATTTTTGATTGCATGTGATGTTTATCTTTTATGCTTCTTATTTTTCTTAGTACGGCGGTAGCATTATAAGATGATCCCTTACTAAATTTCAAGGAACAAGTGTTCTCCCTGAGTATGCACCGTTGCTACAGTTCGTCGTGCCAGGACACCACGTGATGATCGGGTGTGATAAGCTCTACGTTCACATACAGCGGGTGCAAGCCAATTTTGCACACGCAGAATACTCGGGTTAAACTTGACGAGCCTAGCATATGTAGATATGGCCTCGGAACACTGAGACCAAAAGGTCGAATGTGAGTCATATAATAGATATGATCAACATAGTGATGTTCACCATTGAAAACTACTCCATCTCACATGATGATCGGACATGGTTTAGTTGATTTGGATCACGTGATCACTTAGATGATTAGAGGGATGTCTATATAAGTGGGAGTTCTTAAGTAATATGATTAATTGAACTATAATTTGTCATGAACTTAGTCCTCATAGTTATTTTGCATGTCTATGTTATTGTAGATCAATGGCCCGTGCTACCATTCCTTTGAATTTTAATGCGTTCCTAGAGAAAGCTAAGTTGAAAGATGATGGCAGCAACTACATAGACCCGGTCCGTAACCTGAGGATTATCCTCATTGCTGCACATAAGAATTACGTCCTGGAAGCACCGCTAGGTGCCAGGCCTGCTGCAGATGCTACTGATGATGTTAAGAACGTCTGGCAGAGCAAAGCTGGTGACTACTCGATATTTCAATGTGCCATGCTTTACGGCTAAGAATCGGGACTTCAAAGACATTTTGAACGCCATGGAGCATATGATATGTTCCAAGAGTTGAAGTTAATATTTCAAGCAAATGCCGAGTTGAGAGATATGAAGTCTCCAACAAGTTCTACAGCTGCAAAATGGAGGAGAATAATTCTGTCAGTGAACACATACTCAGAATGTCTGGTACCATAACCACTTGCCTCAGCTGGGAGTTGATCTTCTAGTTGATAGTGTCATTGATAGAGTTCTTCAATCACTGCCACCAAGCTATAAAGGCTTCGTGATGAACTATAATATGCAAGGGATGAACCAGACTATTCCCGAGCTCTTCGCGATGCTAAAGGCTGCGGAGGTAGAAATCAAAAAGGAGCATCAAGTGTTGATGGTCATCAAGACCACTAGTTTCAAGGAAAAGGGCAAAGGGAAGAAGGGGAACTTCAAGAAGAACGGCAAAGAGGTTGCTGCTCAAGAGAAGAAGCCCAAGTTTGGACCTCAGCCTGAAACTGAGTGCTTCTACTGCAAAGGGACTGGTCACTGGAAGCGGAACTGCCCCAAGTATTTGGCAGATAAGAAGGATGGCAAAGTGAAAGGTATATTTGATATACATGTTATTGATGTGTACCTTACTAATGCTCGTAGTAGCGCCTGGGTATTTGATACTGGTTATGTTGCTCATATTTGCAACTTGAAATAGGGGCTACGGATTAAACGTATATTATCTAAGGACGAGGTGACGATGCGCGTGGGAAATGGTTCCAAGGTCGATGTGATCGCCGTCGGCACGCTACCTCTACATCTACCATCGGGATTAGTTTTAGACCTGAATAATTGTTATTTGGTGCCAGCGTTGAGCATTACCCACAAGTATAGGGGATCTATCGTAGTCCTTTTGATGAGTAAGAGTGACGAACCCAACGAGGAGCAGAAGGAAATGACAAGCGGTTTTCAGTAAGGTATTCTCTGCAAGCACTGAAATAGTAGGTAACAGATAGTTTTGTGATAAGATAATTTCTAACTGGTAACAAGCAATGAAAGTAAATAAAGTGCAGCAAGGTGGCCCAATCCTTTTTGTAGCAAAGGACAATCTTGGACAATTTCTTATAATGAGAAAAGAACTCCCGAGGACACATGGGAATTATCGTCAAGCTAGTTTTCATCATGCTGATATGATTCGCATTCTGTACTTTGATAATTTGATATGTGGGTGGACCGGTGCTTGGGTACTGCCCTTTCTTGGACAAGCATCCCACTTATGATTAACCCCTATTGCAAGCATCCGCAACTACAAAAGAAGTATTAAGGTAAACCTAACCATGGCATGAAACTAGTGGATCCAAATCAGCCCCTTACGAAGCAACTTATAAACTAGGGTTTAAGCTTCTGTCACTCTAGCAACCCATCATCTACTTTTTACTTCCCAATGCCTTCCTCTAGGCCCAAATAATGGTGAAGTGTCATGTAGTCGACGTTCACATAACACCACTAGAGGAGAGACAACATACATCTCATCAAAATATCGAACAAATACCAAATTCACATGACTACTAATAGCACGACTTCACCCATGTCCTCAGGAACAAACGTGACTACTCATAAAGCATATTCATGTTCATGATCAGAGGATTACTAATATGCATTAAGGATTTGAAAATATGATCATCCACCAAGTAAACCAATTAGCATCAACTACAAGGAGTAATCAACACTACTAGCAACCCACAGGTACCAATTTGTGGTTTTGATACAAGATTGGATACAAGAGATGGTGCTGGTGAAGATGTTAATGGAGATTGACCCCCTCCCGATGAGAGGATCATTGGTGATGACGATGGTGATGATTTCCCTCTCCCGAAGGGAAGTTTCCCCGGCAGAATAGCTCCGCCAGAGCCCTAGATTGGTTCCGCCAAGGTTCCGCCTCGTGGCGGCGGAGTTTTGTGCCGTAAGCTTGCTTATGATTTTTTTCCAGGGTAAGAGACTTCATATAGCAAAAGATGGGCACCGGAGGGCCAACAGGGGGGCCCACGAGACAGGGGGCGCGCCTAGTAGGGGGGCATGCCCCCCACCCTCGTGGCCAGGGTGTGGGCCCCCTATGGTACTTTCTTTGCTCAATAATTCTTATTAATTCCAAAAATTACTTTCGTGGAGCTTCATGACTTTTGGAGCTGTGCAGAATAGGTTTCCAATATTTGCTCCTTTTCCATTCAGAATTCCAGCTGCCGGCATTCTCCCTCTTTATGATAAACCTTGTAAAATAAGAGAGAATGGCCATAAGTATTGTGACATAACGTGTAATAACAGCCCATAATGCAATAAATATCGATATAAAAGCATGATGCAAAATGGACATATCAACTCCCCCAAGCTTAGACCTCACTTGTCCTCAAGCGGAAGCCGATATGGAAAAATATGTCCACATGTTTAGAGATAGAGGTGTCGATAAAAATAAAATATGGACATGAGGGCATCATGATCATTCTTATAACAGCAACATATATAGATTTTGTCATATGATTTCTTATGCTCAAGTAACAATCTATTCACAACGTCAAGTATGGTTCAAAAACTTCATTGAGAACTAACAAACTATAATCTCAGTCATTGAAGCAATTGCAATTTATCATAACATCAGAAAGAGTCAAGAATAGAGCTTTTCAGCAAGTCCACATACTCAACTATCATATAGTCTTCTACAATTTCTAACACTCACGCAATTCTTATGGTTATGGAGTTTTAAACAGACACTGAGAAAGATAATGGCTTACAATTTCACCTCCCAGCGTATTCACCTTTGGGTGATGTCAACAATAATAGTTCATGCTAACTTACATCCAATTGGATACATATATCAGGATCTTTCCAACACGAGGTGCTTGCCAAAGGATAAAATGAAAAAGGGCAAGGTGAAGATCACCTTGACTCTTGCATAAAGTAAAAGACGTAAAATAAAAGATACGCCCTTTGCAGAGGGAAGCAGAGGTTGTCATGTGCTTTAGGGTTGGATGCACAAAATCTTAATGCAAAAGAATGTCACTTTATACTGCCACTTGTGATATGAACCTTTATTATGCAGTCCGTCACTTTTATTACTTCCATATCACACGATTGTATAAAGCTTATTTTCTCCTCACTAATAAGTCACACATATTTAGAGAGCAATTTTTATTGCTTGCAACATGACAACTTACTTGAGGATCTTACTCAATCCATAGGTAGGTATGGTGGACTCTCATGGCAAAACTGGGTTTAAGGATATTTGGAAGCACAAGTAGTATCTCTACTTGGTGCAAGGAATTTGGCTAGCATGAGGGGGAAAGGCAAGCTCAACATGTTGGACGATCCATGACAATATACTTTAACTAAGATGTGAGAAAACATAACCCATTACGTTGTCTTCCTTGTCCAACATCAACTCTTTAGCATGTCATACTTAATGAGTTCTCACAATTATAAAAGATGTCCAAGATAGTATATTTATATGTGAGGATGTCTCTTTCTTTATTACTTCCTATTAATTGCGACGATGACCAAAACTATGTTTGTCAACTCTCAACAACTTTTATGCCTCATACTTTCTATATGTGAAGTCATTACTATCCATAAGATCAATATGAATTTTTTTATTTCTTTTTATTGTTTCTGTTTTCTCAACATCATAGCAAGATAGCAAAGCCCTTGACTCAACACTAATCTTTATTATATAGATCATGGACTCGATTACAAAGAGGGATCACAAAGCAAAACTCAAAACTAATTCATACCAAAACTTCAATCTACTAGATCAAGATATTACTAAAAGGATCGAACTAAGTAAAACGGTAAAGATAGGAGTGTGATGGTCATACGATACCGGGGCACCTCCCCCAAGCTTGGCAGTTGCCAAGGGGAGTGCCCATACCCATGTAATTATGTCTCCTTCTTCAGAGTTGGTGTTGTGATCTTCTTGGAGATAATGCCCCTCAGGATATGATTCTCCTCCTCGAGCTTATTGACTTGTTGCTTGAGGTCCATATTTTCCTTGCAGAGCTTGCCCGTGACGGCTAAAGCTCCTTTTACCCAAGGATGCTGCATAGCTTCTGGAGAACAAGTGACACTCTTTTTCATATTTTCATAAGAAATAAATTTAACATTGGAAGGGATGACCGAGTTTGGAATAGCTGAGCCCTGTAGTTCCCCCATCATGAATCCTGCTTGGAAGCGAGATGTAACTTCTTGATCCTCCTCCATGGCATCTATCCTTTTCAAGTTGGCCTCCATCTCATCCTCCGTTGATGGTCCAAAGTGATAAGCATCGTTGTTTGCTCCTGGACCTGGTGCCGGGTGAGACACCAGACTCTCCCCGACCGACTCTTGAGAAGACATCTTGCTCTAAATCTGCGAGAGAAACAGTTCGAAACGAAAACAGAGGATTTTTGCGTGATACGGTGGTCAAAACCTTCGGGAGATTATATAATGAATTTTTACCGACCAAAAGAAGTAACGTGCAAGAAAACGGAGTTCAGGAGGCACACGAGGTGCCGACAAGATAGGGGGCGCGCCCAGTAAGGGTGGGCGCGCCCTCCACCCTCGTGGAGGCCTCGTGTCCTTCCCGGATTACTTTTTGCTTTCCAAAATTCTTAAATATTGCAAAACGGAGAAAAATTGCCAGTAGAATTGTTTTGGAGTCGGTTTACTTACCGTACCATATACCTATTCCTTTTCAGAGTCTGAAACGTTCTGGAAAGGGTCCCTTATGTATTCCTCCGGGGTTAGGTTTCAATAATATTAGTCTCAACATTTATAGGATTACCTGAGATATAATGTTTGATTCTTTGACCGTTCACCACCCTCAGACTTGTGCCTTCAAAGTTGTTGATTTTTATGACACCGGAACGATAGACCTCCTCGATAACGTAAGGACCTTCCCACTTAGAGAGAAGTTTTCCTGCAAAAAATCTTAAACGAGAGTTGAATAGCAACACATAATCACCTACGTTAAACTCATGCTTTTCTATCCTTTTGTCATGCCATCTTTTAACTTTTTCTTTAAACAGCTTGGCATTCTCATAGGCTTGGGTTGTCCATTCATCAAGTGAGGTAATATCAAATAACCTCTTCTCACCAGCAAGTTTGAAGTCATAGTTGAGCTCTTTAATAGCCCAATATGCTTTATGTTCAAGTTCGAAAGGTAAGTGACATGCTTTTCATATACCATCTTATACGGAGACATACCCATAGGATTTTTATATGCAGTTCTATAGGCCCATAATGCATCATCAAGTTTCTTGGACCAATTCTTTCTAGATCTATTGACTGTCTTTTGCAAAATTAATTTGAGCTCTCTATTACTCAACTCTACTTGACCGCTAGACTGTGGGTGATAAGGAGATGCAATTCTATGATTAACATCATACTTAGCAAGCATTTTACAAAAGGCACCACGAATAAAATGTGAACCACCATCAGTCATGAGATATCTAGGGACTTCAAACCTTGGAAAAATAAATTCTTTAAGCATCTTAATAGAAGTGTTATGATCAGCACTACTAGTTGGAATAGCTTCTACCCACTTAGTAACGTAATCAACAGCAACTAAAATATGTGTGTATCCATTAGAGGCAGGAAAAGGTCCCATATAATCAAAGCCCCAAACATCAAACGGTTCAATAACAAGAGAATAATTCATAGGCATTTCTTGACATCTACTAATATTACCAATTCTTTGACATTCATCACAAGACAAGACAAACTTACGAGCATCTTTGAAGAGAGTAGGCCAATAAAAACCGGATTGCAATACCTTATGTGCAGTTCTATCTCCAGCGTGGTGTCCTCCATATGGTTCGGAGTGACACTTGCATAGGATCTGTTCCTGTTCATGCTCAGGTACACAACGTCTAATAACACCATCTACTCCTTCTTTATAAAGGTGTGGGTCATCCCGAAGTAATGTCTTAAATCATAAAAGAACTTTTCTTTTGCTAGTATGTGAAGCTAGGTGGTATAAATTTAGCAACAATGTAATTAGCATAATCAGCATACCATGGAGCCGTACGAGAAGCATTAATGACCGCTAATTGTTCATCAGGAAAGCTATCATCAATAGGTAGTGGGTCATCAAGAACATTCTCTAACCTATACAAGTTGTGCAGCAACGGGTTCTCAGCTCCTTTCTATCAATAATATGCAAATAAAATTCTTGGAGCAAGAGAACCCATCTAATAAGTCTAGGTTTAGCATCTTTCTTTTCCATAAGATATTTAATAGCAGCATGATCAAGGTGAATAGTGACTTTAGAATCAACAATATAAGGTCTGAACTTATCACAAGCGAATACAACTGCTAAGAATTCTTTTCAGAGTAGCATAATTTCTCCGGCAAGTATCAAGAGTTTTACTAGCATACTGGATAACATTTAATTTCTTATCAACTCTTTGCCCTAGAACAACACCTACAAAGATAATCACTAGCATCACACATAATTTCAAAGGGTAAATTCCAATCGGTGGCTGAACAATAGGTGCGATGATCAAAGCTTTCTTAAGTATTTCAAATGCTTCTACACAATCATCATCAAAGACAAAAGGAATATCTTTTTGCAATAGATTAGTCAGAAGCCTAGAGATTTTAGAAAAGTCCTTAATGAACCTCCTATAAAAACCGGCATGACCAAGGAAACTTCTTATACCTTTAATGTCATTGGGTCGCGGCATCTTTTCAATAGCATCAACTTTAGCATTATCAACTTCAATACCTCTTTCAGAAATTTTATGCCCCAAGACAATGCCTTCATTAACCATAAAGTGGCACTTTTCCCAATTCAAGACGAGACTAGTGTCTTCGCATCTCCGCAAAACTCGATCAAGGTTGCTCAAACAATCATCAAAAGAGGATCCATAAAGGGAGAAGTCATCCATGAATACCTCAGAAATCTTTTCACAAAAGTTAGAGAATATAGCCATCATGCATCTTTGAAAGGTAGCAGATGCATTACATAAACCAAAAGGCATATGTCTATAAGCAAAAGTACCGAAAGGGCAAGTAAAAGTAGATTTTGGTTGATCCTCCGCTGACACAGGTATTTGAGAGAAACCAGAATAACCATCTAGAAGGCAGAAATGTGTATGTTCGGATAGTCTTTCTAGCATTTGATCAATAAAAGGTAAAGGGTAATGATCTTTCTTAGTAGCTTTATTTAATTTACAAAAATCAATTACCATCCTATAACCCGTAACAATTCTTTGCGGGATCAATTCATCTTTATCATTAGGAACGACAATAATACCTCCCTTCTTAGGGACGCAATGGACAGGACTTACCCAATCACTATCAGCAACAGGATAAATTATACCTGCCTCAAGGAGCTTTAGTATCTCCTTTCTTACCACTTCTTTCATCTTAGGATTTAACCGCCGTTGATGATCTCTAACTGGTTTGGAGCCTTTGTCCAATTTAATTTTATGTTGGCATACAGTGGGACTAATGCCCTTAAGATCATCCAGAGTATATCCAATAGCAGCACGGTGCTTCTTCAGAGTTTTCAATAATCTTTCCTCTTCCTGCTCTGAAAGGTTAGCACTAATAATAACATGATATATCTTCTTTTCATCAAGATAAGCATATTTAAGATTATCAGGTAATGGTTTGAGCTAAAAAACGGAATCACCCTTGGGTGGAGGGGATCCCCTAGGATTTCAACAGGTAAGTTGTGTTTCGAATGGGACCCCGTTGAAGGAATACTTCATCTATTTCCCTTCTTTCATTCATAAACATATCATTTTCATGGTCTAGCAAATATTGTTCTAACAGATCAGTAGGAGGTACGACACTAGAAGCAAGACCAATAATTTCATCCTTACTAGGCAATTATTTATCATGGTGTTGTCTATGAAACTTAGCAAAATTAAACTCATGTTTCATATCCCCCAAGCCAATTGTAACAACATCTTTTCACAATCAATCTTAGCATTAACAGTATTCAAGAAGGGTCTACCAAAGATAATGGGACAAAAGCTATCTTGTGGGGAACCAAGAACAAGACAATCAGCAGGATATTTAACTTTCCCACACAAGACTTCAACATCTCTAACAATCCCAACTGGTGAAATAGTATCTCTATTGGCAAGCTTAATTGTAACATCAATACCTTCTAACTCAGCGGGTGCGATATCATGCATAATTTCTACATATAAGGAATGAGGTATTGCACTAGCACTAGCACCCATATAACATAAGCCATGATAACAATGATCTCCTATCTTAACAGAAATAACAGGCATGCCTACAACAGGTCTATGTATCTTAGCATCTGGTCTAGCAATATTAGCAGCCTGTTCACAGAAGTAAATAACATGCCCATATATATTATCATCCAAGAGATCATTAACCATAGCAATACTAGGTTCAACTTTAATTTGCTCAGGAGGTGTATAAGTTCTAGTATTACTCTTACGAACCACAGTTGAAGCTTTAGCATGATCCTTTATTCTAATAGGAAAAGGTGTGGTTTCTCAACATAAGTAGTAGGAACAATAGCATCGTTATAAGTGATAGTCTTTTCTTCAACTGTAATAGGTGCAACTACTTTTACTTCAGTGGGAGGATTATATTTAAACCACTTCTCCTCGGGGAGATCAACGTGAGTAGCAAAATATTCACGTAAAGAAGCTACTATCTCGAGTCAAGTCCATATTTAGCGCTAAATCCACTAAAAGCATCGGTATCCATAAAAGATTTAACACAATCAAACTTAGGTGTCATACCGACTCCTTACCATCGTCGGAACCCCAATCTTTAGAGTTGCATTTAATTCTTTCCAAGAAATCCCACTTGAATTCAGAGTCTTGACATATAAGAACCAGCACAGGAAGTATCAAGCATGGTGCGATCATTGAGAGAAAGCCGAGCATAAAATTTTTGAATAATCATTTCTCTTGAGAGCTCATGATTGGGGCATGAATATAACATTGAATTAAGCCTCCCCCAAGCTTGAGCGATGCTTTCTCCTTCGCGAGGCCAGAAATTATATATGTAACTACTATCACGATGAACAAGATGCATAGGATAGAACTTCTGGTGAAATTCCAATTTCAATCGTTTATAGTTCCAAGATCCTGTATCATTACATAGCCTATACCATGTCAATGCATCTCCCTTCAAAGATAAAGGGAAGACCTACCTCTTAACAACATCATCGGGAATACCTGCAAGCTTAAATAATCCACAAACTTCATCCACATAGATAAGGTGTAAATTGGGATGCAATCTTCCATCTCCTGCAAAGGAATTAGCTAGCAGTTTCTCTATCATACCCGAAAGAATTTCAAAGTAAACATTTTCAGTAGGTTCAGTAGGTTGAGGAGCAACTCTTTGCTCTACTGGTCGGGGCGAAGATGCCCTGAACAAGCCCCTCAAAGGATTAGTTTCCATAGTAACAAGTGAAAGAAAATTGCAGCACACTATATAAATGTTACCTTACCAAGTTCCACTCACCAAAGGCGCTTCACTCCCCGGCACCGGAGCAAGAAAAGAGTCTTGATGACCCACAAGTATAGGGGATCAATCGTAGTCCTGTTCTGGAGCTCCGCTGGAGGGGGCATCCACCACGGAGGGCTTCTACATCATCACCATAGACCCTCCTATGAAGTGTGAGTAGTTTACTTCAGACCTTCGGGTCCATAGCTAGTAGCTAGATGGCTTCTTCTCTCTTTCTGGATCTCAATACAATGTTCTCCCCTCTCTCATGGAGATCTATTCAATGTAATCTTCTTTTTGCGATGTGTTTGTTGAGATGATGAATTGTGGGTTTATGATCCAGCTTATCTATGAATAATATTTAAATCTTCTCTGAATTCTTTTATGTATGATTGAGTTATATTTGCAAGTTTCTTCGAATTATCCGTTTGGTTTGGCCAACTAGATTGGTAGTTCTTGCAATGGGAGAAGTGCTTAGCTTTGGGTTTAATCTTGCGGTGTCCTTTCCCAGTGACAGAAGGGGCAGCAAGGCACGTATTGTATTGTTGCCATCGAGGATAACAAGATGGGGTTTTTATCATATTGCATGAATTTATCCCTCTACATCATGTCATCTTGCTTAAGGCGTTACTCTGTTTTTAACTTAAGACTCTAGATGCATGCTGGATAGCGGTCGATGAGTGGAGTAATAGTAGTAGATGCAGAATCGTTTCGGTCAACTTGTCTTGGACGTGATGCCTATATACATGATCATACCTAGATATACTCATAACTATGCTCAATTTTGTCAATTGCTCAACAGTAATTTGTTCACCCACCGTAGAATACTTATGCTCTTGAGAGAAGCCACTAGTGAAACCTATGGCCCCCGGGTCTATTCTCATCATATCAATCTCCATCACTTTAATACTTGCTTTGTTTTTACTTTGCCTTTTACTTTTTACTTTGCATCTCTATATAAGAAATACCAAAAATATTATTTATCATCTCTATCAGATCTCACTCTCGTAAGTGACCGTGAAGGGATTGACAACCCCTATTCGCGTTGGTTGCGAGGAGCTATCATTTTGTGCAGGTACGAGGGACTTGTGCGTGGCCTCCTACTAGATTGATACCTTGGTTCTCAAAAACTGAGGGAAATACTTACGCTACTTTGCTGCATCATCCTCTCCTCTTCGGGGAAATCCAACGCAGTGCTCAAGAGGTAGCAAGAAGAATTTCTGGTGCCGTTGCCGGGGAGGCTCACGCAAGAGCAATTCAACCATACCAGATACCCATCACAATCCCTACCTCTCGCATTACATTATTTGCCATTTGCCTCTCGTTTTCCTCTCCCCCACTTCACCCTTGCCGTTTTATTCGCCCTCTCTTTTCGTTTGCCTTGATGTCTTACTTGGCTCGTTTGCTTGTTTGGTTGAAATAGTTGAGTATTTATTCCTAAACAAAGAAGCCAATATCTATGGATCCTCATCCGTTTGCCAATCTTTTTAAGAGATCCAATTATGATGAACCAATTCCTAGTGATTCAGATGCACTAGATTATCTTTATAAGGTTTTGCTTGAAATCCGTGAAGTGACTCACAACAGATCTTTGAATAAAAAGCATGATTGCAATGATTTTATTATAAATTCTTTTGATGTCAATTGTGCTAATAAGATGCCAAACCCTAAGCTTGGGGATGCTAGTTTTGCTATGTCTACTACTTGTTGCAATGATCATGATTGGGGTGATTCTTCTTATGATCTTGAAAATTTATTTAAGCCCCATGATGAATATGAGATTGATAATATTGTTTGCAATAATATTGAAAGTGGGTTCGGAAGAGTGTCAACTTTAGATCCCACATATTTGGAGAATGTTCAATCTTATGAAGTTTTTGATAAAAGTGGGTTTGGAAAGGTCATGACTTTAGTTAATGATAATCCCACTATTTTGGAAGAGTGTCAACTTCGCATGCATGTGGATCGTGTTGAGAATATGTTATGTGATAACTATATTGTGGAATTTTCTTATGATCCTACATGTAATTATTATGAGAGAGGAAAATATGGTTATAGAAATTTTCATGTTACTAAATTACCTCTCGTTTTGTTGAGATTGCTATTGTTCCTTTCCGCTTCCTTGCATATGCTAGTTTTTGCTTGCTACGATAATGTGTTTGCCTATAATATTCCTATGCATAGGGAGTATGTTAGACTTCAATGTGTTTGTCACATGTTTTATGATGCTCTCTTTGTGCCTCAATTCTTGTCTTTCTTGTGAGCATCATTGAAACTCAATGCCTAGCTAAAAAGGCTTTAAAGAAAAGCGCTTGTTGGGAGACAACCCAATATTTTTTCCTTGCTGCTTAGTAATAAATAATCCATCTAGCCTCTGTTTAGATGTGGTTTTATGTTTTAATTAGTGTTTGTGCCAAGCTAGACCTATTGGATTTTCTTGGATGATAGTTATTTGATCTTGCTCTAATTTCCAGAAACTTTGCGCTCAGTTCCAGAATTATTAACAATCACCAGAACGTGATAAAATACTGATTCCAATTGCTGCTGATCAATAAACAAATTTTATAGGTCTTCTAAGTTCGGTAGAAGTTTTGGAGTTCCAGAAGTTTGCGTTAGTTACAGATTACTACAGACTGTTCTGTTTTTGACAGATTCTGTTTTTCGTGTGTTGTTTGCTTATTTTGATGAATCTATGGCTAGTAAAATAGTTTATAATCCATAGAGAAGTTGGAATACAGTAGGTTTAACACCAATAAAAATAAATAATGAGTTCATTACAGTACCTTAAAGTAGTCTTTTGTTTTCTTTCTCTAACGGAGCTCACGAGATTTCTATTGAGTTTTGTGTTGTGAAGTTTTCAAGTTTTGGGTAAATTCTTTTGATGGATTATGGAACAAGGAGTGGCAAGAGCCTATGCTTGGGGATGCCCATGGCACCCCCAAGATAATCCAAGGACACCAAAAAGTCAAAGCTTGGGGATGCCCCGGAAGGCATCCCCTCTTTTGTTTACTTCCATCGGTAATTTACTTGGAGCTATATTTTTATTCACCACATGATAAGTGCTTTGCTTGGAGCGTCTTGTATTATTTGCGTCTTTGCTTGTTAGTCTACCACAATCATCCTTGCTGTACACACCTTTTGAGAGAGCCATACATAAATTGGAATTTGCTAGAATACTCTTTGTGCTTCACTTATATCTTTTGAGCTTGATAGTTTTGCTCATAGTGCTTCACTTATATCTTTTGAGCGTGATAAATTTTGCTCTAGTGCTTCACTTGGATCTTTTAGAGCACGGTGGTGGATTTGTTTTAAAGAAACTATTGATCTCTCATGCTTCACTTAGATTATTTTGAGAGTCGTTAATAGCATGATAATTTGCTTAATATTAATATACTTGGTATTCAAGATATGTGAAACTTTCTTTTGAGTGCGTTGAATACTAAGAAAAGTTTGATGCTTGATAATTGTTTTGAGATATGGAGGTGATAATATCAAAGTCGTGCTAGTTGAGTAGTTGTGAATTTGAGAAATGCTTGTGTTGAAGTTTGCAAGTCCCGTAGCATGCACGTATGGTTAAAGTTGTGTAACAAATTTGAAACATGAAGTGTACCTGGCTTGTGCATCCTTATGAGTGGCGGTCGGGAGGCCAGGAGAGATGGCGAGGGGCTGTCTACGGCATTCGTGGGAGTTGAGTGGGGAGCCAGGAAGAGAGAGGAGGAGCGGGACGAGCTGCATGCGGCCACAGGAGCTGCGCGAGCATTGGCCGAGCCGGGTGGCTCGGGCACGCGCCGCAGGAGGTGAGAGAGAGGGAGAGACGAGGGGGCCTGCACGGTGGCGTGTTGCGGACGTCGAGGCACCTCGACTGGCGCGAGGGGAAGGCCCAAGGTGGTCGGGGGACGCGGTTTCAACGATTGGGAGCACGGTAGCATGCTCCAGAGCGCGTCTTTGGCCGGCATGCGCGGCTTTTTCCCGCGTCCTCGCATGGCCACTTGCTGAAGGAAATATGCACTAGAGGCAATAATAAAGTTATTATTTATTTCCTTATTTCATGATAAATGTTTATTTTTCATGCTAGAATTCTATTAACCAGAAACATGATACATGTGTGAATACATAGACAAACAAAGTGTCACTAGTATGTCTCTACTTGACTATCTCGTTGAATCAAAGATGGTTAAGTTTCCTAGCTATAGACATGAGTTATCATTTGATTAACGAGATCACATCATTAGGAGAATGATGTGATTAACTTGACCCATTCCGTTAGCTTGGCACTTGATCGTTTAGTATGTTGCTATTGCTTTCTTCATGACTTATACATGTTCCTATAACTATGAGATTATGCAACTCCCGTTTACTAGAGGAACACTTTGTGTGCTACCAAACGTCACAACGTAACTGGGTGATTATAAAGGTGCTCTACAGGTGTCTCCAAAGGTACTTGTTGGGTTGGCATATTTCGAGATTAGGATTTGTCACTCCGATTGTCGAAGAGGTATCTCTGGGCCCACTCGGGAATGCACATCACTATAAGCCTTGCAAGCATTATAACTACTCCCAACGTCCCACAATGTAATACATTTTTTGACACTACAATAGAGTCAAAAAAACGTCTTACATTATGGGACAGAGGGAGTAATGAGTTAGTTGCGGATGATGTATTAGGGAACGAGTAAAGAGACTTGTTGGTAACGAGATTGATCTAGGTATTGAGATACCGACGATCGAATCTCGGGCAAGTAACATACCGATGACAAAGGGAACAACGTATGTTGTTATGCGGTTTGACCGATAAAGATCTTCGTAGAATATGTGGGAGCCAATATGAGCATCCAGGTTCCGCTATTGATTATTGACCGGAGACATGTCTCGGTCATGTCTACATAGTTCTCGAACCCGAAGGGTCCGCACGCTTAAAGTTCGATGATGGTTATATTATGAGTTTTGTGTTTTGATGTACCGAAGGTAGTTCAGAGTCCCGGATGAGATCGGGGACATGACGAGGAGTCTCGAAATGGTCGAGACATAAATATCGATATATTGGACGACTATATTCGGACATCGGAAAGGTTCCGAGTGATTTGGGTATTTATCGGAGTACCGGAGAGTTACGGGAATTCGCCGGGGAGTATATGGGCCTTATTGGGCCATACGAGAAAAGAGGAGAGAGGCCAAAAGGAAGGAGGCATGCTCGCCCCCTCTGGTCCGAATTGGACAAGGGGTGCAGCCCGCTTTTCCTTCTTCCTCTCCCCCTCTTTCCTTCTCTCCTACTCCAAAAGGGAAGGAGGAGTCCTACTCCCGGTAGGAGTAGGACTCCCCCCTTGGCGCGCCCTCCTCCTAGGTCGGCCGCCTTCCCCCTTGCTCCTTTATATACGGGGGCAGGGGGGCACCTCTAGACACAACAATTGATCTCTTGATCTCTTAGCCGTGTGCGGTGCCCCCCCCCCCTCCACCATAGTCCACCTTGATAATATCGTAGCGGTGCTTAGGCGAAGGCCTGTGTCGGTAGAACGTCATCATTGTCACCACGCCGTCGTGCTGACGGAACTATCCCTCAAAGCTCGGCTGGATTGGAGTTCGAGGGACGTCATCGAGTTGAACGTGTGCTGAACTCGGAGGTGCCGTGCGTTCTGTACTTGATCGGTCAGATCGTGAAGACGTACGACTACATCAACCGCATTGTGCTAACGCTTCCACTTTCGGTCTACAAGGGTACGTGTACATACTCTCCCTCTCATTGCTATGAATCACCATGATCTTGCGTGTGCGTAGGAAAAATTTGAAATTGCTACGTTCCCCAACGGTTGCATCAGAGCCTGGTTTTATGCGTTGATGTTATATGCACGAGTAGAACACAAGTGAGTTGTGGGCGATACAAGTCATACTGCTTACCAGCATGTCACACTTTGGTTCAGCGGTATTGTTGGATGAAGGGGCCCGGACCGACATTACACGTACGCTTACGCGAGACTGGTTTTACCGCCGTGCTTTGCACACAGGTGACTAGCGGGTGTCAGTTTCTCCAACTTTAGTTGAACCAAGTGTGGCTACGCCCGGTCCTTGAGAAGGTTAAAACAACACTAACTTGACGAACTATCGTTGTGGTTTTGAGGCGTAGGTCAGAACGGTTCTTGCTCAGCCCATAGCAGCCACGCAAAACTTGCAACAACAAAGTAGAGGACGTCTAACTTGTTTTTGCAGGCCATGTTGTGATTTGATATGGTCAAGGCATGATGCTATGTTTTATTGTATGAGATGATCATGTTTTGTAACCGAGCTATCGGCAACTAGCAGGAGCCATATGGTTGTCGCTTTATTGTATGCAATGCAATCGCCCTATAATTGCTTTACTTTATCACCAAGCGGTAGCGATAGTCGTAGAAGCAATAGTTGGCGAGACACAACGATGCTACGATGGAGATCAAGGTGTCGCGCCGATGACGATGGTGATCATGACGGTGCTCCGGAGATGGAGATCACAAGCACAAGATGATGATGGCCATATCATATCACTTATATTGATTGCATGTGATGTTTATCTTCTATGCATCTTATCTTGCTTTGATTGACGGTAGCATTACAAGAAGATCTCTCACTAAATTTCAAGATAAAAGTTTTCTCCCTGAATATGCACAGTTGCCAAAGTTCGTCGTGCCCAGACACCACATGATGATCGGGTGCGTGAAAGTGCGTTATATCGACTAGAGGGGGGGGTGAATAGGCGATTTTTATGAAATTCTTCACTGAGGAATTTGCCGGTGAGGAAATTCCTTAGCGAAGAACTACTTGCAGCGGAATAGGTACTCAGAGGTAAACATAACAGGATACACACATAGTCAGCATGATGAAATGAAGACTAGAACAGAGTACAGAAAGCGTAAACACAGGATAACAAGATGAAGACAAACAGACTGAAGAAATTGAACTGAGGAATTTGTGAAAGTCTTCAGTCAAAGTCTTCAAGCACAGATATGAACAACATGCAACAAAGAATGAGGAAATGAATGAGTTGAGGAAATAGAACCAGTCAGTTGGTGAAGACAATGATTTGGTAGACCAGTTCCAACTGCTGTCTCGGTTATGCGTCTGGTTGGAGCGGCTGAGTATTTAAACTCGAGGACACACAGTCCGGACACCCGATCTCGAGCCGCAACTCAGACACCCAGTCCTCACCGTATTCTCTTTGAAGTAAGACCACGCAGGCCTCGTCCCAATCACTCGTGGTAAGTCTTCAGTGACTTCCAAACCTTCACAGACTTGGTCACTCGGCGATCCACAATTCCTCTTGGATGCTCTAGACCTTGACGCCTAACCGTCTGGAAGAAGCACAGTCTTCAAAGGTAATAAGCGTCGGATCCACGCAGGATCAATTTCTTCTGATGCTCAATCACTTTGGGTTTGTGGGGTTTGGTTTTGGGATTTTCCTCACTTGATGATTTTCGCCAAAGTCCTCGGAGGATGGGTTGCTCTCAGATGACAAGTGTCAAGTTCTCTCGAGCAGCCAACCAACTAGTGGTTGTAGGGGCGGCTATTTATAGCCTAGGGAGCAGCCCGACATGATAAGACATAAATGCCCTTCAATGATATGACCGTTAGGTGGATAAGATATTTTGGTCCACGGCCAAGCAAAGACAAAGAACGGTCGGAATTTTGACTCTCAAAGTCCTCGGGGATATCATGTTCCTCACTATGTAGGCAATTCAGACCGGCGAATTCCTAACTCCTCGATCGAGCAAAGTCATCGGTGACTGTAAGAACTGCGTCTCTCACATCAAGAACTTGACTGAATCGTATGAGATTTCCAATGGCTTCACTCGAAGGGATTGGTAGGTGTAGGATTTTGAGTTGAGCATCACATGGAAATTTTTCCTTAGTATTTCCCGACCCCTTTAACAATGACGGTGTTTCCTATGACTCAAGAAAGAGAAAATGAAACTACGAAAACAAAAGTCTTCACGCTTTATATTCCTCGAATGAATATCAAGTCTTCATGGTCACACCAATTTCTTCACTTTCAAAGTCTTCAGAAAGTCTTCAGAATATCAAAGTCTTCGGTCAAGAACTTCATTTTTAGGGTCGACTTTCTCTGTGACTATCAAACTCCTCATAGACTTATAGACCTGTGTACACTCACAACGCATCAGCCATTTAACCTATAAGTCTTCAATACACCAAAATCACTAAGGGCACTAGATGCACTTACAATCTCCCCTTTTGGTGATTGATGACAACATAGGTTAAGTTTTCAACGGGGATAAACATATGAAGTGTAAATACTGATATTGAGGAATTTGATTGCAAGATATAGAAGAACTCCCCCTGAATATGTGCATAATGAGGAATTTGCTTTTGAGGCAATGCACATTTGAAGAATTGAATCATGGAGATCTCCCCCTATATCTTGTAATTCATACACGCATTTGATATATAATATGAAGAATTTGAAATGCATGATGAAATATGGTGCCTGATGAGATTCAACATGCGTGCAATGATTTTAACGAGGAATAAGCATGCAGAATAACACATCAAAAGTACTAGAGCATAGTGCAAAGTCAGCACAATGCACCGCTCAAAAGTGTCAGGGCACCATCGGATTTAAGATTACAACTCGATCCAATAAAAGTTTCGGAAGAAAGAGAGTTGTAACTTAATAAAAACGCCCATAATATAAACCCGCTTGAAGACTAACTCAGATTTCTCCCCCTTTGTCATCAAAGGACCAAAAGGATCGAAACTGAGGACTAACGCCCCTGATGATATTCAAGTTGATGGAGGAGCGCCAGCGTTGTCGGGGTTGTTTGTTGAAGTAGGGCCTGCTGCAGTGTCATCCAAATCTTAATATTCATCAGTTTCACGCGATGAAGAATAAGAGCTGGCCACCAAATCAGGAACTTTGACTCTCTTGAATTTCTTCGGAGGTGGTGCAGACCAGTCAAAGGCTTCCTGAAGACCCATAGTCTTCAATTCTTCCGCGGAATATACATGATTAAGAACAGCCCAAGTTCGGTTGAGGGTTTCATGAAGGTAGTACTGATTTTTCTTCACTGCATTATGCGTTGAGGTCATGTTGTGAAGAATTGCAGCAAATTGATGCTTCACCCATTTCTGATTGCGATCAACCTTCCGATGAAGACCGAGGAGTAACTCACGATCACCATCACCACAGTGCGATTGCTTGAGGCTGTTGCTTGACCGAGGTATTTATGCAGTGTCATGCGTTGCGTAATCGCATTGGTGGAGTAAGATGCAGCCTTGCGAAATTGACCATCCAATGGACGAGTGCCTTGATCAATTACAGCTGCTGCCTTGCCCTTATCATCAGATGATGAAACTGGTCGCTTGAGGACTTCAGTGGGCGGCAAGTAGCTGCCATGATTCAAAGTGTCAGCCTTGTAGTTCATTGAAGATCTTGCCCTTCAGCTCAAAAGGTGACATTGCAACATTGGCCAGAGTCCTCATGAAGAAATCATGGAAGTTGACAGGAACGCCATGAATGATATTGAAAAGCATGTTCTTCATGATGCCAACGACATCCTCTTCATTTGAGTCGTGGCCTTTGATGGGACTCATTGTCTTCGTCAAGATTCTATATACAGTCCGAGGCACATACATCAATTCCTTGACGAGGAATTTGGTTCGAGGGGCTTGTCCTGGCTTCAGCGGCTTCATGAGCACTTGCATAAAGTGATCAGATAATTCACGGTCATTGTAGATGCAGCGTGCAGTTTCATGGGGAGGATCAAGAGGAAGGACACGAAGCAATTAAGTTGCTGGTGCCTTGTAGTGAGTATTCTCTGTCATCCAATCCAGTACCCATGAATTGATGTCTTCAGCATCTCCGGTGATGTGCAGGGTGGCATAGAACTGAAGAATGAGTTCTTCATTCCAGTCGCAGATATCAGTGCAGAAATTCAATAGCCCTGCATCATGAAGAACACGGAGTATTGGCTCGAAGCACGGCAGTGATTCCATATCCACATGAGGAATATGCTCATGGTCGAAGATCTTGTCCTTGTCAAATAGCACTGAGGAATAGAAGTTAGCTTGTGTTGGAGTCCAGAAGCATCTTTTCCTCATACGAGCAGAATCATATGGATTATAAGCAGTGAAGAACACATGCTCAGAAAAGAAGTCTTCAGCCTTGAATTTTTCCTTGCTCGAGAATGGATTCTTCGGTTTGGGCAGAGGAATATCAGTGATTTGCAACACAACCTCAGGAATCGCAATCTTAGGTTTTTCAGGCTGAGGAATTTCTGGTTCCTCTCCTTGTGTAGTTTGGGGATCAGCAGTAGGTTCTGCAGCGCTAGTGGCTGGAATTTCTTCATGGACAAATGACGTGGGGTGAGTTTCTTCAGAGCCCATTTGAACAGTTGTAGCCAGGGACAGAGGAACTTGTTGAAGCGGAGTGAAGAGAGGAGTATTGGGATGCTGACTTTCCCAAAAGTCATCGTTCATCACTGGTGTAGTGCACCCAATATCCACGTCTTCGTCTTCTTTTTCAATTTCCTCAACACCTGCTTCTTCAGCTGTGAACTGAGGCACGGGTGAGGAAACAACTGGGGTTGAAGGGAATGCTTCCACTTCAATTTCTTCATCAAGCTGTTCTGAGGTAGCAACAGATTGATTTTCTTCATCAGATCCGCTTGGGATCGTGTAGTCTTCTCCATAAGGAACAATTTACTTAGATGACATGGATGAAATGGGAATGGCATCCATAGGATTTTCAAGGGAGCTGGTCATTGGCTTCATTTTCTTCGCAGCCGAAGAATTTGACGCAGCTGATGCCTTCCTTTTCTTCACTGCAGCTCGTTCTGCAGCCTTTGTCTTCTTTACTTCATAAGCAGAAGGAAGAACTGGAGTTGGTGTTGGCGCAGGAGGAGTTGAGGATTGTGGTACAGTTTCTTGGAATCGTGCGATTGCCCGTTTCCTTCGCTTTCTTGGGCGCACCACTAGTGGATGCCACAGGAATTTCTTCAATGGTGGAATGGAGTCATCAGCCACAGAACTTGTGTTTTCATCAAGATGCTGAAAGTCATCAGCAGTCTTGGCATGTTCTTCACAAGCTGAGCGAGTCTTCACTGAGGATTTTCTTGTTGCGATGGGGCTGCAACAGTTGTCATTTTCTTCGTCAGTTGGCGAATCTCACCTTGGCTCCTTGCCAACAAGATTATAAGCATCGAAATCCTTGCTGAGGGCTTGGATTTCAGATTGAGCTTTGAGAAGTTCTTCAGGAGTCAAGTTGACTAAGTTCTTCCTCAGAAGCTTCTCCTTTCTGGCTTGTGCTCTCTTCAATTCTCGAGCCTTTTCAAATTTCCATTTTTCTTCAGCGATGAAATGGTTCAGCATATGACTTTGACCAGGAGTCAGTGGCAGATCCGGTATAGGAGTGTTTGGATCCTGATGCCATAGGTCAATGAAGTCAAGGATCTTCTTCGGATCCAAAAGCAGAGGCACATTTGTTCTCTTGGCTCTAGCGGCCTTGGTCAGTCTGTCTCTGATGATTTCTGCAAGTTCTTCATCAGATGCTTCATCATCAGAGGGAACGTTGAATGCAACCTGTTTCTTCTTTGGACTTGGCCGAGGACCGCGTCCAGCTGTTGCTTTAGTCTTCAGCAGAGTGGGGCCTGTTGAGGACATTGGTGCAGCTGAGGAACTTGCTGAGACACCAGAAGCAATTGAGAATCCCTGAGTCCTTTGACATGTAGTCAGATGCACAGGAGTTGAGGACTTGGAGGGAGCTGCTGAGGATTTTGAATGAGCAGCAGTCTGAGGAATTTTTCGTGAGGGCGCGACTGAGGAACTGGGCCTTGAGGGCGCTGATGGTGAAGCACTTGGCTTGCGTGCAGGCTTCTTTGGCATTGATTTCCTCGGATTGACCGAGGGCTCAGCGGCAGCAGAATCCTCATTGAATTTCCTCACTGCCTCCTTGGCCTGTCTTGCCAATTTGGCTTGGCGCCTGGACCATTCTTCAGGAAAGTCCTCACCACGCTTGATGCTGGTGGGATCAGCGACTTGGCCAGGCGCCAGAGGAGCTCTTGGGCATGGAGGGTTTAAGGCGAATTTCCTCATGTACTTGGGAGTAACATAGCGATATTCCCTCCATTCTCGTGCCCATCTTCTTTCTATCCTTTGAATGCGCACTTTGCGCTGATTTTTGGTCTCCTTGCCAAACTTGGATTCATCAGGTGTGCAGTAATCTTTGTATATTTCATCAGGGATCTCAAAGGCAGTCATGACCTCCGGTTTCTTTCCTCCCTTCTGCGGTCTCTTGCCTTCTGCCATTCTCTTCAGGTGAGGAATTTGAACAATAGAGCACTTTGAAGAAGTATGCAGTTTTTCTTCGAGGAACGCTGCAAATGAGTTAAGTTGATGAGAACCTAGTGATTCAGCAGCGGACATGAGTACCTGTGAACAGAGTGTAGGTGCGAGGAATTTGGAGAGGTCATATGCGTTCTCAGATGATTTTTAAAAAAAAAATCTGAGGAATTTGACCAGTTGAGCCTTGAGGAATTTCACTAAGCGTTTTGTCTCAGGTTCCAGAGTTGTACAGATTGAAAATCCGCACAATTGAGGAATCTCAAAGAAATGAATGCTTAGAGAGATAAATCAAGAACATATAGTGTGTGAGGTGTTCATATGTGAAGATTTGAAGAACAAAAACATCTTTGAAGGTTTTCAGAAGGATTTGAGAATCAACGCAAGTAATAAAAGTAACTTTTAATTACCCGAACTGAAGAACACGACGAACAGGAATGAACTGTAGTGAAGTTCGTCACGTTAGATCTCCCACGCCCTAACTTGGCAGAGGGAGACGGCTACGGCGGCGGCGGAGTGAAGATTTCCGCGGCCGGCGCGAGTACGACGGCGATGAGGTCGAGGCAGTGAAGCTTTTCCTCACCGGCGGCGATGGAGTAGCGGCGGCGCTAGGGTTTGAGGAGAGCTCGAGCGAGAGACAGCGACGAGCGGAGTAAATGAAGTAAGGAAGGAGAGGGTATTTATAGCCACGAAAAAACTGTTCGCCAAGATTTTGGACGAACATGCCCTGCCCTTTCTTCTTCACGCGACATGTGTCACCCACGTCGTGAGATGAGATCGTAAGATCGTGGGTGATTAAACTAATACATCATGGGATGCGGAACGGTTTGAGCGGTAAAACCGAAAACTTGGATAAGATTTGCTTAAAAGTTTCGTTCGCAATTTCTTCAGCTGTCAAGGACACAGTGAAGACTTTGAACGAGTGTCAATCAGAACGCACATGAAGAATTTGTGAATAGATTGGATTGAGTATAGCATAGAGGGGGAAGGGTCCGATCACATTCACTTAGAAGAAATCGCAACTTGAAGAAATAGCAATAAGTGAATGCTATAGAGGACATAAACACACACACACACACACACACACACACACACACACACACACACACACACACACACACACACACACACACATATATATATATATATATATATATATATATATATATATAGATATATAGCCAATGAAGAAAAACGACGGAAACATTGAAGATTTTGCAAAGTTGAAGAATTTGAAAAACTGAGGAATTTCAAAAATGAAGAAAAACTCAAATTGAAGATTTTCAACTTTTGTGGTGGCGTAGCTCAATCAGATAAGAATGATGATTTCAGACACAGCGTACAATTGTCGAGGGTTCTGAGAATCAAATTCTTCATTAATTTCCTCACACTTAGAGTGTTATTCTTCATTGATTGAGGAACAACGTTTCTTCATGTGTTGCACATCTAAGTCATCAATTATGCACAAGGGTTAGGATGTGTGTCATTTTCAAAGAACATTCGAAGATTCTAAGATATTTAGCTCACACCGCAACTTGCTAAATCTCTTCTCATCCAAGGGCTTAGTGAAGATATCAGCTAGCTGTTCTTCAGTCTTCACATGCTCGATGGAGATATCGCCCTTCAGCACATGATCACGAAGAAAATGATGACGAATCTGGATGTGCTTAGTCTTTGAGTGCTGAACTGGGTTGTGAGCAATCTTGATGGCACTCTCTTTGTCGCAGAGGAGAGGCACATTCTTCACGTTGACGCCATAGTCCTTGAGGGTTTGCTTCATCCAAAGCAGTTGAGCACAACATGAGCCAGCAGCAATGTATTCAGCTTCAGCAGTAGACAGTGATACACAGTTATGTTTCTTCGAGGACCAACAGACCAAAGATCGTCTGAGGAAATGACAAGTACCAGATGTTGACTTGCGGTCCACACGGTCACCAGCATAGTCAGAGTCAGAATATCCAATGAGATCAAAAACAGAGCCCTTGGGGTACCATAATCCTAGTGTTGGTGTGTGAGCTAGATATCGAAGAATATGCTTCACAGCCTTATGGTGTGATTCCTTCGGTGCAGCTTGAAATCGGGCACACATGCAAACAGTAAGCATTATATCCGCCTAGATGCACATAAGTACAATAAAGAACCAATCATGGAGCGGTATACCTTGTGATCAAGTCAATACCATTTTCATCGATGCATAGATGGCCATTTGTGGGCATAGGAATTTTGACGCCTTTGCAATCTTGCATGCCGAATTTCCTCAGTACATCTTTGAGGTATTTCTCCTGAGATATGAATATGCCATTGCGCTGTTGTCGAATTTGAAGACCTAAGAAGAATTTCAACTCTCCCATCATAGACATTTGATATTCTTCACTCATCATATAGGCAAATTCATCACTGTATCGTTGGTTAGTACAGCCAAAGATAATATCATCAACATATATTTGGCACACAAGCAGTTCACCATCATATGATTTAGTAAAAAGAGTAGGGTCAAGTGAACCGGGTGTGAAGCCATTCTTCACGAAGAATTCCTTCAATGTGTCATACAATGCCCGAGGGGCTTGCTTGAGGCCATAGAGGGCTTTATTGAGTCTGAAGACTTTGTCAGGATACTTGGGATCTTCAAAACCTGGGGGTTGAGCAACATATACTTCTTCCTCAAGCTTACCATTGAGGAATGCACTTTTCACATCCATTTGATATAAGATGATATCATGATGGTTAGCATAGGCAAGTAAAATGCGAATAGCTTCAAGTCTAGCAACAGTGCAAAAGTTTCATCGAAATCAATTCCTTCAACTCGTGTGTAGCCTTGAGCTACTAGTCGTGCCTTATTCCTCACAACAAGGCCATTTTCATCTTGCTTGTTGCGGTAGATCCACTTTGTGCCAATGATATTATGCTTGCGAGGATCTGGGCGATTGACCAATTCCCAGACATTGTTCAACTTGAACTGATGTAATTCTTCTTGCATAGCCTGAATCCACTCCGGCTCCAGAAATGCTTCATCTACCTTAGTGGGCTCTGAGATAGAGACAAAAGCATAGTGCCCACAAAAGTTAGATAAGTGTGAGATTTTTGAGCGGGTGAGAGGACCTGGTGCGCTGATGTCGTCGATGATCTTCTCCACTTGCACTTCTTTTGCAACACGTGGATGAGTTGGCTGTCGCTGAGGATTTTGATCAGCATTTTCTTCAGCACCAATTTCCTCATCATGTTCTTCAGGTGCATCAGCTCGACGTTCTTCATGGACAGGAATGAATTCTTCAGCAGATTCTTCAGTAGGAATGACATCCTCAGTTGCCTTGAGCTTGATAGCATCCTCAGGTGCTTGTTCATCTAACACAAAAGGTAGGTGCTCTCTTTGCGAGCCATTAGTTTCATCGAACCGCACATCTACAGTGTCAACAATTTTGTGAAGAACAATGTTGAAGACTCTGTAGGTGTGCGAGTCCTTTCCGTAACCAAGCATAAAACCTTCATGTGCTTTCGGTGCAAATTTTGAGTTGTGGTGAGGATCTCTAATCCAACATTTAGCACCGAAGACTTTGAAATAACTCACATTGGGTTTCTTGTCAGTGAGGAGTTCATAGGCAGTCTTCTTGAAGAATTTGTGAAGATATACTCTGTTGATGATGTGGCAGGCAGTATCAATTGCATCAATCCAGAAACGCTGAGGCGTTTTGTATTCATCAAGCATAGTGCAAGCCATCTCAACAAGAGTTCTGTTCTTGCGCTCCACGACGCCATTCTGCTGAGGAGTATAGGGAGCAGATAATTCATGAGTAATACCAAGTTCATCAAGATAGGCATCAAGACCAGAATTCTTGAACTCAGTTCCATTGTCACTTCTAATATGCTTGATCTTCACACCAAAGTTGGTTGAAGCCCTCGAGGAAAATCGTTTGAAGACTTCCTGCACTTCATGTTTGTAAGTAACAATGTGTACCCATGTATATCGAGAATAATCATCAACAATGACAAAACCATATAGAGATGCAACATTAGTGACTGCTGAATAATGATTAGGTCCGAAGAGGTCCATGTGAAGTAGTTCGAATGGACGAGTAGTGGTCATAATAGTCTTCGCTGGATGCTTGGCCTTGGTCATTTTTCCGGCTTCACATGCTCCGCATAAGTGGTCCTTGAGGAATTTGACATTCTCAATGCCAATGACATGCTTCTTCCTTGCAAGCGTGTTCAAATTCCTCATGCCTGCATGACCAAGTCGTCGATGCCATAGCCAGCCTTCTGAAGCTTTTGCAAGTAGACACACGGCTGGTTGTGGTCCTGTAGAGAAATCAACAATATACAGATCTCCTCTCCTAAAGCCTTCGAAGACTTTGGAATTGTCAGCTTCCATAATCACAACACAACGATATTTGCCAAAGACAACAACTATATCAAGATCACAAAGCATTGAGACTGGCATGAGATTGTATCCTAAGGACTCAACAAGCATGACTTTGTCCATGTGCTTATCCTTAGAGATAGCAACCTTACCAAGACCCAATACCTGACTTTTGCCTTTGTCAAGAAAGATGATATGCTTCAGAGGTGACGGTGATAAGGAGCATCCATCAATAGATTCTTGTCACCAATCATGTGATTTGTACATCCACTATCGAGGACCCATTCGGTGGTTTTGGGTTGATCATCCTGCAGATGAATTAGTGTAACTTACAATCTCATATGCTTCATCGATGAAGAATATGATATCAAGTTGATCGATGAATTTCATCAAGCAATAAACAGATATAGCAAGATGAGGACGTGTGAAATGAAAGTTCATTTCATCATGATTCGCTGCGTCCTTTCGAGCATTTTTGTCGTCCCAAAGAAATTCTTCAGACATTAGAGCACGCCCGGAGACCTGACCCTCTGAAGAGATTAGTTCTTTTCTTCACCACCCACATCCGGAGGGGTGGCAAAGAGTTCATCATCCTGCGAGCACCATGTGAGAAAGGTGGCAAAGATGCCAAACCGTTTCGCTTATCATAGGAGGGTTAGGGTAAGCATATGAATAAGCAGAGTAATTCTTCGAGGACTTATGAGCATAATGGTTTGAAGAGTAATGCACATATTCATAGCCCTTAGCTTTACCCTGCGAGACAGATTTGTTAGCACGATGATAATCATATGAGGACTTTGATCCAGTTGAGGAATTTGATCCTCGTGAAGAATTTGGTCCATATGAGGACTTGGATCCATATGAAGAGTTTGGTCCATATGAAGAATTTGATCTGGGGTTCCTGTTGTTCACAGGTGGTGTCATGAGGACATTCACCTGAAGACTTTCAACACAGCTTTTGGGAACCCATATTTTCTTCATAGGGGAACCGTTCCTGCAGTTAGTGCCAACATATCTAGCAAATACTTCACCATTCTGATTTTTGACCAGTTTATAGTTGAGTCAAATGACTCATCGGAAGAATGAGGAGATTCACATGTAAAGCCGATAAGTTAGATGGATGAATCTGGAGGTCCCTTTGCAGCAACCCATGAGGTTTTGGGATACCGCTTCGGGCTTCCAATATGTTCCATCGGCATTGAGTTTCCTCTCAAAGGCAATACCCTCTTTCCTAGGGTTTCTGTTGAGAATCTGCTTTTTGAGCACATCACAAAGTGTCTGATGCCCTTTGAGGCTTTTGTACATGCCTGTCAAGTACAATTCCTTCAGCCCTGCATTGTCAGTGATACTAGCAAAGTCCTCAGATGAGGAATTAGTGATAGCAGAGGCAGATGAAGAATTTGTAACAGTTGAAGAATTTGAACATTCAGGTGAAGAATTAGCAGATTCACGTTCAATGCACTTTAAGCATGGAGGAACAAATTCTTCCTGAGAAGCGCTGATTTGTTGAGCTAGTAATGAATCGCGCTCCTTCAGAAGATCTTCATAACACACTCTTAGCTTTTCAAGATCTTCCTTTCTTTGAAGAGCTTCAAGAGAAAGCTTCTCATGATCTTGTTCTCTTGAAGAAATTCATATGAAAGTTTCTCATGATCAGACAAGAGAGAGTTATGATGACCTTGCAGATTATCATACCTAGACTGAAGTCTCTGAAGATTTTCAGTCAAGGCTTTAGTGCGATCCATTTCTTCACCCAACATATCATCACTTTTATCTAGCATGTTTTGAACCCTTTCAAGAGCCCTTTGTTGTTTCACAGCAATTTTAGCAAGTTTAGAGTAGCTAGGCTTAAGATCCTCATCAGATTCATTTTCACTAGAATCAGAGGAGTTGTATTTGAGTACCTTAGCTCCTTTAGCCATGAAGCAATAGGTGGGAGAGTAGCCATCATTATTTTCATCAGGCTTGTTGGTGGAGTCAGTTTCTTCAGTGTTGAGGATGGACTTGCTGACGAAAGCAGTAGCAACGGTCAGACTCGCCACACCAGACTCAGATTCTTCAGACTCCTCCTCTTCATCATTTTCCTCAGATTCAGCTTCAGAGTCCATTTCCTTGCCAATGAATGCCCGAGCTTTCTTGGAGTTGCCCTTCTTGTGAGATGAAGACTTTGAGGGTTTTGATGACGAAGATTTTGACGATTTCTTCTTCTTCTTCATATCATCAGAACTGTAATCCTTGTATTTCTTCTTCTTCATTTCCTTTTCCCACTGAGGACAATCTTGAATATAATGACCAGGCTTCTTGCATTTGTCGCAAAGTCTTCTCTTGTAGTCACTGGATGAAGAATCATTTCCTCTTGAGGGTTTTCCAAAGCGACCACGTCTTGTGAACTTCTGGAATTTCTTCACAAGCAGAGCTAGATCCTGGCTCGATTCTTCAGATCACCAAGGCTACTACCGTAATCCTCACATTTAGAGTCGACACAACCTTAGCCTTCGTGGCACGTGGTTTGCCATAGTTTGAGCCATAGAGATCTCCTTTTCAGCAAGTCGAACTCGTGAGTGTTAAGCCTTTCGAGGATATCAGCAGGATCAAGCGACTTGTAGTCAAGACGTTCTTGTATCATCACCCCAGAGTATCAAATGAGGAATCAAGCGATCTTAGCGCTTTCTTCACAACTTCATGATCGTGATGTCGATGGCACCGAGGGCTTGAAGCTCATTTGAGATGTCGATGAGGCGATCAAAGGTTTGTTGGACATTTTCGTTGTCAAGTCTTTTGAAGCGTTGAAGAGATTCCAAGAACATCGACTCGAGAGTCACGCTGAGTTGAGACTCCTTCATTTACTTTGGACAGCTTATCCCAGATAAGCTTAGCAGTTTCGAGCACTCACTCTTCCATACCGTCCTTTGCTCAGATGGCCATAGATGATATTCTTCTTGAGAATCGAGTTGTTTGAATCTCTTCACATCGGTAGCGTTCAGTGAGGGTGTGACAGAGGGAACACCATTTTCCACAACATACCAGAGATCGTTGTCAATTGCCTCAAGATGCATTCGCATCTTGTTCTTCCAGTAGGGGTAGTCTGTCCCATCAAAGGTAGGACACCCAGCCGAGACCTTGATCATACCTGCGGTCGACATAACTAGAACTCCAGGTGGTTAAACCAAAATCATACAGAACAAGGGAGTACCTTGCTCTGATACCAATTGAAAGTGCGTTATATCCACTAGAGGGGGGGTGAATAGGCGATTTTTATGAAATTCTTCACTGAGGAATTTGCCGGTGAGGAAATTCCTTAGCGAAGAACTACTTGCAGCGGAATAGGTACTCAGAGGTAAACATAATAGGATACACACATAGTCAGCATGATGAAATGAAGACTAGAACAGAGTACAGAAAGCGTAAACACAGGATAACAAGATGAAGACAAACAGACTGAAGAAATTGAACTGAGGAATTTGTGAAAGTCTTCACCAAAGTCTTCAAGCACGATATGAACAATATGCAACATGAATGAGGAAATGAATGAGTTGAGGAAATAGATCCAGTCAGTTGGTGAAGACAATGATTTGGTAGACCAGTTCAAACTGCTGTCTCGGTTATACGTCTGGTAGGAGCGGCCGAGTATTTAAACTCGAGGACACACTGTCCGGACACCCGATCTCGAGCCGCAACTCAGACACCCAGTCCTCACCGTATTCTCTTTGAACTAAGACCACGCAGGCCTCGTCCCAATCACTCGTGGTAAGTCTTCAGTGACTTCCAAACCTTCACAGACTTGGTCACTCGGCGATCCACAATTCCTCTTGATGCTCTAGACCTTTACGCCTAACCGTCTGGAAGAAGCACAGTCTTCAAAGGTAACAAGCGCGGATCCACGCAGGATCAATTTCTTCATGATGCTCAATCACTTTGGGTTTGTGGGGTTTGGTTTTGGGATTTTCCTCACTTGATGATTTTCGCCAAAGTCCTCGGAGGATGGGTTGCTCTCGATGACAAGTGTCAAGTTCTTCGAGCAGCCAACCAACTAGTGGTTGTAGGGGCGGCTATTTATAGCCTAGGAGCAGCCCGACATGATAAGACATAAATGCCCTTCAATGATATGACCGTTAGGTGGATAAGATATTTTGGTCCGCCGGCACGCAGCACAGCAACGGTCGGAATTTTGACTCTCAAAGTCCTCAGGGCTATCATATTCCTCACTATGTAGGCAATTCGCACTGGCGAATTCCTAACTCCTCGATCGAAAGAAGTCATCATGACCGTAAGAACTGCGTCTCACATCAAGAACTTGACTGAACTGTATGAGATTTCCAATGGCTTCACTCAAGGGATTGGTAGGTGTAGGATTTTGAGTTGAGCATCACATGGAAATTTTTCCTTAGTATTTCTCGACCCCTTTAACAAGACGGTGTTTCCTATGACTCAAGAAAGAGAAAATGAAACTACGAAAACAAAATTCTTCACGCTTCATATTCCTCGAATTAATATCAAGTCTTCATGGTCACACCAATTTCTTCACTTTCAAAGCCTTCAGAAAGTCTTCAGAATATCAAAGTCTTCAGTCGAAGAACTTCATTTTTAGGGGTCGACTTTCTCTGTGACTATCAAACTCCTCATAGACTTATAGACCTGTGTACACTCACAAACGCATCAGTTACTTAACCTATAAGTCTTCAATACACCAAAATCACTAAGGGGCACTAGATGCACTTACAGTGTGATAAGCTCTAAGTCCATCTACAACGGGTACAAGCCAGTTTTGCACACACAGAATACTCAGGTTAAACTTGACGAGCCTAGCATATGCAGATATGGCCTCGGAACACTGAGACCGAAAGGTCGAGTGTGAATCATATAGTAGATATGATCAACATAGTGATGTTCACCATTGAAAACTACTCCATTTCACCTGATGATCGGTTATGGTTTAGTTAATTTGGATCATGTGATCACATAGATGATTAGAGAGATGTCTATCTAGGTGGGACCTCTTAAGTAATATGATTAATTGAACTTAAATTTATCATGAACTTAGTCCTGGTAGTATTTTGCAAATTATGTTGTAGATCAATAGCTCGCGTTGTTGCTTTCATATGTTTATTTTGATATGTTCTAGAGAAAACTGTGTTGAAAGATGTTAGTAGCACTGATGCGGATTGGATCCATGATCTGAGGATTGTCCTCATTGCTGCACGGAAGAATTATGTCCTTGATGCACTGCTAGGTGATGGACCTATTGCAAGAGCAGATGCAGATGTTATGACCGTTTGGCTAGCTCAATATGATGACTACTTGATAGCTTAGTGCACCATGCTTAACGGCTTAGAATCGGGACTTCAAAGACGTTTTGAATGTCATGGGCCATATGAGATGTTCCAGGAGTTGAAGTTAATATTTCAAGCAAATACCCGAGTTGAGAGATATGAAGTCTCCAACAAGTTCTATAGCTAAAAGATGGAGGAGAATTGCTTAACTAGTGAGCATGTGCTCAGATTGTCTGGGTACTACAATCGCTTAAATCAAGTGGGAGTTAATCTTCCAGATAAAATAGTGATTGACAGAGTTCTCTAGTCACCATCACCAAGTTAGTAGAACTTCATGATGAACTATAGTATGCAAAGTATGACGAAAACGATTCCTGAGCTCTTTGCGATGTTGAAATCAACGAAGGTAGAAATCAAGAAAGAGCATCAAGTGTTGATGATTGTCAAGACCACTAGTTTCAAGAAAAGGGCAAAGGGAAAGAAAGGTAACTTCAAGTAGAATGACAAGAAAGTTGTCACTCCCGTGAAGAAGCCCAAAGCTGGACCAAAGCCTGAAACTGAGTACTTACACTGCAAAGGAAATGGTCACTAGAAGCAGAAATGCCCTGAATATTTGGTGGATAAGAAGGATGGCAAAGTGAACAAGGGTATATTTGATACAGGTTATTGATGTGTACCTTACTAGTGTTTACAGTAGCCCATGAATATTTGATACTTGTTCGTTTGCTAAAAATTAGTAACTCAAAACAGGAGTTACAGAATAAACAGAGACTAGTTGAGGGTGAAGTGACGATGTGTGTTGGAAGTGGTTCCAAAATTGATATGATCATCATCGCACACTCCCTATACTTTCGAGATTAGTGTTAAACCTAAATAAATGTTATTTGGCGTTTGCGTTGAGCATGAATATGATTTGATCATGTTTATTGCAATACGGTTATTCATTTAAAGCAAGAGAATACTTATTGTTCTGTTTACATGAATAAAACCTTCAATGGTCATACACCCAATGAAAATAGTTTGTTGGATCTCGATCGTAGTGATACACATATTCATAATATTGATGCCAAAAGATGCAAAGTTAATAATGATAGTGCAACTTATTTGTGGCACTGCCGTTTGGGTCATATCGGTGTAAAGCGCATGAAGAAACTCCATAAAAATGGATTTCCGAATCACTTGGTTATGAATCATTTGATGCTTGCGAACCATGTCTTTTTGGCAAGATGACTGAAACTCCGTTCTCAGGAACAATGGAACGAGCTACTGACTTGTTGGAAATAATACATAGCGATGTATGCAATCCAATGAGTGTTGATGCTCTTGGCGAGTATCATTATTTTCTGACCTTCACAAATAATTTGAGCAGATATGAGTATATCTACTTAATGAAGCTCAAGTCTAAAACATTTGAAAAGTTCAAAGAATTTCAAAAGTGAAGTGGAGAATCATCGTAACAAGAAAATAAAGTTTCTACAATCTGATCGTAGAGGAGCATATTTGAGTTATGAGTTTGGCCTTCATTTAGGAACAATGTGGAATAGTTTCACAGCTCACGCCACATGGAACATTACAGCGTAATGGTGTGTCCGAACGTCATAATCGCACTTCATTGGATATGGTGCGATCTATGATGTCTCTTACCGATTTATTACTATCATTTTGGGGTTATGCATTAGAGACAGCTGCATTCATGTTAAAAAAGGGCATAATCAAAATCCGTTGAGTCGACGCCTTATAAACTGTGGTTTGGCAAGAAACCAAAGTTGTCGTTTCTTAAAGTTTGGGGCTACGATGCTCATGTGAAAAAGTTTCAACCTGATAAGCTCGAACCCAAATCGGAGAAGTGCGTCTTCATAGAATACCCAAAGGAAACTGTTGGGTACACCTTCTATCACAGATCTGAAGGCAAGATATTTGCTGCTAAGATGGATCCTTTCTAGAGAAGGAGTTTCTCTCCAAAGAAGTGAGTGGGAGGAAAGTAGAGCTTGATAAGGTAATTGTACCTTCTCCCGAATTGGAAAGTAGTTCATCACAGAAATCAGTTCCAGTGATTCCTACACAATTAGTGAGGAAGCTAATGATGATGATCATGAAACTTCAGATCAAGTTATTACAGAAACTCATAGGTCTTCCAGAGTACGGTCCGCACCAGAGTGGTACGATAATCCTGTTCTTGAAGTCATGTTACTAGACCATGATAAACCTACGAACTATGAGGAAGCAATGATGAGCCCAGATTCCGCGAAATGGCTGGAGGCCATGAAATCTGAGATGGGATCCATGTATGAGAACAAAGTGTGGACTTTGGTTGACTTTCCCAATGATCGGCAAGCCATAGAAAATAAATGGATCTTCAAGAGGAAGACGGACGCTGATAGTAGTGTTACTATCTACAAGCTAGACTTGTCGGAAAAGGTTTTTGACAAAGTTCAAGATGTTGACTACGATGAGTGTTTTCTCACTCGTATCGATGCGCAAAGTCTGTCTGAATCATGTTAGCAAATGTCCACATTTTATGAAATCTGGCAAATGGATATCAAAACTACATTCCTTAATGGATTTCTTAAAGAAGAGTTGTATATGATGCAACCAGAAGGTTTTGTCGATCCTAAAGGTGCTAACAAAATGTGCAAGCTCCAGCGACCCATCTATGGACTGGTGCAAGCATCTCAGAGTTGGAATATACGCTTTGATTATTTGATCAAAGCATATAGTTTTATACGGACTTACAATGAAGCCTGTATTTACAATAAAAGTGAGTGGGAGCACTACAGTCCTTCTGATAAGTATATGTGAGTGACATATTGTTGATCAGAAATGATGTAGAATTTTTCTGGAAAGCATAAAGAAGTGTTTGAAAGGAGTTCCTTAAAAGAAAGACCTCAGTTACATATTGAGCATCAAGATTTATTGAGATAGATCAAGACTCTTGATAAGATTTTCAATGAGTACATACCTTGACAAGATTTTGAAGTAGTTCAAAATGGAACATTCAAAGAAAGAGTTCTTGCCTATGTTAAAAAGGTGTGAAATTGAGTAAGACTCAAATCCCGACCACAACAGAAAATAGAAAGAGAATGAAAGTCATTCCCTATGCCTCAGTCATAGGTTCTATAAAGTATGCCATGCTATGGACTAGACCTATTGTATACCCTGCCCTGAGTTTGGCAAAGAAGTACAACAGTGATCTAGGAGTAGATCACTGGACATTGTTCAAAATTATCCTTAGTGGAATAAGATATGTTTCTCGATTATGGAAGTGAAAAAAAGGTTCGTCGTAAAGGGTTACGTCGATGCAAGTTTTGACACTAATCCAGATGACTCTAAGTCTCAATCTGGATACATATTTAAAGTGGGAGCAATTAGCTAAAGTAGCTCCATACAGAGCATTGAAGACATAGGAAATTTGCAAAATACATACGGCTCTGAATGTGACAGACCCGTTGACTAAACTTCTCTCACGAGCAAAACATGATCACACCATAGTACTCTTTGGGTGTTAATCACATAGAAATGTGAACTAGATTATTGACTCTAGTAAACCCTTTGGGTGTTGGTCACATGACAATGTGAACTATGGGTGTTAATCACATACAGATGTGAATATTTGTGTTATATCACATGGTGATGTGAAATAGATTATTAACTCTAGTGCAAGTGAGAGACTGAAGGAAATATGCCCTAGAGGCAATAATAAAGTTATTATTTATTTCCTTATTTCATGATAAATGTTTATTATTCATGCTAGAATTTGTATTAACCGGAAACTTGATACATGTGTGAATACATAGACAAACAAAGTGTCACTAGCATGCCTCTACTTGACTTGCTCGTTGAATCAAAGATGGTTAAGTTTCCTAGCCATAGACATGAGTTGTCATTTGATTAACGGGATCACATCATTAGGAGAATGATGTGATTGACTTGACCCATTCCGTTAGCTTAGCACTTGATCATTTAGTATGTTGCTATTGCTTTCTTCATGACTTATACATGTTCCTATAACTATGACATTACGCAACTCCCGTTTACCGGAGGAACACTTTGTGTGCTACCAAACGTCACAACGTAAATGGGTGATTATAAAGGTGCTCTACAGGTGTATCCAAAGTTACTTGTTGGGTTGGCGTATTTCGAGATTAGGATTTGTCACTCCGATTGTCGGAGAGATATCTCTGGGCCCACTCGGTAATGCACATCACTATAAGCCTTGCAAGCATTGTAACTAATGAGTTAGTTGTGGAATGATGTATTACGGAACGAGTAAAGAGACTTTTCGGTAAAGACATTGAACTAGGTATTGAGATACCGACGATCGAATCTCGGGCAAGTAACATACCGATGACAAAGGGAACAATATATGTTGTTATGCGGTTTGACCGATAAAGATCTTCGTATAATATGTGGGAGCCAATATGAGCATCCAGGTTCCGCTATTGGTTATTGACCGGAGACGTGTCTCGGTCATGTCTACATAGTTCTCGAACCCGTAGGGTCCGCACGCTTAAAGTTCGATGACGGTTATATTATGAGTTATGTGTTTTCATGTACCAAAGGTAGTTCGGAGCCCCGGATGAGATCGGGGACATCAGGAGGAGTCTCGAAATGGTCGAGACGTAAAGATCGATATATTGGATGACTATATTCGGACATCAGAAAGGTTCCGAGTGATTCGGGTATTTATCGGAGTACCGGAGAGTTACGGGAATACGCCGGGGAGTATATGGGCCTTATTGGGCCATACGGGAATAGAGGAGAGAGGCCAAAAGGAAGGAGGCGTGCGCCCACCCTCTGGTCCGAATTGGACAAGGGGTGCAGCCCCCTTTTCCTTCTTCCTCTCCCCCTCTTTCCTTCTCTCCTACTCCAACAAGGGAAGGAGGAGTCCTACTCCTGGTTGGAGTAGGACTCCCCCCTTGGCGCGCCCTCCTCCTAGGCCGGCTGCCTCCCCCTTGCTCCTTTATATACGGGGGCAGGGGGCACCTCTAGACACAACAATTGATCTCTTGATCTCTTAGCCGTGTGCGGTGCCCCCTCCACCATAGTCCACCTCGATAATATCGTAGCGGTGCTTAGGCGAAGCCCTGCGTCGGTAGAACATCATCATTGCCAGCACGCCGACATGCTGACGGAACTCTCCCTCAAAGCTCGGCTGGATCGGAGTTCGACGGACGTCATCGAGTTGAATGTGTGCTGAACTCGGAGGTGCCGTGCGTTCAGTACTTGATCGGTCGGATCGTGAAGACGTACTACTACATCAATCCCGTTGTGCTAACGATTCCGCTTTTGGTCTACGAGGGTACGTGGACATACTCTCCCCTCTCATTGCTATGCATCACCATGATCTTGCATGTGCGTAGGAAAATTTTACTACATTACCCAACACTTGCGTCTGGGGGCTCTGTGAGGGAGTAAACAATATGGAAGTGTCCTTGGATGCGCCGGAAAGCTTCTGGATCAAGGGGGGTTCAGAAAGAGGGGGAAATGTTGCTGTCCAGGGAGGACAAATGGGGTTCTATCCCCGCTTACTCATGTCTCCTCGGGCAGGGAAAGATGCAGGGGTTAGAGGAGGACCAGATGAGGCAGTGGGAAAATTTCAGCTCATGGGGACTAGTGGAAGGGGTTGAAACATGCATTTTGAAATTCTGGCAGAAGGTGTTTGATGTTGGTTTGGGCAAGAAGATGAACTCCTCTTGTCATGAGGCTTGACAGGGTCAAATAGTATGAGAAAATGAGAGGTTCCACCAATATTGAGTCCATTTGAGCAAAGTTGCCAATGCAACTATTGTAAACCCTAGAAATCAACAGAAATGAGTTTTCCAAGATCTAGTCATCCAAAACTATTCTCCTTGATGCACCACTTGGTGTAGTGTCATAATTTAGGGTTTATAATATGCCCACAAAGGTTGAGAGCAAAAGAAGAAAGTTGGCAATGTAAAGTTGTTCAAATTTGGTTCTGGACAGAGAGGGTTTTGGGGCAATTTGATCAAGATAACATTCTCTCCAACTTGTGCCATTTGGTATACATGAATAATTAGACCATTTGAGCATGTGCACCAAGTTTGATAACATTTGGACATGTTTGGCAATGTAAAGTTGCTCAAATTCAAAATGGACTGAAATGGTTTTGAGGGGATTTGATGATGTTATCTTGTTCTCCAAGACATGAGACTCGGCAAGATCACCAAATAGGGCATTTGTGACATGCTAGAATTTTCTTGGGATTTATAGAGAAAAAATTCCTTTGTAAATATTTCAAAATCTTGAAATATTTTTGAGGTATTTGACCAATATTGTGAACATGACCATGTGTTGAAACTCTTATATATGGACAATATATGTCCACTAAGTTTCCCTAAATTTTGTAAAATATTTTTCAAAGAGTCAAATAATTTTAACCTATTAAAGACCATTTCTAGCCTTAGGAAAAAGCCTTTAAATAAAATAGGAAAATAACTTTTAAAATTATATTTTTGTGGTTTATGGTAGTCTTATATCTAATAGGAGTCAAATATGTTTTTGGGAAGATTTTTCATATCCCAAATCAAGTACTTGTAGTGCAAATCTCAATTCAGGGGTTTTTGGAAAACTAAATTTAGAAAATACTTTTTGGCCAAATTATTTTTGTAAGAAAATTCTATAATGTACTATACACATGGCATGATCATTGGTTCAAGAGTTTGGAGGAAGGAGATGAAGTATAGGAGTTGGAGGATTTATTTGATTTTTGGAGCACTTGCAAACAGCAGACAAAACGTCAATCAAGCAGAGTCCAAAGAACTCAAAAGTTTTTGTCAAACCACATTTTATCATGATTTTTAGCTTAAGTGTATTGGCATGAAAATCAGGGTGTGACGTCCGCACGCTTAACGTTCGATGAAGATTGGTATTATGAGTTTATATGATATGACATACCGAAGGTTGTTCGAAGTCCCGGATGTGATCACGGACATGACGAGGATTGTCGAAATGGTCAAGACATAAGGATTGATATATTGGACGGCTATGTTCGGACACCGGAAGTGCGCCGGAGAAATTTCGGATAAAACCGGAGTACCGGGGGGTTACCGGAACCCCCCGGGGGGGGTATTGGGCCTCATGGGACAAGTGGTGGAAGAGAGGAGGCAGGCCAAGGTGGGGCGCACGCCCCCCCCCTAGCCCAAACCAAATTGGACTAGGGGGCGCCCTCCCCCCTTTCCTTCTCCCCTTCCCCTCCTTCCTTCCCCTCCTAGTGTGACTAGGAAAGGGGGAACCTACTCCTACTTGGAGTAGGATTCCCCCCTTAGGGCGTGTCCCTTGAGGCCGGCCGGCCCCCTCCTCCACTCCTTTATATACGAGGGAGGGGGCACCCCATAGACACACCAGTTGATCTTTTAGCCATGTGTGGTGCCCCCCTCCACAGTTTTCCATCTCGGTCATATCGTCCTAGTGCTTAGGCGAAGCCCTACGCCACAGAACTCTTCCTCGACCTCAGCTGGCTCTAGAGCTCGAGGGACGTCACCAGCTGAACGTGTGCAGATCGTGGAGGTGTCGTGCATTCGGTACTTGATCAGTTGGATCGTGAAGACGTTCGACTACATCAACCGCGCTACATAACGCTTCCGCTTTCGGTCTACGAAGGTACGTGGACACACTCTCCCCCTGTTGCTATCCATCACCTAGATAGATCTTGTGTGATCGTAGGAAAATATTTGAAATTACTGCATTCCTCAACAGTGGCATCCGAGCCAGGTCTATGCGTAGATGTTATATGCACGAGTAGAACACAAAGAGTCGTGGGCAATAATAGTCATACTGCTTACCAGCATGTCATACTTTGATTCGGCGGTATTGTTGTATGAAGCGGCCCGGACCGACATTACATGACCGCGTTCATGAGACTGTTTCTACCGACGTGCTTATGCACAAAGGTGGCTGGCGGCTGTCGGTTTCTCCAATTTAGTTGAATCGAGTGTGACTACGCCCGATCCTTGTTGAAGGTTAAAACAACACACTTGATGAAAAATCGTTGTGGTTTTGATGCGTAGGTAAGAACGGTTCTTGCTAGAAGCCCGTAGCAGCCACGTAAAACTTGCAACAACAAAGTAGAGGACGTCTAACTTGTTTTTGCAGGGCTAGCTGTGATGTGATATGGTCAAGCATGATGTGATATAAATTGTTGTATGAGATGATCATGTTTTGTAACAAAGTTATCGGCAACTGGCATGAGCCATATGGTTGTCGCTTTATTGTATGGAATGCAATCGCCATGTAATTGTTTTACTTTATCACTAAGCGGTAGCGATAGTCGTAGTAACAATAGTTGGCGAGACGACAATGATGCTACGATGGAGATCAAGGAGTCGCGCCGGTGACGGTGGAGATCATCACGATGCTTCGGTGATGGAGATCATGAGCACAAGATGATGATGGCCACATCATATCACATATTTTTGATTGCATGTGATGTTTATCCTTTATGCTTCTTATTTTTCTTAGTACGGCGGTACCATCATAAGATGATCCTTTACTAAATTTCAAGGAACAAGTGTTCTCCCTGAGTATGCACCATTGCTACAGTTCGTCGTGCCAAGACACCACGTGATGATCGGGTGTGATAAGCTCTACGTTCACATACAGCGGGTGCAAGCCAATTTTGCACACGCAGAATACTCGGGTTAAACTTGACGAGCCTAGCATATGCAGATATGGCCTCGGAACACTGAGACCAAAAGGTCGAATGTGAATCATATAATAGATATGATCAACATAGTGATGTTCACCATTGAAAACTACTCCATCTCACATGATGATCGGACATGGTTTAGTTGATTTGGATCACGTGATCACTTAGATGATTAGAGGGATGTCTATCTAAGTGGGAGTTCTTAAGTAATATGATTAATTCAACTATAATTTATCATAAACTTAGTCCTGATAGTTATTTTGCATGTCTATGTTATTGTAGATCAATGGCCCGTGCTACCATTCCTTTGAATTTTAATACGTTCCTAGAGAAAGCTAAGTTGAAAGATGATGGCAGCAACTACATAGACTGGGTCCGTAACCTGAGGATTATCCTCATTGCTGCATAGAAGAATTACGTCCTGGAAGCACCGCTAGGTGCCAGGCCTGCTGCAGATGCTACTGATGACGTTAAGAACATCTAGCAGAGCAAAGCTGGTGACTACTCGATAGTTCAAAGACATTTTCAATGCCATGGAGCATATGATATGTTCCAAGAGTTGAAGTTAATATTTCAAGCAAATGCCGAGTTGAGAGATATGAAGTCTCCAACAAGTTCTACAGCTGCAAAATGGAGGAGAATAATTCTGTCAGTGAACACATACTCAGAATGTCTGGGTACCATAACCACTTGCCTCAGCTGGGAGTTGATCTTCTCGTTGATAGTGTCATTGATAGAGTTCTTCAGTCACTGCCACCAAGCTATAAAGGCTTCGTGATGAACTATAATATGCAAGGGATGAACAAGACTATTCCCGAGCTCTTCGCGATGCTAAAGGTTGCGGAGGTAGAAATCAAAAAGGAGCATCAAGTGTTG
Organism: Aegilops speltoides; assembly: GCA_021437245.1. Lineage (NCBI taxonomy): Eukaryota > Viridiplantae > Streptophyta > Magnoliopsida > Poales > Poaceae > Aegilops > Aegilops speltoides. Next base: position 571,499,341 of record CM038143.1, read on the forward strand.
ATGGTCATCAAGACCACTAGTTTCAAGGAAAAGGGCAAAGGGAAGAAGGGGAACTTCAAGAAGAACGGCAAAGAGGTTGCTGCTCAAGAGAAGAAGCCCAAGTTTGGACCTAAGCCTGAAACTGAGTGCTTCTACTTCAAAGGGACTGGTCACTAGAAGCGGAACTGCCCCAAGTATTTGGCAGATAAGAAGGATGGCAAAGTGAAAGGTATATTTGATATACATGTTATTGATGTGTACCTTACTAATGCTCGTAGTAGCGCCTGGGTATTTGATACTGGTTATGTTGCTCATATTTGCAACTTGAAACAGGGGCTACGGATTAAACGAATATTGTCTAAGGACGAGGTGACGATGCGCGTGGGAAATGGTTCCAAGGTCGATGTGATCGCCGTCGGCACGCTACCTCTACATCTACCATCGGGATTAGTTTTAGACCTGAATAATTGTTATTTGGTGCCAGCGTTGAGCATTGATGACCCACAAGTATCGGGGATCTATCGTAGTCCTTTTGATAAGTAAGAGTGTCGAACCCAATGAGGAGCAGAAGGAAATGACAAGCGGTTTTCAGTAAGGTATTCTCTGCAAGCACTGAAATAGTAGGTAACAGATAGTTTTGTGATAAGATAATTTCTAACGGGTAACAAGCAATGAAAGTAAATAAAGTGCAGCAAGGTGGCCCAATCCTTTTTGTAGCAAAGGACAATCTTGGACAATTTCTTATAATGAGAAAAGAGCTCCCGAGGACACATGGGAATTATCGTCAAGCTAGTTTTCATCATGCTGATATGATTCGCATTCTGTACTTTGATAATTCGATATGTGGGTGGACCGGTGCTTGGGTACTGCCCTTTCTTGGACAAGCATCCCACTTATGATTAACCCCTATTGCAAGCATCCGCAACTACAAAAGAAGTATTAAGGTAAACCTAACCATGGCATGAAACTGGTGGATCCAAATCAGCCCCTTACTAAACAACTTATAAACTAGGGTTTAAGCTTCTGTCACTCTAGCAACCCATCATCTACTTATTACTTCCCAATGCCTTCCTCTAGGCCCAAATAATGGTGAAGTGTCATGTAGTCGACGTTCACATAACACCACTAGAGGAGAGACAACATACATCTCATCAAAATATCGAACGAATACCAAATTCACATGACTACTAATAGCACGACTTCACCCATGTCCTCAGGAACAAACGTGACTACTCATAAAGCATATTCATGTTCATGATCAGAGCAGTATTAATATGCATTAAGGATTTCAAAATATGATCTTCCACCAAGTAAACCAATTAGCATCAACTACAAGGAGTAATCAACACTACTAGCAACCCACAGGTACCAATTTGTGGTTTTGATACAAGATTGGATACAAGAGATGAACTAGGGTTTTGAGAGGAGATGGTGCTGGCGAAGATGTTAATGGAGATTGACCCCCTCCCGATGAGAGGATCATTGGTGATGACGATGGTGATGATTTCCCTCTCCCGGAGGGAAGTTTCCCCGGCAGAACAGCTCCGCCAGAGCCCTAGATTGGTTCCGCCAAGGTTCCGCCTCGTGGCGGCGGAGTTTTGTCCCGTAAGCTTGCTTATGGTTTTTTCCAGGGTAAGAGACTTCATATAGCAGAAGATGGGCACCGGAGGGCCAACAGGGGGGCCCACGAGACAGGGGGCGCGCCTAGTAGGGGGGGGCATGTGTAACGCCCCGGATTCGATGCGCCAGGTGTCTGCCAGTTTTTCGTCGTCGTTGCCATGTCATTTGCTTGCATGTTGCATTTTGCCATGTCATCATCTACATCTCATATCATGTCATCATGTGCATCTCATTTTGCATACGTGTTCGTCTCTTGCATCCGAGCATTTTCCCCGTTGTCCGTTTTGCAATCCGGCACTCCTATGTCATCCGGCGTTCCCCTTTTGTCTTCTGTTGTGAGCGGGTATTAAACTTTCTCGGAATGGCCCGAGGTTTGCCAAGCGGCCTTGGTATAGCACCGGTAGACCGCCTGTCAAGTTTCGTGCCATTTGGAGGTCGTTTGATACTCCAACGGTTAACCGGGTAACCGTAAAGCCCTCTTTGACTTGCAGCCCAACACCCCTTACAAAGTGGCCCAAAACCCACCAAACTCCCCTCCATGCTCTCGGTCGTTCGATCACGATCGCGTGGCCGAAAACCGCTCCTCATTTGGACTCTCCTAGCTCCCTCTACCTATAAATAGGCCCCTCTCCCCGAAATTCCCGGTCCAAACCCTAGCCCCTTCTTCCTCCGCGCGCCGGACACGTCCGCCCGGCGCCGGACACGTCCGCCGCCACCCCCGCGCCCAATCCCCGCCGCCACGTGGCATGCCGCCACCCGCTGCCGCTGCCCGCCTGAAACCCATCCGGGGCCCGCGAGCCAGCCACGCCGCCGCCAGCCCGAAGCGCCGCCGCCGCTTTACCGCCGGCGAAGCCTCCGCCACCGCCGGCGTGCACCGCCGCGCCGCGCCGCGCGCTGCCTTGCGGGGCCAGCGCCCGCCGTCGTTCGGCGCGCGCTCTCGCTGAACCGGTCGCCGGCGCCTTCCCGCCGCCGCCGCCGCTCCCGCGCCGCCCCTGCGCTGGCGGCGCCTCCGCTACCGCCTCCGGCGCCGCCTCGCCGCCCGACCTCGGTGTCGCTTGTCGCCGCGCGCGTGCCCAGCGCCGCCGTCGCCGTCCCGGCCGGCGCCGCCCTCCCGGCGCCCGTGCTCCGGCGAAACGCCGCCGCCCGTCTCCGCCCGCCACGTCCTCGGCATCCGCGCCGGGATCCCGATCCAGATCCGGATAGGTTGACATTCCCCTCCCCGGAATTTGCCTAAGTCCCCAGTTTTTCATATTATCATGCCATGTTCATTATGCTGTATCTCTGGATCTGTAGCTCCGTTTCGTGCATGTAATATGCCAAATTGTTCGTCTCGATGAGTACTTCATTTCATTCCATTGCATCATTTTCATTGGAGCTCATCTTGATGCCCGAAATGCTGTTGGAAGACTGCACGTTGATGTTAATCTGCTGAAACTATTATAACTTGCTCATTTCTCATTTTTGCCATGATTGATGTGTGCATCCTATGAGGTTGATGTCTACATGTATGTTGATCTATGCTATGCCATCTTTCCAGGGGTGTCAACCATGTATTTTTGTGAGTTGTGTGCTGAGTGCATCGAGCTTGTTAAGGAGAGTACTTGCTGTTGCTGTTTTCTTGACAGATTCTGTTATATTTTGTTGCTATGTTAACATGCTTCTAATAATCATTCTATGCAATAATCTGGAGACGTTTTATAAATATGTTTTGATCTACATGTCTTGCTCTATCCATTCATGCCCTTGGTTGAAATTATAGCTTGCTGTAGATTGTTCATATCTTGCTCCAAAGTTGCTTCATAATGTTGCTGTCAGCCTGTTAACATTAAGTTCACTAGTTCCCATGTGTTTTGCTAGTGTTCCATGCACCCTATGACCTTTCTATTTCCATGCTTAGCTTCACAAACATGTCTTCTTACTGTTGGTTGCCTTTCCATGCCATGTATTGCTCTGTGGTGAGTGGTTCAAGCTCACGAACATGCCTACTTATTGTTGTTCCTGCCATGTATGAATCTGTAATATAACTTGCTATGTTTACATGGGTGCCATCATATTTTCTATGCCTTTTTGGCTCGTGGTCAGTAAGGGACTTTTGATCTATGCTATTAGTAGATTCATGCCATGCCTTTTTTTGCCATGATATGTTCCTGTAACATGTTGTTTGATAGCTCTAAACATTGCAACCTGATGTTGTTTCTGCTAAAGTCTGAAACTGTTATTATTTGCAATATCTCCATGTCTTTTTGAGCATGTTCTTGTTGTTTCTGGAGATAGCTCAGTGTTCATGTTTTGTTATGCTTTACCTGTACTTCATGCCCATGCCTTTTGTTATTATGTTGGGATGCTGTAGCTTATTGTTTTGATGCTTGCAGGATGCCTAGTTGCTGTTATGGACAGATTGTTGCTATGACTTGTATAGTGTGTGTGTGTGTTGCACCGTTGCTCCGTTTTGAGTGTGCTCTATATGAAACTTGCTTGATTTTGCATGTAGCTTCATATTATCATCTTGCATCCTTTGTTTTGGTGTGTTTGCTTGATGTTTGGGTGCATTTTGCATCAATGCCATGCTTAACTTGTTTTGCTCATATCTTCTAGGCCGTAGCTCCGAATCTAATGAACTTTATATGTAACTTGACTAGAATCTCGTGTAGATCACATTGGTGCATCTTAACTTGCTGTTTAACAACTTGAACATAATGTTCATTCAGATCTGGACCCATTTCGAAATTTGCATATGAGGACTTACCGGAATTGTTATATGTTGTTCCCGGCCTCATTTAAACTTGCCGTGATGTGTTGTTCTTGTTTGCATCATCTCTTGCCATGAGTAGCTTCATGTAGCTTGGTCATGCATCATGCTTGTTGTGCATCATGTCTTGTTCATGTGTGGTGTGTTTACCATGTGTGTGCTTCTTCTCGATAGTTCCCGTTTCGTTGCGATCGTGAGGATGCGTTCGTCTACGTGTGGTTCGCCTTCGTGGCTTCATCTTCTTCATGGACTCGTTCTTCTTCCTTGCGGGATTTCAGGCAAGATGACCGCTACCCTGGATCTCACTACTATCATTGCTATGCTAGTTGCTTCGTTCTATCGCTATGCTGCGCTACCTATTACCTGTTTATCAAGCCATCCCATATTGCCATGAACCTCTAACCTTTGACACCTTTCCTATGCAAACCATTGATTGGCTATGTTACCGCTTTGCTCAGCCCCTCTTATAGCGTTGCTAGCTGCAGGTGAAGTTGAAGATTTTTCCATGGTGGACAGGATTTTGGTTGGGATATCACAATATCTCTTATATTATTAATGCATCTATATATTTGGTAAAGGGGGGAAGGCTCGGCCTTATGCCTGGTGTTTTGTTCCACTCTTGCCACCCTAGTTTCCGTCATACCGGTGTTATGTTCCCGGATTTTGCGTTCCTAACGCGGTCGGGTGATTTATGGGACCCCCTGACAGTTCGCTTTGAATAAAACTTGTCCAGCAAGGCCCAACCTTGGTTTTACCATTTGCCTCACCACCACCTATACTTTTCCCTTGGGAGTCGCTCTCTCGAGGGTCATCTTTATTTTAGCCCCCCCCGGGCCAGTGCTTCTCTAAGTGCTGGTCTGAACCGGGCAGACTGTGGGGCCCCCTCGGGGCAACTCGAGGTCTGGTTTTACTCGTAGGCTGACCTATCCGGTGTTGCCCTGAGAACGAGATATGTGCAGCTCCTATCGGGATTGTCGGCGCATCGGGCGGCTTTGCTGGTCTTGTTTTACCATTATCGAAATGTCTTGTAAATCGGGATTCCAAGACTGATCGGGTCTTCCTGGGAGAAGGTCTATTCCTTCGTTGATCGCGAGAGCTTGTCATGGGCTAAGTTGGGACACCCCTGCAGGGTATAAACTTTCGAGAGCCGTGCCCGCGGTTATGTGGTAGATGGGAATTTGTTAATGTCCGGTTGTAGATAACTTGACACCAGATCCGAATTAAAACGCACCAACCGCGTATGTAGCCGTGATGGTCTCTTCTCGGCGGAGTCCGGGAAGTGAACACGGTTTCTGTGTTATGTTTGACGTAAGTAGGTGTTCAGGATCACCTCTTGATCATTGTTAGTTGATGACCGTTCCTTTGTTTCTCTTCTCGCTCTCATTTGCGTATGTTAGCCACCATATCATGCTTAGTCGCTGCTGCAACCTCACCACTTTACCCCTTCCTTTCCCATTTAGCTTTGCTAGTCTTGATACCCATGGTAATGGGATTGCTGAGTCCTCGTGGCTCACAGATTACTACAACAACAGTTGCAGGTATAGGTTATGCGATGATCATGACGCGAGAGCGATGTTTACTTGTTTTGGAGTTCTTCTTTTGCTTCTTCTTCGATCAGGGGATAGGTTCCAGGTCGGCAGCCTGGCCTAGCAGGGTGGATATTGTTTGAGATTCTGTTTATGATTCATCCGTAGTCGGATGTTGTTCTTGTACGTTGTATTGTTGTATTCAGGTGACATTGTATGTATTGGATGTATCCCCATCTATTATGTAATGTTGATGTAATGATATCCACCTTGCAAAAGCGTTTCAATATGCGGGTCTATCCTTGGTGGGACCTTCGAGTTCCTTTTGGATAGGGTCGCATATTGGGCGTGACAGCATGCCCCCCACCCTCGTGGCTAGGGTGTGGGCCCCCTATAGTACTTTCTTTGCTCAATAATTCTTATTAATTCCAAAAATTACTTTCGTGGAGTTTCAGGACTTTTGGAGCTGTGCAGAATAGGTTTCCAATATTTGCTCCTTTTCCATTCAGAATTCCAGCTGCCGGCATTCTCCCTCTTTATGATAAACCTTATAAAATAAGAGAGAATGGCCATAAGTATTGTGACATAACGTGTAATAACAGCCCATAATGCAATAAATATCGATATAAAAGCATGATACAAAATGGACGTATCAACTCCCCCAAGCTTAGACCTCACTTGTCCTCAAGCGGAAGCCGATATGGAAAAATATGTCCACATGTTTAGAGATAGAGGTGTCGACAAAAATAAAATATGGACATGAGGGCATCATGATCATTCTTATAACAGCAACATATATAGATTTTGTCATATGATTTCTTATGCTCAAGTAACAATCTATTCACAACGTCAAGTATAGTTCAAAAACTTCATTGAGAACTAACAAACTATAATCTCAGTCATTGAAGCAATTACAATTTATCATAACACCAGAAAGAGTCAAGAATAGAGCTTTTCAGCAAGTCCACACACTCAACTATCATATAGTCTTCTACAATTTCTAACACTCACGCAATTCTTATGGTTATGGAGTTTTAAACAGACACTGAGAAAGATAGTGGCTTATAATTTCACCTCCCAGCGTATTCACCTTTGGGTGATGTCAACAATAATAGTTCATGCTAACTTACATCCAATTGGATACATATATCAGGATCTTTCCAACACGAGGTGCTTGCCAAAGGATAAATGAAAAGGGCAAGGTGAAGATCACCTTGACTCTTGCATAAAGTAAAAGACGTAAAATAAAAGATACGCCCTTTGCAGAGGGAAGCAGAGGTTGTCATGTGCTTTAGGGTTGGATGCACAAAATCTTAATGCAAAAGAACGTCACTTTATACTGCCACTTGTGATATGAACCTTTATTATGCAGTCCGTCACTTTTATTACTTCCATATCACACGATCGTATAAAGCTTATTTTCTCCGCACTAATAAGTCACACATATTTAGAGAGCAATTTTTATTGCTTGCAACATGACAACTTACTTGAGGATCTTACTCAATCCATAGGTAGGTATGGTGGACTCTCATGGCAAAACTGGGTTTAAGGATATTTGGAAGCACAAGTAGTATCTCTACTTGGTGCAAGGAATTTGGCTAGCATGAGGGGGAAAGGCAAGCTCAACATGTTGGACGATCCATGACAATATACTTTAACTAAGATGTGAGAAAACATAACCCATTACGTTGTCTTCCTTGTCCAACATCAACTCTTTAGCATGTCATACTTAATGAGTTCTCACAATTATAAAAGATGTCCAAGATAGTATATTTATATGTGAGAATGTCTCTTTCTTTATTACTTCCTATTAATTGCATTTATGACCAAAACTATGTTTGTCAACTCTCAACAACTTTTATGCCTCATACTTTCTATATGTGAAGTCATTACTATCCATAAGATCAATATGAATTTTTTTATTTCTTTTTATTGTTTCTGTTTTCTCAACATCATAGCAAGATAGCAAAGCCCTTGACTCAACACTAATCTTTATTATATAGCTCATGGACTCGATTACAAAGAGGGATCACAAAGCAAAACTCAAAACTAATTCATACCAAAACTTCAATCTACTAGATCAAGATATTACTAAAAGGATCGAACTAAGTAAAACGGTAAAGATAGGAGTGTGATGGTGATACGATACCGGGGCACCTCCCCCAAGCTTGGCAGTTGCCAAGGGCAGTGCCCATACCCATGTAATTATGTCTCCTTCTTCAGAGTTGGTGTTGTGATCTTCTTGGAGATAATGCCCCTCAGGATACGATTCTCCTCCTCGAGCTTATTGACTTGTTGCTTGAGGTCCATATTTTCCTTGCGGAGCTTGCCCGTGACGGCTAAAGCTCCTTTTACCCAAGGATGCTGCATAGCTTCTGGAGAACAAGTGACACTATTTTTCATATTTTCATAAGAAATAAATTTAACATTGGAAGGGATGACCGAGTTTGCAATAGCTGAGCCCTGTAGTTCCGCCATCATGAATCCTGCTTGGAAGCGAGATGTAACTTCTTGATCCTCCTCCATGGCATCTATCCTTTTCAAGTCGGCCTCCATCTCATCCTCCGTTGATGGTCCAAAGTGATAAGCATCGTTGTTTGCTCCTGGACCTGGTGCCGGGTGAGACACCAGACTCTCCCCGACCGACTCTTGAGAAGACATCTTGCTCTAAATCTGCGACAGAAACAGTTCGAAACGAAAACAGAGGATTTTTGCGTGATACGGTGGTCAAAACCTTCGGGAGATTATATAATGAATTTTTACCGACCAAAAGAAGTACCGTGCAAGAAACGGAGTTCGGGAGGCACACGAGGTGCCGACGAGACAGGGGGCGCGCCCAGTAAGGGTGGGCGCGCCCTCCACCCTCGTGGAGGCCTCGTGTCCTTCCCGGATTACTTCTTGCTTTCCAAAATTCTTAAATATTCCAAAACGGAGAAAAATTGCCAGTAGAATTGTTTTGGAGTCGGTTTACTTACCGTACCATATACCTATTCCTTTTCAGAGTCTGAAACGTTTTGGAAAGGGTCCCTTATGTATTCCTCCGGGGTTAGGTTTCAATAATATTAGTCTCAACATTTATAGGATTACCTGAGATATAATGTTTGATTCTTTGACCGTTCACCACCCTCAGACTTGTGCCTTCAAAGTTGTTGATTTTTATGGCACCGGAACGATAGACCTCCTCGATAACGTAAGGACCTTCCCACTTAGAGAGAATTTTTCCTGCAAAAAATCTTAAACGAGAGTTGAATAGCAACACATAATCACCTACGTTAAACTCACGCTTTTGTATTATTTTGTCATGCCATCTTTTAACTTTTTCTTTAAACAGCTTGGCATTCTCATAGGCTTGGGTTCTCCATTCATCAAGTGAGGTAATATCAAATAACCTCTTCTCACCAGCAAGTTTGAAGTCATAGTTGAGCTCTTTAATAGCCCAATATGCTTTATGTTCAAGTTCGAAAGGTAAGTGACATCTTTTCCATATACCATCTTATACGGAGACATACCCATAGGATTTTTATATGCAGTTCTATAGGCCCATAATGCATCATCAAGTTTCTTGGACCAATTCTTTCTAGATCTATTGACAGTCTTTTGCAAAATTAATTTGAGCTCTCTATTACTCAACTCTACTTGACCGCTAGACTGTGGGTGATAAGGAGATGCAATTCTATGATTAACATCATACTTAGCAAGCATTTTACAAAAGGCACCACGAATAAAATGTGAACCACCATCAGTCATGAGATATCTAGGGACTCCAAACCTTGGAAAATAACTTCTTTAAGCATCTTAATAGAAGTGTTATGATCAGCACTACTAGTTGGAATAGCTTCTACCCACTTAGTAACGTAATCAATAGCAACTAAAATATGTGTGTATCCATTAGAGGCAGGAAAAGGTCCCATATAATCAAAGCCCCAAACATCAAACGGTTCAATAACAAGAGAATAATTCATAGGCATTTCTTGACATCTACTAATATTACCAATTCTTTGACATTCATCACAAGACAAGACAAACTTACGAGCATCTTTGAAGAGAGTAGGCCAATAAAAACCGGATTGCAATACCTTATGTGCAGTTCTATCTCCAGCGTGGTGTCCTCCATATGGTTCGGAGTGACACTTGCATAGGATCTGTTCCTGTTCATGCTCAGGTACACAACGTCTAATAACACCATCTACTCCTTCTTTATAAAGGTGTGGGTCATCCCAGAAGTAATGTCTTAAATCATAAAAGAACTTTTTCTTTTGCTAGTATGTGAAGCTAGGTGGTATAAATTTAGCAACAATGTAATTAGCATAATCAGCATACCATGGAGCCGTACGAGAAGCATTAATGACCGCTAATTGTTCATCAGGAAAGCTATCATCAATAGGTAGTGGGTCATCAAGAACATTCTCTAACCTATACAAGTTGTCTGCAACGGGGTTCTCAGCTCCCTTTCTATCAATAATATGCAAATAAAATTCTTGGAGCAAGAGAACCCATCTAATAAGTCTAGGTTTAGCATATTCTTTTCCATAAGATATTTAATAGCAGCATGATCAGTGTGAATAGTGACTTTAGAATCAACAATATAAGGTCTGAACTTATCACAAGCGAATACAACTGCTAAGAATTCTTTTCAGTAGTAGCATAATTTCTCTGGGTAGTATCAAGAGTTTTACTAGCATACTGGATAACATTTAATTTCTTATGAACTCTTTGCCCTAGAACAACACCTACAGCATAATCACTAGCATCACACATAATTTCAAAGGGTAAATTCCAATCAGGTGGCTGAACAATAGGTGCAGTGATCAAAGCTTTCTTAAGTATTTCAAATGCTTCTACACAATCATCATCAAAGACAAAAGGAATATCTTTTTGCAATAGATTAGTCAGAGGCCTAGAGATTTTAGAAAAGTCCTTAATGAACCTCCTATAAAAACCGACATGACCAAGGAAACTTCTTATACCTTTAATGTCATTGGGTCGCGGCATCTTTTCAATAGCATCAACTTTAGCATTATCAACTTCAATACCTCTTTCAGAAATTTTATGCCCCAAGACAATGCCTTCATTAACCATAAAGTGGCACTTTTCCCAATTCAAGACGAGACTAGTGTCTTCGCATCTCTGCAAAACTCGATCAAGGTTGCTCAAACAATCATCAAAAGAGGATCCATAAAGGGAGAAGTCATCCATGAATACCTCAGAAATCTTTTCACAAAAGTCAGAGAATATAGCCATCATGCATCTTTGAAAGGGAGCAGGTGCATTACATAAACCAAAAGGCATACGTCTATAAGCAAAAGTACCAAAAGGGCAAGTAAAAGTAGTTTTTGGTTGATCCTCCGCTGACACAGGTATTTGAGAGAAACCAGAATAACCATCTAGAAAGAAGAAATGTGTATGTTTGGATAGTCTTTCTAGCATTTGATCAATAAAAGGTAAAGGGTAATGATCTTTCTTAGTAGGTTTATTTAATTTACAAAAATCAATTACCATCCTATAACCCGTAACAATTCTTTGCGGGATCAATTCATCTTTATCATTAGGAACGACAGTAATGCCTCCCTTCTTAGGGAGGCAATGGACAGGACTTACCCAATCACTATCAGCAAAAGGATAAATTATACCTGCCTCAAGGAGCTTTAGTATCTCCTTTCTTACCACTTCGTTCATCTTAGGATTTAACCGCCGTTGATGATCTCTAACTGGTTTGGAGCCTTTGTCCAATTTAATTTTATGTTGGCATACAGTGGGACTAATGCCCTTAAGATCATCCAGAGTATATCCAATAGCAGCATGGTGCTTCTTCAGAGTTTTCAATAATCTTTCCTCTTCCTGCTCTGAAAGGTTAGCACTAATAATAACATGATATATCTTCTTTTCATCAAGATAAGCATATTTAAGATTATCAGGTAATGGTTTGAGCTCAAAAACGGAATCACCCTTGGGTGGAGGGGGATCCCCTAGGATTTCAATAGGTAAGTTGTGTTTCAGAATGGGACCCTGTTGAAGGAATACTTCATCTATTTCCCTTCTTTCATTCATAAACATATCATTTTCATGGTCTAGCAAATATTGTTCTAACAGAACAGTAGGAGGTACGACACTAGAAGCAAGACCAATAATTTCATCCTTACTAGGCAATTATTTATCATGGTGTTGTCTATGAAACTTAGCAAAATTAAACTCATGTTTCATATCCCCCAAGCCAATTGTAACAACATCCTTTTCACAATCAATCTTAGCATTAACAGTATTCAAGAAGGGTCTACCAAAGATAATGGGACAAAAGCTATCATGTGGGGAACCAAGATCAAGAAAATCAGCAGGATATTTAACTTTCCCACACAAAACTTCAACATCTCTAACAATCCCAACTGGTGAAATAGTATCTCTATTGGCAAGCTTAATTGTAACATCAATACCTTCTAACTCAGTGGGTGCGATATCATGCATAATTTCTACATATAAGGAATGACGTATTGCACTAGCACTAGCACCCATATAACATAAGCCATGATAACAATGATCTCCTATCTTAACAGAAATAACAGGCATGCCTACAACAGGTCTATGTATCTTAGCATCTGGTCTAGCAATATTAGCAGCCTGTTCACAGAAGTAAATAAGATGCCCATCTATATTATCATCCAAGAGATCATTAACCATAGCAATACTAGGTTCAACTTTAATTTGCTCAGGAGGTGTATAAGTTCTAGTATTACTCTTACGAACCACAGTTGAAGCTTTAGCATGATCCTTTATTCTAATAGGAAAAGGTGTGGTTTCTCAACATAAGTAGTAGGAACAATAGCATCGTTATAAGTGATAGTCTTTTCTTCAACTGTAATAGGTGCAACTACTTTTACTTCAGTGGGAGGATTATATTTAAACCACTTCTCCTTAGGGAGATCAACGTGAGTAGCAAAATATTCACAGAAAGAAGCTACTATCTCAGAGTCAAGTCCATATTTAGTGCTAAATCCACGAAAAGCATCGGTATCCATAAAAGATTTAACACAATCAAACTTAGGTGTCATACCTGACTCCTTACCATCGTCGGAACCCCAATGTTTAGAGTTGCATTTAATTCTTTCCAGTAAATCCCACTTGAATTCAGTAGTCTTCAGCATATAAGAACTAGCACAGGAAGTATCAAGCATGGTGCGATCATTGAGAGAAAGCCGAGCATAAAAATTTTGAATAATCATTTCTCTTGAGAGCTCATGATTGGGGCATGAATGTAACATTGAATTAAGCCTCCCCCAAGCTTGAGCGATGCTTTCTCCTTCGCGAGGACAGAAATTATATATGTAATTACAATCATGATGAACAAGATGCATAGGATAGAACTTCTGGTGAAATTCCAACTTCAATCGTTTATAGTTCCAAGATCGTATATCATTACATAGCCTATACCATGTCAATGCATCTCCCTTCAAAGATAAAGGGAAGACCTTCCTCTTAACAACATCATCGAGAATACCTGCAAGCTTAAATAATCCACAAACTTCATCCACATAGATAAGGTGTAAATTGGGATGCAATGTTCCATCTCCTGCAAAGGAATTAGCTAGCAGTTTCTCTATCATACCCGAAAGAATTTCAAAGTAAACATTTTCAGTAGGTTCAGTAGGTTGAGGAGCAACTCTTTGCTCTACTGGTCGGGGCGAAGATGCCCCGAAAAAGCCCCTCAAAGGATTAGTTTCCATAGTAACAAGTGAAAGAAAATTGCAGCACACTATATAAATGTTACCTTACCAAGTTCCACTCACCAAAGGCGCTTCACTCCCCGGCACCGGAGCAAGAAAAGAGTCTTGATGACCCACAAGTATAGGGGATCTATCGTAGTCCTTTCGATAAGTAAGAGTGTCGAACCCAACGAGGAGCAGAAGGAAATGACAAGCGGTTTTCAGTAAGGTATTCTCTGCAAGCACTGAAATAGTAGGTAACTGATAGTTTTGTGATAAGATAATTTGTAACGGGTGACAAGAAATGAAAGTAAATAAAGTGCAGCAAGGTGGCCCAATCCTTTTTGTAGCAAAGGACAAGCCTGGACAATTTCTTATAATGAGAAAAGCGCTCCCGAGGAAACATGGGAATTATCGTCAAGCTAGTTTACATCACGCTCATATGATTCGCGTTCGGTACTTTGATAATTTGATATGTGGGTTGATACGTCTCCAACGTATCATAATTTTTTATTGCTCCATGCTACTTTATCTACTGTTTTGGACTATATTTGGCTTTATTTTCCACTTTTATATTATTTTTGGGACTAACCTATTAACCGGAGGCCCAGCCCAAAATTGCTGTTTTTTTGCCTATTTCAGTGTTTCGAAGAAACAGAATATCAAACGGACTCCAAATGGAATGAAACCTTCGGAAACATGATTTTCTCACCGAACGTGATCCAGGGAACTTGGATCCTACTCCAAGGAACGAAAGAGGCGGTCACGATGGTGGGGGGCGCCCCCCCCCCCTAGGGCGCACCCCTCGTGGGCCCACTGTTGCTCCACCGACGTACTCCTTCCTCCTATATATACCTACGTACCCCCAAACGATCAGAACAGGAGCCAAAAACCTAATTCCACCGCCGCAACTTCCTGTATCCACGAGACCCATCTTGGGGCCTGTTCCGGAGCTCCGACGGAGGGGGCATCCACCACGGAGGGCTTCTACATCATCACCATAGCCCCTCCGATGAAGTGTGAGTAGTTTACTTCAGACCTTCGGGTCCATAGCTAGTAGCTAGATGGCTTCTTCTCTCTTTTTGGATCTCAATACAATGTTCTCCCCCTCTCTCGTGGAGATCTATTTGATGTAATCTTAGTTTTTGCGGTGTGTTTGTTGAGACCGATGAATTGTGGGTTTATGATCCAGCTTATCTATGAATAATATTTGAATCTTCTCTGAATTCTTTTATGTATGATTGAGTTATCTTTGCAAGTCTCTTCGAATTATCCGTTTGGTTTGGCCAACTAGATTGGTAGTTCTTGCAATGGGAGAAGTGCTTAGCTTTGGGTTCAATCTTGCGGTGTCCTTTCCCATTGACAGAAAGGGCAGCAAGGCACGTATTGTATTTTTGCCATCGAGGATAACAAGATGGTTTTTTTTATCATATTGCATGAATTTATCCCTCTACATCATGTCATCTTGCTTAAGGCGTTACTCTGTTTTTAACTTAATACTCTAGATGCATGCTGGATAGCGGTCGATGAGTGGAGTAATAGTAGTAGATGCAGAATCGTTTCGGTCAACTTGTCTTGGACGTGATGCCTATATACATGATCATACCTAGATATACTCATAACTATGCTCAATTTTGTCAATTGCTCAACAGTAATTTGTTCACCCACCGTAGAATAGTTATGCTCTTGAGAGAAGCCACTAGTGAAACCTATGGCCCCCGGGTCTATTCTCATCATATCAATCTCCATCACTTAAATACTTGCTTTGTTTTTTACTTTGCCTTTTACTTTTTACTTTGCATCTCTATATCAAAAATACCAAAAATATTATTTATCATCTCTATCAGATCTCACTCTCGTAAGTGACCGTGAAGGGATTGACTACCTCTATTCGCGTTGGTTGCGAGGAGCTATCATTTTGTGCAGGTATGAGGGACTTGTGCGTGGCCTCCTACTGGATTGATACCTTGGTTCTCAAAAACTGAGGGAAATACTTACGCTACTTTGCTGCATCATCCTCTCCTCTTCGGGGAAATCCAACACAGTGCTCAAGAGGTAGCAAGAAGAATTTTTGGCGCCGTTGACGCGGAGGCTCACGCAAGAGCAATTCAACCATACCAGATACCCATCACAATCCCTACCTCTCGCAATACATTATTTCCCATTTGCCTCTCGTTTTCCTCTCCCCCACTTCACCCTTGCCATTTTATTCGCCCTCTCTTTTCGTTTGCCTTGATGTGTTACTTGGCTCGTTTGCTTGTTTGGTTGAAATAGTTGAGTATTTATTCCTAAACAAAGAAGCCAATATCTATGGATCCTCATCCGTTTGCCAATCTTTTTAAGAGATCCAATTATGATGAACCAATTCCTAGTGATTCAGATGCACTAGATTATCTTTATAAGGTTTTGCCTGAAATCTGTGAAGTGACTCACGATAGATCTTTGAATAAAAAGCATGATTGCAATGATTTTATTATAAATTCTTTTGATGTCAATTGTGCTAATAAGATGCAAAACCCTAAGCTTGGGGATGCTAGTTTTGCTATGTCTACTACTTGTTGCAATGATCATGATTGGGATGATTCTTCTTATGATCTTGAAAATTTATTTAAGCCCCATGATGGATATGAGATTGATAATATTGTTTGCAATAATATTGAAAGTGGGTTCGGAAGAGTGTAAACTTTAGATCCCACATATTTGGACAATGTTCAATCTGATGAAGTTTTTGATAAAAGTTGGTTTGGAAAGGTCATGATCCTACATGTAATTATTATGAGAGAGGAAAATATGGTTATAGAAATTTTCATGTTACTAAATTACCTCTCGTTTTGTTGAGATTGCTATTGTTCCTTTCCGCTTCCTTGCATATGCTAGTTTTTGCTTGCTACAATAATGTGTTTGCCTATAATATGCCTATGCATAGGGAGTATGTTAGACTTCAATGTGTTTGTCACATGTTTTATGATGCTCCCTTTGTGCCTCAATTCTTGTCTTTCTTGTGAGCATCATTGAAACTCAATGCCTAGCTAAAAAGGCTTTAAAGAAAAGCGCTTGTTGGGAGACAACCCAATATTTTTTCCTTGCTGCTTAGTAATAAATAATCCATCTAGCCTCTGTTTAGATGTGGTTTTATGTTTTAATTAGTGTTTGTGCCAAGCTAGACCTATTGGATTTTCTTGGATGATAGTTATTTGATTTTGCTCTAATTTCCAGAAACTTTGCGCTCAGTGCCCGAATTATTAACAATCACCAAAACGTGATAAAATACTTATTCCAATTGATGCTGATCAATAAACAAATTTTATAGGTCTTCTAATTTTGATAGAATTTTTGGAGTTCCAGAAGTTTGCGTTAGTTACAGATTACTACAGACTGTTCTCTTTTTGACAGATTCTGTTTTTCGTGTGTTGTTTGCTTATTTTGATGAATCTATGGCTAGTAAAATAGTTTATAATCCATAGATAAGTTGGAATACAGTAGGTTTAACACCAATATAAATAAATAATGAGTTCATTACAGTACCTTAAAGTAGTCTTTTGTTTTCTTTCTCTAACGGAGCTCACGAGATTTCTATTGAGTTTTGTGTTGTGAAGTTTTCAAGTTTTGGGTAAATTCTTTTGATGGATTATGGAACAAGGAGTGGAAAGAGCCTAAGCTTGGGGATGCCCATGGCACCCCCAATATAATCCAAGGACAACAAAAATTCAAAGCTTGGGGATGCCCCGGAAGGCATCCCCTCTTTCGTTTACTTCCATCGGTAATTTACTTGGAGCTATATTTTTATTCACCACATGATAAGTGCTTTTCTTGGAGCGTCTTGTATTATTTGCATCTTTGCTTGTTAGTATACCACAATCATCCTTGCTGTACACACATTTTGAGAGAGCCATACATAAATTGGAATTTGCTAGAGTACTCTTTGTGCTTCACTTATATCTTTTGAGCTTGATAGTTTTGCTCATAGTGCTTCACTTATATCTTTTGAGCGTGATAAATTTTGCTCTAGTGCTTCACTTGGATCTTTTAGAGCACGGTGGTGGATTTGTTTTAAAGAAACTATTGATCTCTCATGCTTCACTTAGATTATTTTGACAGTCGTTAATAGCATGATAATTTGCTTAATATTAATATACTTGGTATTCAAGATATGTGAAACTTTCTTTTGAGTGCGTTGAATACTAAGAAAAGTTTGATGCTTGATAATTGTTTTGAGATATGGAGGTGATAATATCAAAGTCGTGCTAGTTGAGTAGTTGTGAATTTGAGAAATGGTTGTGTTGAAGTTTGCAAGTCCCGTAGCATGCACGTATGGTTAAAGTTGTGTAACAAATTTGAAACATGAAGTGTACCTGGCTTGTGCATCCTTATGAGTGGCGGTCGGGGATGAGCGATGGTCTTTTCCTACCAATCTATCCCCCTAGGAGCATGCGCGTAGTACTTGATTTTTGATGACTTCTAAATTTTTGCAATAAGTATATGAGTTCTTTTGACTAATGTTGAGTCCATGGATTATACACACTTTTACCTTTCCGCCTTTGCTAGCCTCTTCGGTACCGTGCATTTCCCTTTCTCACCTTGAGAGTTGGCGCAAACTTCGCCGGTGCATCCAAACCCCATGATATGATACGCTCTATCACACATAAACCTCCTTATATCTTCCTCAAAACAGCCACCATACCTACCTATTATGGCATTTCCATAGCCATTCCGAGATATATTGCCATGCAACTTTCCACCGTTCCGTTCATCATCATCATGACATACTTAACTTTTGTCATATTGCCATTGCATGATCATGTAGTTGACATCGTATTTGTGGCAAAGCTACCATGCATTATTTTTCATACATGTCACTCTTGATTCATTGCACCATCCCGGTACACCGCCGGAGGCATTCATATAGAGTCATATCTTGTTCTAAATTTTGAGTTGTAATCCTTATGTTGTAATCAATAGAAGTGTGATGATCATCATTATTAGAGCATTGCCCAAAAAAATAGAAAGGCCAAAAATAAAAAACAAGAAAGGCCCAAAAAACAGAAGAAAATAAAAAGGGCAATGATACTATCTCTTTTTCCACACTTGTGCTTCAAAGTAGCACCTTGTTCTTCATGTAGTGAGTCTCATATATTGTGCTTCAAAGTAGCACCATGTTTTTCATATAGTGAGTCTCATAAGTTGTCTTTCCATACTAGTGGGAATTTTTCACATGGCTTGTATATTCCTACGATGGGCTTCCTCAAATGCCCTAGGTCTTCATGAGCAAGCAAGTTGGACGCACACCCACTAGTTTTCTTTTTGTTGAGCATTCATAGCTCTAGTGCATCCGTTGCATGGCAATCCCTACTCCTCATGTTCACATCAATTGATGGGCATCTCCATAGCCCGTTGATTATCCTCGTCAATGTGAGACTTTCTCCTTTTTGTCTTCTCCACACAATCCCCATCATCATATTCTATTCCACTCATAGTGCTATATCCATGGCTCATGCTCATGTATTACGTGAAGGTTGAAAAAGTTTGAGATTATTTAAGTATGAAATAATTTCTTGGCTTGTCATCGGGGATATAGAAGTTGGGAACATCTTTGTGTGACGAAAATGAAGCATAGCCTAACTATATGATTTTGTAGGGATGAACTTTCTTTTGCCATGTTATTTTGAGAAGACATGATTACTTTGATTAGTATGCTTGAAGTATTATTATTTTTATGTCAATATGAACTTTTGTCTTGAATCTTTCGGATCTGAATATTCATACCACAATTAATAAGATTTGCATTGATATTATGCCAAAGTATCACTCCGCATCAAAAATTCTCTTTTTATCATTTACCTACTCGAGGACGAGCAAGAATTAAGCTTGGGGATGCCTGATACGTCTCCAACGTATCTATAATTTTTTATTGCTCCATGCTACTTTATCTACTGTTTGGGACTATATTGGGCTTTATTTTCCATTTTTATATTATTTTTGGGACTAACCTATTAACTGGAGGCCCAGCCCAGAATTGCTGTTTTTTTGCCTATTTCAGTGTTTCGAAGAAACAGAATATCAAACGGAGTCCAAACGGAATGAAACCTTCGGAAACGTGATTTTCTCACCAAACGTGATCCAGGGGACTTGGACCCTACTCCAAGGAACGAAAGAGGCGGTCACGAGGGTGGGCCCCCCTAGGGCGCGCCCCTGCCTCGTGGGCCCCTTGTTGCTCCACCGACGTACTCCTTCCTCCTATATACACCTACGTACCCCCCAAACGATCAGAACAGGAGCCAAAAACCTAATTCCACCGCCGCAACTTCCTGTATCCACGAGATCCCATCTTGGAGCCTGTTTTGGAGCTCCGCTGGACGGGCATCCACCACGAAGGGCTTCTACATCATCACCATAGACCCTCCGATGAAGTGAGAGTAGTTTACTTCAGACCTTCGGGTCCATAGCTAGTAGCTAGATGGCTTCTTCTCTCTTTCTGGATCTCAATATAATGTTCTCCCCCTCTCTCGTGGGGATCTATTCGATGTAATCTTCTTTTTGCGGTGTGTTTGTTGAGATGATGAATTGTGGGTTTATGATCCAGCTTATCTATGAATAATATTTAAATCTTCTCTGAATTCTTTTATGTATGATTGAGTTATATTTGCAAGTATCTTCGAATTATTCGTTTGGTTTGGCCAACTAGATTAGTAGTTCTTGCAATGGGAGAAGTGCTTAGCTTTGGGTTCAATCTTGCGGTGTCCTTTCCAAGTGACAGAAGGGGCAGCAAGGCACGTATTGTATTGTTGCCATCGAGGATAACAAGATGGGGTTTTTATCATATTGCATGAATTTATCCCTCTACATCTCATCTTGCTTAAGGCGTTACTCTGTTTTTAACTTAATACTCTAGATGCATGCTGGATAGCGGTTGATGAGTGGAGTAATAGTAGTAGATGCAGAATTGTTTCGGTCTACTTGTCTTGGACGTGATGCCTGTATACATGATCATACCTAGATATACTCACAACTATGCTCAATTTTGTCAATTGCTCAATAGTAATTTGTTCACCCACCGTAGAATACTTATGCTCTTGAGAGAAGCCACTAGTGAAACCTATGGCCCCCGGGTCTATTCTCATCATATCAATCTCCATCACTTTAATACTTGCTTTGTTTTTACTTTGCCTTTTACTTTTTACTTTGCATCTCTATATCAAAAATACCAAAAATATTATTTATCATCTCTATCAGATCTCACTCTCGTAAGTGACCGTGAAGGGATTGATAACCCCTAATCGCGTTTGTTACGAGGAGCTATCGTTTTGTGCAGGTACGAGGGACTTGTGCGTGGACTCCTACTGGATTGATACCTCTGTTCTCAAAAACTGAGGGAAATACTTACGCTAATTTGCTGCATCATCCTCTCCTCTTCGGGGAAATCCAACGCAGTGCTCAAGAGGTAGCATGGGTGGGCCAATGCTTGGGTACTGCCCTTTCTTGGACAAGCATCCCACTTATGATTAACCCCTATTGCAAGCATACGCTACTATAAAAGAAGAATTAGGGTAAACCTAACCATAGCATGAAACTAGTGGATCCAAATCAGCCCCTTACGAAGCAACTTATAAACTAGGGTTTAAACTTCTGTCACTCTAGCAACCCATCATCTACTTATTACTTCACACCGCCTTCCTCTAGGCCCAAATAATGGTGAAGTGTCATGTAGTCGATGTTCACATAACACCACTAGAGGAGAGCAACATACATCTCATCAAAATATTGAACGAATACCAAATTCACATGAGTGCTAATAGGAATACTTCACCCATGTCCTCAGGAACAAACGTGACTACTCACAAAGCATATTCATGTTCATGATCAGAGGAGTATTAATATGCATTAAGGATCTGAACATATGATCTTCCACCAAGTAAACCAATTAGCATCAACTAGAAGGAGTAATCAACACTACTAGCAACCCACAGGTACCAATTTGTGGTTTTGATACAAGATTGGATACAAGAGATGAACTAGGGTTTTGAGAGGAGATGGTGCTGGTGAAGATGTTGATGGAGATTGACCCCCTCTCGATGAGAGGATCGTTGGTGATGACGATGGTGATTATTTCCCCCTCCCGGAGGGAAGTTTCCCCGGCAGAACAGCTCCACTAGAGCCCTAGATTGGTTCCGCCAAGGTTCCGCCTCGTGGCGGCGGAGTTTCGTCCCGTAAGCTTGCTTATGATTTTTTCCAGGGTAAGAGACTTCATATAGCGAAGATGGGCACCGGAGGGCCAACAGGGGCCCACGAGATAGGGGCGCGCCCAGGGAGGCGCCCCCACCTCCCGGCCAGGTGTGGGCCCCTCTGGTACTTTCTTTGCTCAATAATTCTTATTAATTCCAAAATGACTTTCGTGGAGTTTCGGACTTTTGGAGCTGTCAGAATAGGTTTCAATATTTGCTCCTTTTCCGCCGAATTCCATTGCCGGCATTCTCCTCTTTATGATAAACCTTGTAAAATAAGAGAGAATGACCATAAGTATTCTGACATAACGTGTAATAACAGCCCATAATGCAATAAATATCGATATAAAAGCATGATGCAAAATGGACGTATCAAGCATGAACATTATAACTGGATCTTGATTAATGCGAGACAGTTATTCATTTAAATCAGAGAATAATGGTTGTTCTAGTTATATGAGTAATAGCTTTTATGGTCATGCACCCTTGTTTAGTGGTCTATTTTGTTGAATCTCAATGGTGATGATACACATATTCATAGTATTGAACCCAAAAGATGTAAAGTTAATAATGATAGTGCAACTTATTTGTGCCACTGTCGTTTGGGTCATATTGGTGTAAAGCGCATGAAGAAACTCCATGCTGATGAACTTTTGGAATCACTTGAGTATGAATCACTTGGTGCTTGTGAACCGTGCCTCATGGGCAAGATGACTGAAAGTCCGTTCTCCGGAACAATCAAACGAGCTACTGACTTGTTGGAAATAATACATACCAATGTATGCGGTCCGATGAGTACTGAAGCTCGTGGCGGGTATCAGTATTTTCTTACCTTCACAGATGATTTGAGCAGATATGGTTACATCTACTTAATGAAAGATAAGTCTGAAACATTTGAAAAGTTCAAAGAATTTCAGAGTGAAGTGGAAAATCATCGTAACAAGAAAATAAAGTTTCTACGATCTGATCATGGAGGAGAATATTTGAGTTACGAGTTTGGTCTTCATTTGAACAACATGGGATAGTTTCACAATTAACGCCACCTGGAACACCGTAGCGAAATTGTGTGTCCGAACATTGTAACCGTATTTTATTAGATATGGTGCGATCTATGATGCCTCTTACTGATTTACTGCTATCATTTTGGGGTTATGCTTTAGAGACGGTTGCAGTCACTTTAAATAGACACCATCAAAATCCGTTGAGACGACGCCTTATGAACTATGGTTTGGCAAGAAACCAAAGTTGTCGTTTCTTACAGTTTGGGGCTACGATGCTTTTGTGAAAAAGCTTCAACCTGATAAGCTCGAACCCAAATCGGAGAAGTGCGTCTCCATAGGATACCCAAAGGAAACTGTTGGGTACACCTTCTATCATAGATCCGAAGGAAAAGTCTTTCTTGCTAAGAATGGATCCTTTCTAGAGAAGGAGTTTCTCTCGAAAGAAGTGAGTGGGAGGAAAGTAGAACTTGATGAGGTAATTGTACCTTCTCCCTTATTGGAAAGTAGTTCATCACAGAAATCAGTTCCCGTGATTCCTACACCAGTTACTAATGATGATGATGATGATCATGAAGCTTCAGATCAAGTTACTACCGAACCTCATATGTCTTCCAGAGTAAGATCCACACCAGAATGGTAAGCTAATCCTGTTCTGGAAGTCATGTTACTAGACCATGATGAACCTACGAACTATGAGGAAGCGATGATGAGCCCAGATTCCGCGAAATGGCTTGAGGCCATGAAATCTGAGATGGGATCCATATATGAGAACAAAGTATGGACTTTGGTGGACTTGCCCGATGATCGGCAAACCATAGAAAATAAATGGATCTTTAAGAAGAAGACCGACGCACACGGTAATGTTACTACTTACAAAGCTTGACTTGTCGCGAAAGGTTTTCGACAAGTTCAAGGAGTTGACTATGATGAGACTTTCTCACCCGTAGCGATGCTTAAGTCTGTCCGTATCATGTTAGCAATTGCTGCATTTTATGATTATGAAATTTGGCAAATGGGTGTCAAAACTGCATTCCTGAATGGATTTCTGGAAGAAGAGTTGTATATGATGCAACCAGAAGGTTTTGTCGATCCAAAGGGTGCTAACAAAGTGTGCAAGCTCTAGCGATCCATTTATGGACTGGTGCAAGCCTCTCGGAGTTGGAATAAACGCTTTGATAGTGTGATCAAAGCGTATGGTTTTATACAGACTTTTGGAGAAGCCTGTATTTACAAGAAAGTGAGTGGGAGCTCTGTAGCATTTCTGATATTATATGTGGATGACATATTGTTGATTGGAAATGATATAGAATTTCTCGATAGCATAAAGGGATACCTGAATAAGAGTTTTTCCATGGAATACCTCAGAGAAGGTGCTT
The DNA here is from genome assembly GCA_021437245.1 of Aegilops speltoides. Taxonomy (NCBI): domain Eukaryota; kingdom Viridiplantae; phylum Streptophyta; class Magnoliopsida; order Poales; family Poaceae; genus Aegilops; species Aegilops speltoides. Next base: position 571,523,505 of record CM038143.1, read on the forward strand.
ACATATTGGGCATCAAGATCTACAGAGATAGATCAAGACGCTTAATTGGATTTTCACAAAGCACATACCTTGATAAAGTTTTGAAGAAGTTCAAAATGGATCAGTCAAAGAAAGGGTTCTTGCATGTGTTACAAGGTGTGAAGTTGAGTCAGACTCAATGCCCGACCACTGCAGAAGATAGAGATTTTAGAAAAGTCCTTAATGAACCTCCTATAAAAACCGGCATGACCAAGGAAACTTCTTATACCTTTAATGTCATTGGGTCGCGGCATCTTTTCAATAGCATCAACTTTAGCATTATCAACTTCAATACCTCTTTCAGAAATGTTATGCCCCAAGACAATGCCTTCATTAACCATAAAGTGGCACTTTTCCCAATTCAAGACGAGACTAGTGTCTTCGCATCTCTGCAAAACTCGATCAAGGTTGCTCAAACAATCATCAAAAGAGGATCCATAAAGGGAGAAGTCATCCATGAATACCTCAGAAATCTTTTCACAAAAGTCAGAGAATAGAGCCATCATGCATCTTTGAAAGGTAGCAGGTGCATTACATAAACCAAAAGGCATATGTCTATAAGCAAAAGTACAAAAAGGGCAAGTAAAAGTAGTTTTTGGTTGATCCTCCGCTGACACAGGTATTTGAGAGAAACCAGAATAACCATCTAGACAGCAGAAATGTGTATGTTTGGATAGTCTTTCTAGCATTTGATCAATTAAAGGTAAAGGGTAATGATCTTTCTTAGTAGCTTTATTTAATTTACAAAAATCAATTACCATCCTATAACGTGTAACAATTCTTTGCGGGATCAATTCATCTTTATCATTAGGAACGACAGTAATACCTCCCTTCTTAGGGACGCAATGGACAGGACTTACCCAATCACTATCACCAACAGGATAAATTATACCTGCCTCAAGAAGCTTTAGTATCTCCTTTCTTACCACTTCTTTCATCTTAGGATTTAACCGCCGTTGATGATCTCTAACTGGTTTGGAGCCTTTGTCCAATTTAATTTTATGTTGGCATACAGTGGGACTAATGCCCTTAAGATCATCCAGAGTATATCCAATAGCAGCACGGTGCTTCTTTAGAGTTTTCAATAATCTTTCCTCTTCCTGCTCTGAAAGGTTAGCACTAATAATAACATGATATATCTTCTTTTCATCAAGATAAGCATATTTAAGATTATCAGGTAATGGTTTGAGCTCAAAAACGGAATCACCCTTGGGTGGAGGGGGATCCCCTAGGATTTCAACAGGTAGGTTGTGTTTCAGAATGGGACCCTGCTGAAGGAATACTTCATCTATTTCCCTTCTTTCATTCATAAACATATCATTTTCATGGTCTAGCAAATATTGTTCTAACAGAACAGTAGGAGGTACGACACTAGAAGCAAGACCAATAATTTCATCCTTACTAGGCAATTATTTATCATGGTGTTGTCTATGAAACTTAGCAAAATTAAACTCATGTTTCATATCCCCCAAGCCAATTGTAACAACATCCTTTTCACAATCAATCTTAGCATTAACAATATTCAAGAAGGGTCTACCAAAGATAATGGGACAAAAGCTATCTTGTGGGGAACCAAGAACAAGAAAATCAGCAGGATATTTAACTTTCCCACACAAGACTTCAACATCTCTAACAATCCCAACTGGTGAAATAGTATCTCTATTGGCAAGCTTAATTGTAACATCAATACCTTCTAACTCAGCGGGTGCGATATCATGCATAATTTCTACATATAAGGTATGAGGTATTGCACTAGCACTAGCACCCATATAACATAAGCCATGATAACAATGATCTCCTATCTTAACAGAAATAACAGGCATGCCTACAACAGGTCTATGTATCTTAGCATCTGGTCTAGCAATATTAGCAGCCTGTTCACAGAAGTAAATAACATGCCCATCTATATTATCATCCAAGAGATCATTAACCATAGCAATACTAGGTTCAACTTTAATTTGCTCAGGAGGTGTATAAGTTCTAGTATTACTCTTACGAACCACAGTTGAAGCTTTAGCATGATCCTTTATTCTAATAGGAAAAGGTGTGGTTTCTCAACATAAGTAGTAGGAACAATAGCATCGTTATAAGTGATAGTCTTTTCTTCAACTGTAATAGGTGCAACTACTTTTACTTCAGTGGGAGGATTATATTTAAACCACTTCTCCATAGGGAGATCAACGTGAGTAGTAAAATATTCACAGAAAGAAGCTACTATCTCAGAGTCAAGTCCATATTTAGCGCTAAATCCACGAAAAGCATCGGTATCCATAAAAGATTTAACACAATCAAACTTAGGTGTCATACCTGACTCCTTACCATCGTCGGAACCCCAATCTTTAGAGTTGCATTTAATTCTTTCCAGTAAATCCCACTTGAATTCAGTAGTCTTCAGCATATAAGAACCAGCACAGGAAGTATCAAGCATGGTGCGATCATTGAGAGAAAGCCGAGCATAAAATTTTGAATAATCATTTCGCCTGAGAGCTCATGATTGGGGCATGAATATAACATTGAATTAAGCCTCCCCCAAGCTTGAGCGATGCTTTCTCCTTCGCGAGGCCAGAAATTATATATGTAATTACAATCACGATGAACAAGATGCATAGGATAGAACTTATGGTGAAATTCCAATTTCAATCGTTTATAGTTCCAAGATCCTGTATCATTACATAGCCTATACCATGTCAATGCATCTCCCTTCAAAGATATAGGGAAGACCTTCCTCTTAACAACATCATCGGGAATACCTGCAAGCTTAAATAATCCACAAACTTCATCCACATAGATAAGGTGTAAATTGGGATGCAATGTTCCATCTCCTACAAAGGAATTAGCTAGTAGTTTCTCTATCATACCCGAAAGAATTTCAAAGTAAACATTTCAGTAGGTTCAGTAGGTTGAGGAGCAACTCTTTGCTCTACTGGTCGGGGCGAAGATGCCCCGAACAAGCCCCTCAAAGGATTAGTTTCCATAGTAACAAGTGACAGAAAATTTCAGCACACTATATAAATGTTACCTTACCAAGTTCCACTCACCAAAGGCGCTTCACTCCCGGCACCGAGCAAGAAAAGAGTCTTGATGACCCACAAGTATAGGGGATCTATCGTAGTCCTTTCGATAAGTAAGAGTGTCGAACCCAACGTAGAGCAGAAGGAAATGACAAGCGGTTTTCAGTAAGGTATTCTCTGCAAGCACTGAAATAGTAGGTAACTGATAGTTTTGTGATAAGATAATTTGTAACGGGTAACAAGCAATGAAAGTAAATAAAGTGCAGCAAGGTGGCCCAATCCTTTTTGTAGCAAAGGACAAGCATGGACAATTTCTTATAATGAGAAAAGCGCTCCCGAGGACACATGGGAATTATCGTCAAGCTAGTTTACATCACGCTCATATGATTCACGTTCGGTACTTTGATAATTTGATATGTGGGTTGATACGTCTCCAATGTATCTATAATTTTTTATTGCTCCTTGCTACTTTATCTACTGTTTTGGACTATATTGGGCTTTATTTTCCACTTTTATATTATTTTTGGGACTAACCTATTAACCGGAGGCCCAGCCCAGAATTGCTGTTTTTTTGCCTATTTTAGTGTTTCGAAGAAACAGAATATCAAACGGTGTCCAAACGGAATGAAACCTTCGGAAACGTGATTTTCTCACCGAACGTGATCCAGGGAACTTGGACCCTACTCCAAGGAACGAAAGAGGCGGTCACGAGGGTGGGGGGCGCCCCCCCTAGGGCGCGCCCCTCGTGGGCCCACTGTTGCTCCACCGACGTACTCCTTCCTCCTATATATACCTACGTACCCCCAAACGATCAGAACAGGAGCCAAAACCTAGTTCCACCGCCAGAACTTCCTGATCCACGAGACCCATCTTGGGGCCTGTTAGAGCTCCGACGGAGGGGCATCCACCACGGAGGGCTTCTACATCATCACCATAGCCCCTCCGATGAAGTGTGAGTAGTTTACTTCAGACCTTCGGGTCCATAGCTAGTAGCTAGATGGCTTCTTCTCTCTTTTTGGATCTCAATACAATGTTCTCCCCCTCTCTCGTGGAGATCTATTCGATGTAATCTTCTTTTTGCGGTGTGTTTGTTAAGATCGATGAATTGTGGGTTTATGATCCAGCTTATCTATGAATAATATTTGAATCTTCTCTGAATTCTTTTATGTATGATTGAGTTATCTTTGCAAGTCTCTTCGAATTATCCGTTTGGTTTGGCCAACTAGATTGGTAGTTCATGCAATGGGAGAAGTGCTTAGCTTTGGGTTCAATCTTGCGGTGTCCTTTCCCAGTGACAGAAAGGGCAGCAAGGCACGTATTGTATTGTTGCCATCGAGGATAACACGATGGGGTTTTTATCATATTGCATGAATTTATCCTTCTACATCATGTCATCTTGCTTAAGGCGTTACTCTGTTTTTAAATTAATACTCTAGATGCATGCTGGATAGCGGTCGATGAGTGGAGTAATAGTAGTAGATGCAGAATCGTTTCAGTCAACTTGTCTTGGACATGATGCCTATATACAAGATCATACCTAGATATACTCATAACTATGCTCAATTTTGTTAATTGCTCAACAGTAGTTTGTTCACCCACCGTAGAATACTTATGCTCTTGAGAGAAGCCACTAGTGAAACCTATGGCCCCCGGGTCTATTCTCATCATATCAATCTCTATCACTTTAATACTTGCTTTGATTTTACTTTGCCTTTTACCTTTTACTTTGCATCTCTATATCAAAAATACCAAAAATATTAATTATCATCTCTATCAGATCTCACTCTCGTAAGTGACCGTGAAGGGATTGACAACCCCTATTCGCTTTGGTTGCGAGGAGCTATCATTTTGTGCAGGTACGAGGGACTTGTGCGTGGCCGCCTACTAGATTGATACCTTGGTTCTCAAAAACTGAGGGAAATACTTACGCTACTTTGCTGCATCATCCTCTCCTCTTCGGGGAAATCCAACGCAGTGCTCAAGAGCTAGCAAGAAGAATTTCTGGCGCCGTTGCCGGGGAGGCTCACGCAAGAGCAATTCAACCATACCAGATAGCCATCACAATCCCTACCTCTCGCATTACATTATTTGCCATTTGCCTCTCGTTTTCCTCTCCCCCACTTCACCCTTGCCGTTTTATTCGCCCTCTCTTTTCGTTTGCCTTGATGTCTTACTTGGCTCGTTTGCTTGTTTGGTTGAAATAGTTGAGTATTTATTCCTAAACAAAGAAGCCAATATCTATGGATCCTCATCCGTTTGCCAATCTTTTTAAGAGATCCAATTATGATGAACCAATTCCTAGTGATTCAGATGCACTATATTATCTTTATAAGGTTTTGCCTGAAATCCGTGAAGTGACTCATGATAGATCTTTGAATAAAAAGCATGATTGCAATGATTTTATTATAAATTCTTTTGATGTCCATTGTGCTAATAAGATGCAAAACCCTAAGCTTGGGGATGCTAGTTTTGCTATGTCTACTACTTGTTGCAATGATCATGATTGGGGTGATTCTTCTTATGATCTTGAAATTTATTTAAGCCCCATGATGAATATGAGATTGTTAATATTGTTTGCAATAATATTGAAAAAGGGTTCGGAAGAGTGTCAACTTTAGATCCCACATATTTGGAGAATGTTCAATCTTATGAATTTTTTGATAAAAGTGGGTTTGGAAAGGTCATGACTTTAGTTAATGATAATCCCACTATTTTGGAAGAGTGTCAACTTCGCATGCATGTGGATCGTGTTGAGAATATGTTATGTGATAACTATATTGTGGAATTTTCTTATGATCCTACATGTAATTATTATGAGAGAGGAAAATATGGTTATAGAAATTTTCATGTTACTAAATTACCTCTCGTTTTGTTGAGATTGCTATTGTTCCTTTCCGCTTCCTTGCATATGCTAGTTTTTGCTTGCTATGATAATGTGTTTGCCTATAATATGCCTATGCATAGGGAGTATGTTAGACTTAAATGTGTTTGTCACATGTTTTATGATGCTCTCTTTGTGCCTCAATTCTTGTCTTTCTTGTGAGCATCATTGAAACTCAATGCCTAGCTAAAAAGGCTTTAAAGAAAAGTGCTTGTTGGGAGACAACCCAATATTTTTTCCTTGCTGCTTAGTAATAAATAATCCATCTAGCCTCTGTTTAGATGTGGTTTTATGTTTTAATTAGTGTTTGTGCCAAGCTAGACCTATTGGATTTTCTTGGATGATAGTTATTTGATCTTGCTCTAATTTCCAGAAACTTTGCGCTCAGTGCCCGAATTATTAAAAATCACCAGAACGTGAGAAAAAACTGATTCCAATTTCTGCTGATCAATAAATAAATTTCATAGGTCTTCTAATTTTGGTAGAATTTTTGGAGTTCCAGAAGTTTGCGTTAGTTACAGATTACTACAGACTGTTCTGTTTTTGACAGATTCTGTTTTTCGTGTGTTGTTTGCTTATTTTGATGAATCTATGGCTAGTAAAATAGTTTATAATCCATAGAGAAGTTGGAATACAGTAGGTTTAAAACCAATATAAATAAATAATGAGTTCATTACAGTACCTTAAAGTAGTCTTTTGTTTTCTTTCTCTAACGGAGCTCACGAGATTTCTATTGAGTTTTGTGTTGTGAAGTTTTCAAGTTTTGGGTAAATTCTTTTGATGGATTATGGAACAAGGAGTGGCAAGAGCCTAAGCTTGGGGATGCCCATGGCACCCCCAAGACAATCCAAGGACACCAAAAATTCAAAGCTTGGGGATGCCCCAAAAGGCATTCCCTCTTTCGTTTACTTCCATCGGTAATTTACTTGGAGCTATATTTTTATTCACCACATGATAAGTGCTTTGCTTGGAGCGTCTTGTATTATTTGGGTCTTTGCTTGTTAGTCTACCACAATCATCCTTGCTGTACACACCTTTTGAGAGAGCCATACATAAATTGGAATTTGCTAGAATAATCTTTATGCTTCACTTATATCTTTTGAGCTTGATAGTTTTGCTCATAGTGCTTCACTTATATCTTTTGAGCGTGATAAATTTTGCTCTAGTGCTTCACTTGGATCTTTTAGAGCACGGTGGTGGATTTGTATTAAAGAAACTATTGATCTCTCATGCTTCACTTAGATTATTTTGAGAGTCGTTAATAGCATGATAATTTGCTTAATATTAATATACTTGGTATTCAAGATATGTGAAACTTTCTTTTGAGTGCGTTGAATACTAAGAAAAGTTTGATGCTTGATAATTGTTTTGAGATATGGAGGTGATAATATCAAAGTCGTGCTAGTTGAGTAGTTGTGAATTTGAGAAATGCTTGTGCTGAAGTTTACAAGTCCCGTAGCATGCATGCACGTATGGTTAAAGTTGTGTAACAAATTTGAAACATGAAGTGTACCTGGCTTGTGCATCCTTATGAGTGGCGGTCGGGGATGAGCGATGGTCTTTTCCTACCAATCTATCCCCCTAGGAGCATGCGCGTAGTACTTGATTTTTGATGACTTCTAAATTTTTGCAATAAGTATATGAATTCTTTTGACTAATGTTGAGTCCATGGATTATACACACTTTTACCTTTCCGCCTTTGCTAGCCTCTTCGGTACCGTGCATTTCCCTTTCTCACCTTGAGAGTTGGTGCAAACTTCGCCGGTGCATCCAAACCCCGTGATATGATACGCTCTATCACACATAAACCTCCTTATATCTTCCTCAAAACAGCCACCATACCTACCTATTATGGCATTTCCATAGCCATTCCGAGATATATTGCCATGCAACTTTCCACCGTTCCGTTCATCATCATCATGACATACTTTACTTTTGTCAAATTGTCATTGCATGATCATGTAGTTGACATCGTATTTGTGGCAAAGCCACCATGCATTATTTTTCATACATGTCACTCTTGATTCATTGCACCATCTCGGTACACCGCCGGAGGCATTCATATAGAGTCATATCTTGTTCTAAGTTTTGAGTTGTAATCCTTATGTTGTAATCAATAGAAGTGTGATGATCATCATTATTAGAGCATTGCCCAAAAAAATAGAAAGGCCAAAAATAAAAAACAAGAAAGGCCCAAAAAAAGAAGAAAATAAAAAGGGCAGTGCTACTATCTCTTTTCCACACTTGTGCTTCAAAGTAGCACCTTGTTCTTCATGTAGTGAGTCTCATATATTGTGCTTCAAAGTAGCACCATGTTTTTCATATAGTGAGTCTCACAAGTTATCTTTCCATACTAGTGGGAATTTTTCACATGGCTTGTATATTCCTACGATGGGCTTCCTCAAATGCCCTAGGTCTTCATGAGCAAGCAAGTTGGATGCACACCCACTAGTTTTCTTTTTGTTGAGCATTCATAGCTCTAGTGCATCTGTTGCATGGCAATCCCTACTCCTCATGTTCACATCAATTGATGGGCATCTCCATAGCCCGTTGATTATCCTCGTCAATGTGAGACTTTCTCCTTTTTTGTCTTCTCCACACAATCCCCATCATCATATTCTATTCCACTCATAGTGTTATATCCATGGCTCATGCTCATGTATTACGTGAAGGTTGAAAAAGTTTGAGATTATTTAAGTATGAAATAATTGCTTGGCTTGTCATTGGGGGTATAGAAGTTGGGAACATCTTTGTGTGACGAAAATGAAGCATAGTCTAACTATATGATTTTGTAGGGATGAACTTTCTTTTGCCATGTTATTTTGAGAAGACATGATTACTTTGATTAGTATGCTTGAAGTATTATTATTTTTATGTCAATATGAACTTTTGTCTTGAATCTTTTGGATCTGAATATTCATATCACAATTAATAAGATTTACATTGAAATTATGCCAAAGTATCACTCCGCATCAAAAATTCTCTTTTTATCATTTACCTACTCGAGGACGAGCAGGAATTAAGCTTGGGGATGCCTGATAAGTCTCCAACGTATCTATAATTTTTTATTGCGCCATGCTACTTTATCTACTGTTTTGGACTATATTGGGCTTTATTTTCCACTTTTATATTATTTTTGGGACTAACCTATTAACTGGAGGCCCAGCCCAGAATTATTGTTTTTTGCCTATTTCAGTGTTTCGAAGAAACAGAATATCAAACGGAGTCCAAACGGAATGAAACCTTCGGAAACATGATTTTCACACCGAACGTGATCCAGGGGACTTGGACCCTACTCCAAGGAACGAAAGAGGCGGTCACGAGGGTGCCCCCCCCCCTAGGGCGCGCCCCTGCCTCGTGGGCCCCTTGTTGCTCCACCGACGTACTCCTTCCTCCTATATATACCTACGTACCCCCAAACAATCAGAACAGGAGCCAAAAATCTAATTCCACCGCCGCAACTTCCTGTATCCACGAGATCCCATCTTGGGGCCTGTTCTGGAGCTCCGCTGGAGGGGGCATCCACCACGAAGGGCTTCTACATCATCACCATAGACCCTCCTATGAAGTGTGAGTAGTTTACTTCAGACCTTCGGGTCCATAGCTAGTAGCTAGATGGCTTCTTCTCTCTTTCTGGATCTCAATACAATGTTCTCCCCCTCTCTCGTGGAGATCTATTCGATGTAATCTTCTTTTTGCGGTGTGTTTGTTGAGATGATGAATTGTGGGTTTATGATCCAGCTTATCTATGAATAATATTTAAATCTTCTCCGAATTCTTTTATGTATGATTGAGTTATATTTGCAAGTTTCTTCGAATTATCCGTTTGGTTTGGCCAACTAGATTGGTAGTTCTTGCAATGGGAGAAGTGCTTAGCTTTGGGTTTAATCTTGCGGTGTCCTTTCCGAGTGACAGAAGGGGCAGCAAGGCACGTATTGTATTGTTGCCATCGAGGATAACAAGATGGGGTTTTTATCATATTGCATGAATTTATCCCTCTACATCATGTCATCTTTCTTAAGGCGTTACTCTATTTTTAACTTAATACTCTAGATGCATGTTGGATAGCGGTTGATGAGTGGAGTAATAGTAGTAGATGCAGAATTGTTTCGGTCTACTTGTCTTGGACATGATGCCTATATACATGATCATACCTAGATATACTCACAACTATGCTCAATTTTGTCAATTGCTCTATAGTAATTTGTTCACCCACCGTAGAATACTTATGCTCTTGAGAGAAGCCACTAGTGAAACCTATGGCCCCCGGTTCTATTCTCATCATATCAATCTCCATCACTTTAATACTTGCTTTGTTTTTACTTTGCCTTTTACTTTTTACTTTGCATCTCTATATCAAAAATACCAAAAATATTATTTATCATCTCTATCAGATCTCACTCTCGTAAGTGACCGTGAAGGGATTGACAACCCCTAATCGCGTTTGTTGCGAGGAGCTATCGTTTTGTGTAGGTACGAGGGACTTGTGCGTGGACTCCTACTGGATGGATACCTTGGTTCTCAAAAACTGAGGGAAATACTTACGCTAATTTGCTGCATCATCCTCTCCTCTTCGGGGAAATCCAACGCAGTGCTCAAGAGGTAGCATGGGTGGGCCAGTGCTTGGGTACTGCCCTTTCTTGGACAAGCATCCCACTTATGATTAACCCCTATTGCAAGCATCCGCAACTATAAAAGAAGAATTAGGGTAAACCTAACCATAGCATGAAACTAGTGGATCCAAATCAGCCCCTTACGAAGCAACTTATATACTAGGGTTTAAGCTTCTGTCACTCTAGCAACCCATCATCTACTTATTACTTCACACCGCCTTCCTCTAGGCCCACATAATGGTGAAGTGTCATGTATTCGATGTTCACATAACACCACTAGAGGAGAGCAACATACATCTCATCAAAATATCGAACGAATACCAAATTCACATGAGTGCTAATAGGAATACTTCACCCATGTCCTCAGGAACAAACGTGACTACTCACAAAGCATATTCATGTTCATGATCAGAGGAGTATTAATATGCATTAAGGATCTGAACATATGATCTTCCACCAAGTAAACCCATTAGCATCAACTAGAAGGAGTAATCAACACTACTAGCAACCCACAGGTACCAATTTGTGGTTTTGATACAAGATTGGATACAAGAGATGAACTAGGGTTTTGAGAGGAGATGGTGCTGGTGAAGATGTTGATGGAGATTGACCCCCTCTCGATGAGAGGATCATTGGTGATGATGATGGTGATGATTTCCCCCTCCGGAGGGAAGTTTCCCCGGTAGAACAGCTCCACTAGAGCCCTAGATTGGTTCCGCCAAGGTTCCGCCTCGTGGCGGCGGAGTTTCGTCCCGTAAGCTTACTTATGATTTTTTTTCCAAGGTAAGAGACTTCATATAGCAGAAGATGGGCACCGGAGGGCCAACAGGGGCCCACGAGATAGGGGCGCGCCCGAGGGGGCGCCCCCACCCTCCCCGGCCAGCGTGTGGGCCCCTCCGTACTTTCTTTGCTCAATAATTCTTATTAATTCCAAAAATGACTTTCGTGGAGTTTCAGGACTTTTGGAGCTGTGCAGAATAGGTTTCCAATATTTGCTCCTTTTCCAGCCAGAATTCCAGCTGCCGGCATTCTCCCTCTTTGTGATAAACCTTGTGAAATAAGAGAGAATGACCATAAGTATTCTGACATAACGTGTAATAACAGCCCATAATGCAATAAATATCGATATAAAAGCATGATGCAAAATGGACGTATCAAGCATGAACATTATAACTGGATCTTGTTTAATGCGAGACGGTTATTCATTTAAATCAGAGAATAATGGTTGTTCTAGTTATATGAGTAATAGCTTTTATGGTCATGCACCCTTGTTTAGTGGTCTATTTTTGTTGAATCTCAATGGTGATGATACACATATTCATAGTATTGAACCCAAAAGATGTAAAGTTAATAATGATAGTGCAACTTATTTGTGCCACTGTCGTTTGGGTCATATCGGAGTAAAGCGCATGAAGAAACTCCATGCTGATGGACTTTTGGAATCACTTGAGTATGAATCACTTGGTGCTTGTGTACCGTGCCTCATGGGCAAGATGACTAAAACTCCGTTCTCCGGAACAATCGAACGAGCTACTGACTTGTTGGAAATAATACATACCAACGTATGCGGTCCAATGAGTACTGAAGATCGTGGTGGGTATCGTTATTTTCTTACCCTCACAGATGATTTGAGCAGATATGGTTATATCTACTTAATGAAAGATAAGTCTGAAACATTTGAAAAGTTCAAAGAATTTCAGAGTGATGTGGAAAATCATCGTAACAAGAAAATAAAGTTTCTACGATCTGATCATGGAGGAGAATATTTGAGTTATGAGTTTGGTCTTCATTTGAACAACATGGGATAGTTTCACAACTAACGCCACCTGGAACACCATAGCGAAATTGTGTGTCCGAACATTGTAACCGTATTTTATTAGATATGGTGCGATCTATGATGCCTCTTACTGATTTACTGCTATCATTTTGGGGTTATGCTTTAGAGACGGTTGCATTCACTTTAAATAGGCACCATCAAAATCCGTTGAGACGACGCCTTATGAACTATGGTTTGGCAAGAAACCAAAGTTGTCGTTTCTTACAGTTTGGGGCTACGATGCTTATGTGAAAAAGCTTCAACCTGATAAGCTCGAACCCAAATCGGAGAAGTGCGTCTCCATAGGATACCCAAAGGAAACTGTTGGGTACACCTTCTATCATAGATCCGAAGGCAAAATCTTTGTTGCTAAGAATGGATCCTTTCTAGAGAAGGAGTTTCTCTCGAAAGAAGTGAGTGGGAGGAAAGTAGAACTTTATGAGGTAATTGTACCTTCTCCCTTATTGGAAAGTAGTTCATCACAGAAATCAGTTCCCGTGATTCCTACACCAGTTACTAATGATGATGATGATGATCATGAAGCTTCAGATCAAGTTACAACCGTACCTCATATGTCTTCTAGAGTAAGATCCACACCAGAATGGTAAGCTAATCCTATTATGGAAGTCATGTTACTAGACCATGATGAACCTACGAACTATGAGGAAGCGATGATGAGCCCAGATTCCGCGAAATGGCTTGAGGCCATGAAATCTGAGATGGGATCCAAGTATGAGAACAAAGTATGGACTTTGGTGGACTTGCCCTATGATCGGCAAACCATAGAAAATAAATGGATCTTTAAGAAGAAGACCGACGCACACGGTAATGTTACTACTTACAAAGCTTGACTTGTCGCGAAAGGTTTTCGACAAGTTCAAGGAGTTGACTATGATGAGACTTTCTCACCCGTAGCGATGCTTAAGTCTGTTCGAATCATGTTAGCAATTGCTGCATTTTATGATTATGAAATTTGGCAAATGGGTGTCAAAACTGCATTCCTGAATGGATTTCTGGAAGAAGAGTTGTATATGATGCAACCAGAAGGTTTTGTCGATCCAAAGGGTGCTAACAAAGTGTGCAAGCTCCAGCGATCCATTTATGGACTGGTGCAAGCCTCTCGGAGTTGGAATAAACGCTTTGATAGTGTGATCAAAGCATATGGTTTTATACAGACTTTTGGAGAAGCCTGTATTTACAAGAAAGTGAGTGGGAGCTCTGTAGCATTTCTGATATTATATGTGGATGACATATTGTTGATTGGAAATGATATAGAATTTCTCGATAGCATAAAGGGATACCTGAATAAGAGTTTTTCTATGGAATACCTCGGAGAAGGTGCTTACATATTGGGCACCAAGATCTACAGAGATAGATCAAGACGCTTAATTGGATTTTCACAAAGCACATACCTTGATAAAGTTTTGAAGAAGTTCAAAATGGATCAGTCAAAGAAAGGGTTCTTGCATGTGTTACAAGGTGTGAAGTTGAGTCAGACTCAATGCCCGACCACTGCAGAAGATAGAGATTTTAGAAAAGTCCTTAATGAACCTCCTATAAAAACCGGCATGACCAAGGAAACTTCTTATACCTTTAATGTCATTGGGTCGCGGCATCTTTTCAATAGCATCAACTTTAGCATTATCAACTTCAATACCACTTTCAGAAATGTTATGCCCCAAGACAATGCCTTCATTAACCATAAAGTGGCACTTTTCCCAATTCAAGACGAGACTAGTGTCTTCGCATCTCTGCAAAACTCGATCAAGGTTGCTCAAACAATCATCAAAAGAGGATCCATAAAGGGAGAAGTCATCCATGAATACCTCAGAAATCTTTTCACAAAAGTCAGAGAATATAGCCATCATGCATCTTTGAAAGGTAGCAGGTGCAATACATAAACCAAAAGGCATACGTCTATAAGCAAAAGTACCGAAAGGGCAAGTAAAAGTAGTTTTTGGTTGATCCTCCACTGACACAGGTATTTGAAAGAAACCAGAATAACCATCTAGAAAGCAGAAATGTGTATGTTTGGATAGTCTTTCTAGCATTTGATCAATTAAAGGTAAAGGGTAATGATCTTTCTTAGTAGCTTTATTTAATTTACAAAAATCAATTACCATCCTATAACGTGTAACAATTCTTTGCGGGATCAATTCATCTTTATCATTAGGAACGACAGTAATACCTCCCTTCTTAGGGACGCAATGGACAGGACTTACCCAATCACTATCATCAACAGGATAAATTATACCTGCCTCAAGCAGCTTTAGTATCTCCTTTCTTACCACTTCTTTCATCTTAGGATTTAACCGCCGTTGATGATCTCTAACTGGTTTGGAGCCTATGTCCAATTTAATTTTATGTTGGCATACAGTGGGACTAATGCCCTTAAGATCATCCAGAGTATATCCAATAGCAGCACGGTGCTTCTTCAGAGTTTTCAATAATCTTTCCTCTTCCTGCTCTGAAAGGTTAGCACTAATAATAACATGATATATCTTCTTTTCATCAAGATAAGCATATTTAAGATTATCAGGTAATGGTTTGAGCTCAAAAACGGAATCACCCTTGGGTGGAGGGGGATCCCCTAGGATTTCAACAGGTAAGTTGTGGTTCAGAATGGGACCCTGTTGAAGGAATACTTCATCTATTTCCCTTCTTTCATTCATAAACATATCATTTTCATGGTCTAGCAAATATTGTTCTAACAGAACAGTAGGAGGTACGACACTAGAAGCAAGACCAATAATTTCATCCTTACTAGGCAATTATTTATCATGGTGTTGTCTATGAAACTTAGCAAAATTAAACTCATGTTTCATATCCCCCAAGCCAATTGTAACAACATCCTTTTCACAATCAATCTTAGCATTAACAGTATTCAAGAAGGGTCTACCAAAGATAATGGGACAAAAGCTATCTTGTGGGGAACCAAGAACAAGAAAATCAGCAGGATATTTAACTTTCCCACACAAGACTTCAACATCTCTAACAATCCCAACTGGTGAAATAGTATCTCTATTGGCAAGCTTAATTGTAACATAAATACCTTCTAACTCAGCGGGTGCGATATCATGCATAATTTCTACATATAAGGTATGAGGTATTGCACTAGCACTAGCACCCATATAACATAAGCCATGATAACAATGATCTCCTATCTAAACAAAAATAACAGGCATGCCTACAACAGGTCTATGTATCTTAGCATCTGGTCTAGCAATATTAGCAGCCTGTTCACAGAAGTAAATAACATGCCCATCTATATTATCATCCAAGAGATCATTAACCATAGCAATACTAGGTTCAACTTTAATTTGCTCAGGAGGTGTATAAGTTCTAGTATTACTCTTACGAACCACAGTTGAAGCTTTAGCATGATCCTTTATTCTAATAGGAAAAGGTGTGGTTTCTCAACATAAGTAGTAGGAACAATAGCATCGTTATAAGTGATAGTCTTTTCTTCAACTGTAATAGGTGCAACTACTTTTACTTCAGTGGGAGGATTATATTTAAACCACTTCTCCTTAGGGAGATCAACGTGAGTAGCAAAATATTCACAGAAAGAAGCTACTATCTCAGAGTCAAGTCCATATTTAGCGCTAAATCCACGAAAAGCATCGGTATCCATAAAAGATTTAACACAATCAAACTTAGGTGTCATACCTGACTCCTTACCATCGTCGAACCCCAATCTTTAGAGTTGCATTTAATTCTTTCCAAGAAATCCACTTGAATTCAGAGTCTTCACAGATATCGAACCAAACAGAAGTATCAAGCATGGTGCGATCATTGAGAGAAAGCCGAGCATAAAAATTTTGAATAATCATTTCTCTTGAGAGCTCATGATTGGGGCATGAATATAACATTGAATTAAGCCTCCCCCAAGCTTGAGCGATGCTTTCTCCTTCGCGAGGCCAGAAATTATATATGTAATTACAATCACGATGAACAAGATGCATAGGATAGAACTTCTGGTGAAATTCCAATTTCAATCGTTTATAGTTCCAAGATCATGTATCATTACATAGCCTATACCATGTCAATGCATCTCCCTTCAAAGATAAAGGGAAGACCTTCCTCTTAACAACATCATCGGGAATACCTGCAAGCTTAAATAATCCACAAACTTCATCCACATAGATAAGGTGTAAATTGGGATGCAATGTTCCATCTCCTACAAAGGAATTAGCTAGCAGTTTCTCTATCATACCCGAAAGAATTTCAAAGTAAACATTTTCAGTAGGTTCAGTAGGTTGAGGAGCAACTCTTTGCTCTACTGGTCGGGGCGAAGATGCCCCGAACAAGCCCCTCAAAGGATTAGTTTCCATAGTAACAAGTGACAGAAAATTTCAGCACACTATATAAATGTTACCTTACCAAGTTCCACTCACCAAAGGCGCTTCACTCCCCGGCACCGGAGCAAGAAAAGAGTCTTGATGACCCACAAGTATAGGGGATCTATCGTAGTCCTTTCGATAAGTAAGAGTGTCGAACCCAACGAGGAGCAGAAGGAAATGACAAGCGGTTTTCAGTAAGGTATTCTCTGCAAGCACTGAAATAGTAGGTAACTGATAGTTTTGTGATAAGATAATTTGTAACGGGTAACAAGCAATGAAAGTAAATAAAGTGCAGCAAGGTGGCCCAATCCTTTTTGTAGCAAAGGACAAGCCTGGACAATTTCTTATAATGAGAAAAGCGCTCCCGAGGACACATGGGAATTATCGTCAAGCTAGTTTACATCACGCTCATATGATTCACGTTCGGTACTTTGATAATTTGATATGTGGGTTGATACGTCTCCAACGTATCTATAATTTTTTATTGCTCCTTGCTACTTTATCTACTGTTTTGGACTATATTGGGCTTTATTTTCCACTTTTATATTATTTTTGGGACTAACCTATTAACCGGAGGCCCAGCCTAGAATTGTTGTTTTTTTGCCTATTTCAGTGTTTCGAAGAAACAGAATATCAAACGGAGTCCAAACGGAATGAAACCTTCGGAAACGTGATTTTATCACCGAACGTGATCCAGGGAACTTGGACCCTACTCCAAGGAACGAAAGAGGCGGTCACGAGGGTGGGGGGCGCCCCCCCTAGGGCGCGCCCCTCGTGGGCCCACTGTTGCTCCAGCGACGTACTCCTTCCTCCTATATATACCTACGTACCCCCAAACGATCAGAACAGGAGCCAAAAACCTAGTTCCACCGCCGCAACTTCCTGTATCCACGAGACCCATCTTGGGGCCTGTTTTGGAGCTCCGACGGAGGGGGCATCCACCACGGAGGGCTTCTACATCATCACCATAGCCCCTCCGATGAAGTGTGAGTAGTTTACTTCAGACCTTCGGGTCCATAGCTAGTAGCTAGATGGCTTCTTCTCTCTTTTTGGATCTCAATACAATGTTCTCCCCCTCTCTCGTGGAGATCTATTCGATGTAATCTTCTTTTTGCGGTGTGTTTGTTGAGACCGATGAATTGTGGGTTTATGATCCAGCTTATCTATGAATAATATTTGAATCTTCTCTGAGTTCTTTTATGTATGATTGAGTTATCTTTGCAAGTCTCTTCGAATTATCCGTTTGGTTTGGCCAACTAGATTGGTAGTTCTTGCAATGGGAGAAGTGCTTAGCTTTGGGTTCAATCTTGCGGTGTCCTTTCCCAATGACAGAAAGGGCAGCAAGGCACGTATTGTATTGTTGCCATCGAGGATAACACGATGGGCTTTTTATCATATTGCATGAATTTATCCCTCTACATCATGTCATCTTGCTTAAGGCGTTACTCCGTTTTTAACTTAATACTCTAGATGCATGCTGGATAGCGGTCGATGAGTGGAGTAATAGTAGTAGATGTAGAATCGTTTCGGTCAACTTGTCTTGGACGTGATGCCTATATACAAGATCATACCTAGATATACTCATAACTATGCTTAATTTTGTCAATTGCTCAACAGTAGTTTGTTCACCCACCGTAGAATACTTATGCTCTTGAGAGAAGCCACTAGTGAAACCTATGGCCCCCGGGTCTATTCTCATCATATCAATCTCTATCACTTTAATACTTGCTTTGTTTTTACTTTGCCTTTTACCTTTTACTTTGCATCTCTATATCAAAAATACCAAAAATATTATTTATCATCTCTATCAGATCTCACTCTCGTAAGTGACCGTGAAGGGATTGACAACCCCTATTCGCGTTGGTTGCGAGGAGCTATCATTTTGTGCAGGTACGAGGGACTTGTGCGTGGCCTCCTACTGGATTGATACCTTGGTTCTCAAAAACTGAGGGAAATACTTACGCTACTTTGCTGCATCATCCTCTCCTCTTCGGGGAAATCCAACGCAGTGCTCAAGAGGTAGCAAGAAGAATTTCTGGCGCCGTTGCCGGGGAGGCTCACGCAAGAGCAATTCAACCATACCAGATACCCATCACAATCCCTACCTCTCGCATTACATTATTTGCCATTTGCCTCTCGTTTTCCTCTCCCCCACTTCACCCTTGCCGTTTTATTCGCCCTCTCTTTTCATTTGCCTTGATGTCTTACTTGGCTCGTTTGCTTGTTTGGTTGAAATAGTTGAGTATTTATTCCTAAACAAAGAAGCCAATATCTACGGATCCTCATCCGTTTGCCAATCTTTTTAAGAGATCCAATTATGATGAACCAATTCCTAGTGATTCAGATGCACTGGATTATCTTTATAAGGTTTTGCCTGAAATCCGTGAAGTGACTCACGATAGATCTTTGAATAAAAAGCATGATTGCAATGATTTTATTATAAATTCTTTTGATGTCAATTGTGCTAATAAGATGCAAAACCCTAAGCTTGGGGTGCTAGTTTTGCTATGTCTACTACTTGTTGCAATGATCATGATTGGGGTGATTCTTCTTATGATCTTGAAAATTTATTTAAGCCCCATGATGAATATGAGATTGATAATATTGTTTGCAATAATATTGAAAAAGGGTTCGGAAGAGTGTCAACTTTAGATCCCACATATTTGGAGAATGTTCAATCTTATGAATTTTTTGATAAAAGTGGGTTTGGAAAGGTCATAACTTTAGTTAATGATAATCCCACTATTTTGGAAGAGTGTCAACTTCGCATGCATGTGGATCGTGTTGAGAATATGTTATGTGATAACTATATTGTGCAATTTTCTTATGATCCTACATGTAATTATTATGAGAGAGGAAAATATGGTTATAGAAATTTTCATGTTACTAAATTACCTCTCGTTTTGTTGAGATTGCTATTGTTCCTTTCCGCTTCCTTGCATATGCTAGTTTTTGCTTGCTACGATAATGTGTTTGCCTATAATATGCCTATGCATAGGGAGTATGTTAGACTTCAATGTGTTTGTCACATGTTTTAAGATGCTCTCTTTGTGCCTCAATTCTTGTCTTTCTTGTGAGCATCATTGAAACTCAATGCCTAGCTAAAAAGGCTTTAAAGAAAAGCGCTTGTTGGGAGACAACCCAATATTTTTTCCTTGCTGCTTAGTAATAAATAATCCATCTAGCCTCTGTTTAGATGTGGTTTTATGTTTTAATTAGTGTTTGTGCCAAGCTAGACCTATTGGATTTTCTTGGATGATAGTTATTTGATCTTGCTCTAATTTCCAGAAACTTTGCGCTCAGTGCCCGAATTATTAACAATCACCAGAACGTGATAAAATACTGATTCCAATTGCTGCTGATCAATAAACAAATTTTATAGGTCTTCTAATTTTGGTAGAATTTTTGGAGTTCCAGAAGTTTGCGTTAGTTACAGATTACTACAGACTGTTCTGTTTTTGACAGATTCTGTTTTTCGTGTGTTGTTTGCTTATTTTGATGAATCTATGGCTAGTAAAATAGTTTATAATCCATAGAGAAGTTGAAATACAGTAGGTTTAACACCAATATAAATAAATAATGAGTTCATTACAGTACCTTAAAGTAGTCTTTTGTTTTCTTTCTCTAACGGAGCTCACGAGATTTCTATTGAGTTTTGTGTTGTGAAGTTTTCGAGTTTTGGGTAAATTCTTTTGATGGATTATGGAACAAGGAGTGGCAAGAGCCTAAGCTTGGGGATTCCCATGGCACCCCCAAGATAATCCAAGGACACCAAAAAGTCAAAGCTTGGGGATGCCCCGGAAGGCATCCCCTCTTTCGTTTACTTCCATCGGTAATTTACTTGGAGCTATATTTTTATTCACCACATGATAAGTGCTTTGCTGGAGCGTCTTGTATTATTTGCGTCTTTGCTTGTTAGTCTACCACAATCATCCTTGCTGTACACACCTTTTGAGAGAGCCATACATAAATTGGAATTTGCTAGAATACTCTTTGTGCTTCACTTATATCTTTTGAGCTTGATAGTTTTGCTCATAGTGCATCACTTATATCTTTTGAGCGTGATAAATTTTGCTCTGGTGCTTCACTAGGATCTTTTAGAGCACGGTGGTGGATTTGTTTTAAAGAAACTATTGATCTCTCATGCTTCACTTAGATTATTTTGAGAGTCGTTAATAGCATGATAATTTGCTTAATATTAATATACTTGGTATTCAAGATATGTGAAACTTTCTTTTGAGTGTGTTGAATACTAAGAAAAGTTTGATGCTTGATAATTGTTTTGAGATATGGAGTTGATAATACCAAAGTCGTGCTAGTTGAGTAGTTGTGAATTTGAGAAATGCTTGTGTTGAAGTCTGCAAGTCCCGTAGCATGCACGTATGGTTAAAGTTGTGTAACAAATTTGAAACATGAAGTGTACCTGGCGTGTGCATCCTTATGAGTGGCGGTCGGGGATGAGCGATGGTCTTTTCCTACCAATGTATTCCCCTAGGAGCATGCGCGTAGTACTTGATTTTTGATGACTTCTAAATTTTTGCAATAAGTATATGAATTCTTTTGACTAATGTTGAGTCCATGGATTATACACACTTTTACCTTTCCGCCTTTACTAGCCTCTTCGGTACCGTGCATTTCCCTTTCTCACCTTGAGAGTTGGTGCAAACTTCGCCGGTGCATCCAAACCCCGTGATATGATACGCTCTATCACACATAAACCTCCTTATATCTTCCTCAAAACAGCCACCATACCTACCTATTGAAGGAAATATGCCCTAGAGGCAATAATAAAGTTATTATTTATTTCCTTATTTCATGATAAATGTTTATCATTCATGCTAGAATTGTATTAACCGGAAACATGATACATGTGTGAATGCATAGACAAAACAACATGTCACTAGTATGCCTCTACTAGACTAGCTTGTTAATCAAAGATGGTTATGTTTCCTGACCATGAACAAGGAGTTGTTATTTGATTAACAAGGTCACATCATTAGTAGAATGATCTGATTGACATGACCCATTCCCTTAGCTTAGCACACGATCGTTTAGTATGTTGCTACTGCTTTTATCCATGACATATACATGTTCCTGTAACTATGAGATTATGCAACTCCGTTTACGGAGGAACACTTTGGTGCTACCAAACGTCACAACGTAATCGGGTGATTATAAAGGAGTACTACAGGTGTCTCCAAAGGCAAATGTTGGGTTGGCGATTTCGAGATTAGGTTTTGTCACTCCGATTGTCGGAGAGGTATCTCTGGCCCTCTCGGTAATGCACATCACTTAAGCCTTGCAAGCACTACAACTAATGAGTTAGTTGTGAGATGATGTATTACGGAACGAGTAAAGAGACTTGCCGGCGACGAGATTGAACTAGGTATTGGATACCGCGATCGAATCTCGGGCAAGTAACATACCGATGACAAAGGAACAACGTATGTTGTTATGCGGTCTGACCGATAAAGATCTTCGTAGAATATGTAGGAACCAATATGGGCATCCAGGTCCCGCTGTTGGTTATTGACCGTGAATAGTTCTAGGTCATGTCTACATTGTTCTCGAACCGTAGGGTCCGCACGCTTAAGGTTTCGATGGCGCTTATTATGAGTTTATATATTTTTGATGTACCAAGGAGTTCGAGTCCCGGATGTGATCACGGACATGACGAGGAGTCTCGGAATGGTCGAGACATAAAGATTGATATATTGGAAGCCTATGTTTGGAGTTCGAATGGTTCCGGCGGCAACGGAATTTATCGAGTACCGGAGGTTACCGAACCCCGGAAGTAAATGGGCCTCGGTGGGCCTCGAGGGAGAAGAGGAGGGCCGGCCAGGAGGTGGCAGCGCCTCTTCCCCCAGTCCGAATAGGACAAGGGGGGCGGCGCCTTTCCTCTTTCCCTCCCCAATCCTATTCCAACTAGGAAGAGGGGAGTCCTACTCCGTAGGAGTAGGACTCCTCCCGCGCCTCCTCTAGGCCGGCCGGCCTCCCCCTCCCTCCTTTATATACGGGGCAGGGGGCACCTTGAAGACACAAGTTTGATCTTTAGATCGTTCCTTAGCCGTGTGCGGTGCCCCTCCACCATATTCCACCTCGGTTATACTGTCATGAAGCTTAGGCGAAGCCTTGCGCCGTGAAACATCAAGATCGTCACCACGCCGTCGTCTTGACGGAACTCTCCTCGACACTCGGCTGGATCGAGTACGAGGGACGTCATCGAGCTGTACGTGTGTCAAGAACTCGGGCGCCGGAGTAACGGCGCCGGATCGGTCGGATCGCGAGGAGAACGTCGACTACTTCCTCTACGTTGTGATCGCTTCGCCGGGTCTACAAGGGTATGTAGACAACACTCTCCCCTCTCGTTGCTATGCATCACCATGATCTTGCGTGTGCGTAGGAAAATTTTTGAAATTACTACGTTCCCCAACAGTGGCATCCGAGCCTAGGTTTTTTCTATGGTTTGATGTTTTGCACGAGTAGAACACAAGTGAGTTGTGGGCGATACAAGTCATACTACTTACCAGCATGTCATACTTTGGTTCAGCGGTATTGTGAGATGAAGCGGCCCAGACCGACATTACGCGTACGCTTACGCGAGACTGGTTTCACCGCTGTGAGCACTCGTTGCTTAAAGGTGACTGGTGGGTGCCTGTCTCTCTCACTTTAGTTGAACCGAGTGTGGCTACGCCCGGTCCTTGAGAAGGTTAAAACGGAGTCTATTTGACAAAGTATCGTTGTGGTTTTGATGCGTAGGTGAGACTGGATCTTGCTTAAGCCCGTAGCAGCCACGTAAAATTTGCAACAACAAAGTAGAGGACGTCTAACTTGTTTTTGCAGGGCATGTTGTGATGTGATATGGTCAAGACGTGATGCTATTGTATGAGATGATCATGTTTTGTAACCGAAGTTATCGGCAACTGGCTGGAGCCATATGGTTGTCGCTTTATTGTATGCAATGCAATCGCCCTGTAATGCTTTACTTTATCACTAAGCGGTAGCGATAGTCGTAGTAGCATAAGTTTGGCGAGACGACAACGATGCTGCGATGAAGATCATGGTGTCGCGCCGGTGACGATGGTGATCATGGTGGTGCTGCAAGATGGAGATCGTGAAGCACAAGATGATGATGACCATATCATATCACTTATATTGATTTGCATGTGATGTTTATCCTTTTATGCATCTTATCTTGCTTTGATTGACGGTAGCATTATAAGATGATCTCTCACTAAATTATCAAGAAGTGTTCTCCCGAGTATGCACCGCTGCCAAAGTTCGTCGTGCCCGCACACCACGTGATGATCGGGTGTGATAAGCTCTCGTCCATCTACAACGGGTGCAAGCCAGTTTTGCACACGCAGAATACTCGGGTTATACTTGACGAGCCTAGCATATGCAGATATGGCCTCGAACACGGAGACCGAAAGGTCGGCGTGAATCATATAGTAGATATGATCAACATAAGATGTTCACCATTGAAAACTACTCCGTTTCACGTGATGATCGGTTATGGTTTAGTTGATTTGGATCACGTGATCACTTAGATGACTAGAGAGATGTTTTTCTAAGTGGGAGTTCTTAAGTAATATGATTAATTGAACTTAAATTTATCATGAACTTAGTACCTGATAGTATCTTGCTTGTTTATGTTTGATTGTAGATAGATGGCTCGTGCTGTTGTTCCGTTGAATTTTAATGCGTTCCTTGAGAAAGCAAAGTTGAAAGATGATGGTAGCAATTACGGACTGGGTCCGTAACGAGAGGATCATCCTCATTGCTGCACGTAAGAACTACGCCCGGATGCACCGCTAGGTGACAGTGCTCTTCTTGGAGCAACGCCGGATGTTGTGAACGTCTGGCGAGCAAAGCGATGACTACTCTATAGTTCGATGTGCCATGCTTTACGGCTTAGAACCGGGACTTCAACGACGTTTTGAACGTCATGGAGCATATGAGATGTTCCAGAGTTGAAGTTAATATTCCAACAGAATGCCCGGATTGAGAGATATGAAGTCTCCAATAAGTTCTATAGCTGCAAGATGGAGGAGAACAGTTACATTAGTGAGCATATACTCGTAATGTCCGGGTACTACAATCACTTGACACAATTGGGAGTTAATCTTCCGGATGATTGTGTCATTGATGAAATTCTCAATCACCGCCACCAAGCTACAAAGGCTTCGTGATGAACTATAATATGCAAGGGTTAGTAAAGACTATACCGAGCTCTTCGCAATGCTAAAGGCTGCGGAGGTAGAAATCAAAAAGGAGCATCAAGTGTTGATGGTCAATAAGACCACTAGTTTCAAGAAGAAAGGCAAAGGGAAGAAGAAGGGGAATCTCAAGAAGAACAGCAAGCAAGTTGCTGCTCAGAGAAGAAACCCAAGTCGGCCCTAAACCTGAAATCGAGTGCTTCTACTGCAAGCGCGATCGTCATTTGAAGCGGAACTGCCCCAAGTATTTGGCGGATAAGAAGGATGGCAAGGTGAACAAAGGTATATGTGATATACATGTTATTGATGTGTACCTTACTAGAGCTCGCAGTAGCACTGGTATTTGATACTGTTACATTGCTAATATTTGCAACTCGAAGCAGGACTACGGATTGCTTAACACCGGAAAGGACGAGGTGACGATGCGCGTGGGAAATGGTTCCAAAGTCGATGTGATCGCGGTCGGCACGCTACCTCTACATCTACCTTCGGGATTAGTTTTAGACCTAAATAATTGTTATTTGGTGCTGCGTTGAGCATGAACATTATATCTGGATCTTGTTTGATGCGAGACGGTTATTCATTTAAATCGAGAATAATGGTTGTTCTATTTATATGAGTAATATCTTTTATGGTCATGCACCCTTGAGGAGTGGTCTATTTCTTATGAATCTCGATAGTGGTGATACACATATTCACAATGTTGAAACCAAAAGATGCAGAGTTGATAATGATAGTTCAACTTATTTGTGGCACTGCCGTTTAGGTCATATCGGTGTAAAGCGCATGAAGAAACTCCATACTGATGGACTTTTGGAGTCACTTGATTATGAATCACTTGGCACTTGCGAACCGTGCCTCTTGGGCAAGATGACTAGAACACCGTTCTCCGGAACTATGGAGAGAGCAACAGATTTGTTGGAAATCATACATACAGATGTATGTGGTCCGATGAATGTTGAGGCTCGTGGCGGATATCGTTATTTTCTCACCTTCACAGATGACTTAAGCAGATACGGGTATATCTACTTAATGAAACATAAGTCTGAAACATTTGAAAAGTTCAAAGAATTTCAGAGTGAAGTTGAAAATCATCGTAACAAGAAAATTAAGTTTCTACGATCTGATCGTGGAGGTGAATATTTGAGTTACGAGTTTGGTCTACATTTGAAACAATGCGGAATAGTTTCGCAACTCACGCCACCCGGAACACCACAACGTAATGGTGTGTCCGAACGTCGTAATCGCACTTTACTAGATATGGTGCGATCTATGATGTCTCTTACAGATTTACCGCTATCGTTTTGGGGTTATGCTCTAGAGACAGCCGCATTCACACTGAATAGAACACCGTCGAAATCCGTTGAGACGACACCTTATGAACTGTGGTTTAGCAAGAAACCAAAGTTGTCGTTTCTTAAAGTTTGGGGATGCGATGCTTATGTGAAAAAGCTTCAACCTGATAAGCTCGAACCCAAATCGGAAAAATGTGTCTTCATAGGATACCCAAAGGAAACAGTTGGGTACACCTTCTATCACAGATCCGAAGGCAAGACATTCGTTGCTAAGAATGGATCCTTTCTAGAGAAGGAGTTTCTCTCGAAAGAAGTGAGTGGGAGGAAAGTGGAACTTGATGAGGTAATAGTACCTTCTCCCTTACTTGAAAGTAGTTCGTCACAGAAACCAGTTTCTGAGACACCTACACCAAGTAGTGAGGAAGTTGATGATATTGATCATGAAACTTCAGATCAAGTTACTGCAGAACCTCGTAGATCAACCAGAGTAAGATCCGCACCAGAGTGGTACGGTAATCCTGTTCTGGAAGTCATGCTACTAGATCATGATGAACCTACGAACTATGAAGAAGCGATGGTGAGCCCAGATTCCGCAAAATGGCTTGAGGCCATGAAATCTGAGATGGGATCCATGTATGAAAACAAAGTATGGACTTTGGTTGACTTGCCCGAGGGTAGGCAAGCAATAGAAAACAAGTGGATCTTCAAGAAGAAGACTGACGCTGACGGTAAGGTTACTGTCTATAAAGCTCGACTTGTCGCAAAGGGTTTTCGGCAAGTTCAAGGGATTGACTACGATGAGACCTTCTCACCCGTAGCGATGCTTAAGTCCGTCCGAATCATGTTAGCAATTGCCGCATTTTATGATTATGAAATTTGGCAAATGGATGTAAAGACTGCATTCTGAATGGATTTACGGAAGAAGAGTTGTATATGATGCAACCGAAGGTTTTATCGATCCAAAGGAGCTAACAAAGTGTGCAAGCTCCAGCGATCCATCTATGGACTGGTGCAAGCATCTCGAGTTGGAATAAACGCTTTGATAGTGTGATCAAAGCATTTGGGTTTGTACAGACTTTTGGAGAAGCTCGTATTTACAAGAAAGTGAGTGGGAGCTCTGTAGCATTTCGATATTATATGTGGATGACATATTGCTGATCGGAAATGATATAGAATTCTGGATGGCATAAAGGGATACTTGAATAAGAGTTTTCAATGAAAGACCTCGGTGAAGCTGCTTACATATTGGGCATTAAGATCTATAGAGATAGATCAAGACGCCTAATTGGACTTTCACAAAGCACATACCTTGACAAAATTTTGAAGAAGTTCAAAATGGATCAAGCAAAGAAAGGGTTCTTGCACGTGTTACAAGGTGTGAAGTTGAGTAAGACTCAATGCCCGACCACTGCAGAAGATAGAGAGAAATGAAAGATGTTCCTATGCTTCAGCCATAGGCTCTATCATGTATGCAATGCTGTGTACCAGACCTGATGTGTGCCTTGCTATAAGCCTAGCGGAAGGTACCAAAGTAATCCAGAGTGGATCATCGGACAGCGGTCAAGAACATCCCAAATACGAAAAGGACTAAGGATATGTTTCTCGATATGGAGATGACAAAAGCTCATCGTGGCGGTTACGTTGATGCAAGCTTTGACACCGATCCGGACGATTCTAAATCGCAGACCGGATACGTATTTACACTAAACGGAGGAGCTGTCAGTTGGTGCAGTTCTAAACAAAGCGTCGTAGCGGGATCTACATGTGAAGCGGAATACATAGCAGCTTCGGAAGCAGCTAATGAAGGAGTGCGGATGAAGGAGTTCATATCCGATCTAGGTGTTATACCTAGTGCATCGGGTCCAATGAAAATCTTCGTGACAATCTTGGAGCAATTGCCTTAGCAAAGGAATCCAGATTTCACAAGAGGACCAAGCACATCAAGAGACGCTTCAATTCCATCCGGACTTAGTCCGGTGGGAGACATAGAAATTTGCAAGATACATACGGATCTGAATGTTGCAGACCCGTTGACTAAGCCTCTTCCACGAGCAAAACATGATCAGCACCAAGACTCCATGGGTGTTAGAATCATTACTATGTAATCTAGATTATTGACTCTAGTGCAAGTGGGAGATGAAGGAAATATGCCCTAGAGGCAATAATAAAGTTATTATTTATTTCCTTATTTCATGATAAATGTTTATCATTCATGCTAGAATTGTATTAACCGGAAACATGATACATGTGTGAATGCATAGACAAAACAACATGTCACTAGTATGCCTCTACTAGACTAGCTTGTTAATCAAAGATGGTTATGTTTCCTGACCATGAACAAGGAGTTGTTATTTGATTAACAAGGTCACATCATTAGTAGAATGATCTGATTGACATGACCCATTCCTTAGCTTAGCACACGATCGTTTAGTATGTTGCTACTGCTTTTATCCATGACATATACATGTTCCTGTAACTATGAGATTATGCAACTCCGTTTACGGAGGAACACTTTGGTGCTACCAAACGTCACAACGTAATCGGGTGATTATAAAGGAGTACTACAGTGTCTCCAAAGGCAAATGTTGGGTTGGCGATTTGAGATTAGGTTTTGTCACTCCGATTGTCGGAGAGGTATCTCTGGGCCCTCTCGGTAATGCACATCACTTAAGCCTTGCAAGCACTACAACTAATGAGTTAGTTGTGAGATGATGTATTACGGAACGAGTAAAGAGACTTGCGATAACGAGATTGAACTAGGTATTGGATACCGCGATCGAATCTCGGCAAGTAACATACCGATGACAAAGGGAACAACGTATGTTGTTATGCGGTCTGACCGATAAAGATCTTCGTAGAATATGTAGGAACCAATATGGGCATCCAGGTCCCGCTGTTGGTTATTGACCGTGAATAGTTCTAGGTCATGTCTACATTGTTCTCGAACCGTAGGGTCCGCACGCTTAAGGTTTCGATGGCGGTTATTATGAGTTTATATATTTTTGATGTACCGAAGGAGTTCGAGTCCGGATGTGATCACGGACATGACGAGGAGTCTCGGAATGGTCGAGACATAAAGATTGATATATTGGAAGCCTATGTTTGGAGTTCGAATGGTTCCGGTAAAACGGAATTTATGGAGTACCGGAGGTTACCGAACCCCGGAAGTAAATGGGCCTCGGTGGGCCTCGAGGGAGAAGAGGAGGGGCCGGCCAGGAGGTGGCCGCGCGCCCTCTTCCCCCCCAGTCCGAATAGGACAAGGAGGGGGGGCCCTTTCCTCTTTCCCCTCCCCCAATCCTATTCCAACTAGGAAGAGGGGGGGAGTCCTACTCCCGGTAGGAGTAGGACTCCTCCCGGCGCGCCTCCTCTAGGCCGGCCGGCCTCCCCCCTCCCTCCTTTATATACGGGGGCAGGGGGGCACCTTGGAACACACAAGTTTGATCTTTAGATCGTTCCTTAGCCGTGTGCGGTGCCCCCCTCCACCATATTCCACCTCGGTTATACCGTCGCGAAGCTTAGGCGAAGCCCTGCGCCGGTGAAACATCAAGATCGTCACCACGCCGTCGTGCTGACGGAACTCTCCCTCGACACTCGGCTGGATCGGAGTACGAGGGACGTCATCGAGCTGTACGTGTGTCAAGAACTCGGGGGCGTCGGAGTAACGGCGCCGGGATCGGTCGGATCGCGAGGAGAACGTACGACTACTTCCTCTACGTTGTGATCGCTTCCGCTTCGGGTCTACAAGGGTATGTAGACAACACTCTCCCCTCTCGTTGCTATGCATCACCATGATCTTGCGTGTGCGTAGGAAAATTTTTGAAATTACTACGTTCCCCAACACCTATTATGGCATTTCCATAGCCATTCCGAGATATATTGCCATGCAACTTTCCACCGTTCCGTTCATCATCATCATGACATACTTTACTTTTGTCATATTGTCATTGCATGATCATGTAATTGATATCGTATTTGTGGCAAAGCCACCATGCATTATTTTTCATACATGTCACTCTTGATTCATTGCACCATCCCGATACACCGTCGGAGGCATTCATATAGAGTCATATCTTGTTCTAAGTTTTGAGTTGTAATCCTTATGTTGTAATCAATAGAAGTGTGATGATCATCATTATTAGAGCATTGCCCAAAAAAATAGAAAGGCCAAAAATAAAAAACAAGAAAGGCCCAAAAAAAGAAGAAAATAAAAAGGGCATGGCTACTATCTCTTTCTCCACACTTGTGCTTCAAAGTAGCACCTTGTTCTTCATGTAGTGAGTCTCATATATTGTGCTTCAAAGTAGCACCATGTTTTTCATATAGTGAGTCTCATAAGTTATCTTTCCATACTAGTGGGAATTTTTCACATGGCTTGTATATTCCTATGATGGGCTTCCTCAAATGTCCTAGGTCTTCATGAGCAAGCAAGTTGGATGCACACCCACTAGTTTTCTTTTTGTTGAGCATTCATAGCTCTAGTGCATCCGTTGCATGGCAATCCCTACTCCTCATGTTCACATCAATTGATGGGCATCTCCATAGCCCGTTGATTATCCTCGTCAATGTGAGACTTTCTCCTTTTTTGTCTTCTCCACACAATCCCCATCATCATATTCTATTCCACTCATAGTGTTATATCCATGGCTCACGCTCATGTATTACGTGAAGGTTGAAAAAGTTTGAGAATATTTAAGTATGAAATAATTGCTTGGCTTGTCATCGGGGGTATAGAAGTTGGGAACATCTTTGTGTGACGAAAATGAAGCATAGCCTAACTATATGATTTTGTAGGGATGAACTTTCTTTTGCCATGTTATTTTGAGAAGACATGATTACTTTGATTAGTATGCTTGAAGTATTATTATTTTTATGTCAATATGAACTTTTGTCTTGAATCTTTCGGATCTGAATATTCATATCACAATTAATAAGATTTACATTGAGATTATGCCAAAGTATCACTCCGCATCAAAAATTCTCTTTTTATCATTTACCTACTCAAGGACGAGCAGGAATTAAGCTTGGGGATTCCTGATAAGTCTCCAACGTATCTATAATTTGTTATTGCTCCATGCTACTTTATCTACTGTTTTGGACTATATTGGGCTTTATTTTCCACTTTTATATTATTTTTGGGACTAACCTATTAACTGGAGGCCCAGCCCAGAATTGCTGTTTTTTTGCCTATTTCGGTGTTTCGAAGAAACAGAATATCAAACCGAGTCCAAACGGAATGAAACCTTCGGAAACGTGATTTTCTCACCGAACGTGATCCAGGGGACTTGGACCCCACTCCAAGGAACGAAAGAGGCGGTCACGAGGGTGGGGCCCCCCTAGGGCGCGCCCCTGCCTCGTGGGCCCCTTGTTGCTCCACCGACGTACTCCTTCCTCCTATATATACCTGCGTACCCCCAAACGATCAGAACAGGAGCCAAAAACCTAATTCCACCGCCGCAACTTCATGTATCCACGAGATCCCATCTTGGGGCCTGTTCTGGAGCTCCGCTGGAGGGGGCATCCACCACGGAGGGCTTCTACATCATCACCATAGACCCTCCGATGAAGTGTGAGTAGTTTACTTCAGACCTTCGGGTCCATAGCTAGTAGCTAGATGGCTTCTTCTCTCTTTCTGGATCTCAATACAATGTTCTCCCCTCTCTCGTGGAGATCTATTCGATGTAATCTTCTTTTTGCGGTGTGTTTGTTGAGATGATGAATTGTGGGTTTATGATCCAGCTTATCTATGAATAATATTTGAATCTTCTCTGAATTCGTTTATGTATGATTGAGTTATATTTGCACGTTTCTTCGAATTATCCGTTTGGTTTGGCCAACTAGATTCGTAGTTCTTGCAATGGGAGAAGTGCTTAGCTTTGGCTTTAATCTTGCGGTATCCTTTCCCAGTGACAGAAGGGGCAGCAAGACACGTATTGTATTGTTGCCATCGAGGATAACAAGATGGGGTTTTTATCATATTGCATGAATTTATCCCTCTAAATCATGTCATCTTGCTGAAGGAGTTACTCTGTTTTTAACTTAATACTCTAGATGCATGCTGGATAGCGGTTGATGAGTGGAGTAATAGTAGTAGATGCAGAATTGTTTCGGTCTACTTGTCTTGGACGTGATGCCTATATACATGATCATACCTAGATATACTCACAACTATGCTCAATTTTGTCAATTTCTCAATAGTAATTTGTTCACCCACCGTAGAATACTTATGCTCTTGAGAGAAGCCACTAGTGAAACCTATGGCCCCCGGTTCTATTCTCATCATATCAATCTCCATCACTTTAATACTTGCTTTGTTTTTACTTTGCCTTTTACTTTTTACTTTGCATCTCTATATCAAAAATACCAAAAATATTATTTATCATCTCTATCAGATCTCACTCTCGTAAGTGACAGTGAAGGGATTGACAACCCCTAATCGCGTTTGTTGCGAGGAGCTATCGTTTTGTGTAGGTACGAGGGACTTGTGCGTGGACTCCTACTGGATTGATACCTTGGTTCTCAAAAACTGAGGGAAATACTTACGCTAATTTGCTGCATCATCCTCTCCTCTTCGGGGAAATCCAACGCAGTGCTCAAGAGGTAGCATGGGGGGCCAGTGCTTGGGTACTGCCCTTTCTTGGACAAGCATCCCACTTATGATTAACCCCTATTGCAAGCATCCGCAACTATAAAAGAAGAATTAGGATAAACCTAACCATAGCATGAAACTAGTGGATCCAAATCAGCCCCTTACGAAGCAACTTATAAACTAGGGTTTAAGCTTCTGTCACTCTAGCAACCCATCATCTACTTATTACTTCACACCGCCTTCCTCTAGGCCCAAATAATGGTGAAGTGTCATGTAGTCGATGTTCACATAACACCACTAGAGGAGAGCAACATACATCTCATCAAAATATCGAACAAATACCAAATTCACATGAGTGCTAATAGGAATACTTCACCCATGTCCTCACGAACAAACGTGACTACTCACAAAGCATATTCATGTTCATGATCAGAGGAGTATTAATATGCATTAAGGATCTGAACATATGATCTTCCACCAAGTAAACCAATTAGCATCAACTAGAAGGAGTAATCAACACTACTAGCAACCCACAGGTACCAATTTGTGGTTTTGATACAAGATTGGATACAAGAGATGAACTAGGGTTTTGAGAGGAGATGGTGCTGGTGAAGATGTTGATGGAGATTGACCCCCTCTCGATGAGAGGATCGTTGGTGATGACGATGGTGATGATTTCCCCCTCCGGAGGGAAGTTTCCCCGGCAGAACAGCTCCACTACAGCCCTAGATTGGTTCCGCCAAGGTTCCGCCTCGTGGCGGCGGAGTTTCGTCCCGTAAGCTTGCTTATGATTTTTTCCAGGGTAAGAGACTTCATATAGCAGAAGATGGGCACTGGAGGGCCAACAGGGGGCCCACGAGATAGGGGGCGTGCCCAGTAGGGGGGCGCGCCCCCCACCCTCCTGGCCAGGGTGTGGGCCCCCTCTGGTACTTTCTTTGCTCAATAATTCTTATTAATTCCAAAAATGACTTTCGTGGAGTTTCAGGACTTTTGGAGCTGTGCAGAATAGGTTTCCAATATTTGCTCCTTTTCGGCCAGAATTCCAGCTGCCGGCATTCTCCCTCTTTATGATAAACCTTGTAAAATAAGAGAGAATGACCATAAGTATTCTGACATAACGTGTAATAACAGCCCATAATGCAATAAATATCGATATAAAAGCATGATGCAAAATGGACGTATCAAGCATGCCATTATAACTGGATCTTGTTTAATGCGAGACGGTTATTCATTTAAATCAGAGAATAATGGTTGTTCTAGTTATATGAGTAATAGCTTTTATGGTCATGCACCCTTGTTTAGTGGTCTATTTTTGTTGAATCTCAATGGTGATGATACACATATTCATAGTATTGAACCCAAAAGATGTAAAGTTAATAATGATAGTGCAACTTATTTGTGCCACTGTCGTTTGGGTCATATCGGTGTAAAGCGCATGAAGAAACTCCATGCTGATGGACTTTTGGAATCACTTGAGTATGAATCACTTAGTGCTTGTGAACCGTGCCTCATGGGCAAGATGACTAAAACTCCGTTCTCCGGAACAATTGAACGAGCTACTGACTTGTTGGAAATAATACATACCAATGTATGCGGTCCAATGAGTACTGAAGCTCGTGGCGAGTATCATTATTTTCTTACCTTCACAGATGATTTGAGCAGATATGGTTATATCTACTTAATGAAAGATAAGTCTGAAACATTTGAAAAGTTCAAAGAATTTCAGAGTGAAGTGGAAAATCATCGTAACAAGAAAATAAAGTTTATACGATCTGATCATGGAGGAGAATATTTGAGTTATGAGTTTGGTCTTCATTTGAACAACATGGGATAGTTTCACAATTAACGCCACCTGGTGTTGGGGAACGTAGTAATTTCAAAAAAATTCCTACGCACACGCAAGATCATGGTGATGTATAGCAACGAGAGGGGAGAGTGTTGTCTACGTACCCTCGTAGACCGAAGCGGAAGCGTTCACAACGTAGAGGAAGTAGTCGTACGTTCTCCTCGCGATCCAACCGATCCCAGCGCCATTACTCCGGCGCCTCCGAGTTCTTGACACGCGTACAGCTCGATGTTGGGGAACGTAGTAATTTCAAAATTTTCCTACGCACACACAAGATCATGGTGATGTATAGCAACGAGAGGGGAGAGTGTTGTCTACATACCCTTGTAGACCCGAAGCGGAAGCGATCACAACGTAGAGGAAGTAGTCGACGTTCTCCTCGCGATCCGACCGATCCGGCGCCGTTACTCGGCGCCCCGAGTTCTTGACACACGTACAGCTCGATGGCGTCCCTCGTACTCGATCCAGCCGAGTGTCGAGGGAGAGTTTCACAAGACGACGGCGTGGTGACGATCTTGATGTTTCACCGGCGCAGGGCTTCGCCTAAGCTTCGCGACGGTATGACCGAGGTGGAATATGGTGGAGGGGGGCACCGCACACGGCTAAGGAACGATCCGTAGATCAAACTTGTGTCTCTTGTGTGTCTAGAGGTGCCCCCCTGCCCCCGTATATAAAGGAGCAAGGGGGGAGGGTGCGGCCGGCCTAGGAGAGGCGCGCCAAGGGGTGTCCTACTCCCACCGGGAGTAGGACTCCCTCCTTCCTTGTTGGAGTAGGAGAAGGGGAAAGAGGGGGAGAGGAGGAAGGAAAAGGGGGCTGCACCCCCTGTCCAATTCGGACTAGAGGGGCTGCGCCCTTCTTCCTTTGGCCTCTTTCCTTATTCCCGTATG
Organism: Aegilops speltoides; assembly: GCA_021437245.1. Classification (NCBI taxonomy): domain Eukaryota; kingdom Viridiplantae; phylum Streptophyta; class Magnoliopsida; order Poales; family Poaceae; genus Aegilops; species Aegilops speltoides. The sequence goes on from CM038143.1 coordinate 571,559,020, forward strand.
GCCCAATAAGGCCCATATACTCCCGGCGAATTCCGTAACTCTCCGGTACTCCGAAAAATACCCGAATGACTCGGAACCTTTCCGAACTCCGAATATAGTCGTCCAATATATCGATCTTTACGTCTCGACCATTTCGAGACTCCTCGTCATGTCCCCGATCTCATCCGGGACTCCGAACTCCTTCGGTACATCAAAACTCATAAACTCATAATATAACCGTCATCGAAACCTTAAGCGTGCGGACCCTACGGTTCGAGAACAATGTAGACATGGCCGAGACACGTCTCCGGTCAATAACCAATAGCGGGACCTGGATGCCCATATTGGTTCCTACATATTCTACGAAGATCTTTATCGGTCAGACCGCATAACAACATACGTTGTTCCCTTTGTCATCGGTATGTTACTTGCCCGAGATTCGATCGTCGGTATCCAATACCTAGTTCAATCTCGTTACGGCAAGTCTCTTTACTCGTTCCGTAATACATCATCTCACAGCTAACTCATTAGTTGTAATGCTTGCAAGGCTTAAGTGATGTGTATTACCGAGAGGGCCCAGAGATACCTCTCCGACAATCGGAGTGACAAAACCTAATCTCGAATACGCCAACCCAACATCTGCCTTTGGAGACACCTGTAGTACTCCTTTATAATCACCCGATTCGTTGTGACGTTTGGTAGCACCAAAGTGTTCCTCCGTAAACGGAGTTGCATAATCTCATAGTTATAGGAACATGTATATGTCATGGATAAAAGCAGTAGCAACATACTAAACGATCGTGTGCTAAGCTAATGGAATGGGTCATGTCAATCAGATCATTCTACTAATGATGTGACCTTGTTAATCAAATAACAACTCTTTGTTCATGGTCGGAAACATAACCATCTTTGATTAACAAGCTAGTCTAGTAGAGGCATACTAGTGACATAGTGTTTTGTCTATGCATTCACACATGTATCATGTTTCCGGTTAATACAATTCTAGCATGAATGATAAACATTTATCATGAAATAAGGAAATAAATAATAACTTTATTATTGCCTCTAGGGCATATTTCCTTCAGTCTCCCACTTGCACTAGAGTCAATAATCTAGATCACATCACCATGTGATTAACATCGATAGTTCACATCATCATGTGATTAACACCCATAGTTCACATCGCCATGTGACCAACACCCAAAGGGTTTACTAGATTCAGTAATCTAGTTCACATCGCTATGTGATTAACACCCAAAGAGTACTAAGGTGTGATCATGTTTTGCTTGTGAGAGAGTCTTAGTCAACGGGTCTTTTACATTCAGATCCGTTATGTATTTTGCAATTTTCTATGTCTACAATGCTCTGCACGAAGCTACTCTAGCTAATTGCTCCCACTTTCAATATGTATCTAGATCGAGACTTAGAGTCATCCAGATCAGTGTCAAAACTTGCATCGACGTAACCCTTTACGACGAACCTTTTTGTCACTTCCATAATCAAGAAACATATCCTTATTCTACTAAGGATAATTTTGATCGTTGTCCAGTGATCTACTCCTAGATCACTATTGTACTCCCTTGCCAAACTCAGTGCAGGGTATACAATATATCTGGTACACAGCATGGCATACTTTATAGAACCTATGGCCAAGGCATAGGGAATGACTTTCATTCTCTTTCTATCTTCTGCCGTGATCGGGTTTTGAGTCTTACTCAATTTCACACCTTGTAACACAGGCAAGAACTCTTTCTTTGACTGTTCCATTTTGAACTACTTCAAAATCTTGTCAAGGTATGTACTTCATTGAAAAACTTATCAAGCGTCTTGATCTATCTCTATAGATCTTGATGCTCAATATGTAAGCAGCTTTACCGAGGTCTTTCTTTGAAAAACTCCTTTCAAACACTCCTTTATGCTTTGCGAGAATAATTCTACATTATTTCCGATCTACAATATGTCATTCACATATACTTATCGAAATGTTGTAGTGCTCCCACTCACTTTCTAGTAAATACAGGCTTCACCATAAGTCAGTATAAAACTATATGCTTTGATCAACTCATCAAAGCGTATATTCCAACTCCGAGATGCTTGCACCAGTCCATAGATGGATCGCTGGAGCTTGCACACTTTGTTAGCTCCCTTTGGATCGATAAAACCTTCTGGTTGCATCATATACAACTCTTCCTCCTGATACCCATTCAGGAATGCAGTTTTTACATCCATTTGCCAAATTTCATAAATTGTGGCAATTGCTAACATGATTCGGACAGACTTAAGCATCGCTACAGTTGAGAAAATCTCATTGTAGTCAACAACTTGAACTTGTCAAAAACCTTTTTGCGACAAGTCGAGCTTTGTAGATAGTAACACTACTATCAGCGTCCGTCTTCCTCTTGAAGATCCATTTATTTTCTATGGCTTGCCGATCATCGGGCAACGCCACCAAAGTCCACACTTTGTTCTCATACATGGATCTCATCTCAGATTTCATGGCCTCAAGCCATTTCATGAATCTGGGCTCATCATCGCTTCCTCATAGTTCGTAGGTTCATCATGTTCTAGTTACATGACTTCGAAACAGGATTATCGTACCACTCACTGTGCGTATCTCACTCTGGTTTACCTTGAGATTCGGTAGTAACTTGATCTGAAGTTACATGATCATCATCATTAGCTTCCTCACTAATTGGTGTAGTAGTCACAGAACAGATTTCGTGATGAACTACTTTCAATAAGGAGAAGGTACAATTACCTCATCAAGTTCTACTTTCCTCCCACTCACTTCTTTCGAGAGAAACTCCTTCTCTAGAAAGGATCCATTTTCAGCAACGAAAATCTTGCTTTAGGATCTGTGATAGAAGGTGTACTCAACAGTTTCCTTTGGGTATTCTATGAAGACGCACTTCTCCGATTTGGGTTTGAGCTTATCAGGATGAAACTTTTTCACATAAGCATCACAGCCCCAAACTTTAAGAAACGACAACTTTGGTTTCTTGCTAAACCACAGTTCATATAGTGTCGTCTCAACGGATTTAGATGGTGCCCTATTTAACGTGAATGCAGCTGTCTCTAATGCATGATCCCAAAACGATATTGGTAAATCGGTAAGAAACATCATAGATTGTACTATATCCAATAAAGTACGGTTATGACGTTCGGACACACCATTATGATGTGGTGTTCCAGGTGGCATGAATTTGTGAAACTATTCCACATTGTTTTAATTGAAGACCAAACTCGTAACTCAAATATTCATCTCCACGATCAGATCGCGAAACTTTATTTTCTTGTCACGATGATTTTCCACTTCACTCTGAAATTCTTTGAACATTTCAACTATTTCAGACTTATGTTTCATCAAGTAGATATACCCATATCTGCTCAAATCATCTTGTGAAGGTCAGAAAATAACGATACTTGCCACGAGCATCAACACTCATTGGATCGCATACATCGGTATGTATTATTTCCAATAAGTCAAGAGCTTGTTCCATTGTTCCGGAGAACGGAGTTTTAGTCATCTTGCCCAAAAGGCACGGTTCGCAAGCATCAAGTGATTCATAATCAAGTGATTCCAAAATCCCATCAGCATGGAGTTTCTTTATGCGCTTTACACCAATATGACCTAAACGGCAGTGCCACAAATAAGTTGCACTATCATTATTAACTTTGCATCTTTTGGTTTCAATATTATGAATATGTGTATCACTACGATCAAGATCCAATGAACCATTTTCATTGGGTGTGTAACCATATAAGGTTTTATTCATGTAAACAGAACAACAGTTTATTCTCTTACTTAAATGAATAACCGTATTGCAATAAACATGATCAAATCATATTCATGCTCAACGCAAACACCAAATAATATTTATTTAGGTTCAACACTAATCCCGAAAGTATAGGGAGTGTGAGATGATGATCATATCAATCTTGAAACTACTTTCAACACACATCGTCACTTCACCCTTAACTAGTTTCTGTTTATTCTGCAACTCCCGTTTCGAGTTACTACTCTTAGCAACTGAACCAGTACCAAATACCGAGGGGTTGCTATAAACACTAGTAAAGCACACATCAAACACCTGTATATCAAATATACCCTTTTTCACTTTGCCATCCTTCTTATCCACCAAATATTTAGGGCAGTTCCGCTTCCAATGACCTTTTCCTTTGCAGTGTAAGCACTCAGTTTCAGGCTTTGGTTCAGCTTTGGGTTTCTTCGTGGGAGTGACAACTTGCTTGTCAATCTACTTGAAGTTCCCCTTTCTTTCCCTTTGCCCTTTTCTTGAAACTAGTGATCTTGTCAACCATCAACACTTGATGCTCTTTCTTGATTTCTACCTTCGTCGATTTCAACATCACGAAGAGCTCGGGAATCATTTTCGTCATCCCTTGCATACTATAGTTCATCACGAAGTTCTACTAACTTGGTGATGGTGACTAGAGAATTCTGTCAATCACTATCTTATCTCGGAAGATTAACTCCCACTTGATTCAAGCGATTGAAGTACCTGCACAATCTGAGCACATGCTCACTAGTTGAGCGATTCTCCTCCATCTTTTAGCTATAGAACTTGTTGGAGACTTCATATCTCTCAACTCGGGTATTTCCTTGAAATATTAACTTCAATTCCTGGAACATCTCATATGGTCCATGATGTTCAAAACATCTTTGAAGTCCCGATTCTAAGCCGTTAAGCATGGTGCACTTAAACTATCAAGTAGTCATCATATTGAGCTAGCCAAACGTTCATAACGTCTCATATCTGCTCCTGCAATAGGTCTGTCACCTAGCGGTGCATCAAGGACATAATTCTTCTGCGCAGCAGTGAGGATAAACCTCAGATCACGGATCAAATCCGCATCATTGCTACTAACATTTTTCAACACAGTTTTCTCTAGGAACATATCAAAATAAACATATGAAAGCAACAACGCGAGCTATTGATCTTACAACATAATTTGCAAAATACTACCAGGACTAAGTTCATGATAAATTTAAGTTCAATTAATCATATTACTTAAGAACTCCCACTTAGAAAGACATCTCTCTAGTCATCCAAGTGATCACGTGATCCAAATCAACTAAACCATAACCGATCATCACGTGAGATGGAGTAGTTTTCAATGGTGAACATCTTATGTTGATCATATCTATTATATGATTCACGCTCGACCTTTCGGTCTCCGTGTTCCGAGGCCATATCTGCATATGCTAGGCTCGTCAAGTATAACCTGAGTATTCCGCGTGTGCAAAACTGGCTTGCACCCGTTGTAGATGGACGTGGAGCTTATCACACCGATCATCACGTGGTGTCCAGGCACGACGAACTTTGGCAACGGTGCATACTCGGGAGAACACTTCTTGATAATTTAGTGAGATATCATCTTATAATGCTACCGTCAATCAAAGCAAGATAAGATGCATAAAGGATAAACATCACATGCAAATCAATATAAGTGATATGATATGGTCATCATCATCTTGTGCTTCGTGATCTTCATCTCCGCAGCACCGTCATGATCACCATCGTCACCGGTAGCGACACCTTGATCTCCATCGTAGCATCGTTGTCGTCTCGCCAATCTTATGCTTCTCGACTATCTCTACCGCTTAGTGATAAAGTAAAGCATTACAGAGCGATTGCATTGCATACAATAAGCGACAACCATATGGCTCCTGCCATTGCCGATAACCGGTTACAAAACATGATCATCTCATACAATAAAATATAGCATCACGTCTTGACCATATCACATCACAACATGCCCTGCAAAAACAAGTTAGACGTCCTCTACTTTGTTGTTGCAAATTTTACGTGGCTGCTACGGGCTTAAGCAAGAACCGGTCTCACCTACGCATCAAAACCACAACGATACTTCGTCAAATAGACTCCGTTTTAACCTTCTCAAGGACCGGGCGTAGCCACACTCGGTTCAACTAAAGTGAGAGAGACAGGCACCCACCAGTCACCTTTAAGCAACGAGTGCTCGTAGCGGTGAAACCAGTCTCGCGTAAGCGTCTGGCGTAATGTCGGTCCAGGCCGCTTCATCTCACAATACCGCTGAACCAAAGTATGACATGCTGGTAGGTAGTATGACTTGTATCGCCCACAACTCACTTGTGTTCTACTCGTGCAAAACATCAAACCATAAAAACCTAGGCTCGGATGCCACTGTTGGGGAACGTAGTAATTTCAAAATTTTCCTCGCACACACAAGATCATGGTGATGTATAGCAACGAGGGGGAGAGTGTTGTCTACATACCCTTGTAGACCCGGCGGAAGCGATCACAACGTAGAGGAAGTAGTCGTCGTTCTCCTCGCGATCCGACCGATCCCGGCGCCGTTACTCCGGCGCCCCCGAGTTCTTGACACACGTACAGCTCGATGACGTCCCTCGTACTCCGATCCAGCCGAGTGTCGAGGGAGAGTTTCGTCAGCACGACGGCGTGGTGACGATCTTGATGTTTCACCGGCGCAGGGCTTCGCCTAAGCTTTGCGACGGTATGACCGAGGTGGAATATGGTGGAGGGGGGCACCGCACACGGCTAAGGAACGATCCGTAGATCAAACTTGTGTCTCTTGTGTGTCTAGAGGTGCCCCCCTGCCCCCGTATATAAAGGAGCAAGGGGGGAGGGTGCGGCCGGCCTAGGAGAGGCGCGCCAAGGGGTGTCCTACTCCCACCGGAGTAGGACTCCTCCTTCCTTGTTGGAGTAGGAGAAGGGAAAGAGGGGGAGAGGAGGAAGGAAAAGGGGGCTGCACCCCTGTCCAATTCGGACTAGAGGGGGGCTGCGCCCCTTCTTCCTTTTGGCCTCTTTCCCTTATTCCCGTATGGCCCAATAAGGCCCATATACTCCCCGGCGAATTCCGTAACTCTCCCAGACTCGAAAAATACCGAATGACTCGGAACCTTTCCGAACTCCGAATATAGTCGTCCAATATATCGATCTTTACGTCTCGACCATTTCGAGACTCCTCGTCATGTCCCCGATCTCATCCGGGACTCCGAACTCCTTCGGTACATCAAAACTCATAAACTCATAATATAACTATCATCGAAACCTTAAGCGTGCGGACCCTACGGTTCGAGAACAATGTAGACATGGCCGAGACACGTCTCCGGTCAATAACCAATAGCGGGACCTGGATGCCCATATTGGTTCCTACATATTCTACGAAGATCTTTATCGGTCAGACCGCATAACAACATACGTTGTTCCCTTTGTCATCGGTATGTTACTTGCCCGAGATTCGATCGTCGGTATCCAATACCTAGTTCAATCTCGTTACCGGAAAGTCTCTTTACTCGTTCCGTAATACATCATCTCACAGCTAACTCATTAGTTGTAATGCTTGCAAGGCTTAAGTGATGTGTATTACCGAGAGGGCCCAGAGATACCTCTCCGACAATCGGAGTGACAAAACCTAATCTCGAAATACGCCAACCCAACATCTGCCTTTGGAGACACCTGTAGTACTCCTTTATAATCACCCGATTCGTTGTGACGTTTGGTAGCACCCAAAGTGTTCCTCCGGTAAACGGGAGTTGCATAATCTCATAGTTATAGGAACATGTATATGTCATGGATAAAAGCAGTAGCAACATACTAAAACGATCGTGTGCTAAGCTAATGGAATGGGTCATGTCAATCAGATCATTCTACTAATGATGTGACCTTGTTAATCAAATAACAACTCTTTGTTCATGGTCAGGAAACATAACCATCTTTGATTAACAAGCTAGTCTAGTAGAGGCATACTAGTGACATAGTGTTTTGTCTATGCATTCACACATGTATCATGTTTCCGGTTAATACAATTCTAGCATGAATGATAAACATTTATCATGAAATAAGGAAATAAATAATAACTTTATTATTGCCTCTAGGGCATATTTCCTTCACTCGATGACGCTCCTCGGGCTCCGATCCAGCAGAGCTTCGGGGAGGGAGAGTTCCGTCAGCACGACGGCGTGGTGACGATCTTGATGTTCTACCGATGCAGGGCTTCGCCTAAGCACCGCTACGATATGACCGAGGTGGATTATGGTGGAGGGGGGCACCGCACACGGCTAAGGAACGATCTCAAGGATCAACTTGTGTGTTCTAGGGTGCCCCTTGCCCCCGTATATAAAGGAGCCAAGGGGGAGGGGGCCGGCCGGCCAAGAGGAGGCGCGCCAGGGAGTCCTACTCCCTCCGGGAGTAGGATTCCCCCTCCAATCCTAGTTGGAATAGGATTCATCGGAGGGGGAAAGAGAGAAAGGGGGGCCGGCCCACCTTTCCTAGTCCTAGTAGGACTAGGGGAAGGGGGAAGGCGCACGGCCACCTAGGGCTGGCCCTTTCTCCTTTCCACCAAGGCCCACTATGGCCCATATAGTTCCCGGGGGGTTCCGGTAACCTCCCGGTACTCCGGTAAATTCCCGATTTCACTCGGAACATTTCTGATGTCCAAATGTAGGCTTCCAATATATCAATCTTTACGTCTCGACCATTTCGAGACTCCTCGTCATGTCCGTGATCACATCCGGGACTCCAAACTCCTTCGGTACATCAAAATGCATAAACTCATAATAACTGTCATCGTAACCTTAAGCGTGCGGACCCTACGGTTCGAGAACAATGTAGACATGACCGAGACACGTCTCTGGTCAATAACCAATAGCGGAACCTGGATGCCCATATTGGTTCCTACATATTCTACGAAGATCTTTATCGGTCAGACCGCATAACAACATACGTTGTTCCCTTTGTCATCGGTATGTTACTTGCCCGAGATTCGATCGTCGGTATCCAATACCTAGTTAAATCTCGTTACCGGCAAGTCTCTTTACTCGTTCCGTAATACATCATCTCACAGCTAACTCATTAGTTGTTATGCTTGCAAGGCTTAGTGATGTGCATTACCGAGAGGGCCCAGAGATACCTCTCCGACAATTGGAGTGACAAATCCTAATCTCGAAATACGCCAACCCAACATCTGCCTTTGGAGACACCTGTAGTACTCCTTTATAATCACCCGATTCGTTGTGGCGTTTGGTAGTACCAAAGTGTTCCTCCGATGGCGGGAGTTGCATAATCTCATAGTTATAGGAACATGTATAAGTCATGGATAAAAGCAATAGCAACATACTAAGCGATCGGGTGCTAAGCTAATGGAATGGGTCATGTCAATCAGATCATTCAACTAATGATGTGACCTTGTTAATCAAATGACAACTCCTTTGTCTATGGTTAGGAAACTTAACCATCTTTGATTAACAAGCTAGTCTAATAGAGGCATACTTGTGACACTCTGTTTGTCTATGTATTCACACATGTATTATGTTTCGGTTAATACAATTCTAGCATGAATAATAAACATTTATCATGAAATAAGGAAATAAATAATAACTTTATTATTGCCTCTAGGGCATATTTCCTTGATCTCCCACTTGCACTAGAGTCAATAATCTAGATCACATCACCATGTGATTAGCATCGATAGTTCACATCATCATGTGATTAACACCCATAGTTCACATCGCCATGTGACCAACACCCAAAGGGTTTACTAGATTCAGTAATCTAGTTCACATCGATATGTGATTAATACCCAAAGAGTACTAAAGTGTGATCATGTTTTGCTTGTGAGAGAGTCTTAGTCAACGGGTCTTTCACATTCAGATTTGTTATGTATTTTGCAATTTTTCTATGTCTACAATGCTCTATACGAAGCTACTCTAGCTAATTGCTCCCACTTTCAATATGTATCTAGATCGAGACTTAGAGTCATCCAGATCAGTGTCAAAACTTGCATCGACGTAACCCTTTACGACGAACCTTTTGTCACTTCCATAATCGAGAAACATATCCTTATTCCACTAAGGATAATTTTGACCGTTGTCCAGTGATCTACTCCTAGATCACTATTGTACTCCATTGCCAAACTCAGTGCAGGGTATACAATAGATCTGGTACACAGCATGGCATACTTTATAGAACCTATGGCCAAGGCATAGTGAATGACTTTCATTCTCTTTCTATCTTCTGCCGTGGTTGGGTTTTGAGTCTTACTCAATTTCACACCTTGTAACACAGGCAAGAATTCTTTCTTTGACTGTTCCATTTTGAACTACTTCAAAATCTTGTCAAGGTATGTACTCATTGAAAAAAGTTATCAAGCATCTTGATCTATCTCTATAGATCTTGATGCTCAAGATGTAAGCAGCTTCACCGAGGTCTTTCTTTGAAAAACTTCTTTCAAACACTCCTTTATGCTTTGCAGAATAATTCTACATTATTTCTGATCTACAATATGTCATTCACATATACTTATCAGAAATGATGTAGTGCTCCCACTCACTTTCTAGTAAATACAAGCTTCACCATAAGTGCATGCAAAACTATATGCTTTGATCAACTCATCAAAGCGTATATTCCAACTCCGAGATGCTTGCACCAGTCCATAAATGGATCGCTGGAGCTTGCACACTTTGTTAGCTCCCTTTGGATCGATAAAACCTTCTGGTTGCATCATATACAACTCTTCCTCCAGAAACCCATTCAGGAATACAGTTTTTACATCCATTTGCCAGATTTCATAAATTGTGGCGATTGCTAACATGATTCGGACAGACTTAAGCATCGCTACAGTTGAGAAAATCTCATTGTAGTCAACACCTTGAACTTGTCAAAAACCTTTTTGCGACAAGTCGAGCTTTGTAGATAGTAACACTACTATCAACGTCCGTCTTCCTCTTGAAGATCCATTTATTTTCTATTGCTTGCCGACCCTCGGGCAAGTCAACCAAAGTCCACACTTTGTTTTCATACATGGATCCCATCTCAGATTTCATGGCTTCTAGCCATTTAGCGAAATCTGGGCTCACCATCGCTTCTTCATAGTTCGTAGGTTCGTCATGATCTAGTAGCATGACTTCCAGAACAGGATTGCCGTACCACTCTGGTGCGGATCTCACTCTGGTTTGCCTACGAGATTCGGTAGTGACTTGATCTGAAGTTACATGATCATCATCATTAGCTTCCTCACTAATTGGTGTAGGAATCACTGGAACTGATTTCCGTGATGAAATACTTTCCAATTCGGGAGAAGGTACAAATTACCTTATCAAGCTCCACTTTCCTCCCACTCACTTCTTTCGAGAGAAACTCCTTCTCTAGAAAGGATCCATTCTTAGCAACGAATGTTTTGCCTTCGGATCTGTGACAGAAGGTGTACCCAACAATTTCCTTTGGGTATTCTATGAAGACGCCCTTCTCCGATTTGGGTTTGAGCTTATCAGGATGAAACTTTTTCACATAAGCATCGCAGCCCCAAACTTTAAGAAACGACAACTTTGGTTTCTTGCTAAACCACAGTTCATATAGTGTCGTCTCAACGGATTTAGATGGTGCCCTATTTAACGTGAATGCAACTGTCTCTAATGCATGATCCCAAAACGATATTGGTAAATCGGTAAGAAACATCATAGATTGTACTATATCCAATAAAGTACGGTTATGACGTTCGGACACACCATTATGATGTGGTGTTCCAGGTGGCATGAATTTGTGAAACTAGTTCACATTGTTTTAATTGAAGACCAAACTCGTAACTCAAATATTTGTCTCCACGATCAGATCGTAGAAACCTTATTTTCTTGTCACGATGACTTTTCCACTTCACTCTGAAACTCTTTGAACCTTTCAACTATTTCAGACTTATGTTTCATCAAGTAGATATACCCATATCTGCTCAAATCATCTGTGAAGGTCAGAAAATAACGATACCCGCCGCGAGCCTTAACACTCATTGGATCGCATACATCGGTATGTATTATTTCCAATAAGTCGTTGCTCGCTCCACTGTTCCGAGAACGGAGTCTTAGTCATCTTGCCCATGAGGCATGGTTCATAAGCATCAAGTGATTCATAATCAAGTGATTCCAAAATCCCATCAGCATGGAGTTTCTTCATCGCTTTACACCATTATGACCTAAGCGGCGATTACCACAAATAAGTTGCACTATCATTATTAACTTTGCATCTTTTGGTTTCAATATTATGAATATGCGTATCACTACGATCGAGATCCAATGAATCATTTTCATTTGGTGTGTAACCATATAAGGTTTTATTCATGTAAGCAGAATAACAATTTATTCTATAACTTTAAATGAATAACCGTATCGCAATAAACATGATCAAATCATATTCATGCTCAGCATAAGCGCCAAATAACATTTATTTAGGTTCAACACTAATCCCGAAAGTATAGGGAGTGTGCGATGATGATCACATCAATCTTGAAACTACTTTCAACACACATCGTCACTTCACCCTTAACTAGTTTACATTTTATTCGCAACTCCGTTTGAGTTACTACTCTTAGCAACTGAACCAGTACCAAATACCGAGGGGTTGCTATAAACACTAGTAAAGTACACATCAATAACATGTATATCAAATATACCTCTGTTTACTTTGCCATCCTTCTTATCCGCCAAATACTTGGGGTAGTTCTGCTTCCAGTGACCAGTCCCTTTGCAGTAGAAGCACTTAGTCTCAGGCTTAGGTCCAAACTTGGGCTTCTTCACTTGAGCAGCAACTTGCTTGCCGTTCTTCTTGAAGTAGGACTAGGAAAAAACTATCAATAACTTGCTTGCGTGGTGCACAAAACTATCAAGTAGTCATCATATTGAGCTAGCCAAACGTTCATAACGTCTGCATCTGCTCCTGCAATAGGTTTGTCACCTAGCGGTGCATCAAGGACATAATTTTTCTGTGCAGCAATGAGGATAAACCTCAGATCACGGATCAAATCCGCATCATTGCTACTAATATTTTTCTACACAATTTTCTCTAGGAACATATCAAAATAAACATATGAAAGCAACAACGCAAGCTATTGATCTAACAACATAATTTGCAAAATACTACCAGGACTAAGTTCATGATAAATTAAAGTTCAATTAATCATATTACTTAAGAACTCCCACTTAGACAGACATCTCTCTAGTCATCTAAGTGATCACGTGATCCAAATCAACTAAACCATAACCGATCATCACGTGAGATGGAGTAGTTTTCAATGGTGAACATCACTATGTTGATCATATCTACTATATGATTCACGCTCGACCTTTCGGTCTCCGTGTTCCGAGGCCATATCTGCATATGCTAGGCTCGTCAAGTATAACTGAGTATTCTGCGTGTGCAAAACTGGCTTGCACCCGTTGTAGATGGACGTAGAGCTTATCACACCCGATCATCACGTGGTGTCTCGGCACGACGAACTTTGGCAATGGTGCATACTCAGGGAGAACACTACTTGATAATTTTAGTGAGAGATCATCTTAAAATGCTACCGTCAATCAAAGCAAGATAAGATGCATAAAGGATAAACATCACATGCAATCAATATAAGTGATATGATATGGCCATCATCATATTGTGCTTGTGATCTCCATCTCCGAAGCACCATCGTGATCACAATCGTCACCGGCGCGACACCTTGATCTCCATCGTAGCATCGTTGTCGTTTACGCCATCTATTGCTTCTCGACTATCGCTACCGCTTAGTGATAAAGTAAAGCAATTACAGATGCGTTGCACTTCATACAATAAGCGACAACCATATGGCTCCAGCCAGATTGCCGATAACCGGTTACAAAACATGATCATCTCATACAATAAAATATAGCATCACGTCTTGACCATATCACATCACAACATGCCCTGCAAAAACAAGTTAGACGTCCTCTACTTTGTTGTTGCAAATTTTACGTGGCTGCTACGGGCTTAGCAAGAATCGATCTCACCTACGCATCAAAACCACAACGATATTTCGTCAAATAGACTCCGTTTTAACCTTCTCAAGGACCGGGCGTAGCCATACTCGGTTCAACTAAAGTGAGAGAGACAGACACCCGCCAGTCACCTTTAAGCACGAGTGCTCGTAACGGTGAAACCAGTCTCGCGTAAGTGTACGCGTAATGTCGGTCCGGGCCGCTTCATCTCACAATACCGCTGAACCAAAATATGACATGCTGGTAGGTAGTATGACTTGTATCGCCCACAACTCACTTGTGTTCTACTCGTGCAAAACATCAAACCATAAAACCTAGGCTCGGATGCCAATTGTTGGGGAACGTAGTAATTTCAAAAAATTTCCTACGCACACGCAAGATCATGGTGATGTATAGCAACGAGAGGGGAGAGTGTTGTCTCGTACCCTCGTGAGACCGAAGCGAAGCGTTCTAGCGTAGAGGAAGTAGTCGACGTTCTCCTCGCGATCAACCGATCCCAGCGCCGTTACTCCGGCGCCTCCGAGTTCTTGACACGCGTACAGCTCGATGGCGCTCCTCGGGCTCCGATCCAGCGAGCTTGGGAGGTAGAGTTCCGTCGACCTGACGGCTTGGTGACGATCTTGATGTTCTACCGACGCAGGGCTTCGCCTAAGCACCGCTACGATATGACCGAGGTGGATTATGGTGGAGGGGGCACCGCACATGGCTAAGGAACGATCTCAAGGATCAACTTGTGTATTCTAGGGTGCCCCCTTGCCCCCGTATATAAAGGAGCCAAGGGGGAGGGGGCCGGCCGGCCAAGAGGAGGCGCGCCAGGGAGTCCTACTCCCTCCGAGAGTAGGATTCCCCCTCCAATCCTAGTTGGAATAGGATTCATCGGAGGGGGAAAGAGAGAAAGGGGGGCCGGCCCACCTTTCCTAGTCCTAGTAGGACTAGGGGAAGGGGGAAGGCGCACGGCCACCTAGGGCTGGCCCTTTCTCCTTTCCACCAAGGCCCACTATGGCCCATATAGTTCCCGGGGGGTTCCGGTAACTTCCGGTACTCCAGTAAATTCGATTTCACTCGGAACATTTCGATGTCCAAATGTAGGCTTCCAATATATCAATCTTTACGTCTCGACCATTTGAGACTCCTCGTCATGTCCGTGATCACATCCGGGACTCGAACTCCTTCGGTACATCAAAATGCATAAACTCATAATACATCGCCGTAACCTTAAGCGTGCGGACCCTACGGTTCGAGAACAATGTAGACATGACCGAGACCGTCTCGGTCAATAACCAATAGCGGAACCTGGATGCCCATATTGGTTCCTACATATTCTCGAAGATCTTTATCGGTCGGACCGCATAACAACATCGTTGTTCCCTTTGTCATCGGTATGTTACTTGCCCGAGATTCGATCGTCGGTATCCAATACCTAGTTCAATCTCGTTACCGGCAAGTCTCTTTACTCATTCCGTAATACATCATCTCACAGCTAACTCATTAGTTGTTATGCTTGCAAGGCTTAGTGATGTGCATTACCGAGAGGGCCCAGATACCTCTCCGAGCAATTGGAGTGACAAATCCTAATCTCGAAATCGCCAACCCAACATCTGCCTTTGGAGACACTGTAGTACTCCTTTATAATCACCCGATTCGTTGTGACGTTTGGTAGTACCAAAGTGTTCCTCCGTAAACGGGAGTTGCATAATCTCATAGTTATAGGAACATGTATAAGTCATGGATAAAAGCAATAGCAACATACTAAACGATCGGGTGCTAAGCTAATGGAATGGGTCATGTCAATCAGATCATTCAACTAATGATGTGACCTTGTTAATCAAATGACAACTCCTTTGTCTATGGTTAGGAAACTTAACCATCTTTGATTAACAAGCTAGTCTAGTAGAGGCATACTAGTGACACTCTGTTTGTCTATGTATTCACACATGTATTATGTTTCCGGTTAATACAATTCTAGCATGAATAATAAACATTTATCATGAAATAAGGAAATAAATAATAACTTTATTATTGCCTCTAGGGCATATTTCCTTCACCTGGAACACCATAGCGAAATTGTGTGTCCGAACATTGTAACCGTATTTTATTAGATATGGTGCGATCTATGATGCCTCTTACTGATTTACTGCTATCATTTTGGGGTTATGCTTTAGACACGGTTGCATTCACTTTAATTAGGCACCATCAAAATCCGTTGAGACGACGCCTTATGAACTGTGGTTTGGCAAGAAACCAAAGTTGTCGTTTCTTACAGTTTGGGGCTATGATGCTTATGTGAAAAAGCTTCAACCTGATAAGCTCGAACCCAAATCGGAGAAGTGCGTCTCCATAGGATACCCAAAGGAAACTGTTGGGTACACCTTCTATCATAGATCCGAAGGCAAAATCTTTGTTGCTAAGAATGGATCCTTTCTAGAGAAGGAGTTTCTCTCGAAAGAAGTGAGTGGGAGGAAAGTAGAACTTGATGAGGTAATTGTACCTTCTCCCTTATTGGAAAGTAGTTCATCACAGAAATCAGTTCCCGTGATTCCTACACCAGTTACTAATGATGATGATGATGATCATGAAGCTTCAGATCAAGTTACTACCGAACCTCATATGTCTTCCAGAGTAAGATCCACACCAGAATGGTAAGCTAATCCTGTTCTGGAAGTCATGTTACTAGATCATGATGAACCTACGAACTATGTGGAAGCGATGATGAGCCCATATTCCGCGAAATGGCTTGAGGCCATGGAATCTGAGATGGGATCCATGTATGAGAACAAAGTATGGACTTTGGTGGACTTGCCCGATGATCGGCAAACCATAGAAAATAAATGGATCTTTAAGAAGAAGACCGACACACACGGTAATGTTACTACTTACAAAGCTTGACTTGCCGCGAAAGGTTTTTGACAAGTTCAAGGAGTTGACTATGATGAGACTTTCTCACCCGTAGCGATGCTTAAGTCTGTCCGAATCATGTTAGCAATTGCTGCATTTTATGATTATGAAATTTGGCAAATGGGTGTCAAAACTGCATTCCTGAATGGATTTCTAGAAGAAGAGTTGTATATGATGCAACCAGAAGGTTTTGTCGATCCAAAGGGTGCTAACAAAGTGTGCAAGCTCCAGCGATCCATTTATGGACTGGTGCAAGCCTCTCGGAGTTGGAATAAACGCTTTGATAGTGTGATCAAAGCATATGGTTTTATCTGAGACTTTTGGAGAAGCTTTGTATTTACAAGAAAGTGAGTGGGAGCTCTGTAGCATTTCTGATATTATATGTGTATGACATATTGTTGATTGGAAATGATATAGAATTTCTCGATAGCATAAAGGGATACCTGAATAAGAGTTTTCTATGGAATACCTCGGAGAAGGTGCTTACATATTGGGCATCAAGATCTCTGAGATAGATCAAGGCGGCTTAATTGGATTTTCACAAAGCACATACCTTGATAAAGTTTTGAAGAAGTTCAAAATGGATCAGTCAAAGAAAGGGTTCTTGCCTGTGTTACAAGGTGTGAAGTTGAGTCAGACTCAATGCGACCACTGCAGAAGATAGAGAGAAAATGGAGGTCATTCCCTATGCTTCAGCCATAGGTTCTATCATGTATGCAATGATGTGTACCAGACCTGATGTGTGCCTTGCTATAAGCATAGCAGGGAGGTAACAAAGTAGTCCCGGAGTGGAGCACTGGACAACGGTCAAGAACATCCTGAAATACCTGAAAAGGACTAAGGATATGTTTCTCATTTATGGAGGTGAAAAAGAGCTCGTCGTAAATGGTTACGTCGATGCAAGCTTTGACACTGATCCAGATGACTCTAAGTCGCAAACCGGATACGTATTTTTATTGAATGGAGGAGCTGTCAATTGGTGCAGTTCCAAACAGAGCGTCGTGGCGGGATCTACGTGTGAAGCGGAGTACATTGCTACTTCAGAAATAGCAAATGAATGAGTTTGGATGAAGGAGTTCATATCCGATCTAGGTGTCATACCTAGTGCATCGGGTCCAATGAAAATCTTTTGTGAAAATACTGGTGCAATTGCCTTGCAAAGCAATCCAGATTCCACAAGAGAACCAAGAACATCAAGAGACGCTTCAATTCCATCCGTCATCAAGTGTCGGATGGGGACATAGAGATTTGCAAGATACACACGGATTTGAATGTTGGAGACCCGTTGACTAAGCCTCTTCCACGAGCAAAACATGATCGGCACCAAAGCTTCATGGGTGTTAGAATCATTACTATGTAATCTAGATTATTGACTCTAGTGCAAGTGGGAGAATGAAGGAAATATGCCCTAGAGGCAATAATAAAGTTATTATTTATTTCCTTAATTCATGCTAAATGTTTATTATTCATGCTAGAATTGTATTAACCGAAAACTTAGTACATGTGTGAATACATAGACAGAACATATAGTCCCTAGCATGACTCTACTTGACTAGCTCGTTAATCAAAGATGGTTATGTTTCCTAACCATAGACATGTGTTGTCATTTGATGAACAGGATCACATCATTAGGAGAATGATGTGATGGACATGATCCATCCGTTAGCTTAGCATTATGATCGTGTCAGTTTCATTGCTACTGCTTTCTTCATGACTTATACAAGTTCCTCAGACTATGAGATTATGCGACTCCCGAATACCGGAGGAACACTTTGTATGCTACCAAACATCACAACGTAAATGGGTGATTATAAAGGTGCTCTACAGGTGTGTCCGAAGGTATTTGTTGGGTTGGCATAGATCGAGATTAGGATTTGTCACTCCGTGTTTCGGAGAGGTATCTCTGGGCCCTCTCGGTAATACTCATCACTATAAGCCTTCCAAGCATTGTAACTAATGAGTTAGTTGCGGGATGAAGTATTACGGAACGAGTAAAGAGACTTGCCAGTAACGAGATTGAACTAGGTATGATGATACCGACGATCGAATCTCGGGCAAGTAACATACCGATGACAAAGGGAACAACATATGTTGTTATGCGGTTTGGCTGATAAAGATCTTCGTGGAATATGTAGGAACCAATATGAGCATCCAGGTTCTGCTATTGGTTATTGACCGGAGACGTGTCTCGGTCATGTCTACATAGTTCTCGAACCCGTAGGATCCGCACGCTTAACGTTCGATGACGATTGGTATTATGAGTTTATGTGATATGATGTACCGAAGGTTGTTCGGAGTCCCGGATGTGATCATGGACATGACGAGGAGTCTCGAAATGGTCAAGACATAAAGATTGATATATTGGACACCAGAAGTGTTTCGGAGAAGTTTCGGATAAAACCAAAGTACCGGGGGGTTTCCGGAACCCCCCGGGCGGTTATTGGACCTCATGGGCCAAGTGGTGGAAGAGAGGAGGCAGGCCAAGGTGGGGCGCGCACCCCCCTAGCCCAAACCGAATTGGACTAGGGGGCGCCCCTTCTCTTCTTCCCCTCCTTCCTTCCCCTCCTAGTTGGATTAGGAAAGGGGGAACCTACTCATACTTGGAGTAGGATTCACCTTAGGGCGAGCCCCTTGAGGCCGGCCGGCCCCCTCCTCCACTCCTTTATATACAGGGGAGGGGGTACCCCATAGACACACAAGTTGATCTTTTAGCCGTGTGAGGTGCCCCCCTCCATAGTTTTCCACCTCGGTCATATCGTCATAGTGCTTAGGCAAAGCCATGCGCCGGTAACTTCATCATCACCATCACCATGCCGTCATGCTGATGGAACTCTCCCTCGGCCTGAGCTGGACCTAGAGTTTGAGGGACGTCACCGAGCTGAACGTGTGCAGATCGCGGAGGTGCCGTGCGTTCGGTACTTGATTGGTTGGATCGTGAAGACGTTCGACTACATCAACCGCATTACATAACGCTTCCAGTTTTGGTCTACGAGGGTACGTGGACACACTCTCCCTCCGTTGCTATGCGTCACCTAGATAGATCTTGCGTGATCGTAGGAAATGTTTTGAAATTACTGCATTCCACAACATGTGTGCCCTATTAAAAATGCATATAAGGAAGTGGAGCGATCGGGAAGTACTTGCAGTGATGCAAGGTTAGCAAAACGAAGAAGTGGGAAAAAAATCCCCAGCTCGGCGAACAGGCGAAGCAAACATGCCCCCCGCTCAAGGTGTCTAGCGATATCGTCGCTAATCATCCAGGGATGGTGCCCTGTACCAATCTTGGTGATTACCTGCCCGATGATGTACCCATTGAAATAATGGAGGTGGACGAATTTAGATTCCAGTACGGGCAGCCTCTCGTCAAACCTGATCATCCTCGTCTAACAACAATGATGTGAAGACTCCATGAATGGTACATGGAAAGATGTAGGCAGTCTGGGAGGCATACTTTGATGATGAGAATTAAAGAGGAGCACGACCTCATTGGAATGGATATTTTGAATATTCTATTTGACGAGTTATCCCAATTATACAATCAAAAGGCCCTCGACAAAACACTCTTGACTTGCTACTGTCTGTAAGTACTACTTCTGTAATTAAGT
Source organism: Aegilops speltoides (assembly GCA_021437245.1). Lineage (NCBI taxonomy): Eukaryota > Viridiplantae > Streptophyta > Magnoliopsida > Poales > Poaceae > Aegilops > Aegilops speltoides. The sequence goes on from CM038143.1 coordinate 571,579,297, forward strand.
CTCTATATATAGCTCAGCTCTTTCATTGCATACATATATAATTATCCTCACTATATTATGCAAGTTGAAGATCGTCGAATGCAGAAAAGCAGATATCTATGACATTGGGTTCATTGACCCAAATATCATACATGAATGGACGGTCAAACACAATGTCAAAGAGATCGAGGACAACTTGCTACCATCGTTGCTTAAAAACCAAAACAAAAATTAAAATAGTCTTTCCTTACAACTTCAAGTGAGTGTTACTGTCTTGTGCATATTCGGTTTCCCTTACTCGAGGTTAATTATAGTAATGTGATTGATGAGTTATGCGTGCGCAGCTTTCACTTTATTTTGCTAGAGATTAAGCTTGAAACTGGAATAGTAACTGTCTTAGACTCGAGAAGAAAAAGTCCCCAGGAGTATGCGAACATGACTGATATGCTCCAGAAGTAAGTTCAATCGATCATTATCGCAACATATCGGCAACTTTGTTCATTTCCTGGTATCAAGTAATTATTCTCTTTGTCTGGCGGGGTTTGGAAACAGTTCACCGACATTGTTCCGGCAGTGTCGAAGGAGCTGCGATTTATACACCCGAAAGTAAGTACTACTAGCTAGTTCCGCGCATCTTCCATTGATTCTAGCTAGTTTCATCAATGCCATTAAGCATGCTTGATTATCAGTTTGATTGAAATATATTTCTCGTAAAGTGCTTGTGGCACGAAGCCGGGAATGATTTTTGTGGATACTATGTTTGCAAGTTCATCTACAACTCGACGAAATCTAAGCGGGGCTACTCTAAAGAAGATTTTGATGTACGTAAACATAAAAATCACAATTTTATTTTATTACCATCATTTGTGTTGAGTTTCATTCATATATATGTATTGACCCACTTCTTTAAATTAGATGCGGGAGATGCGGGATGAACTCCTACCACATGATCGCATACGAGCAATTCAAGAGGAATTGGCGGGATTCTTTCTTGACCACGTCATAAATAAAGACGAAGAATACCATGTGGAAGTTCAAATAGACCTTAGATATTAGGGTTTGTAAAAGATCTTATATAGTATATATATGTAGCTAGTAGCGTCGGATAGATATACGGAAACATGTTGTTCGACCAATCTCACGGAGAAAGAGAGGTCGATCACTTCTCTCTGTATATGTTCATGACGATCTTGCGTACTTAGTGGTTCCTTCATTTGCTTACTAGCTAGCATGTCGAGTTCTCTCTATACGTATGGTAGCTAGCATCGACCAAGCACGGACTATTAGCTAGCTAACACAATATATGAAACCCCTAAATTAACCCTCCAAAATCCCCTAAACCCCCCTCAAGAAAAAAACAAAAACCCCAGCTCCTGAGTTGCTGACGCGTGGATGCCATTTGGTCTCGGTTGGTGTTGCCAACCGGGACTATAGGCCCTCCTGCCTGAGCTCACCGCAGCGGCCACGTGGAGCACCATCTGTCCCGGTTCGTAAGCGAACCGGGACTAAAGGTGTTGGGCTTTAGTCCCGACCCTTTATTCCCGGTTCCAGAACCGGGGCTAATGGGCCTCTGGAATCGGGACAAATGGCCCATTTTCTACTAGTGAACCAAGTAGAGTGCTTTCGGTCTTCTGTTCGAGGGATCGTTCATCTACGGTACCAGAGACTCCAAGTACGATATACACCGACTCGTCTACTTCCACTGCATTCCGGACTAGGTAACGGTTGTTGATCCAAACCTCATATGCATCTTCATATTGTTACTGGGTGACCGTAGAGCGGGTTTTTTCTACTATGTTTCTCAATAGTAGACAGTCGGAAGTCGTGGTGCCAAGGCCCCATGGACCGGATCCGAGCAGATCCACCAAAGACAACCAGTAACCGAATCCCTTGAGATACGGCGAAGACACGCCTGCATACGCCTCCAACGGTACTAGACGCTCCACCGGGGTGGCGAGAACTGTACTTCATCTTCAGGGAGCCGACGCCCGTCTTTGTTAGCAGGACACGAAGCCTACCGAATTTAAAGATGCACATGGTAAAAAAGACTTAAAAAAACACCTAAAAACGAAGCCCTCCCTTCGGTAAAGGCCTGGATCTACCGCGCACCCATGCCAATATGGCTATAGGAGACATGGCAGATCGACGAAACCGACGGTGAGTGGTAGACAACGTAGCCGCCTTTTCTTAGGAGGAGAGACGCACGTCTCGGCGCACCCCTGACAATACGTAAATCCTTGAACTTCTACCCTGTCTAGCTAGAGGGTAATGCAAATGAACTGTGTAAAACTTGGTTTTGTATTCCGCAAAACTTAGGATTGATTCGTCTGGATATAAACTCAGATCTTGCCAAGATGATTGAACGCAACCTCAAAATTGAAAAAAAGATGGTCCTCAAAAAAAAAGGAACACGAACAACCAAAGGATGATAAGGCTGAGTACGAGTCTTATAAAAGGTCCGGTTCCTGGGTCAAATTAATGACGCTTATATATATTACTAACGTGGTAGACCGGATTAAAAAATAACTTGGTGTTCCCACAAAAAAAAATAACCTGGTGAACCGGATTAACAAAAATAACTTGGTGACCCGGATAAAAAAAAGTTATAACGTTTAGGTGTGTCTACGCGGATTATTTTAACTGGCTCATCCCGTGTTCTCCCAGATCGCGCCGCCATGCACGCAACAGATTGGTCTGATCTCCCGCTGGATCTGGCACGCGAGATCTCCGGCCGCCTTCAGCACGACGCCGTCGACTTAGTCCGCTTCCACGCCGTCTGCAAGCCATGGCGGAACTCCCGGACGACGACGGCGACGGACCAGTTTCTGCCCTGGCTCGTCGCGGCGGTCAAAGAAGACGTGACGCGCCTCGAGATGAGATGCGTCCTCTCCGGCTGCAACTACCGATCGCAGCCGCTGCTGTCCGAGCCGGCGTCGGGGTACTGGGTCATCAGCTCTAGCGGCACCGCCCTCCGTTGCCTGGCCATCGAACGCCTCCATCCTAGCCTCCATGACCCTCTCACCGGAGCCGCCGCACGCCTGCCTCCACTGCCGCAATCCCTCGGCCTGTGGGGGGAGGAGATCCATCCCCATGGAGTCATCTACGGCGACGAGGCAACCCTTCTCTACAGCATCTGCACGGCTGTTTGCGTAGTTGGACACAGGCCCACGGCCAGGTTCAGGGCGGCTCTACTTCGCCCCGGGGACGCAGAGTGGGCAATCTTCGAGAGGACCCTCGAGCATCAGCTTCGCTACAGTGGCTGGCCACCTCCTGATCCTGTTCTGTCGTCTGTCACATACCACGGCGATGGTAAGATACTGGCCGTCATGGAGGCTGACCAATGGTGGCGCCCCGTCACACCAAACAGCAATATCGCCCCTGGTGAGCTTGCTGAGAGCCCGAGGACGCCCTTGGTGCAGGTGTGGTTTGGCCAATCCACCTCCAATTACAACTACATCCTTGAGTCCCGTGGCGAGATTATATGGGTGTCTATTAACACCCGGGAACATGACAGGTATCTCATAGGGACAAACCCCTACCTTGTCAAAGTCAAGGTGTCAGTGCAGGCACTCGAGGAGCCTCTGTTGTCACAGTCCTCGCCATTGGAGAAGATGAGATGGGTGAGAAGGGATGGCCATAGTCTGGCCGACCGCGTGCTGTTCCTCGGTACACGCCATAGCTTTGTTGTGGATGCGGGGCGGGTGCCCAATGGCAACGGCGGGTGTGCCTACTTCGTGTATCACAATAATAATGCCTTTACATATGGGAGGCGTGCCGTGTTCAGGTGCAACCTCATCAATGGCAGGACTGAGCTTGTACAGCGGCTCCCTCGATGCTGGGACTACAAAATGTGCCTCTGGTTCAACCCTGAATTTGTCATTACTCTTCCCCAGGTACCTACATATACACTGATAAAAACTGTTCCGATTTCTTAAGTTGGAATTCTCATATAATAAAATCTAGCTCAACGTACAAGAGTTTAAGCCGGAACTGTGCATACGCCTTCTCAAATTTGTTTTTCAATAACAAAATCCTTATGTTGACCTTATCGTCACATCAAGCCAATGCAACCATACATGTGCTAATATGCCATTCATTTTGCTCCGCTAGGAAATCAGTGAGGAGTCACTAAAGCAGCAACAGCAAATAGCTCCGAGAATTTCTAGTCCACCAGGACACACCATTCACATCGAGAGACATCGTGTGCCTAGTTTTAGGGTGCTGGTGCGCAATCTTCCTCTCACGGTGAAGAACCCTCAGCTACGGCTCTTCTTCAGCGAGCACGGTAAAGTGTCCAATGCTAAGGTGATTTGCTACAAGAAGACAAGGGCCTCAAAGGGTATTGGCCGTGTGACCATAGAGACGACACATTCCCATGAGGAAGATGCTCTTGCTGCTCTCAATGAACTGGTTTTGGATGGATGCCATCTCGAGGTTAGCTTGATTAAGGAGGGACAGCCACCACAACGTTCGTGTCAGCGCAGATAGATCAAAAAACTTTGATTTTCATTTTGATGATTATAAAACTGAATATTTTGCATCTGTTGCTGCTCCTAGATCGCCTTGCCTTTGTATTTTTCAGTGTAGTGATAGATCAAGCTAGCTTGGTTAGTAGTCCTCTATGTCATAAGTCAAACTTTTAAATATTGACTAGGAATAATTATCTATATTGGAAAATTGAAAATCATATGTACTGATTATTCTTGAGTGCCAGGATTATCTGGATTTTATAAATATATTAATAGAACGGATGTGCTAATTCTCATCAGGATGTGAATAAGTTAGAGCACATCTAACCCTGAACCGTATGATCATTTCGCTCCAATATTCACGTTTTGAGAAGCAGTTGGGATTGCCTTGCGCACGTGCTATCGCCCATGTGCGTTTGTTTCGTCGGCCTTTTTTCAGTTTTGTTTGGGTCGCGTGGGCTGCGTGTGTCACGCAGGCATGTCATAAATCTCCTGAGGATTCCCTAATCCTTATCCACTCCTCTAGGCTTCAGATTTGTAACGGATCATAGGACCAGTGGCGGGTACAGGCAAAAACGTCCAACGAGGGGACGGGGGGCAAGACGTCGCCGACAGTATCGCATTGGTGAACGCCCTTGCACACTATCTTTCCCCCTTGCTTGTGATCTTGTGTGTTGTATGTTCTCTTAGTAGTATGACATCAGTGAACGACTTATGCTAGATTTATGTGTGTGAATGTTTCTTTGTGGTAATCAAGATTCCATTGGGTTTTTTGTCCATGTTCAGCAAAATTTGTATGATGCTCAGGGAGGGTGTAGGGACATCCGGGAATAGAAAAACCACTCTCTTAGGATTTTCTCCAGCCTCTACTCTGTTATGCATCACACAACGATGAGATGTCCCTCTTTAAGAACATCAAGAAATACACTTTACATAAATGTTAGAATTCGAGAGCTAGAATCCGGGGCAATTTCATGTCAATGATTGATCACATGATACTCAATTTCATGTGCGAATCTCATTTATCCTTTCTGCGGGAGCATGCCTCGTGGTTTTTTAACCTAGCTAGTACAAGCGATTGATATAACATTTCATCTTGTAACCTAGCTATAGAGCTAACAGACAAATTCACTACATATTAGACAAATTAAGAAAAAAAAGATAATCCTAATGAATAACTGGAGCATGATAACTATGACAGTCAATATATCTGGACAATTAGTCGAGCACTCGAACTACACCTCCCCATACGGGTGGAAGAATCTTTACTCCGTCAACTCCCGTTTCACCATGCTCACCTCGAGGAAGCGCTTATGGCGACGATTGTAATACTCTGTGAGGTCTCGGTCTTCTTCTAGTATGTCACCTTGCCACCAAACAGTCTACTGAACATGCCGAACAAGTGTTGCAGTATGCTAAACAAGTGTTGCAGCCAAGAGCTCTTCGCACTAAGAGGTGGGTTGGGCATCAGCACCCCAACACAAGTGTTATTGCTTCTTGGCGTATTAGCTGGACCGTGGTGGATTGGAGCAACCATGACCTGGGGGAGGAGCCACATGCACATGTCGCTGTCCAATCCATGGGGCAGCCACTCGACAAACTCTGTCGTGTTGTCAATGAGGTTGTACCTGAACACGCCGTGTCGCTCATGCGGCAGGCGGCCGCCCTGGTCATCGTAGTACAAGAAGTAGGCAAACCCACCACTCATGCCCATACGCGACGCGTCCACGGCGAAACTATTGGGCCACCCTAGGAACAACAAGCGGTCCTCTAGGCTCCGGCCATCCTTCCTCGTCCACAACAACTTTTCTGGTTCCTTGGTGACCTTCTCAAGTGTGTGGATGGACATCGAGAGTGCGTTGACGAGGTCGTCGACGCCATTCTTATCTTTGTCGGGGTAATACATCAAAATGTGCACTGACACCCACAGCAGCTCCCCACGGGACTCGAGCACATAGCTGTGCTCGTACAAGTTGCCGTCACACTGGCGTGGCATCGAAGATGGCCTAAGAACCAGCACATCGTCGCTGTTGGTTGCGGCTGTGGGCTGCTCGGTCACGCTCACAACGTGCCAGAGGCTGTTCTCAACGGTCACATGGATCTTGCCGTTGTGATACGCAACACAGAACTCTCGGTCGGAGGGGGATTCGAGAGTCCTGTGGATAAACATCCACTCGGTGTCACCGGGACGCAGGAGCGCCGCCCTGAACTCGGCGGTAAATGTGTCGATGCTGTCCTGTTTGCTGTACACAAGGATGGCGCCGTCGTTGTAGATGATGCCACTGGGATTCTTCCCCAGCCCATGCGGTGAGATACCAGGAAGCAGGTGGGTGGGGGGTCCTCCGGCGAGAGGATCGTAGAATGTTGGGCCATGGGGTCCGAAGGCGGTGAAGTAGCGGACGGCGGTGCCGTCGGCGCTGGTCACCCAATTCATCCCGGTGCTACTGCCATCAGATATGGGCGGCGGCGGGACGTAGCTTGTGTTGGAGAAGACGCATCTGAAGCTGAGGGAGTCCTCGCTCTTCTTGCTGGGCGCCAGGAGCCACGGCAGGAGCTGGCCAGTTCCCGTCGTTGTCGATGGTCCGTGTGAGTCGCGCCATGGCTTACACACGGCGTGGAAGCGGACGAAATCGGCGGGGACGTGCAGACGGGAGGAGACCTCTCGGAGCAGTTCCGGCGGGAGGTCCGACCACCACGTCCCGTGCATCGCGGCAAGTTGGTTCTAGATCGTGATCGGATCGACAATCGTATGCTGCGGATCAGGCAGATATGTCATATATAGCCCGCACCTGTACGTACATGTACCTAGTCCGATTCGCTCTGGTGTTAATAAGTACTAACACGTCTATTTTGCCGCTGGACGTACCAAGAAAGAATGAAAAAAATTGTTTTCGGACATCACCAAGTTTTCTGAAATTCTCTCCAAATTTGATGGGAAATGGTCCTAATCATCCGACTGATAACGACGCATGGGCCACCCCCTCCGTAGCCGTCAGATCTGATTTCAATCAAAGGGCTCAGGAGCAGTACGTAGACGTTTTGCAACTCAGTAGTTGTTGCAGTCTCCGCTTGAAGAAAGAAAAGGCCACCTTGCCGCCAGGAGTCTCTCACGCCGCCGCCCTCCGGCGGCCTTGGTCGTCGGTGGTGAGGAGGGTCGTCGGATCCACATGTGTGGATCATTTTTTACTCTCGTAGTTTAGATTTTTAGGTTGTTCATCGTCTTGGCTTCGGCGGCGTCGATGGCAGCGCTCAATAAAGTTTCTTCAGATCCTACTCCGACGCGGCGATCGGTCCTATGGTTGGGGTTGGATTTGGAAATCAGTCTGTTCAAGCAAGGATAGCGTGGTGGCTGCGACATCCTCGTGGTGGACTTGTGTTCTCGGGCTCCACCGTTGCGATGGCGTTTGCTCCAGCGCCGGCGTGGAATTTGGGAGGTAGTCCGGGAGCAGATGCAGATTGTGGTCTGCATCGGCGGCATCTGGAAGATGGTGGAACGTGTGCTGGGTATGTGGTTCATGGATGGCAGGTGTAGTTTTCTCCTCCGGCGTCTTAGTCGTGTGGGGATGCCAGATCTGGAGTTCGATTGCGTGTCCGGTGTATTGCCCCGGTCCGATTCGTTCAACGGTAATGGTTTCGCTTTTGGCGAGCCACCTTGAAGGTCCGTAAAGCTGCATATCAGCAATAGAGCCGCTTCGAGCTCCGGTATGAAGGTGATCTGTCATTTTTTTTCCTCTGGTGGCTGCTATGGTGGTTCCAGAGGCCTGTGACGGGCGTTGGTGTCAAGTTTAGAGGTTTCTTCGGCCTTGATTGTAATTTTACTTCTTGGTTGTTGTTCCTTTGTGCAAAGTCTAGCGTTTTGCTGTCTTTTCAGTTTTCAGGTCGGTCCGTACGTTGCTTGTACTATGATCTTTATGATATAATTGAGACACGTATTACCATACCAAAAAAACATTTGGTGTGTTGTGGGATCTGGATCCCCGACTCCCGTGCTCCTCCCGAGCCCCTGTCGAGCCAAATCCTCCACACGCTGCTCAGATCACCGCCACCAGCAAACACTCCAACGATGTCATCGGCAAGCACGAACGCCACTGACGAGGCCGCAGACAAGCATGTTGATGAGGCTGCCGACAAGCACGAGCCCCCCCAAGGTGACACCTCCCCATGCTGCTCCTCCTGAGTCCATGGTTGTCGCCTCCTCAAGCTTCAGCCGCAACAACAGTTCCTACAACATTATCTCTATTGCATAAATTTTCTGCAACTTGACTTTTGTTGCAAAAAAGTCTGCAAGTATTTCTGCAACATCATCTCTACTGCAAAAAAATTCAGCAACACGATCTCTTTGCAAATGTTTCTGCAACACGACTTACGTTGTCTAATGTTTCTGCAACACGGCCTATGTTGCAGAAACAGAGGATGACGCTCGGGCACTAGATTGAGCATGATCAGATGGCTCGCCAGGCGGCGAATTATTTCAAATGATCCATCGACCTACGTGTAGCACGCCCCAAACTTGATCTATCAAAACTCGTTCAATTTTAACACATTTTAACTTTTCCCTCTAAACAAAGGGAAATGATTGTCATCGCCCGACGGATCCGCAATGTTTGTCTGCCGCCTTGCACGATCGACACGTGCCTTGTGGGCCCTCACACGTCTCCCTGCCCTGAAACAACGCCCAGCCATGCTTTCCTCTTTCCTACTCGCATTATCTTATTCCTCTGCTACAGATTAGGCCGAGGCGCTGGCAGCCGACCACCCGCCGCTGCACACACCTGACGGGCCAGCGTCGCTGCCGCCGGCGAATAGGCTAGAGGTCAGGTCGCCATGGATCCCTCGCCGAGATCCGTCCGCAAACACATGGTGCTGCCGACAGTATTGCTCGGCAAACAGGTTACACTCGGCAAAGGCACTGTTTGCCGAGGGCCATCAGGTCACACTTGGCAATGTATTGCCACGTGGAATAGTCGGCAACGACTAATGGCACGGTGACAGCTGTAACACTTTGCCAAGAGTGGCTCTCGGCATACATTTAGTACCACCTCGGTCTTCATTAGTAAGAGTCTGTACAGTCAACTAGCAAAAATTCATAGTGGTTGTCGTATTCTAAAATTGGATGCCGGCGTTGAGGGAGTCCTGGATTAAGGGGTCCTCGGACAGCCGGACTATATACCTTGGCCGGACTGTTGGACTATGAAGATACAAGATTGAAGACTTCGTCCCGTGTCCGGATGGGACTCTCCTTTGCGTGGAAGGCAAGCTTGGCAATTCGGATATGTAGATTTCCTTCTCTGTAACCGACTCTGTATATATATAAACCGGAGGGTTTAGTCCGTAGGACAACAACAATCATAATCATAGGCTAGCTTCTAGGTTTTAGCCTCTACGATCTCGTGGTAGACCAACTCTTGTAATACTCATATCATCAAGATCAATCAAGCAGGAAGTAGGGTATTACCTCCATCGAGAGGGTCCGAACCTGGGTAAAACATCGTGTCCCTTGCCTCCTGTTACCATTAGCCTTAGACGCACAGTTCGGGACCCCCTACCCGAGATCCGCCGGTTTTGACACCGACAGGCGTTTTTTTCAAATTTATGATCCACACTGTTACCGAGAGGGGCTCTCGGCAACAGAAGTTTCCGAGAGTGTCTCTTGGTAACTATAACGCCACCATCAAAGTTTAGTCCCACCTCGCTTAGAGACAAGCAACGAAACCTGTTTAAATAGTGGGATAGTCCACATGCAGTAAGCTTCGGTATTCGTTAAGCTCTTGTTAAGGAGATGGACTATCACTTTGGATGTTCACCTGTCTCGACCAGAGAACATTCAAAGTGATAGCCATCTTCTTAATGGTCGATGCCTGCACTTTTTAATTAATGGTGGATGGCGGTGTTTTTTTAATTAATGTTGTCTTAATGGTGGAAGCCGGCGTTTTTTTAATTAATAGTGTCATCACAGGGCCATGAGCTTGTAAACTGCACTGTCTCCGAGCTAGTATCTGGGTATCGAGAGGGAATTTGTCCGGCTTGTGCATGAAGTGTTGGTCCTGTTTCTCCGTTGGCCCCGAGACTTCTCATGCTCTAAGAGGGGGCAACCGGATGACACGTGCCACGGCCTTGCATTTTTTGGGGACGCGTGCAATATTCGAGAAATTTATTGCTCTGCTAGAGTTTCATCGCCGGGAACTGCAGATCAGCAAGGCGGCACATGAAATCACGCCCGATAGCGGCATGGGAAATCATTTGTGATGTCCTTATGGCATGCCTAGGCCTTGCAGACACGAGGGAGGGGCACGCCCTGCCACGGAGTTACCGAAAGTACCTCAGTGTCATTTCTGATGCAACCGTTGAAATCGTCGAAAAATCGTACGATGGTAGGATTGCCCGGGATCTAGCACGGTGTCATCACAGGGCCTCGGGTGTGGTAAAAGTTTGGACGCGTTTCGAGAGAGGTGACCCCTGAGGCCGCTTGTAAACCGCTCTGTCTCCGAGCTAGTATCTGGGTATCGAGTGGAACGTGTCCGGTTTGTGCAGGAAGTGTTGGTCCTGTCTCTCGGTTGGCCTCGAAACTTCTTGTGCTCTAAGAGGGGGCAACAGCATGGCACATTCCACGGCCTCACATTTTTCAGGTACGCGTGCAATATTCGAGAAATTTATTGCTCTGCTAGGGCTTCATCGCGGGGAATTGCAGATGAGCAAGGTGGCACATGAAATCATGCCCGGTAGCGGCATGGGAAATCATTTGTGATGTCCTTGTGGCATGCCTAGGCCTTGCAGACACGAGGGAGGGGCATGCCCTGCCACCGGGTTACCAAAAGTACATCTGTGTAATTCCTGATGCAACTGTTGAAATCCTCGAAAAATCGTACGATGGTAGGATTGCTCGGGATCTGGCACGGTGTCATCACAGGGCCTCTATAGGGTGTGGTAAAAGTTTGGACGCGTTTCAAGAGAGGTGACCCCCTGAGGCCGCTCGTAAACCGCACTGTCTCCAAGCTAGTATCTATGTATCGAGAGGGAACATGTCCAGTTCATGCAGAAAGTACTGGTCTTGTTTATCTGTTGGCCTCGAAACTTCTCATGCTCTAAGAGGGGACAACCGCATGGCACGTGCCACAGCCTCGCACTTTTCAGGGACGCGTGCAATATTCGAGAAATTTATTGCTCTGCTAGGGTTCCATCGCCGGGAATTGCAGATCAGCAAGGCGGCACATGAAATCATGCCCGGTAGCGGCATGGGAAATAATTTGTGATGTCCTTGTGCATGCCTAGCCATGTATAGACGAGGGAGGAGGGCATTTCCGAGTGCGGCTCTCGGTACGTGTAGCATTTTCGAATGCAGCTCTCAGCATAACGTAGACTAGATATTAGGTTATATCCTTTACCGAGGGAGACTCTTGGAAAAGGTGAAACCCTAGATCTAGGTCGCGTACCTTTATCGACAGACTCTCGGTAAAGGTCAGCATACACTTAACACCCCCCCGCCGCGCAAGCACGGTCTCTTCTCTCTCACTTCTCTCTATTTCCCACCGGCGCCCGCCACACCCCACCGCCCCACCGAGCCGGCGCCCTCCCCACCGGCAACCCCCCTCCCCATCGGCAACCCCCTTCCCCCGCCCCCCGCCCCCCATCTCCCCCTCTCGGTGATCTTCGTCTCCCCTCCCTGATCTTGTATGTATGCATGAGTGTATGTATGGATGCATGGATTTTTATATGGATGCAAGGACTGATGGATGCATGGATGTATGAATGTATATATGTACGTATTAATGCATGGATTGATGCATGAATTGATGCATGGACTTTTTTTGTAGTAAACTTTTTTGTAGATTTTTTATGTATCAATATATAGATGGATGTATGTATGTATGCATGAATGCATAGATGGATGCAAAGAAGGATGGATGAATGTAGATAATTGTTATTTTTTTGTATAGATAATTGTTGATGCATCTATTAGTTGTCGTTGTTTGTATGGATGCTATGGTGGTCACCCCGATGATATTTGACATATGCCGATTGTTGTCGTAGGGGGTCGCGCTTCCTCTGTTTCTCCTCTATGATCTTTTCATAGTAGGAGGAACAGAGGAAGAGCGACCATCACCGACAGTCGATGAGAGTTGTTTTTGGAGGAAGAAAATCGACTTTTGACGATGGCGGTCAATCTGGGCGAGTACTTCTTGTGATATACATTTTTCACGCACGATGGACTCGCCCAGCTTGACCATCACTGAAAGTCGAAATATCCGTGAGATAGTGTCCACCATATATACCACCACCAGAGAGAGTTCCACCATATATACGTCAGAGAGGTGAGAGTTGTTGGAGGAAGAAAATTGACTTTTGACGATGGCGGTCGATCTGGGCGAGTTCTTGTGATATACATTTGTCACGCACGATGGACTCGCCCAGCTCGACCATCACCGAAAGTCGAAATATCCGTGAGATAGTGTCCATCATATATACCACCACCAGAGAGAGCTCCACCATATATACGTTAGAGAGATGAGAGTTGTTCTTGGAGAAAGAAAATCGACTTTTGACATTCATAACATGATTAGAAAAACTTACTTGAACAATTAGAAAAACTTACTTCAATAATTGGTCAAGCATGATTGAATACGATTGTTTCCCCATCTATAGGCCTTGGCCTTGGATGGTCACATGATACACATTCGTTGATGCCCCCAAGATTAGAAAGATGGATGCAGAGGGTGTTGGCGCGACAGCGGTGTACAAATGTTGGGCAGGCTATAAGGCAGAGCAACTATGACAATTTTAAGAAGCAGCTGGCCTTCGGCAATGAAGAAAAGGATGATATTGATCAGGAGAAGGTAAATAGATTTTTCACAGTGAATATGAGGAGCAGAAGGATGTGCAGTGGTGACAGTGGTGTTGGTTGGTGGTGGTGGTGGTGGTGGTGGGCGAGAGGAGGAGGGCCCCAATTGCAAGATTGCGCAGCAACCGAATCGACCTGACATCCGCTAGTGTGGCGCCAAATGTTGACGCGCGATTGGTTGTGGATCTTTTTTGCTCCCGGGTTGCAAGTTCCTTGGTGGGGGGAGTCCACTTTCACAAGTTTGTGAGCTAAACCATCACGAGCCGTGCATGTCCTGGACCCCAATGCTCCTAACTTATAAAAATGGTGTCACAATCAGTAGTTTTATGTTGGGCACAAGCTGTGGTGTGCAACTATAGTAGCAAGACCAGATTTTACTAAAAAGAGGTCGTACCAAAGGGACCGGGCACTGGTTGTTGTGTCGGGAGTCAGGACTGCATGGAGGGTTTTCCATCACCCGTGATTTGCACTTTGGAGTTTGGAGTTTTCCATCCCATCACCCGTGTTTTCGAAACGATCCAATCGGGTAGCCAGTCCACTGTGGGCCTGTGGCACTGTGCCCGGCTGTGACACCAGTAGGTCTTTTTGTACAGCGCACCTACATGCGGTAAAGCTAAAGACGGGCACATTGTTAATTTGTACGTCCACGCTGCTAGTGCTGCTCTTCCCCTTATCATGTGGGTCTTGTATCAGATCACATGTTGATCCAAGCCAGCCTACGTGCTACTACATGCATGCACGCTCCATGGTGTCACGTAACGTACGTGGGCATGCACTCACACATGAGCCAAGTAGACGGAGGAGAGCCACAACCTCCGGCTCCGGGTACAACGTGCCGTGTGCAGCTAGTAGCCAAGACCAGGATAATAAACTTACTCAAGGTGGTGGTGGTCGTCGTGACAATGAGGACCCGCCGTCTTAGCTGCCCGGTGATCTCCACGGGTGTCCAAAGTGTAAAGATGCGTTAAGCGTATGCTTTGGCAGGGACGCGTTGCGTGTTACTTATAGGCACAGAAGATTACAGGGTTTAGGTAGTTAGGTTGTTGTAGGATTGATCTCCAAGTAATTATCTATACAAAGGATAGAGATCAACCTAAACATATCCTAACCACCTATACATACAACACGCACACGCCCACATGTATACGGTTTATATGTACACCGTATACATCCTACATTACATACTTTAACACGCCCCCTCAATCACAACTTTATCAAGTTGAGATTGTTCTTGAATTCTTCCAGTTTGCGCCATGACAAGGCTTTAGTGAAGCCATCTGCAACTTGATCATTAGTGGGAATGAAACGAATGTCCAATAGCTTCTTGGCTACTCTTTCACGAACAAAATGATAGTCCACTTCAATGTGCTTTGTTCTTGCATGGAATACTGGATTTGCTGACAAATAAGTAGCACCAATATTGTCACACCATAATCGTGCAATCGAAGAATGATTTATACCTAGTTCAGCAAGCAGTGTTTGAACCCATATCAACTCAGCTGTGGCATTTGCTAGAGCTTTATACTCAGCTTCAGTGCTAGATCTAGACACAGTTGCTTGTTTTCGTGCACTCCAAGATATAAGATTTGGTCCAAAGAAAACAGCAAAACCACCAGTTGACCTTCTATCATCAGGACAACCTGCCCAATCTGCATCTGAAAAGGCACTTACCATACTTGAGTTTGACCTTGTGAATTTCAGTCCTGTACTCATAGTACCTCTGAGATATCTCAAAATCCTTTTCACTGCAGTCCAGTGCTGAAGAGTAGGAGCATGCAAGAATTGGCACACCTTGTTGACAGGAAAACATATGTCAGGCCTTGTAAGTGTCAAGTACTGTAAAGCCCCTACCACACTTCTGTAGTTGGTTGCGGCTTCGGCTCCCAAGGGCTCCCCTTCTTCCTTGGAAAGCTTTTCAGTGGTTGAAAGCGGCATGTTTGAAATTTTACAATTCATCATACCTGATCTTTTTAACACATCTGACACATATTTTTCCTGACTTAAGACTATTCCATTTGTTACCTTTTTCACTTCTATTCCCAAGAAGTAGTGCAAGTCACCAAGATCTTTAAGTGCAAAGTCTCTCTTGAGATCTTCCAACAATGCACCAACTGCCTCTTGTGATGAACTAGCCACAATAATATCATCAACATATACCAACATAAAGATAGTTATTTTTCCCTTCTTATAAAAGAAAAGTGACGTATCAGCCTTTGAAGGCTGAAAACCAAGCCTTTGAAGTTTATCACTTAACCTAGAATACCATGCTCTAGGTGCTTGCTTCAAACCATATAATGCCTTGTCAAGTTTGCACACATAATTACATTTGCCTTTTACCTCATACCCAAGTGGCTGCTTCATGTAGACTTCCTCCTCTAGAACGCCATGAAGAAACGCATTCTGCACATCTAGTTGACGAAGGCTCCAACCATTTGATACTGCAACAGAGAGAACAAGTCTGATAGTAGCTGCTTTGACAACTGGACTAAATGTGTCCTCATAATCAATGCCATATCGCTGTTTAAAACCCTTTGCTACTAGCCTAGCCTTGTATCTGTCTATTTCTCCACTGGACTTTCTTTTAACTCTGTAAACCCACTTACAATCAATTATATTTCTGCCTCTTGCTGGAGGAACCAAGTGCCAAGTTTTGTTTCTAATGAGAGCATTATACTCTTCATCCATAGCATTTTTCCAGTTTTATCCTCAAAAGCCTCAACTAAATTACTTGGCTCACTGTGATGCTAGACCACCAAAACGTGTCTTACCATACCTGACCGTGCCATCCGTCCAAACCTTGGGCTTCAAAACTCCATGCTGTGATCTAGTTCTCACCGGCACAGGATCAGCTGCAGAGGTCCGCTCCACAGAAGATCCAGCGAGATCTGGCGCAGCAGACAATCCAGCAGCATCGGGATCGGGCGCCGCAGACGATCCAGCGGCCGCAGATCCGAGGTTGATCCCCTCGGAGCCGACGCCCGTCGCTCGTTGGGCCACTTGGCGAGCCCCACCAGCCGGCTCGGAAAGGCGCGCCTGGCGCGTGGGTGCGGTTGGCCGGCGCGTGGGTGCGGTTGGCCCACCTGCTCTGCTGGGCCCGCCTTGCGTTGTCGTTGTCTCGCCCGGGGACCGCGGGGACGCGTGGTCGTCCGCTGGTGGCCCGCCTGACTCCGAGGTGGATGCGCCGCCACTTCCTGGCGCGGCAGGCGAGGGCGGATCCGCACCGGGATCGCCGCTGTCAGCTGCTGCCGCAGCACCTGAATCCGCCTCGTGCTCCGCGCTTGTCCTTTGCTGCTGCATAAAATCATAGTGCAAAACCGAATTTCCTCCAAAATTGATAGCAGAATTTTCATGAGAATTACCCGAGTGATCAGCTATATGTTCGTCCCCATGATCAGGAGGTAAGGAGGAGGAATTTTCAGAGAGGAGAAGGACTTCAGATCGGATAGGCACGCCGGCATTAGGGTTTAACTTGGCGAAGGGAAACACCGTTTCATCAAAGACAACGTCCCGAGAGATGTAAACTCTTCCAGCAGTTATATCTAGACACTTAAAACCTTTGTGAAGATTACTATAGCCAAGGAAAACGCATTGTTTTGAGCGAAATTCAAGCTTGCGAGCATTGAAAGGGCGAAGGTTGGGGTAGCATGCACACCCAAAAGTACGAAGGGCATGATAGTTGGGTGTTTCATGGAATAATTTTTCTAGTGGAGTTTCAAGATTGATCACCTTGCTTGGGGTGCGATTGATCAAGTATGTGGCAGCTATGAATGCGTCATCCCAAAATTTGAGGGGCATGGACGCATGAGCTAAGAGTGAGAGGCCAACCTCAACAATATGACGATGTTTTCTTTCGGCAGAGCCGTTTTGTTGATGAGCATGCGGGCAGGAAACATGGTGTGTGATGCCAACTTGGCGAAAAAAGGAATTTAGCCTTTCATACTCACCACCCCAGTCGGTTTGCATGGTGATAATTTTGCGATCAAAGAGTCTTTCTACAAGTGCTTGGAATTCATGAAACACTTTGAAGACCTCAGATCTATGCTTAAGAAGGAATATCCATGTAAATTTATCAAATCATCAATAAAACTCACATAATAATTCTTTTTATTGATTGAATCACGGGCAGGTCCCCATACATCGAATAAATGAGCTCTAAAGGAGCTTTGAAGAACTCTTGGAATGCGGGTATGGAAGTTGGTGACTTTTGCCTTGTTGGCATGCATCACACACCCCCTCTTTATTCAACTCATGAACTGAAAAAGGAATTTTGTTCTTGCTAAGAACGTGCTGAACGATTTTCAAAGACGGATGACCTAGTCGATCGTGCCACCTTGACGGAGAAATCTTGGTGGCACCAAAAGCATGCCTGCCCGGGCCTAAGGAAGCTGATGATAGGGGGTAGAGGCCGGCTCTACACCTGCCGTGGAGGAGGGTGCTCCTCGTTGCCTTGTCCTTAATGAAGAAGAAACGAGGGTGAGTTTCAAGAAACACATTATTGTCTTGAGATAGACGATGAGCAGAAACAAGATTCTTTGTGGCTTTGGGTGAATAAAGGACATCTTTTAGATGAAGATTACGAGTAGGAGTACGAACATAAGCTTGACCAATATGGGTAATTTTCATACCTGCTCCGTTTGGCATGTTCACTTGATCATGGCCGTTGTATCTCTCCCTCATGGTGAGCTTGTCGAGCTCTCCGGTGATGTGATCTGTGGCACCTGTGTCAACGTACCAGTTGGTGTCGACGCCGTAGGAGGAGTTGGACACGGCGCTCGCACTTTTCTCCTTGGTGAATGCGATGTCGAAGCGCCTGTAGCACTCTATGGCAGTGTGGTTTGGCTTCTTGCAGATCTGGCAGGACACCTCAGGAAGCTCATCTCGTCCCCCACCTCCTTGGCCACGCCCACCGTGACCGTTTCCACGGCCGCCGTTGCCTCCATTGCCACGGCCACCACCGTGACCACGGCCGCCGCCGTTCTGCCGCCTCCACCACGGCGGCCGCGACCGCCACGAGAGGCAGCGTTCGCAGAAGAGTGGGACGACGAGTTGCCGCCCTCGAACATGGCGAGGCGGCTCTCGAAGCTGATGAGTTGCGCGTAGAGCTCGTTGGGCTTGATGGGGACGGTCCTGGCGCAGATGGAGGACACGAAGGACATGTAGTCGAAATCCAAGCCAGCAAGGATATACGACACCATATCATCGTCCGTGAGCGGCTTGCCGATGGCAGCCATCTCATCACCGAGGGCCTTCATGCGGCCAAGATACTCAGCGATGGTGAAGTTCCCCTTCTTGGTGGTGGAGAGGGCGATCCTCGTGTTGACGATGGCCGCCTGCGTCTGGGAGATGAAGATCTCCGTGATTGCAGTCCATGCTGCTGACGCCGTGGTGCATGTTGCGATCTGAACCATCACAGGTGGTGAGATGGAATTGAAAAGAAAACTCAAAACCTGAGAGTCTCGAGCCTTGTCGATCTCGTATGCCGGGTTCGGCACATCGGTGACCTTGCCGTCTTTGTCCGACAGCTTGGGCGCCGGCACCTCCCTCTCTGGATCGAGGTAGGTTACCAGCTGAGCGCCACGGATCGTGGCCATAGCCTGCGCGCGCCAGACGTTGAAGTTGGAGCGGTGGAGTTTTTCAGCGATGGGGATGAGCACAGATGGGGCGGCTGCGGCGGAGCTTGAGGAAGACATGGTGGCGCAAGGGTTTTGGCGGCGCAGGAGATGTGCGTAGAGGAGAGGCTCTGAATACCATGTTAAGATGCGTTAAGCGTATGCTTTGGCAGGGACGCGTTGCGTGTTACTTATAGGCACAGAAGATTACAGGGTTTAGGTAGTTAGGTTGTTGTAGGATTGATCTCCAAGTAATTATCTATACAAAGGATAGAGATCAACCTAAACATATCCTAACCACCTATACATACAACACGCACACGCCCACATGTATACGGTTTATATGTACACCGTATACATCCTACATTACATACTTTAACACAAAGCTGTGCTTCCGCACAGTGCACCACATGGTGCCGAGTGCCGACATGTTCCACGTTGCCGTGCCTCCCGCGTCAGGGTCTTTTTCCTACAGGGTATCTCTGTTGGCGAAGAAAAGCAGGCCGGGAAATATTTTTAATATCTATACATGCGCCTCGTCCACCCCATCAATTAACTTTTCTGAAGAACTAGCCGCCGCCTCCTCCTAACCCTAGCCGCCTCCTCCTTCCAACCCTAGCTGCCCCTCCTCCTCACCCCCTCCCCTCCTCCCTCCCTCGCCGCCGCCTGAGGCAGCCGCCGGGCAAGCCCGGGGCGCCAAGGATGGCGGCGACGGGCCCTCGGTTGCCCTGTTCCTGTGTAGGGAACCCCGGATCTGGAGCGGCGGCTTCATTGACAAGGCACGGCCGGCTAACAGCCGTGCAGGTGGTGGATTCGGTGTCCCGGCCGCGCGGGCGACGGGATCCGGTGGTCGTTGGCGGCCGGCGGCGGCTTCTGCGGCGGTCGGTGTGCGCGATCTGGCGCATCCTCTCCTCCCCTGTTCGGCGTGCGGGCGAGCCTGGTCGGGCCGCGCTTCCTCTCGGTCGTCGGTTTTGTACAGGAGGTGCTGCTGGTGGCGGAGATCTAATTCAGGCGAAATCCCTGGCCGGCCATGACCGGCCGCGCCGACGTCGACACCTGAGGGCGTCGTTTCCCTCATTGGAGGTGTCGGCACGAACTGATCTCCTCACTTCACCTCCCCCTAGGTCTCCCGGGCGAAAGCCCTAACTCTGTTGGGCGGCGGCGGTGCTCACGGCGTTGTTCCCTTCTTAAAGGCGCCACTTTGGGAACTTTGGGGTTGGGTGGCGCTTGTGGGTGGAGCTGCAGCCCTTTCCTAGCATGGATTTACGTCTGTTGCTCGAAGATGGACTCACATAGGTGGAGGTCATCGGCTGGCGTCGTGGTGGCGTCGATGGCGGAGGATCTGCCAAGGCTCGCGTAGGTGGAGGTCGTCGTTTGGCGTCGTGGTGGCGTCGATGGCGGAGGACCTGCCAAGGTTGTCACCTCAATCTGCTATGAAAATGGACCAGTGGAAGATGGCGGTGACGACACATGTGAGTGCGTCAGACCGGTTTGAGCCCCAGACCCAGCAGATGGCTCGGTCGGGGCCTCCGGCTTTAGATGCTAGGCTTAGGTGAGAGGTATGGGTATGTGCCCAGCTTGCACCCCTTCATCATTTCGATAGGAGTAGCGGCAGATGCTGCCAAGATGGCGTATTCAGGCATATTGTTGTTATACTTTGTAAGGTCCTCGAGAATAATCAATAAAATGGTTGTATGCATCTTTCAGATGCAGTGGCCGGGGGTCATCGTCCTTTTCAAAAAAAAAAATGCGCCTCGTGTTGTTCATGCATGGATATATTCCCATCGATACCAGTAGCCAGCTGCATGCTCGGTCACTCCTTCCTCCCATCCACTCCGTCGCCTAAATCGATCCCTTCATCCCATCCCCGGCCCAATTCCTCCTCATCCACCCCGGCCATCGCGCAGCTCGCACGAGGAAGCAAGAAGGTCCGTCGGCCCTTCGACTCCATTACATCCACTGCCTGGTTGCTTCGTGCTCATGCTCACGCTCATGCTTGCCTGTCCTGTGTTTATACAACTCCTATTCAGCTTTTTTCCAATGCTTGGGAAATTGTTAACCGGTAACATCTCGGGCAGCTGGCGAGAGTAGAGGATTACCTGAATTCTATTCCGCCAATTAACCGGCTAACTACTCAATTACCCACCCGCCGGCAAGGAATTTATAACCGATTAGCGGCAGATATTCTCAACACTGATTTTATGTATTGAAAAGCAGCATCAAAGGTGCCATTCCCCTCCGCCGGTACTAAGCTTATACGCACACCTTAGTCCATTTCCTTTTAGGCGCAGTACTATATATTTCCCTGAATTTATGCTTAAACTTGTCACCTCATTTTCCTGAGTTTATGCTTAAATTTGTCACCTCATTTCTTTAGCTATCAACTTGATTGTTTCTACGGAATCTTCTTGCATGCATCTTATATATGTTTGGTGTTTTTCCCTTCTTAATCAGACTATCAGTGCCTACTCATTTACCCATCACCAAGGTTTTGGATTCCGAATATATTTGCTCTTCCAGCAGACCGCAGTTAAACAGGCACACAGATGTCAGTCGGTACAACAATAGGAAGTTCATCTGGAGGATGTCAAGGACCGCCACCGATGGACAAACGGCTCCTGCAAGCAGCCATTTCTGGTAATTCCACATCAATGAAGGAGATGGCTTCAGATGATCCAAGCATTCTTCTTGGAACAACTCCAGCTGGGAACACTTGTCTTCACATATCATCCATCCATGGCCACCAGGTATTTTGCACGGATGTGGTGGCCCTGGAGGAGTCTCTCCTCGTCACAGTAAACTTGGATGGGGAGACGGCACTTCTTGTCACGGTGAAAAGTGGCTACATCTCCCTGGCTTCTGTTCTACTCAGATGCTACCACGCACGACGATTGAGAGAGGCAATGTTGAAGCAAGACATTGATGGCTGCAACGCGCTGCACCATGCCATTCGTAGCGGCCACAAGGAGCTCGCGCTGAAGCTGATAGAAGCAGCGCCAGATCTGTCGACACATGTGAACAAACTGAAGGAGTCACCCATGTTCGCCGCGGCCATGAGAGATTTTACTGATGTTTCACAGAAATTACTGGAGATTCCTGATTCTGCTACAGGATCAAGAAGCAACAATGCTCTGCATGCTGCCGCGAGAAATGGAAACTCAGGTGAGATTTAACAGATGCACGTATTTCCCGAATTAGGGCCTGTTTTTGAGACCTTTTACGGTGCATCAGATCAATATTGACCGTTTATTTTTTCATTTGGACGGTCCAGATGTGGAAATACTACTGCAGATTTTCGGTAGTATATTTTCCGATCAGGGGTAATTTGGGTAGTTCACTGTTTACCAAAAACGCGGGCTGGTTCCTTCAGAAAACGAGTGACGGGCATTTGTGGAATTTCATGTATTCGTCTTTTTTTTTCATCAGCCATCGTCGTCCGCTCCCTGACGGAAATGTGGCCGACTGTTTAGGCACCAGACCTCGAATCAGAAAGAAAGAAAATCCAATCAAACGCTGGCCGCGCTAGGGCGAGAGGACAATGGCGAGCCCCGGTCGCTGTGACGGCCCTCCGCGCAGTCAGTGCGGGCGCTAGGGTTTGGTGGCCCGCCTTCGGCCGGATGAGCGGGCGCAGCGACGTTGCCCCCATGGTGTCACAGTCGTCGTCGGCGAGATGGCCATTCGTGTTCTGGAGCTGGTGGCCGAGGGAGAGAGGGGGCGGCGGCATGCCCCATCGCCGTGACGGCCCTGCACGCCGCCGAGTTGGAGTTGTACTAGCTTCTTACAGATCTCACTCGCCGATTGATATGATTTGCCGCATTGGATGATATTTGGGTCTGTAATTCGGGTTTGTAGTCGTTGAAATTGCACATCTATAGAAGCTGAAATCATTGTTATTATTATTGTGAGGAATCATGATACAAGTTGTTTTTGCTGGTTGATAATGCCCTGCAATTAGCTTCTCTGAATTTACATGTTCTGAATTCAGGAGCTGCAGTACAGAACGACAGAAACCCAAATATACACCATAAGGGATAGGTTCTACACCATAATGAATAGGTTCTGTAGGCGCAGACACTGCAAAATCGAGCAGTTATTGTGTAATATACAGAAATTTGCACATGCGGTTAGACATCCAGGTAATAAATACAAACCTGTTTAATAATTTCTCAATTCAGAGCCTTGTATCATGATAAAACATATACTGTTTTGAAACTTGAGTGGCTAGTGGTTTAATTTGGAGTGCACTTGGCCTGGACATGGGAGGGTGGCTTACCCCTGCTCCATGAAAAAGTGCTATGAGATGAGGTGAGGTACATATTCAGACTGAAAGTTAAACAACGTGCCAATGCTACAAGGGGACTATTTAGCAGAATAAAACATGACAGCATTAACCTATCTGTTTCAGCCTGAGTTGCTATGCGTTCCTAGACCTAAAATGTCGCTGATTCCCAGTGTCAGCGTTTGGTACTGATTGGCTTCACACTGTATTGTAGATGATTCTGATTTGCCTGAGTTGCTATGGGCTTGTCACGAGCCAGCAGTCCGAGACATCTATTACACTGATAATAACACGCGGTGTTGCTACCTAAAATGCAACATGCATGAGGTCTGTTGTCACCCGCATGCACTGTTGTCAACGAATTTCCTAGTGTTTTATTATTGACCTATACTTCTCCCCATGTTATTAATAATACGCAGGGTTGCAAGTTGTTCATTAGGGAAGACCTCCTCAACAACTACGCTGAACTGAATGAACGTACTGGATCATGGTGGTTTTCTTGCTCTTACTGATTCATCATGTGCTTATGGTCCACCAGGAAGCGTATGAACATTCAGATCAATTATGGAAACATGATCGATCAATTCCATGTAACATACAATTGGCACGGGCATGCATGGCCGCTGTGAGAAGGATTAGCACGAGAGAAACTGCAAGTATGTTCATTCACACAAACATAAAGAGAAGATGGGCACGTAATCATGCAGTAGAGACTTGGCCAGTATGATAACAACAAGAGTCAACACTGATGGATCTTCTAAATTCCAATCTCACAAAATTCTTTACAAACCACAACCCAGTGCTTGCTTGAAGCTCAACCTGCAAAAGAGCAGGACAACCACACCGAGAGAGTGCCCTTGGCGTCCTTTTCTTGTCGGTTTCATCAAAGTGCTTTACTTCACAATATCCTTGTTTGCAGCACACAAACGTCCTCCGGTATGCATTTTCCTTGTTTCCCTTATATTTCAGATTGCCCTTTCTAACACCAAACCCTTTGTTCTTCACATACCCTAAATAGAACTTGTACGCTTCGTTCTCACTTTTAAATGTTTGCCTGACCATCGAGTCGTACTCCATAAATTCATCTATCAAGATGCCTTCACCAGCCATGCCGATATCCTGCCATAAGAAACAGCAAAACCTGTTACATATTTACATGAAAGAAAATACACTGCAACTAAAAAAAATTAATTATACATTTTCAACGATTATCATCTGTAACTAAACCAGTAATCTCTGACATCCTTACTTTTTTTTTTAAATGACATCCTTACTAATTTTCTGAGCAGCCAAGAATCCTACTGGCCATAGTAATTTAACCCATCGTTTTCATGTTCTAAGAAATCTGTATTATGTTCTTGTAAGAAGTAACATGCATCCCACAATATCAAACTCATAATCTGAGAGCATTTTACTCACAGTACAAACCCTTTGGTTGCCAGCCATCACAATTTATTGTCTGTTCTCACGCACTACTATTCGTTGCTAGGAAAAATGAGAAGAACTAGAAACCTCTCACACACTACTAATCCAGCATCCACACGCACACAAAACCCAGCAGCCATTTTCGAATACGTATTGCGTGCACAGCCAGCATCCATGTGCGCCCAGCTAGGTGTTTGGGGAGCACCAAAGGCAACGTACCTATGCGAGGGATCTCAACCACGACGCGCGGAGGAACCGATCTCGGGCGCCGTCCGAAGATCCTGCGATGGAGAGAGATGGCCGCCGGGGGGCGCGGGCCTGCTGCGCCGTTGAAGATCTTGGGGCCCCGTCCAAGATCTTGCGGCGGCGACCGCAGGGCGGGAGACGGAGCAGCCGCCCCTGTGCGACTCAGGCGACGGTGACCGCAGGGCGGGAGAAGTAGAGGCTGCCCCTGTGCGACTCAGGCGACGGCCGCCGGGCACCTAGGCGGCGGCAGAAAAATGAAGAACAAATGACGAGGGAAACCTACGAACTAAGACAGGGCAATTCTTTTCCAGCTGTGATTACTTACGTTGTTAATCATTGCAATTACCCATATTATTAATTAATAACATTATCATTAAGAAATGACTAATCTACCCTTACAACCAAT
Organism: Aegilops speltoides; assembly: GCA_021437245.1. Taxonomy (NCBI): domain Eukaryota; kingdom Viridiplantae; phylum Streptophyta; class Magnoliopsida; order Poales; family Poaceae; genus Aegilops; species Aegilops speltoides. The sequence continues at coordinate 571,604,546 of CM038143.1, forward strand.
TACTTAAATGTCCTCATCAAGAGAAAAAAACTGGGATCAATAATGACCATTGGATCAATTATATACTACCCACTATTTACAGGAGTACGATGCACCGTAAAAACTCTCCTGTTTTTTACCTTTAAATTTGTGAACTCTATTATTTCTTTCTTGGGTCCTAGCCCAATAGAGACGCATAAATACTCGTGGCAGTTGATTTGTTTTTGCTTTGTCATTTTGTCTAACATTGTGACACCATGGAAACCAGATCAAAAGTTGACAGAGAAATTAGTCTTTCACTGAATCACACTGGCATGCTCCCTGTATCCCCAGGGCGTATTTGGTCCTCCTCTGAGGCTTTTGTTGCTTTGATAGTTTAAATAGAACCATACCGAAAATCTTTCTATCTAAATGATCTTAAAATCAACTGTATTATCTTGGGCGCACTACGCATTGATGTTCTAAACTTATTTACTATATCGTTACTAGTTCTCAAAATTACTATCAACATCATCATCCCTAAGCTTGCTTAATTAACCACAGTTCATGTATTCATCTATTTTCAGGTTTGGCTAAAAGAATTATGGAAACACGCCCTCGGCTGGCCAGAGAAACTGACAAGAAGGGGCGCACCCCACTAGGTGCAGCTTTATATCGTGACCAGATTGGCATGGTACGAGTATTGCTCGATCATGATTGCTCATTGGGGTATCAGGTGCCAAGTAACGAACGGTAGACCTGTCCTTTATTATGCTGCATGTGGAGGTCATGTCGATGTTGCTCAGGAGCTTCTCAACCACTGCCCTGACACTCCTTACCGTGCAACACAAGATGCGTGCCAGACAATCCTTCATGCGGCAGTATTACATGATAAGGTGGAGTTCACTGAATTCATTGTGAGGACCCAACAACTTGGCAAACTCATTAACATGCAAGATGTGGAAGGGAAAACTGCTCTACATTATGCAGTACAGAGGCGCAATCCTAAAACGGTTGCTGCTTTGCTGTCTCACCCAGCTATAGATGCAACGGTGCTTGATAACGAGGGTACGCCACCAGCTTGGGAATTGTGGTACCACACGGAACATGCCAAGACTTTAAACTGGGTACGTATATATCGGTATCTATATGGAAGATTACATACATGGTTGGGACTAAAAAAAAAACATCTTACTTTATTATACTCCTTCCCTTCTATATTATGGAAGGAACTCCTCAAAGAATCGTCCATGCTGCAACATACACACGTTTTTGTAGTGCGTTGTTTGCTTCTCTATGCTGAGTCTAATAGCCGTATGGAGAACTTTATAATAAAAAATTTGAATATTTTTATCAATTTATATAATGTTTTTCTAGCTAGTCGACAGTTTCCAACATCCTCAACAACTTTGTTTACTATTCATGTAACAGAAATGCAAAGATTTATTATTACGCAATGATCGCCATTTGTAACTTCCTTTGAATTTATGCAGAATGAAGTAAACATGCTTATGCTGAGAGCTGATCCTCGAGGTACCACGTCTCTTGATAATCTTCACATGCGTACCAAACAAAAAGCGACTGAGGCATCAAGGAAAAAAGCAAAATCACTAACAAAAACATACACAACCAACACTTCGTTAGTAGCCATCCTCATTGCAACAATCACCTTTGCTGCCGCCTTCACCCTGCCTGGAGGGTACAACAATGATGCTGGAAGGGAGGGACTTCCCGTCATGTCTAAGAAGTTAGCATTTCAGGCATTCTTGATTTCTGACGTCTTAGCAATGTGTTCCTCGTTTGCTGTAGCCTTCATATGCATCATAGCAAGGTGGGAGGATTATGAGTTCTTGATTTATTACAGATCCTTCACTAAGAAGCTCATGTGGTTTGCATATGTGGCAACTACTACGGCATTTTCAACTGGTCTATACACGGTGTTGGCTCCACGCCTCCACTGGCTGGCGATTACAATTTGCGTTGTGGTAGCATTATTGCCCATTCTCACCAAGCTGCTGGGAGAATGGCCTATCTGGAAGCTCAGACTACGGCTGCGTAAAAAGTACAACTCCGATTTCCTTGACATGGTGTGAGCGTGAACTCATCAGTTAACATTATTTTTCTTAGTTCTGGTATCACTATTATGTAATTTATCTGTAATAAATATCGGCAAGCGTACCGCTGGTTCTTGTAATGCAATCTACCGATCGTTGTTTATTTTGTTTGACACAAAAATGTATTTCATTTGGCGTTTTCTTCTTCTTGCAAGGAGACCCTGGATCATGTGATGAGTTGTTTCTGACGCTGGGCATGCTATCCTTGTTGGTCTAGTGTGCCTCCGCAAGCTAACCAGATGCATGCTTGACAGTCTTGCATGCTTAGATTAGACTGTTAGATAATTTGCAACACTAGGATCGCATGAACGTGAACAAATTGCATCTTAGAACACCTACTTACACAAACAGAGACGGGTTTAAGGATCATTACGAGTCCCGGAGGTCGACATGGTCGCCTACTCGGTGCAGGCAAGGTGGGCAGACGATGTAGTGGTCATAATCGATCTCTTGGATGTCCTGATCTCCTCAGGGCGCCACTAGCATTGTCCAGAGAGATGGCAACATCTAGGCTAGGTCTTCCCTTCATTACAGCCCCCCCCCCTCGCGATCGGGTACGTGAATTGTGTTTGCACGGAGGGCAGCCCTCTCCTGTTATTCCCTTTATATGGCACTGGCGACAAGGGACCTAAACCATAAGTTGGTTGGGGTGCCCCGATCTGGGCGCATTAGTTGGTGTCAAAGGCACGTACGTAACCTGCCCAGTAGCCTCTTAGGGCATCTCCAGCCGCGCCCCGGTGATTCACTCGATGACTATGGGCGCATGGCTGAGTCCACCACCATTGAGTGTTTCTACAAGTTCTGCGGGGCAGTGGTGGCAGTGTTTGGACCGCAATACTTGTGAACACCCAATGCAAAAGACATTGCCCGGATCCTAGCACAGAATGCAGCAAGAGGATTTCCTGGAATGCTTGGAAGCATTGACTGCATGCATTGGAAATGGAAGAACTGTCCATTTGCTTGGCAGGGGTTGTACAAAGGCGCCAAAGGCGGTTGCAGTGTGGTACTTGAGGCAGTGGCCACACAGGACCTCTGGATTTGGCACTCTTTCTTTGGAATGCCAGGAACTCACAATGACATCAACGTCCTGCAGTGCTCCCCTGTCTTTGCCAAGCTTGTTGAAGGTCATTCTCCTCCGGTGAACATCGAGGTCAATGGGCGGCACTACAACAAGGGGTACTACCTAGCTAATGGCATCTATCCGAGATGGTCGACATTTGTGAAAGACTATCACAAACCCTGTGCCAGGAGGCAAGAACGCCTTCTTTGCGAAGGTTCAGGAGGCTTGCAAGAAGGATGTCAAGCGGGCATTTGGTGTGCTCGAATCTCGGTTTGTTGTTGTCCGGTTCCCTGCTCAGACCTAGTCGAAAGATCAAATATGGGAGATCATGACTTATTGTGTCATCTTGCATAACATGATCATTGAGAGCGAGCAAGAAGAGCCAGTGTTTGACACAGAACCATATTACAGGCAGGTCCTCTTGCCCAAGTTGATCACCAGCTACCGGCAACCTGGACTGACTATCTCAATATGCGTCAAGAGATCCGAGACCCACAGGTGCATCAAGAACTGCAACACGATCTGGTGGAGCACCTATAAAGGCTCAAGGGCGACGCCAGGAATGACGTGTGATGAAATATGAGTTTTTATTTGTTGAACTATATAATTTGTATTGAACTATTTGATTTATATTGATTTTCTGTGATGAACTCTGGAGCCAAAAACACGCCGAACCATGCCGAACTATGTCATGAACTAATTGATTTTTATTTGTTGAATTATTTATGGGAAAATTCACGCCGAACCGCGCCGAATATGGCCCGATTCACGCAGATATCGTGCCTTTATTGACAAATTGGGCCGAATAATGGGCCGAAATCGGCGCCTGGGGGCGACGGCTGGGTGCCCAACCGCCCCCAGAGCCAAGTTTGTCGCCGGCTCGCCCCCAGGCGCCGATTTTTATGCCTCCGGGGGGGAGCAACGGCTGGAGATGCTCTTACTTTGTGCAAAGGCTAGCATTTGTTGTTTTTTAGGTTTTTTCAAGTCTGTGTCTACGTGACTTGTTGTATGATCTTTTTATATGAACGAGACACGTATTTCTATGAAAAACATTTTTAATATGCAATGAACATTTTTTAATACACATTGAATATTTTTCAAATACATCTTGATTTTCACATACATATAAACATTTCATTAATACGTGGATAATTTTAAATACATATTCAGGTATGGTGAGCAATCATCAAATCATTCAAAAAGTATTTTCTAAATGCATGGTAAATAATTTAAAAAAATATGTTCAATATATTTTCAAAAATGCATCAACATTTTTTAACATAAATAAAGATTTTTTATAACGTACTGGAACAACTTTTAAAAGTACATAAACAATTTTTCCAAAATAATTGATCTAAAATATTAGCTTATTTTACGAAAAAAAAGTGGCAAGATTTTGTAACACAAAAAAGAAAATAAAATTGATGGTAACTTTGGGCATGACCCAGGTGGGGAGAGCTGTGAGCTACACTTCCTTAGGCTGGTTACATTGTGAAGTATCATAAACTAGTATGATACATATAACACTAGTGTATGATACTACCTCTATAATGCGTAGTATCATAACTTAGTATCATAGTGACCATATTTATTCTCATGCATGACACATACTACTAGTACATCATTTCATATGATTCGGTATCATATCATGATACTCGATACTCTCTTTCCTCATCTATTGCGTGTCACCTAAGAAAAAATGTCTAGTTGGCATATATGATACTATCTATGATATCCTCATCTATCCCGTTATTCCCTTTATATGGCGCTGGCGACAAGGGACCTAAACCATAAGTTGGTTGGGTGCCCCGATCTGGGCGCATTAGTTGGGGTCAAAGGCACGTACGTAACCTGCCCAGTAGCCTCTTAGCATGCCACATAATAAATTGCATCACTACTAATGCCATGAAAGTTATACTGGAGCTTTTCCATGTGCAAGGGTGAGGACGTAACATGATATGGGAACTTAAATATCCACACACCTTGCAAAAACAATGTTTAAATAACCTACGATAGAAGGTTACCGGACTTCTTATAGTGAGCATGTAAATCTTTTATTGCCTTGCATGTACTGCAAAACTTTTGTGACCACCTTTCTAGTGGTCTATTTTTGGACTTGTAGATTTGCCAATTATCACGATGATAAATAGGGCATGTTCATATTGAAAACACATATTGCTTCTCAGTGGCGGAGCTGGTACCCGGCGACCCGGGGCAGCTGCCCGGGCTCCTAGCCCAGCAGCACTTGATAGTGACTAATAAACCACCTCCTAATTAGCAGAGTTTGGCGTTATTTGCCCGGGCAAAAAGTTCCTAGGTGGCTGAGCCTTGCACAACGTAGAGGCCTAGGCCCATTTAATTAATACATTTATGGAGTACGTTGTAGGCCTAGCCCAATGCTCGTGGCTCTACGCCGCACGTCTGTGCGTAAAGGCTTAGTAAAATCGCCAGGGGCTAGCGAAACCCTTGACGCCTTCTCGTCTCCTGCTCCTCCCACCGCGATCGACCGCGACAGTTCAGTTCGTTCGACAGCAGCGGCAGATCGCCGGGCAAATCCACGGAAGGACGGTAATCCACGGCGCCTCCTCCTAGCAGTTTGTGGCTTGTCTTCCAGATTCTAATTAGGAGAGGAATTGAGGTGAGTTTAGGGCTTAGTCTTGTGCAGCTGCAGGCACACGCATGAGTAATTTGGGGATTCTAATTTCAGCATGTAATTTGCAGCGACATGTGTAATTAAAGATTCTATCACCCCGAGCAGGTTGATTGAAGGAATATCGATCTCCACTTGGCACAGGTATTGTCACTTTTGTTGTCGACACATCTAACCTGACCATTGTTAGTTAGTTCATTCAATCATTCCAAATCATCCAACTTTAATCTTATGTTATTAATTTCAGATATGAGGAGGTTTTTGGTTCCTAGAGCAAGCATTGAGAATGCAAGTGCTGTGCAGCCGGAATCAGAACAAGACCCTCCTATTCATGTTGCTAACAATAGTGAGTTTAATCCGGATGAAATTCAATCTGATCCCGCACTGAGAAAACAAATTGCTGAATATGCACCACAAATTCAAGACCAAGTTAGGAGGGCATACATATTAAAGGGTCGAACCAAACCAGAATTAGAATTTCGCCGAATGGATTCAAGAGCATTTTCTAAGTCATGGTATGAAAAGTATAACTGGATAGAATATAGCGAGTCTGAGGATGCAGCTTTTTGTTTCTATTGTTTCTTGTTCAAGCAACCTGGAAGGGCTGAACACTTTGGGTTTGAAGTCTTCACCAAAACAGGTTTTAGGGACTGGAAACATGCATATAGAGCCTTACCTGAGCATGTAGGTGGTCTAAATAGTGGTCACAACAATTGTGTTCGGCATTATGATGATTTCAAAAATCAAAGACAAAGTGTGTCAACCAAGTTCGCTCGTGGAACTGTGGAATCTCACAGATTATATAAGATTCGCTTGACTTCTTCTCTAGAGTGTGTAAGGTATCTCATAGCACAAGGTTTGTCATTCCGTGGCCATGATGAATCTACTACTTCGTTGAACAAGGGAAACTTTCTAGAGATGATAGATTGGTTAAAGGATAGCAATGAAGAAGTAAGAGATGCTTTTGATCGTGGTGGAGAAAACTGCAAGATGACTTCCGGTGAAATACAAAAGGACCTTGCAAGGTGTTGTGCAGAAGAAGTCACCGAAGTGATTATGGGGGAGCTTGGTGATAAAAAGTTCTCTGTTCTTATTGATGAGTCACGCGATAAATCGGTGAAAGAACAAATGGCAGTAATGTTGAGGTTAGTAACTATCTTTTATTTTTTGGGTTCTTTATTTACTTCAATTCTTCGTTCATCCATGATTTATCTATTCATTCTAATTTTTTGTAGGTATGTGAATGAAGGGAAGGTTGTGGAACGATTTCTATGTCTGCACCACATCAAAGATACTACATCCGAGTCACTGAAGTTAGCTCTTGTAAAGCTTCTTGATCATTACAAATTATCAATTTCAAGGCTACGAGGGCAAGGATATGACGGTGCTTCAAACATGAGAGGTGAATTTAACGGTTTGCAAAGAAAAATTCTCGACGAAAACCCTCATGCTTTCTACGTCCATTGCTTTGCCCATAGATTACAGTTGGTTGTGGTTGCCGTTGCTAGTTCTTCTTGCTCATATATTCATGATTTTTTTGAGTACATATCATTGATTGTGACCACAACAACTTCATCTTGCAAGAAGATGGAAGTGTTGGTGGAAGAATCTCACAATGATATTTTGGAAAGGCTTGAGAGGGGTGAGATATCTACATGAAGAGGCTTGAATCAACAGACTAGTCTTGCTAGACCTGGAGATACTAGATGGGGTTCACATCATAAAACTTTGCTTCGCTTGGACCAAATGTGGGCCTCTGTAATAAAAGTTCTTAGCACGGTTGACGCAAATGGGCGTAATCCGAGCCATGCTGCGGGTTGCATAGAAAAAATGGAGTGCTTCAAATTTGCTCTCGTTTTGAAGTTTATGCTAAAGTTGTTTGGTATAACAAATGAGCTCTCACAACTTTTGCAAAGAAGGGATACAAATATTGTGCTTGCCTTGGAATTAATTCATGATGTTAAACTCCGGTTGGCTACCATGAGAGATAGTGGTTGGGAGAGTATTTTTGATGAGGTCAAACAATTCTGCAATTCCAAAGTATTCCAGTGCCAAATATGGATGATGAAATACCAGTTCGAGGTCGCTCGAGGCTAGAGGGAAGGACTATCACTAATCTTCATTATTACCGGGCTGAGATTTTCTATGTTGTTATTGACAAAATATGTGTTGAGATGAATCATCGCTTCAGTGACTCAAACCAAGAGGTAATTGCATGTTTCTCGTGTCTTGACCCCAAGAATTCTTTCTCCAAGTTTGATGTACAGAAGCTTTCTCGGCTTGCTGAAATATATAGTGCCGATTTCTCAAATAGTGATCGTACAATATTGAGGGACCAACTTGAGACTTTTGTTCTTCATTTGAGAAATCATGCTGCATTTTCTACTTGCAAAGATGTTGAAACTTTAGCTACAAAAATGGTTGAAACAGAGAAACATTTGGTCTTTCCATTGGTTTACAAGCTCATTGAGTTAGCTTTGCTACTGCCGGTGTCCACGGCATCTGTTGAGAGAGCTTTCTCGGCAATGAAAATTCTCAAGTCTAAACTACGCAGCACGATCAATGATGATTGGTTTAATCACTTGATGATATGCTACACTGAACGTGAAATATTTAAATCACTCGAGGATGAAGTTATCACTCGAAGGTTTCAGGCCATGAAGGCTCGAAAAGGGATTTTACCGAGGCATCGTTAGTTGGTATATTTCATTTCCCATGTGAATACATTTTTACAACTCCACTATAGACTACTAATTCTTACATTTTCCAATTGCAGGGTCTCTTTTTGGGTGCTTGATCGGACATTTGGATATCAAGTATTGTTTCGCGAGTACTATCATTTATTGAGATATTAGTTTTCGTATTTAATTTTAGTTTTGATTAAAATTATGTGTATGAGCAATACAATATCGATTGTTTGACTTTGAAACTATTCCGAATTTATCAGTCTCCAGTATAGTGCCTTATAGTTGTAAAATTTGTATCCAATTATTCGGTTGCACTTAGCCGGTTCTTTTAGACAGTTTGCAGTCCGCCCCGGCTCCTAATTTTTCCTGGCTCCGCCACTGTTGCTTCTGACAGCCGAACCATAAGGAACTAACATTTTCTAATCAGTTTATAATGATTCCTCGGACACTAAGATGTCCACTTTTATCGCCCTTCACATTAGTAGCAGGTGAGACAGTTCTCTGTCGACGTATGTCATCATAATAAAACACTACTCCTTTGGACCTATATCTTGTTGAAACTCAATACAAGCAAAGTATAAGGCATCACCAAGATCCTTTATGATAGAAATTTCTTGGCTCTCCAAAATATTCCATCTTCACAATGTAGTAATCTTACTCCCACTCGTCTTACGGAATGAGTATCCCAATGCTTGTCTTATTTCATAATTGCATTTCGTTAGATAGCATGCCTTACCTCAACTTCACCCATGATGAAACCTCACGGTTGACTCATGCATACATTTTCAACTAAGTCAACACAAATGTCACAACAACTGACTAACGGAATTCTATTGAGTTCAATACATCATTGGAGCTCATAATATTTACCCTATATGACAACAAGCCACTAAGATCATCACTCACACACATTATCAACCACAGGAAACTGTTGAATGATATGTCTCAAACATATTTATAATTTTTTATTGTTAAATGTATTATGTACTCTCTCCATAAAGAAATATAAGTGCGTTTAGATCACTACTTTAGTGATGTAAACACTTTTATATTTCTTATTATTTTTCTGGACTAACCTATTAATTCAGTGTCCAGTGTTAATTTCTGTTTTTTTTCATGTTTTTGGTATCGTAGAAAATCCATATCTAAGAAAGTCTAGAAGTAATGAAAATTTACGAGGACTGTTTATGGAAAATAAGAAACAGCTAGAACCATGGTACGGCCATGCTGGAACCGCCGGGCGACCACGCTGGAACCATGGGGCAGATGTGCTACGACAGTGGGGGCATGCCGTGCTAGAACAGTTTGATGATTGTGCTGCAACACGCGAGCGGACGAGCTAGAACCGGCGACCTAAGAAGCTGCAATGGAGTGATCGATGACATGGGGGATTGGCCAAGAAGTTGTAATGGATGGTTGGCCCTGCTTCAACCATGGTCCACCGTTGCTGGAGCGGATGGCAGAAAAATCTGCAACCGGTGGACGGTGAGGTGGCTACACCATGATGGAAAGATGCTATCATATAACTGTTGTGCTGGAACCATATAATTGCGAAGCTGCCACCGTTCGAATCATGGCGGTCGTATTGTTCTCTCTTTTGGCGGCGAGAAGGTGCAACCATGGACCACGCGGGACCCAGTCGGCGTAGCGTGACGACCTGGCGACAATGGTGGGTGGGATTGATGTGGCGGCCTTGCAAGATGGGCGATGGTCACCGGGGGGGAGGCTGCTAAGGTTTGAATCGAACGGATAAAATGAGGACCGATCTTGTGCTAGCGCCGGAATGGTAATGTCAAAAAACAAAATGTAAAAGGCCACACGTACATTAGAGATCTATACTACGCTCTGCACGTTGGGACAAGACACAGAGCGCCTGTTTGGGCCGGCCCATGCCTTGGTGTCCTTTTTCCTAAATTTTATTTTTCTTATTTTTCGGTTTTATTTTCCATTTTCTTTTTTACCTAATTCCTTACCTTATACCATGTATATGCATATTTTTAAAAAATTGGCAAAATTAGCAATTCTGGAACATTTTTAAATTCATGAAACTTTCAAAATTCATGATTTAAAAAGGTTCAATGAACTATTAGTGACATGAGAGTACTTTTTTTAAATTAATGAAAACTGTTGAATTAGGGAACATTTTTCAAATTCTAACATTCTTAAAATACAGATACATTTATCTTAATAGTGGATATTTTTGTTAATTCAAACTTTTACAAATGTTGTGAATATATTTTTAATTAATGAATATGTTTTAAAATTCATGATCATCTTTAGGAATTTACAAAAGAATTAAATCTGTGGATACTGTATTACTTCTGAGCATATTTTGAGAATCGCCATCTTTTTCTGAAATCTACAAAAAATGAATTTGTTTAAAAATAACATTTCTTAAATTCAATATTATTTTATAGAGTTTTTGTTTTTTTCGGGAAAAGCCACTTGGCGCACTTTATTAACTGAAATCAAAGTTACATCTATATCTATATCTATACCTACCTACTAATAAAAGAAATTGGTATTCTTAGTCCATTTTGCTATTTTATAGAAAACCCCATAATATTTTTGACATTAAACCCGCAGTACACATCAAATATTTTGTAAAATATTCATATCTTCTAAACTGTAACTCCAAATTTAACATATTATATATGAAATTTGGTTAGAAAAATATGTAGAATTTGAATAGTATGATTTTATTTTTCCTGTTAACAATTTAAAAAAATACTATCTAGGCTGCAATGTTAATCAACAATGCATTATCCTTTTTTTCATACCGGTACTGATTCAGATTGCGGATGAACACCTCAGCAAAATCATGATTAGACATGAAATTGAAGATACATTTTATAGAGACACCCAATAAATAAGGACATGCATGACAAAAAATAAAAGAAAGACACAATAAAGATGGGATGTCCGCTATAAAAGAAATAAGAGAGAAAATGCAGAGGAGATCTGATAAAGATGACATGTTGCGCTATTCTCCTATATATAAGAAGAAGAAAAAGAGGACATGCATGAAAAAAGTAAAAAGGAGGCATGCATGACAAAAATATAAAATAAAAGACAAATTTGATAAGATATAAATAGTGATAAAACAGGGACCAATACCTATGACATGCATGGCAAGAAATAGTGACGAATTAGGGGCGCAAGTATCTATGTCCACAGAAGACCATACAAAAATTTCCTTTTTCAGACAAAAATAACTCTCTTTTTATGATTAAAAAATCTTGTATCATTTTAACAACCTTTTTAACACCACTTCATGTATTTAAGAAATATGCATGTGAAAAAAAGTATTCAAGAGTTACCCTAAGTTGGTGATTCCTAAACTGAAAACTGCCATTGATGCACACATGTATCCGTAGTGTGTTAATGTGTCATCATTTATTTTTGTCGTTTTTATTTACAACACCCCATTCCGAATATGACATGAATAAATGCATGATCACTTGCCGTTTCTTTGTACGTATTAAATCTACATGCAAGCCGTGTTGAAATAGAACATATGTAGAATCTTAAACTGCGCTTTTATAGGTTAAGATCATCTTTGTCTGGTCCGTCGCTACAAATTCTCAGATTATAAACCATTGTTTTTAAATTAAGAGCATGTGGTATTTTTTTCTCCTGTTGCAACACACGGACCTTTTTGCTAGTCATCTACAATGTCTGGCAGTAAGAAACTAGGGGATTACCATCACAAACAATAATAAAGTCCGAATCAAAACTAAGTCTAGCTAGATTGTGCATGAATCTATTAGCCTCTCTAGGACAATGCATGAAAGAAACAATACCTATACAGAGAGCCTTTTGATTATCATTTTTTGATAATTGAGAGCCTTTTGATAGCAGTCCCTTGAAATACCAGAGTAAGAGCTCAAGATTTCATTCACATTACTATAGTCTTGGTCTAGGCAGCCTGGCAGGCCTTGCTCGTTACACTTGCGCGCTGGGCCTGGCCCATATGCGGGGTGCTATGAGTGACGCTGGCATCGCGCTCGCTCCCGTACACGCGCCCCGTTCAAGCAAGCCCTAGGCGGCTGCTGCTGCGTGTGTTCTTGTTCTCCGCACCGCCGCCTCTGCAGCCTCCCCGTCGACGAGACCCAGCGAGATCCACCTCTCCCTGCGTCTGCCCCGTCGCCCGTCCCCGAGGTGCTTCGCCCGATCGCCCCCAGTCAGTTCACTTCTCTTCTCCGTGGTTGGATCATCGCGATGGGTTCCTGACATTTTCTGTCTCTGTGGTTGGGCAGATGGAGAGGGCGCTCAAGGATGACGCCATCCAGGAGAAGGCCGAGCGCGCCAGGATGGTAACATAACGCTGTATTGCTGATGCTGTATTGCTGTTGCTGTATTGCTGTTGCATAATGCGCTTTTGCAACTGTGCGCAATGAGTTTACCCGTTTCCTTGGACTGCAGAAGCTGAATATTACTCCCTCCTTTCATAAATAAGTGATGTGGTTTTAGTTCACTTATTTATGAACGGGGTAATACTTTGTAGAATCATTCTTCAGCCTCTTTTGTTTATGCGGGGTTCTTATATATTCATTTGATTTCGTCCTCCTGGCAGGCATCTTTTGTAAGTGCCATGGCGAACGCAGACTTAGCCAAGACCACATCTGGACCAAAAGGAATGGTACGTGCTGCTCACGGAGAAAAAATTGCAGTTTGGGCAAAAGATGGTGCCAGTCATTCGAAGGATTCTCCTTGCGATTTACATGTTACCTTGTTTATGTCCAGGACAAGATCCTTCAGTCAACTGGCCGAGGGCCGAGTGTCACCGTCACAAATGATGGTGCTCCCGTTTTGAATTCACTTCATATCGACAACCCTGCTGCCAAGGTCCTTGTTGGTATCCTTTTGTTTGAGTCTACTTTTTGATGATTTTCCTGCTGAGATGATGCTTTTTTCTAGATATGGCAATATAGGCTTCTTATAGCTTCTCCTGACCCCGTTTGATTAGTTGGTTGTATGGGATGTTCTCCCTGATTGAATGAAAATGTAGTCCTTAATGATTCTTAGACATCTCAAAAGTCCAAGATGATGAAGTTGGTGATGGAACAGCTTCTGTTGTTATTTTGGCTGGAAAACTGTTGAGGGAAGCTGAAAAGTTGGTTAACATGAAGATTCATCCCATGACTATTATTGCAGGTAATCCTCATTTTAGACCCAGTTTATTCAACATGTTCTCCCTATAACATTTAAAAATTGTCCAACTCTTAGTTACCACCTCAATACATGTTACCAAGTCTTTGATGAGTAATGATACACCAACAACGTCTCTAGTAAGACGTGTGAAGTCTGGAAAATGACATCTCATGCTTACATACTTCTTTTTTGAATATGTCACGCTCAAATGATTAAAAAGCAGCTTACTCAGTTCTTTTCTTTTCTTTTTCTTTTTCTTTTTATTTTTCTTTCCTTTTTACATATCATAAGCGTGAACTTTTTTCAAATTTTAGTTTTTTTAATTTTTTTACTCGTGAACTGTTTATAAATTCAAAAACTTTCTTTGATTTCTTAATTTTTTTTAAAAAAATCATGAACATTTCTTCAAATCTTATAAATTTTTTAAAAGATGTGTTCACTTTTTTCTGAATCCATAAACTTTTGCCAAATTTGTGAACTTTTTTATTTAAAATCGGTGAACTTTTTCGCAACCCAACCCACGAATCTTTTTCAAATACAGGATTTTATTTTAAAGCTTGATGAATGTTTTTTCAAATCCGTAAACTTTTTCCAAATTTGTCCTTTGTTTTCAAAATTGATGAACCTTTCAAATCTGCCAACGTTTTCCAAATTCATAAACTTTCTTTTTTCAAATCTGTAAAAGAATTTCAAATTCATGAGTCTTTTTTGAACCCATGAACATTTTCCAAATTTGGGAACTTTTTAAATTCTGCCATGTGTTTTCAAATCTATGAACTTTTTGGAATGCTAACTGGTTAGCGCTCAACGACATACGGCATCAACTGGTTATCCAAACGAAGAAATCCGGCCGAGCGTCTGAGCTGCTTTGCTTTTGTTGGGCCAGCTCAGAAAGGCGGGGCGCGTTAGCACTGGTTCTCCTTCTCGAGGCTGGCTAGGAGGTCTCCAATTAAGCATCTACTACATTGTCGACAATTAGATAGCTGTACTCGTCAGCCCGTTAATTAGTTCGGCCATATTCCCTCGTGCTTATCTTACGCAGGATTGATGCCCTAATATTTTCTTACAAATGAAGCTTCAAAATGCAATTAGTTGGAACAACAAATCCTATGTACTCCCTTCGTTCCTTTACATAAGATGTATTTATTGTTTGATAAAATTTCATAATATAAGGTGCATTTCTTTTAAAATATCACAATTCCCTTTGTATCCCTCCAGAACTAGAAAGTATCTCTCTCCTGATTTCCTGTATCTCTTCTTGTATCAAAAGAAGGAAACTATCTTTCTCTTGATTGCATGTTTCTCTTACTTTCCTGCAGTGGCGGAGCCAGAACTTTTGTGAAGCCTGGGCGAGTTTGAGTCTAATTGTCTAAACTGAAAATAAATACCGGATGTTCTGATATATACAACATATAAACTAGCACCAAACTTTCAAAAAATGCAAATAAATAATGTACATAGTAAAAGTATAAATGCATAGCCCTATAAATGTAATTATAAAATAAGCTACTCCCTCCAATCAAAACTACGGTGCTAATTTTGGATCCGATATATATCAATGTTCAGTTTCATACACAGAACTTCATCATTTATGATATTTAATGATTTAAATTTTGAAGTTAGCATCTATTTAAAACAAATCCATAAACCAAAGACTAGGCTCATGAAGACGTGATCATCCCCAACCTCAAAATTGAAGTACTAAATTTATCAATCTCTAAATCAGTTAGTAAACTTATCTAATCGGAAAGGAAGGGACAAGCAGTCCAGGGTGCAAGCTGATCCTTGGGATGGATCCGCTCCGGCCGTCGACAATCGCGACTGGCGCGCCCTGGCCAGCCTCGGTACGCCGCCGCCAGTCCCTCTCCACGATGGATGAGAAACGGACAAACCTAAGGGCCAAACTTCCACTGCTCGTGTTCTTCTCAAGTAATAGTTTTGGAAATAAAATGGGCTGTCACTGTTAAATTTTTTTTTTGAATTTTCAGGGGAGAGAGATTCCCCACCTGAATATATTAATCAAGGAGGTGGAAACCCCAAAGATTACAAGCATCAGTCAAGACGCCTAGCAAGAGAAATACAAGGGGGGAGATAAGCTAGAACAGGCACACACATACAGGGGGGCACCCCCGCTGCTACCCCAGGGCCGACAACCAAGTTTCGACATGGCCCCGGTCCGTTGTTTTCAGACGCCCCCGCCACAGGAGAGCGTCCTCCCGGCAGCACCCCAGCAACCGGGCGAGAGATGGCCGCTGTCTCTGAAACACCACCGCATTTCTATGTTTCCATAAGTGCCAACAGCATAGCATGGCAAAGTCTCGGGCGGAGCCGATGACCGAGCTCGCCGAAGTAGTCAGCTGATCCAGGAAGTCAACCGTCGCGCCATTGATGCTGACACCAACGCGCCGCCAGAAAGCTGCCGCGAATGGGCAGGAGAAGACCAGATGGTCCGCGCTCTCCGGCGCTCTTTCACAGATCGGGCATCCGACTTCGGACACCTCCACAATGTGCTTCCTCAGCAGCACGTCCCGAGTGTGGATGCGTCAATGCACCATTAGCCAGCAGAAGAACTTGACTCTGGATGGGAGACGCGCATCCCAGATGAACTGAGCCCACTGCGAAGTCCTTCCTCCGAACCGTAGCAGCCGGTATGTTTTGGCAGATGACAGGGCCCCCACCGGGCCGGCGACGTGTAGGAGAGACCGTGCGTCCTCCCCTCCCCAGACTGGGGTGGTCGAAATCAGGGTTGAGACCACAGCCAGTTCTTGCTCTCCGATGCGCATGAGGCGCGGGACAAGATGCCGGCGGAGCCCGTCAGCTCTCACCTGCCAGACTGTCACCTCAACAGAGACGGAGTGCGAGAAGAGCGCGGGGAACGCTGTCGCAAGAGGACCGCAATGCAGCCAGCAGTCCTTCCAGAAGGAGACAGTGCGGCCATTTCCAGCATCACTAGTAGAAAAAGGGTCAAATGTGAAGCACATTAGTGCCGGTTTGTATTAGAGCCGGCACTAATGTAGCCACGAACCGGTACTAATGAGAGCGGCCCGGCTATCCGTTAGAGCCGGCACTAATGTATACATTAGTGCGGTTCCAACGGATAGCCGGGCCGCCTCATTAGTACCGTTCGTGGTTAACTTTTAGCACCGGTTTGTGCCACGAACCGGTACTAATGAGAGTGGTGGCAGGATGTTGTCGATCTGGGCCCCTCCAGCACCTTTAGTACCGGTTCTTGGCACGAACCGGTACTATAGGTCGCCCTACATAAACCCTTCGGCCCACCCGAGCTCGCTCTGTTCTTCCCCTTTCCCTCTCCTCTCTGTTCTTCCCTCTTCCTCTCGAGCTCATCACACATTTTGCCCAAAATTTGTCAAGATTTGAAGGCCCCATCCATTCAAATGATCACAAAGGTTAGCAACTTTGTCCTTTCATCTCTCATTGCTAGATTAGCTCTTGCAATGCTTTATATAGTTACTAATTTGTGAGTTTAGTAATTTGGGAGGAAATATATATATGTGCTAGTATTTGATTTATATGCAATTTGAGGTCAAAAATAACACTTAGTTTGCATATGTAGGTGTGGTTTACTTAGTGCCTTCTAAATCTCCGTCGTAACCACCGCCGATCGCCTCAGCACTGTCTCTGTCACCGGCACCACCTTGTGGTGAGCCTCTTGTTCATGTAATTTTATATAAAAATTTGATGTTTGTGTGATTTGGATATATAGTTAATCATGTAATAATTATCTTACCCGTACGTTGTTTGTTATACATAGTGCCATGGTTTTGATATCCGTCCCGTCGGCCCTCGTCCTTGTTATGATTCGGATGTGGTATATTCTCTTTTAAAACTATTAGTTGCATTTCGTGTTTATGACAAATTATGCCCATCAAGTTGACATAGATATTTTTATCTAGGAGGTATGTGAACGGAAATTCCAACCGACCCTATTGTCGAGAGGTTAAATTTAGTTGAAAGAGAAAACGAGTACTTGAAAGAAAAATTGAAAAGAATTGAGGGGAGAAGATGGAATTGGAGTTGCATGTTGCCGATGTCGTCGATGATCACAAGATCAAGATGGAGAAAATGCGCTTGAAGAATAGAAAGATTAGAAAATATGCCATCGATAGTGAGGCTTGGTATCATTATGCTGTTGGATCAATTGTTACCTTAGTTGCGATCTTGATCGCATTTGTTGTTGCATTTAAATGCTTTAGCTAGAGAGTTATTTGTTTGTTGCATTTAAGTATTGTATGAACTTTATGTATGAACTTGTATTAATTTGGTCTATTCGATGTTGTGTAATGAAGATGAGCCGGCAATGGATGTATGATGACCGATGCTCTTCCCAGTTCGTTGAGGGCGTGCATACTTTTACGCTATGGCCGAGGCAAACAAGCGGGCGGATGGTTTTATGCCTTGTCCATGTGGTGTCTGTAAGAATGGTCACAATTACTCTCGTCAAGAACCATTCACGCCCACTGTTTGAGTCCGGTTTCATGCCCCACTATAATGTTTGGACCAAGCACGGAGAAAGAGGGGTTATGATGGAAGACAATGAAGAAGAAGAGGACGACGACAGCTATCCTGGCCATGGGTTCCCTGAATACGATGATACAACAATGGGGAAGAAGCTGAGCCGGTAATGCGGAAGAAGCTGAGCCGCAATGCGGAAGAAGCTGAAGAAGAGGCATCAGATGAGCCCATTGATGATCTAGGTCGGGCCATTGCCGATGCAAAGAGAAACTGCGCAAGTGATTTGGAGAAGAAGAAGTTGCAGTGCATGTTAGAGGATCACAAAAAATTGTTGTACCCTAATTGCGTAGGTGACAAGAAAAAGCTGGGCACCACACTGGAATTGCTGCAATGGAAGACAGAGAATGGTGTATCTGACAAGGGATTTGGAAAGTTGCTGGTAATGATAAAGGATATGCTTCCAAAGGACAACGAATTGCCCGAGAGTACGTACGAAGCAAAGAAGGTTGTCTGCCCTCTAGGGTTAGAGGTGCAAAAGATACATGCATGCCCTAATGATTGCATCCTGCATCGCGTGAGTACGAGGATTTGAACGCTTGCCGGTATGTGGTGCATTGCGCTATAAGATCAGCCGCGATGAGCTCGGTGATGTCGAGGGCGGCGCCCAGAAGAAGATTCTGCCAAGGTGATGTGGTATTCTCCTATAATACCACAGTTGAAACGTTGTTCCAAAACAAAGAGCATGCCAAGGCGATGAGATGGCACAGAGAAGACCGTAAGAAAGACGAAAAGTTGAGAGTACCACGACGGGTCGCAGTGGAGAAAAATTGAAAGTAAATGCACGGAAGGAGTTTGCGAGATGACGCAAGGAGCGTATGGTTTGGTCTAAGCGCAGATGGCATTAATCCTTTTGGGGAGCAGAGCAGCAACCATAGCACCTGGCCTGTGACTCTATGTTTGTATAACCTTCCTCCTTGGTTGTGCATGAAGCGGAAGTTCATTATGATGCGGTGCTCATCCAAGGCCCTAAGCAACCCGCAACGACATTGATGTGTACCTAAGGCCATTAGTTGAAGAACTCTTACAGCTGTGGAATGGAACAGTGTACGTGTCGTGGGATGAGCACATGGGGAAGAATTTGACCTCAAAGGCGTTGCTGTTCGTGACCATCAATGATTGGCCTGCTCAAGAACCTTCGTGACAGACAAACAAGGGATACCGCGGATGCACGCCTGTTTGGATGATACCGACGAGATATATTTGAATAGTTGTAAGAAGAATGTGTACAGGACATCGCCGATTTCTTCCGAGCAGCATCCGTAAGAAAGAAAGGCAAGCATTTCAAAGGTGAGGCGGATCACCGGACGAAGCCTCGCCATCGTACTGGTGCTGATGTACATGATATGGTCAAGGATTTGAAGGTGATATTTGGAAAGGGTCCTGGCGGACAACCTGTTCCGAAGGACGCGAACGGACGCGCACCCATGTGGAAGAAGAAATCTATATTTTGGGACCTGCCATATTGGAAAGACCTAGAGGTCCGCTCCGCAATCGACGTGATGCACGTCACGAAGAATCTTTGCGTGACCTGCTTGGCTTCTTGGGCGTGTATGGGAAGACAAAAGATACACCTGAGGCACGGGAGGACCAGCAACGTATGCACGGAGAAGATGGCATACATCAGGGTCATGCAAGCTACGCTCTTACCAAAGAAGAGAAGGAAATCTTCTTTGAATGTCCGCTTTCAATATTAAGGTACCGTCGGCTTCGTCGAATATAAAGGAATAATAAACATGGCAGAGAAAAGTTCCGAACCTAAAGTCTCATGACTGCCACGTGATTATGACGCAACTGCTTCCGGTTGCATTGAGGGGCTTCTACCGAAAACTTTCGATTAGCCATTGTGAAGCTATGTGCATTTCTCAATGCAATCTCTCGAAGGTAATCGATCCGAAATCATACCAAGGTTACGAATGATTTGGAATGTCTTGTCGGCTTCGAGTTGGTGTTCCCACCATCCTTCTTCAACATCATGACGCACGCCCTAGTTCACCTATGCGAAGAGATTAACGTTTTGGGTCCTGTATTTCTACACAATATGTTCCCTTTGAAAGGTTCATGGGAGTCTTAAAGAAATATGTTCATAACCGTGCTAGGCCGAAGGAAGCATCTCCAAGGGCCATCAAAATGAGGAGGTCATTGAGTTTTGTATTGACTTTAATCCTGACCTTAAGCCGATTGGTGTTCTGAATCGCGCATAAGGGCGCATCGATGGAAAAGGCATGCTAGGAGGGGAACAAATAATATGTATGGACGGACATTCTCTCACCGAAGCACACTACAGCTTCTACTGAATTCCACCTTGGTGGCTCCGTATATGGATGAACACAAGAATTTGCTACGCTCCAAACACCCGGAGCGGTCTCGATGAGTGGATTACACGTGAACAAACCAAGAGTTTCGCTAACTGGTTGCGAACCGCACCATGCATGCCACCTCTATTGAAGATGACCTGTACTTGCTGTCCCGCTTACCATCTTGAATATAATGACTTTCAAAGGGTACGAGATAAATGGTAATACATTTTACACGATTGCCCAAGATAAGAAGAGCACCAACCAAAACAGTGGTGTCCGCTTTGATGCGTAAACCAAGACGGAAAGGAAACATATTATGGTTATATACAGGACATATGGGAACTTGACTATCGACGTGGTTTAAAGGTCCCTTTGTTTCGTGCAAATGGGTCAATATGACACGAGGCGGGTAACGGAAGACCCGCATGACGGAATGACAACAAGGATCTCAACAATCTTGCGTGATGCGACGAACCATTCGTCCTAGCCAATGATGTGGCACAGGTTTTCTATGTGAAGGACATGTCTACCAAGCCAAGAAAAAGAAAAGATAAGGAAGTGAATGCATCGTACGATGAGCCAAAGCGCACATAGTTCTTTACGGGAAGAGAAACATCGTGGGAGTGGATGACAAGACAGACAAGTCAAGATTATGAAAAGTTTGATGAAATTGCTCCATTCACAGTGAATATTGACCCGAGCATCCCGTTAAATGATGAAGATTTTCCATGGTTACTGGCGCAAAAGGGACACACGCTGAAGAAAAAGTTTCACACCCAAAGATCCGGATGTGATCGGCTTCACTATCATCACTTTCTTCGTGTTTCACACCCGGAGGGAATGTCTGTAATAGTTAGGGTAGTTATGTGTTTTGGCATTTGAAACGCCAAGAAATTTTATGTGCAAACAAATTCTTTTCATGCATTTACTGATTTTTTTCCATTAAATGACCCTGAAATTGAAAAGCAATTCAAATGAACTCGAAAAAGGTTGAAAGTTGGCATGGTATCATAATTTCATATAAATAGCATGTGCAAGAAAGTAGAGAGGGTTACGACAAAAACTGGATGCACTTCAGATACAAAATGGACAATCTCTTTCAAGTATCGGGTTTCCAATTTAAAACTGAACTGTTACAAAGGCATTTCATTTTTAAATAACCTAAGCATTACTAAATTGAATATAATGATAAAACACACTAATATTGAACATAAGAAAAAGAATCACTGGAAAAACTTTTTCAAAGTTAAGTTATTCACAAACTAGTGATTCACACAAATTTCAAATAATTCAAAATTTAAACTATTCAAATTTGAAATCTACCGGCACTAAGAGAAAGTTTGTAATTTTTTGTACCTAAAGCAAAAATATTCACAAAGAAACTCTAAATACAACAAAAAGCAACTCAAAAATAAATAAAACAAAAAATAAAGCAAAAAAAGCACGCTCTCTCGGGCCAAAGCGGCTGCATCGACCAGCGATACAACCTTTCATTGGGCCAGGATGCAGGCCCGCGAAGGCCCAGTAGGCCCACAAGGCGAGGAGGACAGGTAGGCCCAGTAGGCCTTAATAGGAGAGGAGCTCGAGAGAGCTACCACACTGGGGCTTATAAATCAGTGCGGTAGCCCCTCGACTAGCGAGGTGGGACTAAACTTGTCGATCAAGCATCGGCGCTAATAAGATTTCTTTAGTACCGGTCGTGGCACAAACCGGTACTAAAGGGGGCCTTTAGTACGGTTTGTGCCACGACCCGGTACTAAAGGGGTCGCTTCGCCGCTTGGCTCGGTTAAACAGACCTTTAGTACGGTTGGTGGCACCAACCGTACTAAAGGTGCTTCTATATAACTAAACACTTCAAAATTTCGCTCGCCTCATCTCCTCTGCTTCTTCTCCTCTGCACTGTCGCCGCTTCGCCGCCGCCCGACCCGTCGTCGCCGCCCCGTCCCGTCGTCGCCGCCTGTCGCCGCCCCATCCCGTCGCCGCCGCCCCCTCGTCGCCGCCGCCGCGTCGCCGCTTGCCGCCGCCCAGCCCAGACGTCCCGTCCCGTCGTCGCCGCCCGTCGTGCCGCCGCCGTCGCTGCCGCCCTCGCCCTGCCATGCCTGTCGCCTCTCGCCTTAGCCGGCCGGTGAGCGCACACACACACATACATTGTAGAAATTGTTAAGATTTGTTAGAATTGTTAGATTTGTTAGAATAGTTAGAAATGTTAGAATTGTTAGATTTGTTAGAAATGTTTGAAATTGTAGGAAATTTTCTGTTTTTAGTTATAGAAATATATAGTTATAAAAAGTTAGAATTGTTAGAAATTTTTCTGTTTTTAGTTATAGAAATAGTTATAAAAATGTTAGTTATATATATAGAAATGTTATAATTTTTTTTCTGTTTTTAGTTCTAAAATATTAGAAATGTTATAGAAATGTTAGTTATATATAGCATTGTTAGAAATGTTATAGAAATGTTAGTTATATATATAGAAATGTTAGAAATTTTAGTTATCAAAATCCAATCATTAAAAAATGTTACTTTTTATGGGCATATAGCTAGTATTTGTTCTCGACGATGCCCGCCCGCATCCTCGCCGTCGACCCGTCTGCAGCGACGCCCAGCCGACCCATGTCCGGACTGGCTCCGCTGGCTGGCACCGGAGGTGCTGCTTGAGGGCACGCCGCTTGACGAGGAACCCGCCGCGGGTCCATCGTCGACCGATCTCGTTTGGTGGCATTCGCGTGGGCGATTTGGTGCGGAGGGACCGGCCCCGCCGGAGGTGGTACGTCGCCGTGTCGTGGAGGAGGACGAGCACGCCCATCGCTACATGGTTGCGTTAGAGGGCGGCAGTTCTCCAATACGTGGCAAGATCTTCGGGATCTCACTTCAGCTATGATCCCGTGAGGGTTCCTTCTCTTTGGGTGTCCACCGCCTGCCGCCGGAGGAACCGCGAGTGTCCTAGATTCTTCTGTAGTATTCGATCTTTATTAGCTAATAGCCGTGATGTACTTTTCTATATTATATATTATTCGAGACGATGTATTCGAGATTATATCTATTATTCGGACGATGTATTCGAGATTATATCTATTATTCGGGACGATGTATTCGAGATTATATCTATTATTCTGGACGATGTATTCGAGATTATATCTATTATTCGGACGATGTATTCGAGATTATATCTATTATTCGACGATGTATTCTAGATTATATCTATTATTTGAGATTTGAATACTAAATTGTTTTATATTTCTTTTGGATTAGTTAAACAAAAGCTATGGCAGACAATACCGACAGAGAGGGAGAACAGACCATGTTCGATATGATACGCGGGGCAGATGATAACCAAAATGAAGAAGATTATGACGGCTCCGAATTTCTAAACAACACCGGAGAGGGTGATATGATATTCGATCACGACGAAGTCATGAATGATTATGACGATGACGAAGAACATGATCCTGAAACAACAAACATCGATGAGGTATATATATATTTATATAAGCAGGCATCTGGTGATCATCACATGTTTTAAATGACTTGAAGATATATTAACGAATCGATCTTTGTTCTTTCAGCCATCCGGATCGAGCAAATCTTCGAAAAAGGATTAAACGAGGCCCGAACAAAAAGTTGAAGCCGGGCGTAAAGTACAATATCGAGGCATGCGACCCTCTTGGCAAACCAATAGCGCCTAAGAAGATTGCGAACAAGTTCGTTCGTCGGTCAGGAGTTCTTGTGAAGGACCAACTCCCGATCAAACTTCAAGAATGGAGGCGCCAAAGAAAGCCACGCCTAGATGTTACTTATGTCGACAAGAATCAAAAGATCTGCTTTGGGATACTCTCATGGAACATTTCACCCTACCGGATCATTTCACGAAGCGTATGTGCGAAAGTCAAAGAGGCTGCTCTTAAGATGATGGCGAATGCATTCAAGAACTACAAGAATGGTGAATGGAACAAGTACGTCAATGGAGGAAGGAAGACTCCAGATTCAAGGGAACACCGGAGAACCAACGTGATCATTGGGCCGATTTCGTGAAATTCAAGGATTCGAATTAGCTAAGGAACGGTCGAGAATAAACAAGAAGAATGCCGAAAAGAAGGATAAGTTCCATAAGTGGGGCGGTGTGGCTATCGGTGGCAATGCCTAAGTGGGATAAGTCCGAGAAAGAGATGGAGGATGCAGTGTCACTCCGGTTACTAAGAGCTGGCCCGTCGTGTCGGGACTTGGTTCTATGCGCATGGGGGAGTTGGACCGGAGACAGAAAAAGTTTCGACGAGGGCAAGTCTGAAGGGAGCCGACGATGCGATACTTGTTGCAATAGAAGAGGCACGAACGGGGTGTTCCAGCCCAACAGAGAGAACGACGAGCTTACGCGTGCCGGGAAATCTGAACACCCGGAAGAACACGAGGCAAGGGCGCTATTCCGTGGTATGAGGGTTTTCGATGGAACACCGACTACGAACCCGTGCGAGAAAGAAAATTGCGGAGGAGAAGAAGAGGAAGATGGAGGAGGAGCAGAGGAAGCGGGACTATGAACGCCTTCAAGGCCTAGAAGCAAGTCAAGCGGAATTGGCAACAAATTCCAGCGGCAGCAGGAGCAGATCGACTCACTTACCCATCAAAGGGGTCTCGGCAACTGCAACAGCTAGCGGATGATCCAGCATTGGATAGCACCGCCCATCCATGCCGAGAAGCAGTGGGTTCCGTCCCGACGACCCAATGCTGGGTAGATACCCGTGGATGACATCACGAAGAACACTAATCTGCGAGCTACACTACAAAATGAAGAACATATCCATGAAGGTGGCGGACGGCTCGCTTTCACAAATCCCCGAGGCAACCTTCCATGGCAACCCGATTCAGCGGGCTATGATCGTGTCGTGGTTGATGATGTCTGGACCCATATTCGGGCTACACTTAACATTGCCGGAGGTGACGGCGAGCTTTCTCGGAGAGGCCAAACATCGTATCATCCTATGGAAAAAGGATTGCATCATCTTTCCAAGGCCACCCACACCGTGTCACCCGAGTCCTCGTCAAGTCCGCCACCTAGTCGGCAGACTCCGCTTCTCCAAGTCCGCAAAGTGTCGGACAATCCTCCTCCTCCAAGTCCGCAAAGTGTCGACAATCCTCCAAGTCCGCCACAGCGTCGACGTCCACTCCTCCTTCAAGTCCGCACAACCTCAGCCACTCCTCCTCCTCGTCCAACTCAGTCCCCGCTACCATCTCCGCCGCCTCGAATCGCAAAGACACCTCGCAGCTCAGTGCGAGCCGACGAGTCGAGGTAGTACAGCTGGAAGTACAAAGGAGGCAAGCGGTATAAATATGGTCCAAGCACAAGCCTCTTCCGCAGAGGTCTTATGACAAGTCCGAGGAGGAAATCACAGCCATATCAAGGCCGAGGTGGAAGCCCATTTTGCACCGAAACCGCCACCGCCGCCAAGGAGAAAGTGCTCGAGGAAACGATTGACCACTTCATTCGTATGGCTCAACCACCAGCTTCCAAGCCTGTTGACACGCACTATGAGCGCCACATCGAAGTTAAATCGAGCACGCCTACAAAGGGAGGCGAGCACGCCTACATCGGGATCGAGCAAACAAGAAGCAGCTGCCAAAAAATGCGGGAAAACCATTCCCAGCTGGGAGAACAGGAGGCGCAATCGATCCCCTCGCTTGTTGTGCCAACAACAGGTGACAGTACGCGCCCCCAATATTATTGTGGGCAAACAGTGCATGTTCCCGAGGTGGGCAATGTGGTAATAACGGAGGAGCATATAATGCAGGCTGAAGTTCTCAACATCACTGTTGGACAACTCCTCGAGATCGAGCCCATGCCTTTGCTTAGAGAGGATGAAGTAAAACGGCAATATGTCCGGGGCCAACCTTTGGTCGCGCCAGACAAGGTCAAGAACCTCCCAACGAGAATGTATGAATTGCATCAATGGTACATGAACATGACCAAGATTTCAGATCGAGTGTCCCTCATGGTGAATGTCAAGGAGGACC
This sequence comes from Aegilops speltoides, assembly GCA_021437245.1. Taxonomy (NCBI): domain Eukaryota; kingdom Viridiplantae; phylum Streptophyta; class Magnoliopsida; order Poales; family Poaceae; genus Aegilops; species Aegilops speltoides. The sequence continues at coordinate 571,631,002 of CM038143.1, forward strand.
ATTACTACCATGAGAAAGCTGGGTCCGTTGAGTATTTAGAACTGTTTCAGTTATACAATAAGGAAGCACTCGACAAATCTATCGCCGATTGCTATTGTCTCGTAAGTGATTTCTTTCTATAATTTAAGTCTCAAGCTAGCTGTAGTGATCCTTTTGAGATCAATCATTACCTGTAATTATCCTCACTATATATATTCTTTTCTGTGGTATTATGCAGGATGAAGATATATGAAATAAGAAAAGGTGGACGCTATGGCATTGGGTTCATTGACCCAAACACCGTTAATGAATTCACATGGAAGATAAATGAACATCATGCAAAGGAAGTAGAGGACAGCATGCTAGAGTTCTTGAAGCGCCTCAAATACAATGAAGATATACTACTTCCTTACCACTTTGGGTGAGTCACACTGTCTTGTACTACAAATTCTCTGTTTTTGCTTACTAGCTATAGCTACATGTTTTTGCTAACATATGCCCGCTTAATTAAGACATGTAAACGTGTGTGCATATGCAGATTTCACTGGGTCTTGTGTATCGTTAAAGTTGACGCCGAACAGCTTGAAGTAATCGGACTCACTAGTCTAAAAAACTGACTTTAACATCTTGTATGGGATAGTCAACAGTAATTTCAATCATTATTAACTATATATCTCGCCTATTTAGTTCGTCATTTCATGATATGAACTATTTAATAACCCCTTTATTCATTTTCTTTGTCGGCGGGCAGGGCTTGGGCAAGATTCATCGGTGTCACGTCCGTGAATGGAAACAAAAGCTTGAATGGTTTCACCCAAGGTAAGTAATTAAGTAGTACTAGCTAGCTAGCTAGCTAGCTGCCATCTCTTTAATTATCATGCTTGATTAATTTTTATCTGATCAAATTCCATTCTCGTAAAGGCCCTCAAGCAAAGCGTAGGGTATCGATCTGTGTGCATTCTGCGCTTATGAGAATATTCGCATGATAGCGTCCGAAAGGAGCAGATCTCAAAGACAGCAATGGGTACGCTTGTCAGAACACTATTCACAATTTTTACACCATTATCGATATCTAGCTAGTCACACAACTAATACACATGCATATTGATCTCCTTCTTAACAGTTTAAAGAGGTGCGGGAGAAGCTCATAGAAACGGAGCGCATAAAAGAACTTCAAGAGGAAATAGCGGGATTTTTGCTCGACGAGGTCATAAATCCGAATGGAGAATTCTATTACCCGCTACCGCCCCAATGAAAACCACTTTCAATTGTCATCGTGCTCCGAAGGCACCAATTAGACTGGCTCCGAAGGCAACATTCATATGTAGGAGAAATTGTATATATCTGTACATGTGTGTATGTGTGAATTAATTTATATGGTGGTTTAATTTGTGAGACATTGATGTGATATATATATATGCATGATTGGTTCTACTAGAAATTATATATATATATATATATATATATATATATATATATATATATATATATATATATAACGTGTACAATGTGTAGTATCGTAAAATACCAGCAAACGAAAAAGAACTAAAATGGAAACACAAAATTAAATGAAAAAGAAATCATAAAACCAAAAACCCTCCAAACCTTATAGTACCGGTTGGTGTTACCAACCGGTACTAAAGGGCTCCAGGCCCCCGGAGCTGGCTAGTGCCACGTGGTTGCCCTTTAGCACCGGTTCGGCACGAACCGGTGCTAAAGGGGGGGGGGCTTTAGTGACCACAAATTAGTGCCGGTTATGTAACCGGCACTATAGGTCCTTACGAACCGGTGCTAATGCCCTGTTCTGCACTAGTGCATCCACGGACGAGAGTGCGCGGTACAGGGGGGTAAGCTTGGCCAGAACCACGCCCTGCTCCCCCAGCGTACGGCCACCATTCCCAAGCAACGATCGCCCATTTGCCTCTGCCCAGACCCATGCAGCCCATCGCGAACGTTGAGCAGCATGGAGTCTATGAACCATTTTCAGTAAGAGACATTCATTCTGAGTCGCAAGGCTGCGAACTCCCAGGCCCCCCTCGCTCTTCGCGCGGCAAACCTGATCCCAGGCAACCAAGCATTGCGCTCCCGAGGCTCTCTCGGCCACATTCCACAGAAAGGCCCTCCGCACAACATCCGGCTCATTGATCAAAGCAGGGGGGAGGAGCAGAGCCGCCATGGCGTAGGTTGGCAAGGCGTCCAGGACCACGTTGATAAGAACTAGGCGCGCAGCAGGAGACAGGAGGCGCGCCGCCCAGCCAGCAAGATACTTGTCGACTTTGGCGAGCATCGGCAGAAAATCTGCGAACTTCAGTTTTTCCCAGGACAGCGGCAGACCGAGATATGTTTGCGGGAAGGCCCCCACCGAGCAGCCCAGCGCCCGAACAACCACACATTGGGTTTCCTGCTTGACGTGCATCGAAACAAGCGTGCTCTTGGCAAAGTTAATCCGCATCCCGGTCGCTTCAGCAAACTCATCCAGGATCTGATGGAGGCGAATCGCGCCCTCCTCGCAGGCCCTCATGATAATCAGTGTGTCATCGGCATATTGAAGCACGACAGCCAGGGAGCCGGGCACCAGCGGATGCCGCATCACTGCGTCCTGACGGATCAGTTGCTGCAGTAAGTCCGCAACGATCAGGAAGACGTAAGGCGAGATCGGGTCGCCCTGGCGGAGCCCACACTTCATTTCAAACCATCTCCCAGGAACCCCATTCGGCAAGACTGCCGAGCGGGATGAGCGGAGAATCTCGTCAATCCAGTCACACCACACATCCGGAAAGCCACGAGCCTGCATGATGGAATGGAGACTCTCCCAGTTAACTGAATCAAAGGCTTTGGAGAAATCCAACTTCAACACAACCGCAGGCGCCCCCCTTCTGTCGCAGCATTGGACTAATTCAGTGGCATAGACAAAATTTTCAGAGATACTCCTTCCTTTCACGAACCCTGACTGATCTTCATCGATTAGAGTCAGAATTTGCTTCTGAAGCTTGGCCGTCAGTCCTCTGCACAGGATTTTTACATCTCCATTTTGCAGGGAGATAGGCCGAAAATCAGCCGGCGTCGGCACACCGGTTTTCTTGGGGAGGAGAGCCACATAGGCTCGATTAATTCCGTTCAAGGAGGCAGAACCAGACCAGAGATCGTCAAACAGCCGTTGAATGTCATCAGCCACCTCTCGCCAAGCCGCCTGGTAGAAAGCAGGGCCCAGCCCGTCTGGGCCAGGCGCACTGGTGCGGTCCAGCGCCTCGACCGCGGCCTTTATTTCAGCGCAGCAGAAAGGCGCGACGAGGGACGGGCCGTCCACCCGAGCCGAGTGGGCGTAAAGCCCAGAGAGGGAGAAACGCCAGACGGGCCGCCGCGCCTGGGCCAAGAGGCTGGTGAAGAAGCCTAGCAGAGCGGCGGCCTTCCCCGCATGATCGACCACGCGCACCCCTTCGACTTCCAGGGCGGCAATTGCATTGCAGCGGCGGCGTTGCGAGGCGGGCACGTGGAAGAACTGAGTGTTCTCGTCCCCCTCGCAAACTGCCCTGCGCTTCCCCTGTTGGCGCCAGTGAGCACATTGGCGGAGAATCGAGCTCGCAAGGGCTTGGCGCGCATCCCCTTGCAGTGTAGATTCGTCTGCAGTTAGAGAACGGATCTCCTCCACAAAATCAAAGAACCCGATCAAGAACTTGCATTCGTTATCAAAAGTGGGGATGTACCGGTGACGCTTTTTCCAAGCTTTGGAGGCAAACCTAAAAGCTTTCTTTTTGGCCGAAAGAACCCCAGCCGCGCCCGTGCCTCGAACTGTGTTAACCCAAGAAGGAAGAGTGGAGGGGAGGAAGAGGGGGTCGGTTAACCAAGCATTTTCAAAGAAGAAACGAGAGGGGGTAGGGACCTTGGTGGACGCAGCCACCAGAAGGGGGACATGATCAGACGTGGTGCGCGGGAGGGAGGAGAGGGTCGAGTCAGGGAAAGTCACGTCCCACCTATTATCAAAAAACGCCCTATCGAACCGAGCAAGGATCGGGGGGTTGTCGATTTGACCAGGTGTACAGACGATCCGAAAGATGAAGCTCGTGAAGGGTAGTAGAGTTGATCAAGGAATTAAACTTAGCCGCACGACCAGCGTCGAAGCGATCATTGTTTTACTCGGACGGATCGCGGATGAGGTTGAAATCACCCACAACGAGCCAGGCGTCCGAGACGTGGGCAAGCAGGGTCACCATGTCTCCTACGAAATCATCCACAAGTGAGTGATCGGAGGGCCCGTAGAGATTTGTGACCGCCACACACGCGGCCGAGGAAGTGCAGGCCAACGTGGCAGTGAGAGAGAAGCGAGATTCAGAGGAGGAAACCAGGGAGTAGCGAGCAGGGTCCCAGGCTGTCACCACACCTCCGGGGCTCCCGTCCGCATCTTTGGTAACAAAATCCGAGAGGCGCCCCGGAAAGTCTAAGGCAGACAGCTTACTCTCCTGAAGGCAAACAAGACTAGGATTCGCAGAAATCAAGAGGTTTTTGACAACATCACATTTGTCCTTAGAACCCAACCCCTGGACATTCCAGGACAGCGTGCGGATAGTTCTCACAGAATTACTCCCCAATACAACGACACACACCGTAGCAGAACAAACTAAGGGAGACAACAACAAAGTGCAGGAAAGAGAGAAAGAAAGATACAAGCCAACCCGAGGGGAGGCAGATACACGACGACTTTGGGCTCGCCATCGCCCGGGCAGAAGCAGAGGTCAGGCCGCTAGTCATCGGGGGTGACGGTCACCGGGGCCAGGGAATGGAGGCAGCAGAGCGAAGCCCCGCCACCTTTTTCTTGCTCAAGGGGGCAAGAACACCATCCAGAATCTTGTCTTTCTCCGCCTTCGCCTTGAGCCTGGGGGAGCAGCCCGTCAGGGCTTCCTTTAGGGCTTTGAGCCTGTCCGCCTTGGCCTCGACGCTGACCCAGGCCGCACTCTCCTTCCCGGCCAGACGGAGACTGCGACGGGCTTCGCCTCCACCGCCCGCCACTTCAGCAGCAGGCGGGTCCTCGTCCAGCTAGAAAATGGTCACCGAAGAGCGGGAGCTCGCCGATCCAGAGAAGACTGGCGAACCAAGGAGGAGAGGAGCGGCGGGGAGAGGGGCTGGGTGGTGGGAAGGAAGGGGGAGAGCGCCGCCCAGGCCTGGGAGGGGCGGCGCGCCAAGCACACGCAGCACCGAAGCGAGTCTCCGCCCGCCGCCACGGCCGCGCCCCGGAAAAGGGGGAGCATCAACGACGCCACCGTGCCCCCGCCCTGCAGGCGTCCCCTGGAGGACGGAGGAGTTGTGCGCAAAAGGCGGCGGCGGGTCATGGAAGAAGGGAAGGTACAACCCTTCCCTTGTGAAGGAGTCAGAGACTGCCCAAGCGCGCACTGGCCAGACGGAAACCACCCGGACCCCGCATCAACTGCCGATAGGCCAGATGTCACAGGGCACATCCCACGAGCTGTGGAGGCGCACCACAACACGCACCGTGGCCAGCTCGCGCCCCGCAAGAACCAGCGGGTCGATTTCCAGCACCTTGCCAAAGGGTGCGAAGGCCGCCGCGATGCCGACGGGGTTGAGGTGCTCGGAGGGGAAGTTGGTGGCGGCGAGGAGGGCACACATCCCCACGTGCACTTCAGTGCGAGCATACTGCTCCTCGCGGTGGAGATCAATGCGCGCCCCCTCGTGCATGAAGGGTTGGTGGCGCATGGCTTCCTCGCGGTCCGCCGGGGTGGCAAAACGCAAGTACATGGCCCCGATCGACGAGGGGATGGTCTCGGGGAGGACGTGCCCGATGTCACGGAGGATGGCCGCCTGCACCGCCACCGTGTCGTTGTAGAAGGCATTGGGTGGCACGATGGTGACCACGGCGAGCCGCAGGGCCGCTGTGTAGTCGCCTTCCGGCATGAAGACCTCCACCGAGTCCGGGCGACGGGACTCGGCAGCGATGGAGTGCCCCGAAGACCGGGAGGACTCCGAGCCTTCCACCGACCCCGTGATGGAGGTAGGAACGCTGCCAGACCCCGAGCCTCCAGGGCCACGGGGGCGCGCAGCCGCAAGCCCTAGACCTGGGTTGCTGGCCACGACCGGCTCGAGGTGGCTCGTCACCGGAGAAGAAAGGACGGGTGATGGAGGCGGGGACGACACCACAGCGGAGCTGGAAATGTCGCGAAACCGCGGCTCACCGCACACCTCAGGGAGGGCCACCGTCGGCGAGCTGGGCCCCCAGTTTTGAAGCCCCCAAGGAGGGGCACGTCCTCCAGGGCCCTGGCAGCACGGGCGGCGGCAGAGGGGTACGGGGTGGCTGGACGCCGCGCAGGCGGAGGCGGTGGAGGAGGTGGTGGCGCGGCGGCAGTCACCGGCCTGGGAGGTGTGGTGTGGGCGGCGTGGCGTGGCGAGGACTTGCGAGGGGAAGTCATGGCACAGCGCGGCGAGCCGGCGCGGTGCCCCGAGACGCGGCAGCGGCGACAGCGAACAGGGTCGCGGCAGCTCCTGACGAAATGTAGAGTGGAGAGGCAGCGGTAGCAACCCGAGAGAGACAGAGGAGGGATGAAAGGGCGCGGGGCTGGTTTAGGGCTGTGGTTTGATGAGAGGAGCGCGTCTCGGTATGGGCTCCCCCCCCCACGCCAGCAGCGGAAGTAAATGCAGATGAGACAGCCGCCGCGGAGTCATAACCATCGCAGTCAATGCCGGGCGGACAGTCGCTACGGACAGTGTGGTTGTCACACTGGGACGCGACCAAACTCGCCGGTAGATCGGGCGCAGGATGGGTAGGAGATCTTTCGGGGGTTCTCGGCGAATCAGCGAGCGAAACATTAGCGTCTGGCAGGGGGAGCAAACCAAGGGAATTAAACCCCGACGGGATGGGGCACCAAATCGCCAAAAGCCTACGGCGGCTAGCGCCAGCCCCTACTGCAGTAAACCCCGGTTGGTGGCCTCGGTCAGCCCCGCGCGGCACGCGAGACATGCGCACAGCACGGGCCCGGGCTTTGGCCGCTGCAGCGTAGGCCCCGCCCTTAGAGACGAACAGAGAGAGGTTAATGGCGTGTAAAAGTCTAGGGCCGACGGCGACGAGGAACTCGGCGACGGCGGGGCTAGCCACCTCGACAGAGAAAACCAGAGCACGGTCGGGAGAGGCGACGAGCTTTTCATCGGGCGAGCAAAAGAAGTATGAGAGAAGATTTGCAACCCCGCTCGCCGAAAAGCATTTCGTCGGGAAAGGAGCAACGACCCAGAGAGCACCGGGAGGACCCAGCTCAGGGAAGGCCGCCGTGTCGCGAGAAACATAGGTGAGGAACGCGGCCAGCACACGCTGACGGAAGGCAATACCAGGACGCGGAACCGAGGCACGGGAATGAGCATGGGAGGAACAACCAACAGAGAGCGAGCTAGGGTTACCTGCAGGGCAGGAGCCAGCAGTCAGGGCGGCTTGGAGGTGGGTGGGGACGGCTGACGGACTTGGGGAGGAATGTAGGGGAGGGGCGGCGGCCGTGCCCAGGGGCGCGGCAAGGGCGCCCGGCGAGTCGCCAGGCGAGTCGCAGGAGCCCTCACACATCCCTCAGTTTAGCCAACCACTGTCACTGTTAATTAGCCCATTACTCAACTATTTATTTAACCGGCCGTTAGTAGGCCTAATTAATTAGCCATTACAGTTTACAAGCCCAACATACATGTCTGCCCGGGTAAGCCATGATTTCTCCCATTGTTTATTAGCTGCGTAGGTTGTCGATAAATCATGAGTGGACATGCAGCCACGCGAGGTCGATATCATGTCCACTCATTCCCATGTGATTCGTGCAATTTTTGTACGACGAGCATGTATAGCGATTTATGCACATGGTGTCAGCGTGGTATAGTTTTAGTATTTCACAATCAATAAATGAGCATGCCCACCACACAATAACTACACGGATCCCATGCTATTGATTAGAGGAGGGAATATCTTATTATTTGCAGCATACATCCAGGAGCGACCAGCACCGTCACATGCATCTTCTTCCCATTTCTTGTCCATTGCGTAACTCCTCTTTCACTCTCATGCTTCTCTAGTTCTTGCTCTTTGTTCATGACATTGCTAGCCAGAACAAATACATGAAGATGTAGACTTTCTTTTGTTTTTTTGGAGATAGGGCATTGTCCAGTAGACAGCGAGCCCGGGCAAGTGCCCAGGGTCGCTGCTGGTTCCGCCCTTGCTTTCCTGGAATCATTGATTTACTTGTCACTAACCAATAAATTTGTCAAGGGTAATTTTGTCCTAACACCTCTATATATAATTATGCGTCTTTGTCATCGTGCCAAAAATAATACAGATTACATAAAAGAATGAAGGGAGTATGAGTTAGACAATATACAATTAAGAACTTTTAATATACAGTGATGTTTTTAATATATGGCGTACATTTTTTATTTACAGTGAACTATTTTTAATATATGATGACAATTTTAAAAACATATGGTGAATTTTTTTAAATATATCTTGAGCATTTTTATGTACGGTGAACGCTTTTAAAATGGGATAATTAGATTTATGCCCCTAGTTGTGTCCCACTCGTCTGTTTTACCCCTAATTCCCAAAAGTCACCGGTTCTGTCCAAGTCACTTTGCTCCTCTTATGCTTTTGCCCTTTGACCGTTTGACCGTCAGTTTGAAAACTTCATAACTAATTCATACTAAATCAGAAAAATGCAAATAAGATACCAAAATGTTTAGAAAAACATCACCTATATGTGAGTCTCATTTGCATTCATGAAAATAGTGTTGGAAAGTGCCCAACCAAGTGTTAGCTCTTATGCTGCCACCATGAATAGTAAAATCTAAAAATGTTCAAATTTTTTTTAAAAAAAGTTGGTGGCAAAGAACGACAAATGTTTTAAGTGTCTGCCAAGTTTCATCAGGGAATAACATTCATGGAAGTCGTGGCAAAAAAATAATCTATTTTGGAGTGCTGATTGTTTTTTTTTTGCGGCGGCACCCATGAATGTTATTCCCTGATGAAACTTGGCAGGCACTTGAAACATTTTTCATTCTTTGCCACCAATTTTTTTAAACTTTTTTAGATTTTACAATTCATGGTGGTAGCAAAAGAGCTAAAACTCGGTTGGGCACTTTACAACACTTTTTTCATGAATGCAAATGACACTCACATATAGGTCATGTTTTTCTGAACATTTTGGTATCTTATTTGCATTTTTCTGATTTAGTATGAATTAGTTATGAAGTTTTCAAACTGACGGTCAATCGGTCAAAGGGCAAAAGCATAAGAAGAGCAAAGTGACTTGGACAGAACCGGTGACTTTTGGGAATTAGGGGTAAAACAGACGAGTGGGACACGACTAAGGGCATAAATCTAATTATCCCTTTTAAAATATACAGTGAACATTTTTTTATATAAGATGAAAGTTGTTTAAATAAACACTAATTATTTAAAAAAATATATGTTTTACTTTTTCGTATAGTTTTATATTATTTTAGAAACATAAATAAATTCCAACCACTTTATTTTCAAAAAATAAATTTGAAACCAAAAGAAAAAAAACACTCAAGTGAGTTGCCCTATTGGGTCAACCCATTTGCACTTTCCTTGACGTGTCACCTCGCCTATTAGCCCGAAATCACTACTTAAGGATACTGTTTACAAAGGTCACACCAACCTTCTCCTGTGCTAACTATTTGCACACTGCATGTGCCTCACTTGTCATAACCTGGTTGTTTTTTTCGTTGATTCGTTTATTCAAAATCTTTTATCTCTTACACTGTGTATCCAAATCCCGAACCATTTTTATCATTGGATTTCTCGCATTGAGGTCTTTGAAACTAGATCTCATGTTAATAGATTTTGATGAACTTTTTCACACAGAAAAAGCACCGAAGCCGAAAACACGATAAAAAGAAAAAGGTAAAAAAGAAAACCAGAAGAAACAAAACAACAACCAAGAAAGACGAATAACAATAAAAAGGAAAAGAAACAAAGCCCAAATGCTTGGTTGATGTGTTTTACCCTTTTCCCCTTTATCAAACTGTTTCATGATTGGCTTATTTTGCAGATAAACCCAGAAAGACAAAACCTGTTAAGCGAGGGCATAAATAAAGTTGAATTCATCGTTGGCGAGGTCTTCAGAGCTGCGCTGGGATGGAAGATAACTCGCTGGATTGTTGCAACCTAAAATGAAGCATTCCATCAGTAAAAGCTCCTTTCGACTTCTGCCGACGGCTGCTGAACTATCTTATACCTCCCTAGTTCGGTGCTTATGTTCTTTTGTGTGTCGTTAAAACTATGTACAACCTAAGACAGTAAACATCCGTTATGGAGATCTGAGCTATGGATATCCCAAGAGGATGAATGTTGAAGTTTAAACATTGTCCTTTGGGTTATCGGCAATACTATGTTGATATAGCCTCACTCTTTGTGATCTGGATAGACAGATGGGCTAGCCCATGTTGTTTTATCTCAGATTGTCCATCGTGTCTTTCTTAGTCCCCTGCTGTTTAGCTGTAGTATCTGGGTGGTTTGACATGTGGTTTCTAATAATAGAAAACGGAGAGAGCGCTCTTTTTGTCAATTTCTTTTTTAAATTTTGAACTAAAACCACGACACTAATTCTTGAAAGGGGGGAGTATAACCGATCGATGGCGATAGGCATATGTATTCAAATACGCACCCTAATAACAGTGATTAGCATAACCTTTTTCACACACAACATACACCCAACTTTTTACAAACTAGTAAAAGAGCCCATGCACTGCAACACCCATGTTCTTTATTTCAACATCCATTAGAGGAATCGGAAAATTTGTGGGTTGGTCAGCTCTTTGCAGTCAAATTTTGAGTCAAGGCCCCAATAGGTTAATTTTCTTTATTTCAACATGCACTACAAGAATCAGGAAATTTGTCGTCTGGTCAACTCTTTACCGCCAGCTTTTTGTTGTGGTGATGACAAAGACAGATTTTCCGTCTATTTGCTACTTTGTCGTCTATTTTTGTTTGGCTGACGACAAAGACGGACTTTGTCGTCTCTTTTTGTTGGCTGACGAGAAAGACATACTTTGCCATCTGTTTTTATTCGGCTGACCGACAAAGATGGATTTTCTCGTCTATTTTTATTTGTCTGATGGCATAGAGAAAATGCACTACACAGATTGATGACGTGGCGAAAGTTGTCCTAGCTTCCCATTGGTTGGGCTCTCCCTCCCACAGATCAGTGCCGTGGCAAAGGCAACCCACCCCCACCACCGGTTCTTCTCTCTCTCTCTCTCTCTCTCTCTCTCTCTCTCTCTCTCTTTCTGAGCAAGGACCTCCGCCTCCTGCCGCTCCACTGGCTGACGACCTATGGCCTCTGCCTCCCGTCGCACCGCCGACATCTAGCAAGCCGCCGGCATGCGACCTCTGCCTCCCGCAATTCTGCCAGCCGATGACCCCCGCCTCCTGTTGCTCCGCCGACTCATGACCTCCGCCTCCTATCGCTCTGCCCGCAGCAGCCACTCCCGTGACAACGCCTCAGCAGGCCTCCTTCTTCTCTATCCTTCCTCTGCTTCTCCTACATGCGACGTCTCGGAGCACCCCGCCTGCCTCGCATTCGTTATCTGCTACATCCAGCGATCTGGCCCAACCCCGTCGTTCATGCGTCTCTGATGCCGTAACCGGCGTCATCTTCGTCGCCAGCCAACCGCATGTTATCGCCCCGCTCTCGCTCTGCACTCGTATGCATTGACCGCATCGCACATAGGCAGTGGTAGCTGCCGGCGCCCATGGAGCAACGATGTTGAGGTTTTTTTAATACTTACAAATCTCTTTGTCGTGAGACTAAAAAATAGTAGGTAAAGAGTTGCTGTTAAATGGACATTCCCTGAATATGCTTTCCTTTGCCACAGTCATGGTCTAACTGACGATAGAGAGGTTTGGCCGACGGCATAGACTCTGCATGATGAAAAGCTGACGGCAAAGTAGCTCTTTGCCGATTTATTCTTCACCAATTTTGTTTGCCATTGGCAAGCGGATGACAAATTCTTTGTCGTCTGCTTGACAACAAATTTCCTGATTCCTGTAGTGAAGACATCTTATTTTTGTTTTTGTTTTTCCTCTGTCCTATTCTCGTATACAATGATCATAGTGCTTACAGAACCACAACATGGCTGAATCTGGTCAATTATAGGTTGTCTCTCTATCGGCATAAGATGAGATTTTTCCCTTGTTAGGTTTTGCCAAGACGTGCATGCGTGGTTATCGATGGTTGCTTTCGTCTCCAATTTTGTTTGTCGAGGGGTTCATTTGTAATCCAGATTGGCACTGGTATGAAAGAAAGACGGATCATGCGCTATTGGTAAAGGTTGCACTCTAAATAGCATTTTAAAAATGGTAAGAGGTAAAATAACATCATATTCGGATTCTACATGGTTTTCTAATCAAATTCAACATATAACATGTTAATATTGAAGTTATGGTTTAAAAGGTATGGATATTTCAAAAAAACATTTGTTCTATGTGGATTATGGGTTAATTACCATCAAAGACATGGTGTTTTCTGTAAAGATGTAGAAGCGATTTGTTTGAAATCTGTTAGTTAATTACCTAAAAGTGTAGGGGGTTTCTATAAAATAGAAAAAGTACCATTTAGTCCCTTAAAGTAGGATTGTGGGTTAATTCGTCAAACCATAAGGTGTTTTCTATAAAAAGGCATGACGAACGGGCAGAAATACTACTCACTTTTTTAGCGGCTATGGATATAGATATCGATTTTGTTTGTGATAAAGCCCCCAGATCTATATTGAAGATCAAACAGCCGTACAAACACCCCAAACAAACCAGAAAATACATCCAGGTCCCTGGAGAATCTAGCTACCACATCTCCTAGTGCGAGTCGAGGGTGCGGCGCAGCCGCCGCCACTTCACCCGGAGCCAACCAGGCCTTGAATCTCACGGCATCTAGCGGACGGGAAGTCTCCAATGTTGAGTCCAGAAGGACCGGCACACCAGGGATGAGGCCACAGCCAAAGGAATCCTGCAAAGAACTAGGAGGCAGAAACCACCGTCGGCGTCTAGAACGACCTCCAGCAGCAAAGGACCAACCCCACCTCCAGCTAGATGAAAGAGGGGGACACCATACTCACGAGCTCCCCAGCGAGGTCTCCACTGGCCAGATAACGCCGGACGAAAAGGGAACTTGAGGACCAAGCCGCCGCACCATGCCATCTCCTACACTGGATGATGCCGGTGATCATTCGCAAACACAACACCACCCCAATCCCGCGCCGCCGAAGAGAACGCCAGGAAGGAGGGAGGGGGTGAATCCATTATTCGAGGGCAACTTCGAATCCTCCATCACAACGACGCCATCGGAGACTAAAACTACCCTATCTACACGTCGGGGGCCGAGGATCGAGATCCCACCTCCTCCATCCGCCGGAACGGTGACCGGAGGAGGCAAGTATCGATGACCAAGCCGGCGGGAGGAGGGGAGAACTCTCGGTCAGCCCCTGTCGCCGCCTCTCTCTTGGGTAACCGCTATAGGACAACGAAAGCCCTGAGGACTTAATAATGTAACTGCTACAATCTGTAGTGTACGTCAGTGATTGATTAGCATAATGTAATTGCTCGAACAATATCATTCCCTTTCCTTTGTGTAAATCGAATAATATCATTGAGGGGAACCTAGTTAGCCGATGTAAACTGCGAATAATATCATCAAGAGGACTTAATTAGCCATACATGTAGTGGTGGTAGTCCATATGTTTGGTGCAGCGAAAAGAAGTTTAATAGTACGAGAGGGACATTATCTATCATTTTCAACGGGCCTTTTATAATCGATCGGTCAGCTTGATGCTCATGCAAGTGCTCCTGTGGCCCCGTCACAACTGCATCGACCACACCATACGTTATGATAATATAGGTCACATCTCACATCACATGCATGCTCATCAATCAAGCCTGAAACTCCACTAAAAGAAAAGAAAATCAAGCCTGAAACTCCACTAAAAGAAAAGAAAATCAAGCCTGAAAATGAAAATGCAATGAAAGATTATCTCGACGGAAAGGAGCTGGCGGATGCATGAATGCAGAAAGAGCCGATCAACCGAAAATCCCATTCTACTCCCGAGCACATTTAAGCTTTGGATGAACAGTAAATTCCTTTTTTGCGGGAGGGATGAACAGTAAATTCCGGAAAAAATTTGAAAAAAAACAAAAAGTTCTGAATTTTTTGGGCGCAAACTTTGACAAATGTTCTTGGCGCTTGCAAATTTTCATCCTGAAAAGACATTTCTGAAAGTCATGAAAAAAAACACTCCGAAATGCTTTTTTTTAGCACGACTTACACGGATGTTATTTCGGGGTGAAAATTCACAAGCACTGAGAACATTTGTCAAAGCTTGCATCAAAAAACTTCAGAATATTTGCTATTTCTTTTTCATTTTACTGCTTGTGAATTGTGATAGCGCATATGAGCTCAGGACGGATACTAGGCGTCCATGACCAAGGAACGGTCTATAGATACGGAATTCCAAATCCAAAAGGAAAGGAAACGGAGAAGCTGGGGAGGAGGGCCGGAGAGGGACAAGACGAGGTGGGCGGGCCCCGCCCCCAAAGATTGATTATTTGAGCTGAGCTGCGTCAGCCATTTGCAACTACGTACGCACTTTTCACGTCTCCTTGCTCGCGAAGCAACCTGCGCCGTCGCCTCGCCGTCGCCGGTGCAGCAATCACGACAGCCGGCCGGTCGCCGCAGCGCACGTCGAGGAGGACGGGACGGACGGGCCGGAGGGGGCAGGAGGAAACACGACAGCCACGCCCCGGGGCCCGCGCGGCAGGTGGGTCTCTGGCTTAGCTTAGCTCGAAGAAGAAGTAATCCCGTCTCGCTGGCTGTCTGGTGGGACCGGGCCCGCCACACACAAGCTACGTACTACAACTGTGCCAGGCTGTGCGAATCCGACGTGGCCTAGAGCGACCTCGTGCGCGTGCGTGCTGGTGCCGGGTCCGGGGGCATTCTCGTCCTTCCGTCCGTCCAGAGGGCCTTTGACTCCACGGCGGCCACTCCCCTGTCACATACGCCGTTATCTGACGCTCACGGGCCGGCTTGCTTTTCGTGGACCGGACCGGCTTTCCGCTGGATCATGGGCGCCACGAAAAGATTTGGCTTGAGATTTTCATCTGTCAGGGCATCTGTCTGTCCGAATACCTGCTTTTTCTTGTTTCTTTCGGCGAACTGGTGACAGATGCTGCTGCGGTGCATGCTGGGACGGGAATCGGGTCTACTCATGCGCGGCGAACCAAAGCTGGCCACTCCTTTTTCTGTGGCTCAAACATCTGGTGCTTATGCTCTCTTCAAATTTATTATACGGAACCTGCAAATGTATGTTTGTGTTAATGGAAATGTTTGCAAAAAGTATTTTTTTAACCAATCGCAAAAAATATTATCACGTGAAGAAAGTAATAGCTGAAACTCTTCATCGCCTATAGAGAAAAAAAATGTCATTGTAGCTTCAGCTCCGCGTGTGGTAACACCAGTTAGGGCGCGGATGGTTCGACCCTCCTTCCCCACAACAAGTCTCCTCCACCGGCGGTGCTCGCGGTCCGGCGCTAGCTGGTTTTGTCTCCACTTCCCTTGTTGTTTTCTTTTTTTTAATAGGAAAACGGCTCTGGCCCTGGCTCCATTGCATAACAACGAAACCAAATTATTCAATACAAGGTTTTTGAAAAGAGTGAGCTCACTGAGGGAAACAAAAGGGGCTGCCTAAGCGAAAGAGAAAGATGGCTAGGTTGTACCAGTTAGAAGAGAAAAATGCATACAAGAAAAAGGACCTCACATACAAACATCACTCCTCGGCCGAAAGTAAGAAGATCAGCACTGCAAGCTCTCGGGGAGGGATGCAGGAGACCAACACCAGCATTAGGCTTCAGAGACCATCTGCTCTAGGTCCAAGAGAATCAGAGCATTGGGTGAGTGCTACCCAGTGTGTGGCTACATCTGCAGCGGTGGATGTTGAGCAAATTTTCACCATATCCACCAGCAAGATTTGGCAAGTCCAACAGTGGGTGGCTACATCTGCAGCGGTGGATGTTGAGCAAATTTTCACCATATCCACCAGCAAGATTTGGCAAGTCCAACAGTGGGTGGCTACATCTGCAGCGGTGGATGTTGAGCAAATTTTCACCATATCCACCAGCAAGATTTGGCAAGTCCAACAGTGTGTGGCTACATCTGCAGCGGTGGATGTTGAGCAAATTTTCACCATATCCACCAGCAAGATTTGGCAAGTCCAACAGTGTGTGGCTACATCTGCAGCGATGGATGTTGAGCAAATTTTCACCATATCCACCAGCAAGATTTGGCAAGTCCAACAGTGTGTGGCTACATCTGCAGCGGTGGATGTTGAGCAAATTTTCACCATATCCACCAGCAAGATTTGGCAAGTCCAAAGCATAGGACCTCCCACAACGATAGTATAAATGTAGTTTTTCACCAGATCTTCTGCATACCAGACCAGACGAATATGGTTGAAATAGATGTTATTTTGAGTTTTCAGAGAGCCCAAAGGGGCTGCTACATGTACCATGTTAGCAACAATGTTTTTATCACCACTAGTCGAAGATGGAAAACATGCATGTCAGGAGTATCTCCAAATCCAGTGAGTCTAGTGATCACTCTCCAAAGTTCAATCAAAACAACACATTCAAAAAATAAAATGCTTGCAAGATTCAATTTCAGCACAAAAAAGACAAGTTAGATTAGGGATGTTGTCTCTTGTGCAGATTATCTCTACTGAGCTCTATGAGGATCCTCAGATGACACATTGCAGGGTGTTAACAGACAATACATATGCTCTTGTTAGTGGAACTGTTCGCGAAAAATAATTATTCATTGTATTAATACATATGAAAAAATAGGTAAAACTCACAAGGTACAAAAGAAAAAAAATGCCATTTGTAGCTTGAGCTTTGTGCCCTGTAATGCCGGTAAGTGCACACATGGTTAGACCCTCCTTGCCCACATTCGCTCTCCTCCACCGGCGATGCTCATGATACGGCACCTAGCTGGTTTTATCTCCACTTCCCTTGTTTCATCACCCCGCATGTCGCGTGTTTGGACATCCGCCACAGTTATGGCTGCCGAGCCACATGTCTCAAGTGCTCCTCCGAGGCAGAAGGGCGTCGGGATTACACACCTCACAATCAACTAGTCCCGCGGCGACGCAAACCAATGTTCTTCCTTGCTTTCCCTCGTTCTCCTTCTCCTTCTCCTCGTCCCGATCCCTCCTCCGAATCAAATTCGATGGAGACGGCCGATGTAGCGGCGTCCATCCATTTTAATTTCCCATCAGAATTCCCAGTAAATAAATGGTTGAAAAAGAAACGAAGAATCACCAATCAATCAAGAAAACAAAAAGCAGAATGGCGCGTGGCAGTGGAACGGAACGGCGTTAGGACATCTAACGGCGGAGAGGAGACGAGAAGGATGGAAGCGTCCCGGCTACGCTGCCGCTCTGACAGCCCGGCCCCACGCGCTTCCCCCGCCGCTGGGGTGGAAATATTCCCATTCCCCGTTCCACTCGGCCCGGTCTGGTCGCCGCCGGTTAAAACGCCACCACCCACCACCAATCATCCCCAACCTCCTCCCCTCCCCTCCCTCATCCCCCCCTGCTCCCGCGCCGCCCTCCCTCCCTCCCTCCCTCCCTGCTCCGATCCACCGCGCAGCTCCAGCTCCAGCTCCTTCTTATCCAGCTCAGTCGGATCTGGTCCTGCGGAAAGCCCGCGCCTTTTTTCCACCCATGGATCGGTGGGCGGCCACGGCGGCGCCGGCGGGGGTGGCAGGGACGCCGTCCTACTGGTGCTACAGCTGCGAGCGGTTCGTGCGCACGGCGGGCGACGCCGGGCTGGTCTGCCCCGGCTGCGACGGCGGCTTCCTGGAGCAGATGGACGCGCCGCCGCCGCGCAGGGCCGCCGCGCCCTCCGCCTTCCTCCGCCGCCGCGCCGCGGAGGCGCTCACCGAGGTCCGGCCCCGCCGCGGCAGGCGCGGCGGCGCCTCGGGCGACCGCTCGGGGTCGCCGTACAACCCGGTCATCGTGCTCCGCCGCTCCGCCGCGCCGCCCGGCGACGAGGCCCCCGGCGCCACCAGCAGCTTCGAGCTCTTCTACGACGACGGCGCCGGATCCGGCCTCCGCCCGCTGCCCGAGAGCATGTCCGACTTCCTCATGGGCTCCGGCTTCGAGCGCCTCCTCGAGCAGCTCGCCCAGATCGAGGCCGGCGGCTTCGGCGCCGTCCGCCCCTGCGACAACCCGCCGGCCTCCAAGGCCGCCGTCGAGTCCATGCCCACCGTCGTCGTCGCCGCCTGCCACGTCGGCGCCGACTCCCACTGCGCCGTCTGCAAGGAGGCCTTCGAGCTGGGCGACGAGGCCAGGGAGATGCCCTGCAGCCACATGTACCACCAGGACTGCATCCTGCCGTGGCTCGCGCTGCGCAACTCGTGCCCCGTGTGCCGGCACGAGCTGCCCACGGATGTGGCGCGGCCTGCTCCGGCGAGCGACCTGGGCGCCGCCGATGACCAGGGCAGCAACACCGGGGCTGATGCTGGCAGCGAGGAGGAGACAACGGTGGGGTTGACGATTTGGCGACTCCCTGGTGGAGGCTTTGCCGTCGGGAGGTTCGCTGGTGGCCGGAGGGCCGGCGAGAGGGAGCTCCCAGTTGTCTACACCGAGGTGGACGGCGGTTTCAACAATGGCGGTGCACCGAGGAGGATCTCATGGTCATCAAGAGGGAGCCGTTCGTCGCAGAGGGGAGTTATTAGACGCATGTTCGACAACATGTTTGCTTGCTTTGGGCACACCCATTCGACCAATGTGACTCGAGCCTCATCATCGAGGTCGGAGTGGAGCTCGGTTTTCGCCCGTGGACTGAGGAGCCGCAGCACAAGCTGGAGATCCCAAGATAGCCACGCCGATGCGATCGCCAGGTGATGACTGCATCACACATCGGGGAACATTGGCATTAGATGTTGGAGAGCCGCAGATGTTTGCTTCCGTTTGATGTTTTCTACTATATATAAGTCAGTTGAGAGATAAAGAGGATTTGTAGAGCGCAAATTGCATGCTGTTTTGTACATAGAGGAGCAGAACTAGAGATGTTGCAATGGGAATGTCCTCAAGTTTGCGTATTCAAGAAGGTCGGTCTTCCTGTTGCATTTTGGAGTATCATCCAGCAAGACAAAGTTTGTTACTGATCGATGCAAGCATCTGGATAGTGAGCTCTTGAATTGTTGGCAGTGCTCAATTGTTTCTTCGAATTCCATCTCGCTCAATGCGACGGGGTTCATCCATTGTAACCATGACTTGTTGGAAGGTTTAGACCGTAGCAAAGATTCAATAAAGCATCACTCAAGATATTTTCTGCTCTTCAATTGGATATATCACTGTACTGATCAAGGTCACCCTTTCATCCTTGTTTTCTTGCTTTCCTCACCAGGTATACTGTCTTTTCCAGCAAAGGCAGCTGAGTTGACTGTGTTTTTGTGTGCTCTGTTACTATTGTCACCATCTTTACGTTCTTGTCATACTTTCTAATCCAAAAGAGAACAAAAGGATCACCATTTTTGTGAAATATCTTCATCCAATCTGTTGTTTCCAGAAAAGAAAGATCCAAGCACCTTTGTTTTTATGTGAAGCAGAGTTGCACAATAGACAATACTCGTCATATAATGATATATAAATTGTTTTGAGCACTCAATTATTTCTTGAAATAACATCCTGCTCCGATGTGATGGCTGGCTTATTGATTGTACCCATGACCTGTTGGAACTTGGAAGGTTTAGATGCTGCAGCAGAGATTCAACATAACATCATTCAAGATATTTTCTGCTTCAGCCTGCAGTTTCTTTTCCAGCTCTTCAGTTGGATATGATTGTATTGATCATGGTCACCTTCTCTTCCTTCTTTTCTTGCTTTCTTCACCAGGGACAGGAGGTCATATTTTTCTGTCTTCTTGAACAAAGCCAACGAGCTGAGTGTCTTTTTTATGTTCTTTGACTATTTGTTGCCATCCTTACATTCCTGTCATAGTTTCCAAAAAAAAAAGGAGTCACCATTTGTGAAATACCTTCATGAAATCTGCTGGCATCTCTCTCAGAAGAGAAAGATCCAAAGAACACTTTTGTTTTATGTGAAGCAGAACTGCACAACTCATCACATTAGGATAGTAAATTCATTCCAGCTCTATGTGATAGATAGTCTGCATAACTACAATTCCATTCTGGTATCCAATGTTTTGCAATCAAAGTTGTAATTCTGGAAACGGTCCATGTAGCTGCTGCAGTGCCTTGTGTTTCCCTGATCGCCAATGATTCATGTCCTGTCCTAGTCCTGCCACTATTTATTTATTTATTTATTTTTGCTCTGGTTGCTGAGCTGCAGTTGCAGAGTTCTGTTGGTTGTTGGTGAAGGAAGATGCCAGTCTGTTCTGTCTTTTGTTGCTGGTGCATGTGCTACTACGACTACTCTTTTTATATGTGGAGGAAAGATCTGGTTGTTTCCACTGCAGATCAGTTGTAGTTGTAGACTGTCACCATGATCTTATTTGTTCCAAGAAATGTTCATGATCTCTGGAACTACCTGAGACTAAATTAGTACAGGAGCTAGGTGTGCAAAATATTTATTACTCCCTCCGTCCCAAAATAAGTGTCTTGGCTTTAGTTTAAATTCGATTTTTTGAAATAAAGCCGAGACACTTATTTTGGGACAGAGGGAGTATGTTTTATTGAGTTGATATTGCTACTTTCCTTGGTCAAGTTAATATCTGTGAGTTATTTTTTTTTAACATATTAGCACTCTGACTTCCCCTCAAAAAAAAAAAGCACTCTGACTATGAGTGACTGAGATGAAGGTAAAGATGGTATGGGCTGTGGATTGTTCCTGGGCCTTAATAGAAGCTTCTCTTTTTATTATTTCTTCCTCCATACACTTCAGTTCATTTGCATCTAAAAAGGAAAAACCTTCAGTTTATTTGAATGCTCTGCTTCCCTAATTTAAACTAAAATTGTGTGATCTGCACGCTTCAGTTCGTCCAGTTACTTCCGACTTATGAAGGGCTCTGATTTAATTCTTTTGGACTTAGATAATTTAAAATAATGAAGGCCGTCATTTTATTTTATTGGTTTATTGAAAGGAATAGGTTATCATGATTCCCCGTAAATGCAAATAAATCCAGGAAAATATATATGATTTTCCCATGTTAGTTAAACTTGAGATGCTACAGGCCCCCTTTTGATCAAGCTCCAATACAGAAGAATATTGGCAGAAATGTAGAAGAGACTATCAATAATTACAATGTTGAATAAATAGATTACGAAAATCTATAAAAATGGATATATTGATATTGATTTGCTATTGTTATTTTCATATGGGTAATGTGTTGTATTGAGTTGATATTGCTAATTTTTTGGGACCAAGTTAGGGTTCCTTTTATTCAAAGGACTTTCGTAGGAACTTTGGACGATTAGAATCGTTAGGAATTTATCCTATGTTGGTTGTTTGATTCATAGAATTGAATCCCATAGGATTTTTTCCTAAGGATTTCTTTGTACTACTTTCCATAGGATTTCTAGCATCCACTCAAACCTCTTTAAAAGAATCATTAGTTTCCTATGATACAATTAAACAAACCAAAATCCTGTAGGATTGAGATGGGCATGCCATGCCAATCTTATGTTTTTGCATCCTACAAATCAAAGAGCCCCTAAATATTTTTTGCTTTGAGTTACATTGTGCTTTTATGTTAGCACTTTGAGTGAGTGAGGTGAAGGTAAAAGAAAGCGAAATTGGAAAGGAGTGTGACGCAGGACCTCGGTTCATTTGCATCTATATAAGGAAAAAAACTTTAGTTCATTTGAGTGCTCTGCTTCCCTAATAAAAATAAAATAAAATTGAGTGCTCTTCTCGTTTCAGTTCATCCAGTTATTTTAAACTTAACAATGGCTCTTATTTAATTGTTTTGGACTAGGATAATTTAAAATAATCGACGCCATTGTTTCAATTTTTTGGTTATTGACATTAATAGGCTGTCATGATCTTTAATAATTGGAAATAACTCCAGGAAAACAAATCTGGTTTCCCTTGTTAGTGCAAAACTTGAGATGCAGGCCCTTTTGTGAGCAGACTCCACATAATAATTTCCCATGTTAGTTAAAACTTGCGATGCTACATGCCCGTTGTTGAGCTAACTCCAATATTGAAGAAAATTAGCAAGAATGTAGAAGAAACTATCAATAACAACAATATTGAATAAATAAATTATCAATATATAAAATAATGGATATATTGATATTGATTTGATATAATTTGTATTCATAATTTTTATATATGCTTGGTCAAACTTCAAAATCATTGACTTTTTGACTCAGTTTATACGCCATTTATTTGGAGATGGAGGGAGTGTGTTTTATTGAGTTGATATTGCTAAGTTTTCCAGGACCAAGTAAATATTGTTGTTGTGAGTTAAATTTTGTTTTATGGCAGCCTGAGGTTTTTTTTCTAGACAATATGGTAGACTGAGGTGAATGTAAAAGAAAACGGAATAGGAAAGAATGTATGGGCTGGGCCCAAATAGAAGATTTTCTGTTTGTTATTTCTTTCTTCATGCGCAGGCCTTCGGTTCATTTGCATCTAAAGAGAAAAAAAACGAAGTAGGCTGTCATGATCTAATTCAGTGCTCTGCTGACCTAATAAAAATACACTCCCTCTGTAAACAAATATAAGAGCAGTCAGATCACTAGAGGAAGTAATAAATTGAGTGCTCTTCCTGCTTCAGTTCATCCAGTTAGTTTAAACTTACTAATGGCTCTGATTTAATAGTTTTGACCTTGGATAATTTTAAATAATCAAGGCGACTGTTTTATTTTATTAGTCTATTGAAATTAATAGGCTGTCATGATCTCAAGTAAGTGCAAATAACTCAAGGAGAAAACCTGATTTCCCATGTTAGTGCGAAACTGAGATGCTAGCCCTCTTTGGGAGCAAACTCTACATAATAATTGCCCATTTTAAAAAAATGTTGTAACTCATTATTCATCACCCCATTTCCCAAAAGATCACACATCCGCATAAATATTCCAAACATGTACAAAATACAAGTAAATACCCATGTTAAATAATAATTTGTGGGTATTGTCATCATCATCTTATTTGTTCTAAGAAGTATTCATGGTTTCTGAAACACCCCAAGGCAAAATTAGTACAAGACCTTAGATGTGCAAAATTTACTATGTTTTATTGAGTTCATGTTGCTAAATTTTCTAGGACCAAGTTAATATTGTTAGTGTGAGTTTATTTTTTTTAGAATCACCTTTTCTTAGATGTTAGCACTCTGAGTGATTGAGTATTTTCTGGGGAGCAAACTCTGAGTGATTGAGGTGAAGGTAAAGAAAACCAAATAGGAAAGAAGGTATGGGCTGGGCCTGAATAGACATGCCTTCAGTTCATTTGCGTCTAAAAAGGCCTTCATTTCATTTGCATCTAAAAAGAAAAGGCCTCCAGTTCATTTGAGTGCTCTGTTCCGTCGAAAATAAAAGATAACTGAGTAGCCTAAAGAAAAAAGATAACTGAGTGCTCTGCTTACTGTAATCAAATTCAGTTGGTTTAAAATAATTAAGGTGATTTAATTATTTCGAATTGGGATAAATTCATTCATGTGCCAATGTTTTCTTTTTTGGTTTATGGAAATTAATAAATTCATCATGATTTCCAGCAATTGCAAATAACTCAAGGAACAGTTCCCATGTTTGGTGCAAAACTTGGGTTGTACAGGCCCTTTGTGAGCTGTGCATCGTCTTTCAAACTCGAAACTCCACATAAATGATTTGCCAAGTTCAAATAATGTTGTAGAAAATTATCCTTCACACCATGACCGCTCGTTCACACAAACAATCCAAACATATACCCAATGTATGCAATTCAGATAAACACATATGTGTACAATGCCACACCGAAAAACCAAAGTGAAATTAAGCACTCTATATATGCACGTGAAGAGTCAAATCAAATCACCCACTCGATTTAACAGATGGATACATCAGTCCCATATCATGACCACGGCCATGACAGCGACGCCGGTGAGCACGCCGAGGAACTTGAAGATGGGCTTGTCGAAGTAATTTGGTTGCTGTGGGCGGTACCCCTTGGCCATGAGGTGGTTGATGGCGACGTAGACGAAGACCCCTGTGGCGATCCCCATGGAGATGGCATATGTCCAGTCCGCCGCCGGGCCCTCCGCCGTGGCGTCAATGGCGATACCAATGCCCACCCCAACCGGGCTTGACACGGCGAACGCTAGCGAGTAGAGCACCGTCATGAGGAACGGGCGCTTGGGGATCATTCGGAGGAGCGCAATGCCCATGGCCACCGCCGCAAAGATCTTGTGGAGCCCGATCGTCCAGAGGTTCCTCCATGCCTCGCCCTTGGTCGCTGCAATTTTAATTGATTTTGATCAATCTTTTGAAACATATGAATTTTGATCAATCTTTTGACACAAACTATGAAGCTGCATACGTGGAAAATTATGAAATGGCTCTGTGGTGTTCACCTGCAACGCCAATGGCGATCCCCTCGAAGATGGAGTGGAAGCAGAGCGCGACGATGAGGAGGATGGCGTCCTCGAAGGACGACGTCGCCGTCATGAGCATGGGGTGCGCGTGCGCCGCCGCCGGCTCCGCCGACGTTGACTCGCCGTCCTCCTCGGCCTCTTTCTGGATGGGCGCCGCCTGGTTGACCCTCTGCCTGCTGGCGACGGCGACGATGGCGACGTCGCTGAGCATGGTGAGGAGGAAGCCGACGCACACGAGCATGAAGGAGAAGGGGTAGGGGCTGTGGGTGAGGGCGTTGAAGGTGGAGGTGGAGCCGGCGAGGAAGTGCATGAGCGCGGTGCCGAGGAAGATGCCGGCGGCGAACTGGGTGCCGAGGAGGAGGAAGGCCTCGTTCCAGCGGCAGAAGTAGGGGGACACGCCGCCCAGGAAGGTGAACACCAGCAGGATCACCAGGCACCACACCTTCACGGCGATCAGGCCCCTGGACCGGAGCCCGCCACCGCCGACGCCAGCGTCGCCGTGGTGGCCCTCGTCGTCCTCCTCATCGCCGTCACCGTGGTCGACGCCGCCATGGCCGCTGGCCTGCTGGAAGAAGCAGGTAAGCAGCAGCAGCGATAGCAGCAGCAAGGTGCTAATGAGATTAGACGTCCTCCTCGTCGACCTTGCCATCTTCGCCATGGTGAACTGATGATGATGGTTTCTTCTAGGCCAGCACGATATATATGCAGAGGAGTTTCGTAGGTATATTTGGCCAGTACGTACGTATGTAGCATGTAGTTATCTCCTCAGCTCATCTTGCGTTGAAGCATGATTGTTTAGAAGAAAACCCCATAATTAATTAGTAAGATAACTCCATCTTGTGTTCTTGTGTGCAGTACAGGGCTGACTTTTTTTTGTAGTACTACTGCTTGACAGTACAACTCGATCGCCCGTGTGTAGTACAACACCAGCTAGTCATTGTCAACGCTACTCTTAAGTTTATTCATATGTTTATTTATAGGATTCGTCTGAGCCTCAGTATGATTGACACTTTTTTTTATGTCTCAATCAATTCTTAAGAAAATGTAACTTCAGTTTATTGAGTTTAGTGAGAAGACCGTAAGTTGCGTTTCCGGAAATCGACTCAGACTTAGAGAAAATCTCAGTCGACTAAGGATTAGCAAAACAAATAAACTTATCGAGCTATATACAGTACCTTGCAACAGACCGACTGTAGAAAGAGCAAAACTCAGACGCCCAGACCATACGTGTTAGGTATTTTCCTGTTAAGAAACATCAGATATACTACTTCTAATCCATAATATGTGTCAAAGTAATCCTAATTCAAAACTGCGACACTTACTTTGGATGGATGGGAGTGACATTTATATTCAAATAACAATGATGGGACAAAGGATAATGTTGATTACGGGTGTTTTGGGTGAAGTGTTTTGGAGGAGAAGATCCCATCCGACCTACTATTAGATTACTTTTTCTTAACACTCGAAGATTAAGACTAGACCAAGTGGCCAGCTTGGTAAGCCACCAAGAGAAAGAAATTGCAATCAATGAAGATTAAGACTAGTACACTCCCAACTCC
Source organism: Aegilops speltoides (assembly GCA_021437245.1). NCBI lineage: Eukaryota > Viridiplantae > Streptophyta > Magnoliopsida > Poales > Poaceae > Aegilops > Aegilops speltoides. Next base: position 571,657,111 of record CM038143.1, read on the forward strand.
GTAAAACATTACAAAGTCAACGTGTAACTCATCTTTGAATTGGAAATTACATTCCTGTCAATTATAAAGATCTGTAGCGACTTCGTCAATCCCAAGATGATGTGTACTGTGTTGCAAAAAAGAAATTACTTATGGTTTTATAAAACTAAGAAATAACTTCTGATTAGTCAAACAAGCAAATAAACAGTTTGATCAATTTTTAGCAACAAAGAGCGAGTCATGGAGAAACCAATGCATAACTTGGGCTGTAAGATCTTCCTAGCTAGCGGTGGTCATGGGCATCGTGCTCCTCTGGATGCATGATCCCCAAGCACCTATTCCTCATGAGGGTGCTCCAATTGCTGGCATTTTCGTGCCGAGCCCGGTTGGGTTGGGCATCAGCATTGGTGTCGAGCGAATGAAGGAGGTAGTTGGTGGCGGACTAACGTATGCCATCAAGGCAAAGAAGGAGGCCGCCGGATCCCCTTCCGCTAACGTATTGACATAGCTGATGGATCGATCGAGCTCGCTTCGACTGCATGCATGGCATATATGGTACAGTACATTCTTGCATTCTTATGTTCTAAACTATGCAATTTTTTTTTTTGCGGGTATAAAAATTTTCTTTCTGAATTGTGAAATAATGTTGATGGATTTGCAAAATCTTGTCCCGCCAAGTTTGCGGATGCACGCAATGTATGACCATAGCAGAACCAATTTATAGGTTTACATAGGATGATATCGGAGGAGGATTTTGTAAAAAAGTTGCCCCTAAATGCACGATTTTTTGCATGGGAGGCAACTAGCCGGCTAGAGTGAAAAAAAGGAAAATGCTACATCTACGCACAACTACGTTCTCCCTTACGTAATAAACTTCCTAATTAATCTCTCCACCCCATCTTCACTTCACTACTATTAAACAATCAAACAAGAACTTTTTTACGTGCACCCCGTTAAGTGTACACCGGTTAATCAGCACCGTCCGATTATCTAAATCAATGAAATCTAATAGATTGGATTGATCTAATGAGTTATCAGGGGTGCAATTAGCAATTATAATAGGCTGACCACCACTCCACCTGCAGACGAAAACTTCCCCTCAAGTTTCTCTCTCAACCAGAAATCTCTCTCCCAAATAGATAAAGAAATCAACAATCAATCCTTAATTAATAGGGATGTCATTATAGCTAATGCTTGCAACCAGGCGTACGTGATCCATGAAACCGGATATTCCCGCATCAATACCTCATGTAAAACTCTGGTGGAAGCGTTGAACCCTTTGCTCGGGCCGCATCTCTATTTATATCACATGTGTGCCGTGGCTTACAAGAGATCGAGACGATCGAGAGAGATCAGGATCGATCGGTTACAGGAGACCAGGGGGATTACAACAGAAGAAGAGATAGAAGGATACAAGTTTAAAACACCTCTCCTACTTCTATACAATATCATCTAACACTCCCCCTCAATCTTAGCCTCAAGAAACTTTCATGAGATTAAGATTGTACTTAAACTCATCCAGCCTCCTCATAGTAAGGGGTTTTGTAAAGCCATCAGCAAGTTGATCTCCAGTAGGTATAAACCGAATGTCAAGTAACTTTCGAGCTACCCTTTCTCTGACAAAGTGGAAATCAACCTCAATATGCTTGGTACGTGCATGAAAAACAGGATTGGCTGACAGATAAGTTGCACCAATATTATCACACCATAATCTAGCAGCTTGTGGAGCTTTGATTCCAAGTTCATAGAGTAATGTCTGTATCCACATTACTTCTGCTGTAGCATTTGCCAAAGCTTTGTACTCAGCCTCTGTACTTGACCTTGAGACAGTAGCCTGTTTTCTTGCACTCCATGATATGAGATTAGTTCCCAGAAACACAGCAAAACCACCTGTAGACCTTCTATCATCAGCACACCCTGCCCAGTCTGCATCAGAATAAGCAGTAACAAGCAGAGATGGAGACTTGGTAATCTGAAGTCCAAGTCCTTCAGTAAACTGAAGATACCTTAAAATCCTCTTAACTGCAGTCCAGTGAGTTGTTCTAGGTGCATGTAAATACTGACATACCTTATTCACAGAGTAAGAAATATCAGGACGTGTAAGAGTCAGATATTGTAAAGCACCCACAACACTTCTATAATTTGTTGCATCTTCTGACCCAAGTACTTCTCCACTCTCAATTGTAAGTTTTTCAGAAGTTGAAATTGGTGTACTCACAGGTTTACAATTGTGCAGCCCTACTCTTTTGAGTATATCAGCAGTGTATTTTTCCTGTGTAAGAAGAATACCATCTTTGACTCGTTTGACCTCTATGCCAAGAAAGTAGTGAAGATCACCCAAGTCCTTGAGAGCAAATTCCAACTTTAGATCTTTAAGCAAACAGGTGGTAGCATCTGAACTTGAGCTTGCAACAATTATATCATCAACATAAACAAGTACAAATATAGTGATCTTGTCTTTATGATAAAAGAACAATGAAGTGTCAGCTTTTGATGGTGTAAATCCAAGTTGTTGTAACTGCATACTCAACCTTGAATACCAAGCTCTTGGAGCTTGCTTCAGACCATACAAAGCTTTATCCAACTTACAAACATAATGGGGTGTGCTGTGACTCTCATATCCAGGTGGCTGCCGCATGAACACTTCTTCCTCAAGAACACCATGAAGAAACGCGTTCTGAACATCTAGCTGCCGTAGACTCCATCCTCTGGAAATAGCAATAGACAAGACAAGTCGAATAGTAGCTGCCTTAATAACAGGACTAAAAGTATCTTCATAATCAATACCAAATCTCTGCTTAAAACCTTTGGCAACTAATCTAGCCTTGTACCTGTCTATACTTCCATCAGATTTTCTTTTTATCTTATATACCCATTTGCAGTCTATAACATTGCTACCTTGCCTTGAAGGTACTAAGTGCCAAGTTCTATTTTTCATGAGTGCATCATATTCTTTATCCATAGCCTCCTTCCAATCTTTATGTGCTAGAGCATCATGCAAGTTATTGGGTTCACCAACAGTACTAAGAAAAGCACGTTTACCTCTGTCATACCGTATCGTACCATCAGTATACTCTTTATTTTTGATGATACCTGACTGTGACCGTGTGTGGCGGCGAAGAGCCGGAGAAGGAGCTGTTGATGTAGGCGAACCATCCACAGAAGATCCCAGCGCTGGATCCAAGGAGGATTCTGCACCGGCTGCTGCACCTGTCCCCCTGTCGCTGACAACATCCGCGTCAGATGATAGGCGCGTGTTCGCGCGCGGTGATAAGCGCCCTTCTGCGCCGTGCGGTGATACGCGCTCACCCGCCTGCGGTGATAAGCGCTCGTCCGCCTCAGCAGCGCGCGGAGATAAGCGGTCGCCCGCGCCCTGCGGTGATAGGTGCGCGCCCACGACTGGACTAGCGGGCTCCACGAGGCGGGTGCTGTCGGCCACGCGCGTGCATGCATCCGCGCCTGGGCTGGCGGCCTCGTCCAACCGCGCGGCAGAGCAGGCAGGGTCCACCTGGTCGGCCACATGCAGAGGGGGGCGATCCTCCTGGGATCGTACGCCGCTGGCGCGAGGATCGGCTTCGGATCGGGCGCCGCTGTCATCAGGATCAGCATGGGAACCCGTGCGTGCCTTGTCCTGATCTGTGCACATAAAATGACAACCAAAATCTGCAGAACCACAATTTTCATTGGAATTTTTCACAAGGTCAGCATTAATTAATTCACCCTCGTGACCTGGAAGAAGGGCTATTTCAGCACGGAGGAGGGTTCCTGCATTGGGATGAAGCTTGGCAAAAGGAAAGAGATTTTCATCAAAAACAACGTCTCTAGAAATATAGATACGTCCAGTAGCAACTTCTAGACATTTATATCCTTTGTGAAGATTACTATAGCCAAGAAAAACACATTGGGTAGAACGAAACTCAAGTTTATGACGATTATAAGGACGAAGATTGGGGTAGCATGCACACCCAAAAGTTTTGAGAGAATTATAGTCTGGTTTTTGATTATAGAGACGTTCCAAGGGAGTGGAATTGGCAATGACTTTGCTAGGCAGTCGATTAATAAGATATGTGGCAGTGATGAAAGCTTCATCCCAATATTTGAGAGGCATAGAGGCGTGCGCAAGTAAAGATAGGCCAACTTCAACAATATGACGATGTTTTCTTTCTGCAGAACCATTCTGTTGATGGGCATGAGGACAAGACACATGGTGTGCAATACCAATGCTACGAAAGAAGGAGTTGAGCTTCTCATACTCCCCTCCCCAGTCACTTTGGACTGTCAAAATTTTTCTGTCAAAGTGTCTTTCAACAAGTTTTTGAAACTCTTGAAAAACAGGAAAAACTTCAGATTTGTACTTGAGTAAGTAAATCCAAGTAAATTTGCTATAATCATCAATGAAACTGACATAATATTTCTTTCGTCCAAAGGAATCACGGGCATGGCCCCATACATCACTAAAAATAAGCTCTAAAGGAGCATGAGAAACACTACTTGATCTAGGATAGGGAAGTTGGTGACTCTTGGCACATTGGCAAGCTTCACAAACTGAATCACTAGGAGGACTGTGGGACAAAGAAAGATTGCCTTTATTGATAACTTGCTTAACTATGACCGAGGAAGGATGTCCTAATCGTTGATGCCACCTTGCCAAAGAGGGCTTGATGACGGAGTAGACCTGACGATGCTTGCGACTAAGTGCTCCGGATGTGATGGGGTAGAGGCCTCCAATGCATCTACCGTGGTGTAGAAGTTCCCTCGTTGCCCGATCCTTTATAAAAAAGTAACGAGGGTGAGTTTCAAAGAAGACATTATTATCAGTGGCTAAACGAGACATGGAAGCAAGATTTTTGTCGGCTTGAGGAACATGAAGAACATCTTTCAAAACTAGGTCACGTTTAAGCATAGGTGAATTAATCAAAGCTTGACCAATGTGTTGGATATCCATACCTCCACCGCTTGCGGTGTGAATTTGATCATTGCCGTGATACTTCTCACGGAGAGCGAGCTGCTCTAGCTCACTTGTGACATGATCCGTGGCACCGGAATCAACATACCACACGCCATCTCCTCCTTGTTCACGCATGGCTGCAGCAACGTGTTTAGCATCGGGTACGTAGTCCTCATCATAGCGGTGCCAGCAGTCCATAACCTCATGGCCAGCCTTCTTGCAAAGTTGACAGCGAGGGCGACCACGAGAGGACGACGAAGGGCGGCGGCTAGTGTTGGTGTTGAAGCCACCACCCCCTGATCTGTTGCCGGAGTTGTTGTAGTTGCCACCGCCTCCAGTGTTGCTGTAGTGGTTGTTGTAGCCGCTGTCCTGAGAGTTGCCGCGCCCGCGCCCACCGCCACGTTGCGCGTGGTGACCGCGCCCACGGCCGCGGCCACGCGAGACAGCGTTGGCGGAGGATTGACGGAAGTTGGCGCCATGGAGGAGGCTGAGGCGGGCGTCGAAACTTAGGAGCTGGCTGTATAGCTCCTGGACAGTGATCGGCTCCACCCGAGCTGCAAGGGCCGAGACTACGGGATTGTAGTCCATGTCCAGCCCGGCCAAGATCTTGGACACGATCTCCGGATCGGAGAGCGCGGCAGCGGTGCAGGCAACTTCATCTGTTAGGCTTTTAATCTTGCCAAGATATTCGGCCATAGTCATGTTACCTTTTTGAAGATTCGTAAGCTCGATGCGGGTATTGATGGCTTGGGCTTGGCTCTGGGCGGCAAACATGTCATGGATGGCGCGCCAGACTTCGGCCGGCGTCTGCAGCGTGGCGACTTGCGCCAGAATGTCGCGGGAGAGGGAGCCCATCAAGTAGCCTTGGAGCTGTTGCTGTTGTGCAAACCAGAGGGTTCTGGCAAAGTTCAGTACCTGTTCTTCTTTGCCTTCCGTGGTGATGGTGAGGGTGGCCGGCGGTGCCGGACTCGTCGCGTCAAGATGGTGTTCCATCTGCGCGCCCTTGATCTGTGGTAGGACGATGGCCTTCCAGAGCAGGAAGTTGCCCCTCGTCAGCTTCTCTTGCGGCGGCGATCCGAGGAAGGAGGTGGTGTGGTTGGAGGTGGATGATGATGCAAACGTGGAGGAGGAGGAGGTGGTGAGCGCGCCCATGGTGCTGGGCGTCATGGCTGCGGTGGTGGTGGACATGGCTGCGGTCGCCTGGTAGCTAGATGCGATCTCTATCCAATCTATCGAGGAAGAGGCTCTGTTACCATGTAAAACTCTGGTGGAAGCGTTGAACCCTTTGCTCGGGCCGCATCTCTATTTATATCACATGTGTGCCGTGGCTTACAAGAGATCGAGACGATCGAGAGAGATCAGGATCGATCGGTTACAGGAGACCAGGGGGATTACAACAGAAGAAGAGATAGAAGGATACAAGTTTAAAACACCTCTCCTACTTCTATACAATATCATCTAACACCTCACCCAATCAATGCCTCCATAGTCTGCATGCGTTTTTTGTTATGGAGGATAAAGGATGCCTCGCCAGGGCGTGTGCTCGGGTGAGGGGCGGCAGCCTTGCCGGTGGCGGGGACGGCTGCTGCCATGCGGCGAGGTGGAGCAGGGTCAACGCGGCGGCTCAAGCGGTTGGGGACGGCGCCACTGCTCAATGGAGAACGCCGGGGGCGGTAGCAGCTTGCGAGCGGGAGACGAGAGGCTCACCGGAGGACGTGCCACCGCTAGCGTGTGAGGCAGCGCTTGGGCAGTGACGCCACGATGGTCGCCCGGCGAGGCAGCGAGCAACATGACAGGCGCGGGCGGCACGTTGCCCGGACAAGATGAGGAGAATGAGAGGAGACGCGGAAGAAGCGGTCGTTGCCGCCGGCGGCGCCGGATGCGTCGGACGCACGCGCTCGCCCGCGGTCATTGCAGACGCAGCAGCCGCCCATGGATGCTCGGATCGATGCAGGAGGACGAGGAGGAGCTAGCGAGGGCCAGCAGCGCTGGGAATGGATCGAATGCAGGCGGATCTGGCAATTCCACGAGGGCCACGACTCTCTGTTGAGGAAAAAGAAAGAGAAACACGAGGGAGAAAGAAGAGACAAATTCATCTATCCTCTCTTCTCCTTACTCTCTATACTGCTGCTGCCCCTCTAATCTTGTTGCCCCTTGCTAATCCTAATCTCTTTCTGCTCTCCGCTGTTGCTCCTTCCCATCTACTCCTCCCTGAATCTCCCTTTGATGTGCTTCTCTGAACCCCAACCTTCTACTGCTTCTTTTCTCCCTACTACTACCCCACAACTGCTACTTAAGAGGTTTCATGTAGGACGAGCTACAAAGGAACTTTGTGTTCTCTGAAACTTCACAGCTGCTGCTCCTCTTCAGCACTTCAAGCAACAACAAGGACTGGATTCTCTCTCTCTGAAATTTTTGTAAACTTGAGAAATTTATGTTCGAAATTATGTAATATCCAGATTTGAGGAGTGCTTGCAGTCAGTGATTGGTTCAGTTTCGTATTTGTAAATATAATGACACATTTTGTGTGTTCAGAAAACAGAGAAGTAATGTATATGTTAAGAAAGAGAAATATGGGATTTATCAGCATGACAAGTTCTGCATCTATATGGGATCTATCAGTATGCCAGCATGTAGGCGAGGAGCTGCCCCTTTTTGAATTTTGCATGACAAGTTCTGCGGCTATATGGGATTTTTTCATGACAATCAGCATGGATGTTCAGGTACGGATTTCTTCAGAACCATCGACACTCAGAACAATATGCATGCATGCAGAGAACAGTTATACAAAGATGTGTGTATCTCTCATACAATTCTACCACTACATGCATGTATTTTTTATGGATCATTCATAGTTGGCAAGTTTTAATGGTCTCTAGGCAAACTTAATGTAATTTCACATGAGACAGTCATCATGTGCAAAGAACTAATGAACAATTGTTTGGATGGGCATGAGACGATTGCACTGAATGCTTGACACTGTATCAATCGTTAGACAAGATTAGTTATCCAAAGAAACTTTATGCCTGATCTGCTTGGAATATAGGAAGTATGTGTGCCTTTTGTCTTCTTATGAACCTACATTTGTGAACAAAATATGTTCACTGCATTTTCAGCTACCTATATGCTTAGGAAGACACAACTTACATAGTTTAGGTTTTTTGTTTTTCAATTCTGTTTAATAGATGCAGACCAACAAACAAGTTCGAATTATTTTACTATCATTTTTTTATTGAGAATTGTTTGCCATTAATCTTTCTCCCTATTGATTTATTTTCCCCTTAGCATCTATCAACCATCATTGCCCGTGACCCGCTTTCCTGAATGCACAAACAAACAAAATGCCTTGCATGCACTGCATAATTTAGTTACATTCAATGCCAGCACATGATCTTCTTACAGTATGTGAACACGGACTGGAATTTTATTCGTTGGGTTCATATGTGGCATTTGCTCATTTGATTTTCACTTAAATGATCTTCTTACATTATGTGAACAACATACCGGAATTTTATTCCTTTGGTCCTTATGTGGCATTTTATCATGTGATTTTCAATTAAATTTGCGAGCGAGCTACTTTAGTTAGAATGCAATTTTTTTAAAATGAAGGATCGTTCTAAGAGGTTAGTGTGGAATGAAACTTCCTAAGGAATGTAGTGGAAAAGAATTTGTAGAGTTTTGTTATAGGATTAATTCATTCATATAATAAGAGTGCCTAGAAAAAAAATCATATGGATTCAACCCTCTGAATTTTCAATGAAAATATTCTGGATCAAAGATACCCTAAGGTGGAATCGAAAGACCACCATGGCCACAATTATTATCAAAATTAGTTGATGTTTGTTATGAACTATTTTGAATACAAATAATAGGAAATAGGCCAAACATTTACTAGACTCGGAGAGAGGGTGTGGCGTGCAATGGTGTTCGATTTCTTAAATGGCTCGGTAAAACAACTCACTAAAAGAGAAATAAGATTCAAAATAGATGTTTTATTGCAGATTATAATGCGTGCGTTGCACGTACATGCTTACTAGTGATGTCAAAATGCCACCGGCCTATTACGTTTATTACATACGATTGATTACGTAGATATAGCATTACTAAAAAAAAAAAGTAAAACAAACAACTAACTGGCCGGCTGATACGCAACAAACAAAATGTACATCGACGATTCTCCATCTGCTTCCTTCTTTCTTTCCAAGTTTCCAATTTCATACGCGCGCCACCATGCGCCGGAGCAGGTGGTCGGACCTCCCGGTGGATCTGCTCCGCGAGATCCCTGCACGTCGCGGTCGACTTCGTCCGCTTCCACGCCGTCTGCAAGCCATGGCGCAGCTCGCGCGACCTGCTGCCCCAAACAACGGCGACCCACCTGTTCCTGCCCTGGATCCTCGCGCCGGTGGTGTCGGACTCCCCGCTCAAGCTCAGGTGCGTCTTCTCCAAGTCCGGCTACTGCGCACCGCCGACAATGCCTTTTAGGGACTGGGTGTGCAGCGCCGACGCCACCGCTCTTTGGCACCACCCCGTCACCACCCATCTTCGCCCCAGCTACTACACCTACCTCTCTCATTCCCCGCTCATCCAGTGGGAGGAGGGCCATCCGAGTGGCATCGTCTACGGCGACGGCACCACCTTTGTCTACAGCATCTCCCGCGTCAAGTATCTGCATGACACCATCACCAGGTTTAGTGCGGCTCTTTTGTGTCCCGGTGACACAGAGTGGACACTCGTCCAGAGGACCCTTGAGACCCCCTGGCCCTGGTGGTCCGGCGAGTTTTGCGCCGCGTACCACGGCGGCAAGATCCTCCTCACTGTCAAGCCTAAACTGTGGCATGCCATCACGCCCAACAGCAACGTCGCCTGCGACGTGGTGGTCCCGAGGCTGTTGATGCCAGGCGAGCACGACAGCTACTCAGAGCCGTCTAACTACGTCCTCGAATCCCGTGACGAGCTTCTGTGGGTGTCTGTCCAGATCTGGTCACATTTCACTTATAAGTATGCGTTTGGCAGCCGCCGATTTCGACAGTTCTCGGTGTCGGTGCATGCACTAGAGGAGTCATTGTTAGTGCCAAAGAGGATCCAGTGGGTGAGGAAAGACAGCCGTAGCCTGGTTGATCGTGTGTTCTTTCTAGGCTCACCCATTAGCTTCGCGGTGGACGCCTCGCTGATGGGCGGCCATGGCGGGTGCGCCTACTTTGAATCGACGAGGCCAGATGAACAGTATGGTGTGTTCAGGTATAGCCTCATCGACGGGAAGACCGAGTTGGTTGAGCAGCTGCCTCTGGGATGGCACAACGAGAAGTGCACGTGGGTCGTCCCCCAGCCCACCATTGCTCCAATTCAGGTGCACGCTCTCTTGGAAACATCTTAAACTGAATTTTGTTTGTTAATAGATTCATTTATTAATTGTCTCATCGTCTAAGAGTTTAACACCGGCCTGCAGCTCTAGTGCTAACGAATCACCTATGGTTTGGCTTTACCAGGAAATCATGAAGGGTAGTAAGCTCAAGGATCCAAAACTACAACAACATCATCAGATAGCTCCAGTAGTTACAAGCCGAACCCGAATACACATCAACCACATCCAGAGGCATTACGAGCCTAGTTTCAGGGTGTTGGTGCGTAATCTGCCTCTCACGGTGAAGGACTCTCAATTGCAACACTTCTTCAGCAGGCATGGCCAAGTTTCCAGCGCGGAGATAATCTACTACAAGAAGACCAAATCCTCGCAAGGTATCGGTCTCATCACAATCGCGACGACACACCTCCATCAGGATGATGCTCTCGCCGCTCTCGATGGGCTAATTTTAGATGGATGCAACCTCAATGTTATCTTGGTTGGCGACAGACCACGAAGGCGACGGCTCGGCGGCAAGTTGGTCTTCCACCAGAGCTAATCTCTACTATTAAAGGAGAATCGAACGTCGTGATGGTTCGACCTCCTCACCCGCAAAAAAAAAACTACGATACATCCACGTTGGCCTTGCTCCCTCCTGCGGCACCTACTTTCCCCCGCACGATATAAAAGGAAAAAAAAAGGCCACGATAAAAGAAAAAAAGAAAGCGGCCACGACCAGGAACTCACGTCCCACGCCCCCATCTCTCCGCAACCTCCTCGCTCCTCCCAATCCCAGATCTCTTCCGAGAAAAACGCCACCGCCGTCGCTCATGCTACTAGCCGACGGCCGCAGCCAGGTCTTCCCTCGGAGCTCACCTCGTTCCTTGGGCGGTGGGCGCCTATGCCGTCGCGGCAGGCATGTAGACAGTGAGCGAGGAGGAGGCGGAGTCGGGCCACAGCCGCGTCCCCGCCTCTCTCGACGGTTCTGAAGGTGAAGACGTCTGCGCGCACCTGTCTTCACGTCTTCTCCTCCCCGCTGCTCAGCTAGACCACATATCGCCTCCTCCTTTTCTCCAAGAACAGCCCAGCGTCTCCGCCTCAACACCCCACCATCGGAGAAGGAGAAGCATCTAGATTTGCTCTGGATCGGATGGCGCTGGGCAGGCGGTCCTGATATAGTTGCTGCCCTGGTGGGGAGGACATCAACGTGAGGCTTCTTCACACGAACTCTTATATTTTTTCTTTGAATCATGGTGCCATTCTTAGTACATCATACAAATCGGTTGCTAAACTTTGAGGGCTCATTTAATTCAAATAGATTTCATGGCGTTTTATTGCCGTCAGTGCTTTGGACAATAGGATCTCTACGTTACCAAATCCTTAGACTGAATGGATAAGTATTCATGGACTGCATACTGAAAGCAGGGGCTCTAATCAACAGTAGGATATTCACATCTGTGCTAGCAATGTTCCTTGTGTGTGCAGAGACTGCAGACCCGTCCACCGTGGTGCCACCGGCGGGGCAGAGGCGTACACTTCGAGGCTAATGTACTAGAGCCTCCTCCAGGGCTACATAGAGCTCCTCAAATGGGTAATCTGATCTTGCACTATCAGCGGCGCAAAATCGTCGTGATTCAGACCAAAATCTTGTGCCACATGAAGGTAGACAGGTAATTTTAGAGCAACACAAAAGATCATTAGAAAGACACCATATTACTTTTGCACATGTTGGCTGCTCCATCTGAAAATTTAGTAGATGTTTGTGTGATAGACAAACTTTTGCAGGTTGAACTGTTGTCCTAATAATATTGGCCCTCGATGCTCCTGTAATTCCACCAAACGGATTACCCTTGTTGGTGGATATGAGAATTGTCTTTCACCCAGTCTCCACAGAGTTGACGATTTTTCTTGTCAGATCAGACGAATTTTAGGTTGAGCCATATTGTTTGCTTTTTCTGTAGTGCATTATTTTCTATGTGATGGCAAATTGGGATCTACATTCAAGTATTATTGATGCTGGAATTTTTTTTACGCAAACTGGTCGCTTCAGGATGCAATCAACATGCGCACAATGTAGATGAGTGAAAAGGTATGTCTTCACCTAGAAACTTGCGACTATCAGTTTGTATAAAATTAGTTGTTTGATATGGCATAATTATCTCATTCAACCTTTAGTAACTCATCATGACTGACAGGTATTCAAATTTTCAAGCCTAAATGCCTATTTGGATGCATATCTGCATTTTTCCTTTCAACTGATAAGAATTATTCCGTAATGTACTCCCTCCGTTCCTAAATATAAGTCTTTGTAGAGATTCCAATATGGACTACATACAACAAAATTAGTGAATCTACACTCTAAACTACGTCTATATACACCCGTATGTAGTCCATATTGAAATCTCTAAAAAGACTTATATTTAGGAATGGCGGGAGTAGGTTTTAACATTCAAATATGACTACATGATCACGACTACATTACATGAGGGACGGTGTTGAACCCATTAATCTTAAAATAATTTTACTGATAATAAATTAGCATATGACTTGGAACACGCTATTTAGTGACCTGCCTAATGCCAGTTGACTACATTTAAGTAAAATTTAAGGAACACCTCTTATCTATTTCTGTTATTTTACACGAAATTGGACATGCACTTTAACTTGGTAACTTCTAATATTCTTCTATTATTTTCTCAGAAACGAATTGGCACCTTGTATTGTTGAATCTGATTCAGCATGCATTCTTACACCATCACTTCTAGAGTAAGCATGTTCAGTTTCTTATTTTCTATGGTTGATTGTAGGAATATACAAGGCGCTTGTACTAATGGATGGAGGGTCTGATTACCTTGGTAAAAGTATCATTGGTATTAGCTCACTAGCCATTCTTTTTATTCACTTTGAAGGAATTCTACAAGTAACTCTTCAGTTATTCATTTAAATCTTGTATATATAGTACAGTTCAGCTCAACAAAATTTTATGAAGCCAAAGTCTGTGCTAGGAGTAGTACATGATACAAGGAGAGAACAATAACTTAATCAGGGTAAGCCTTAAGAAATGCCATAATTTTTCGTTGTTGACAAAATCATAAAAAGTCTTGGGATAATTTATGGCTTCATGTTTCTATTAACAGTCAGTTTGTGCCACTACAATAATGGAATAATCAAAATTCCTTCAACATGTAGAACTACTACATGGCAAGGAAAAAGGCAAGAAATTGTTCACTTCAAAGAATTGATCTTCCAAGCTCTTGAAACTGATGTGTTTCATCAGAAAGCGTCACACTACCGCTGAAAACGGACATTGGCCAAGATCTCAAATCTGAAGTTCACATGAACTATTTGAAGGAACAATTACAAGTTTGCTTTCTCTAGAGACCCTGGTTCAGTATCCTTGGCACACATATCCTACTTGTAATGCAAGTACAATTATCATATCCTATGAACTGAAGCATGTAGCAGGTGATTGGCACAAATAACCTATTTGCATCGCATCTCATGATTAGATTTATCTGGATGACATTTTTACCATTTTCCATTGGAGCCGTGATGATGCAACACAACCATCCACCCAATCCTTGTTCCTACTTATGGTTGATGTTTTCCATCTTTAAGAACACGTGTTTCTCCTTTTTAATTTACGGGTTAGTGGGTTGCGAGAAAGTACCGGTAAAAATTCCATAGCTTTACTGTTACTGCTTCTTCACGATCTATTTGATTGCAAAGGTTCACAGGCCCAAGTGTCCTCTTTGATTGGTGATCCGTCCTCTGTTTTTTGTGAAGAGGAGATGCTTTCTGGATGTCCTTCATAGGTTGAATATTTATTCGGTACTGGCGTGTGGAAAATAATTGCGCACAAACAATTTTTTTACCGGTAATGCCTTACACATTAAACCATCGATCTGGTAATCCAAATTTTTCTAATCCAGAAATCAAGCGTGCATGTTTATATTCCAGCTTTGTGCAAGTTGCCAACTTCCACTAAAATCCATGTATTTCTTTACTATTTTTTCACAAAGTCGCAACAAACAGCTCACTCGTGATAAGTCTGTCCAAACTACAAACTTTAACAAATCACTCTTGCATTATTTGATCTAAATATAAAATTCTTTGATCTAAATATAAAACAGTTCATCATGTGTTTTTAAATGTGATATGAGTAGGTTGATTTGGGCTGATACATATGTCGTGCTTAAGATGGTCGTGGATTTGACTTTGAATATATTGCTAAGTATGGTTGTGCAATAAGAAAAACAGTCTGGCCAATATTGCTGGGCAAAAACCAAAGAACATTGCACCGAGCATCTTCGCCCTCTCCAAATGCACTGCTTATTGCGTTGCCAAGGCTACGAATAACAATCAATGGGTCCGACACATCGACATGCAGGGCGGCCTTTCGGTGAACCTCATCCAGCAATTATATGCTCTCTGGTGCAAGTCCCTGGAGGTTCAGCTTGTCCCGGGCGAGAGAGACAGGATTTGATGGAAATTCATGGCAGATAGCTGCTACTCCGCAGCCACCGCTTACATGATGTAGTTAGTGTTGGGAACGTAGTAATTTCAAAAAATTTCCTACGCACACGCAAGATCATGGTGATGCATAGCAACGAGAGGGGAGAGTGTTGTCTACATACCCTTGTAGACCCGAAGCGAAGCGATCACAACGTAGAGGAAGTAGTCGTCGTTCTCCTCGCGATCCGACCGATCCGGCGCCGTTACTCCGACGCCCCGAGTTCTTGACACACGTACAGCTCGATGGCGTCCCTCGTACTCGATCCAGCCGAGTGTCGAGGAGAGTTCCGTCGACCGACGGCGTGGCGGCGATCTTGATGTTTCACCGGCGCAGGCTTCGCCTAAGCTTCGGACGGTATAACCGAGGTGGAATATGGTGGAGGGGGCACCGCACACGGCTAAGGAACGATCCGTAGATCAATACTTGTGTGTTCTAGGGTGCCCCTTGCCCCGTATATAAAGGAGGGAGGGGAGGCCGGCCGGCCTGGAGGAGGCTGCGGGAGGAGTCCTACTCCCACGGGAGTAGGACTCCCCCTTCCTAGTTGGAATAGGATTGGGGGAGGGGAAGAGGAAAGGGCGCCCCCTCCTTGTCCTATTCGGACTGGGGGAAGAGGCGTGGCCACCCCTGGCCGGCCCTTCCTCTTCTCCTCGAGGCCCATCGAGGCCCATTTACCCCGGGGTTCCGTAACCTCCGGTACTCGAATAAATTCCTGTTTTCACCCGAACCATTCGAACTCCAAACATAGGCTTCCAATATATCAATCTTTATGTCTCGACCATTTCGAGACTCCTCGTCATGTCCGTGATCACATCCGGACTCGAACTTCTTCGGTACATCAAAATACATAAACTCATAATAACATCGCCATCGAAACCTTAAGCGTGCGGACCCTACGGTTCGAGAACAATGTAGACATGACCTAGAACTATTCTCGGTCAATAACCAATAGCGGGACCTGGATGCCCATATTGGTTCCTACATATTCTACGAAGATCTTTGTCGGTCGACCGCATAACAACATACGTTGTTCCCTTTGTCATCGGTATGTTACTTGCCCGAGATTCGATCGTCGGTATCCAATACCTAGTTCAATCTCGTTACGGCAAGTCTCTTTACTCGTTCAGTAAAACATCATCTCACAACTAACTCATTAGTTGTAGTGCTTGCAAGGCTTCATGATGTGTATTACCGAGAGGGCCCAGAGATACCTCTCCGACAATCGGAGTGACAAAACCTAATCTCAAATACGCCAACCCAACATCTGCCTTTGGAGACACCTGTAGTACTCCTTTATAATCACCCGATTCGTTGTGACGTTTGGTAGTACCAAAGTGTTCCTCCGTAAACGGAGTTGCATAATCTCACAGTTATAGGAACATGTATAAGTCATGGATAAAAGCAGTAGCAACATACTAAACGATCGTGTGCTAAGCTAATGGAATGGGCCATGTCAATCAGATCATTCTACTAATGATGTGACCTTGTTAATCAAATAACAACTCCTTGTCTATGGTTAGGAAACATAACCATCTTTGATTAACAAGCTAGTCAAGTAGAGGCATACTAGTGACATGTTGTTTTGTCTATGCATTCACACATGTATCATGTTTCCGGTTAATACAATTCTAGCATGAATGATAAACATTTATCATGAAATAAGGAAATAAATAATAACTTTATTATTGCCTCTAGGGCATATTTCCTTCAGTCTCCCACTTGCACTAGAGTCAATAATCTAGTTTACATAGTAATGATTCTAACACCCATGGAGTCTTGGTGCTGATCATGTTTTGCTCGTGGAAGAGGCTTAGTCAACGGGTCTGCAACATTCAGATCCGTATGTATCTTGCAAATCTCTATGTCTCCCACCGGACTAAGTCCGGATGGAATTGAAGCGTCTCTTGATGTGCTTGGTCCTCTTGTGAAATCTGGATTCCTTTGCTAAGGCAATTGCTCGATATTGTCACGAAGATTTTCATTGGACCCGATGCACTAGGTATGACACCTAGATCGGATATGAACTCCTTCATCCGCACTCCTTCATTAGCTGCTTCCGAAGCTGCTATGTACTCCGCTTCACATGTAGATCCCGCCACGACGCTTTGTTTAGAACTGCACCAACCGACAGCTCCTCCGTTTAGTGTAAATCGTATCCGGTCTGCGATTTAGAATCGTCCGGATCGGTGTCAAAGCTTGCATCAACGTAACCGTTTTATGAGCTCTTTGTCACCTCCATATCGAGAAACATATCCTTAGTCCTTTTCGGTATTTCAGATGTTCTTGACCGCTGTCCGATGATCCACTCTGGATTACTTTGGTACCTCCTGCTAGGCTTATAGCAAGGCACACATCAGGTCTGGTACACAAGATTGCATACATGATAGAGCCTATGGCTGAAGCATAGGAACATCTTTCATTTTCTCTCTATCTTCTCGTAGTGGTCGGGCATTGAGTCGACTCAACTTCACACCTTGTAACACAGGCAAGAACCCTTTCTTTGCTTGATCCATTTTGAACTTCTTCAAAATTTTGTCAAGGTATGTGCTTTGTGAAAGTCCAATTAAGCGTCTTGATCTATCTCTATAGATCTTAATGCCCAATATGTAAGCAGCTTCACCGAGGTCTTTCATTGAAAAACTTTTATTCAAGTATCCCTTTATGCTATCCAGAAATTCTATATCATTTCCGATCAGCAATATGTCATCTACATATAATATCAGAAATGCTACAGAGCTCCCACTCACTTTCTTGTAAATCTGAGGCTTCTCCAAAAGTCTGTACAAACCCAAATGCTTTGATCACACTATCAAAACGTTTATTCCAACTCCGAGATGCTTGCACCAGTCCATAGATGGATCGCTGGAGCTTGCACACTTTGTTAGCTCCTTTGGATCGATAAAACCTTCGGCTGCATCATATACAACTCTTCTTCCGAAATCCATTCAGAATGCGTCTTTACATCCATTTGCCAAATTTCATAATCATAAAATGCGGCAATTGCTAACATGATTCGGACGGACTTAAGCATCGCTTCGGGTGAGAAGGTCTCATCGTAGTCAACCCCTTGAACTTGTCGAAAACCCTTTGCGACAAGTCGAGCTTTGTAGACGATAACATTACCGTCGGCGTCGGTCTTCTTCTTGAAGATCCACTTGTTTTCTATTGCTTGCCTACCCTCGGGCAAGTCAACCAAAGTCCATACTTTGTTTTCATACATGGATCCCATCTCAGATTTCATGGCCTCAAGCCATTTTTGAATCTGGGCTCACCATCGCTTCTTCATAGTTCGTAGGTTCATCATGATCTAGTAGCATGATTTCGAAACAGGATTACCGTACCACTCAGTGCGGATCTTACTCTGGTTGATCTACGAGGTTCTGTAGTAACTTGATCTGAAGTTTCATGATCAACATCATCAACTTCCTCACTACTTGGTGTAGGTGTCTCAGAAACCGGTTTCTGCGACGAACTACTTTCAAGTAAGGGAGAAGGTACTATTACCTCATCAAGTTCTACTTTCCTCCCACTCACTTCTTTCGAGAGAAACTCCTTCTCTAGAAAGGATCCATTCTTAGCAACGAATGTCTTGCCTTCGGATCTGTGATAGAAGGTGTACCCAACTGTCTCCTTTGGGTATCCTATGAAGACACATTTCTCCGATTTGGGTTCGAGCTTATCAGGTTGAAGCGTTTTCACATAAGCATCGCATCCCCAAACTTTAAGAAACGACAACTTTGGTTTCTTGCCAAACCACAGTTCATAAGGTGTCGTCTCAACGGATTTCGACGGTGTTCTATTCAGTGTGAATGCGGCCGTCTCTAGAGCATAACCCCAAAACGATAGCGGTAAATCTGTAAGAGACATCATAGATCGCACCATATCTAGTAAAGTACGATTACGACGTTCGGACACACCATTTCGCTGTGGTGTTCCGGTGGCGTGAGTTGCGTAAACTATTCCGCATTGTTTCAAATGTAGACCAAACTCGTAACTCAAATATTCACCTCCACGATCAGATCGTAGAAATTTAATTTTCTTATTACGATGATTTTCAACTTCACTCTGAAATTCTTTGAACTTTTCAAATGTTTCAGACTTATGTTTCATTAAGTAGATATACCCATATCTGCTTAAGTCATCTGTGAAGGTGAGAAAATAACGATATCCGCCACGAGCCTCAACATTCATCGGACCACATACATCAAGATGTATGATTTCCAACAAATCTGTTGCTCTCTCCATAGTACCGAGAACGGGTTCGGTCATCTTGCCCATAAGGCACGGTTCGCAAGTGCCAAGTGATTCATAATCAAGTGACTCCAAAAGTCCATCAAGATGGAGTTTCTTCATGCGCTTTATACCGATATGACCTAAACAGCGAAGCCACAAATAAGTTGCACTATCATTATCAACTCTGCATCTTTTGGTTTCAACATTATGAATATGTGTATCACTACTATCGAGATTCATCAAAAATAGACCATTCCTCAAGGGTGCATGACCATAAAAGATATTACTCATATAAATAGAACAACCATTATTATCTGATTTAAATGAATAACCGTCTCGCATCAAACAAGATCCAGATATAATGTTCATGCTCAACGCAGGCACCAAATAACAATTATTTAGGTCTAAAACTAATCCCGAAGGTAGATGTAGAGGTAGCGTGCCGACCGAGATCACATCGACTTTGGAACCATTTCCCACGCGCATCGTCACCTCGTCCTTTGCCGTGTTAAGCAATCCGTAGTCCTGTTTGAGTTGCAAATATTAGCAATGAACCAGTATCAAATACCAGTGCTCTGCGAGCTCTAGTAAGGTACACATCAATAACATGTATATCACATATACCTTTGTTCACCTTGCCATCCTTCTTATCCGCCAAATACTTGGGGCAGTTCCGCTTCGAAAGACCAGTCTGCTTGCGGTAGAAGCACTCGATTTCAGGTTTAGGTCCAGACTTGGGTTTTTCTCTGAGCAGCAACTTGCTTGCTGTTCTTCTTGAAGTTCCTTCTTCTTCCCTTTGCCTTTCTTCTTGAAACTAGTGGTCTTATTGACCATCAACACTTGATGCTCCTTCTTGATTTCTACCTCCATGCCTTTAGCATTGCGAAGAGCTCGGTATAGTCTTTACTAACCCTTGCATATTATAGTTCATCACGAAGCCTTTGTAGCTTGGTGGCGGTGATTGAAGAATTCATCAATGACACAATCATCCGGAAGATTAACTCCCAATTGTGTCAAGTGATTGTAGTACCCGGACATTACGAGTATATGCTCACTAATGAACTATTCTCCTCCATCTTGCAGCTATAGAACTTATTGGAGACTTCATATCTCTCAATCCGGGCATTCTGTTGGAATATTAACTTCAACTCCTGGAACATCTCATATGCCCCATGACGTTCAAAACGTCGTTGAAGTCCCGGTTCTAAGCCGTAAAGCATGGCACACTGAACTATAGAGTAGTCATCAGCTTTGCTCTGCCAGACGTTCACAACATCTGGTGTTGCTCCAGCAGCAGGCCTGTCACCTAGCGGTGCATCCAGGACGTAACTCTTCTGTGCAGCAATGAGGATAATCCTCAAGTTACGGACCCAGTCCGTGTAATTGCTACCATCATCTTTCAACTTTGCTTTCTCAAGGAACGCATTAAAATTCAACGGAACAACAGCACGAGCCATCTATCTACAATCAAACATAAACAAGCAAGATACTATCGGTACTAAGTTCATGATAAATTTAAGTTCAATTAATCATATTACTTAAGAACTCCCACTTAGAAAGACATCTCTAGTCATCCAAGTGATCACGTGATCCAAATCAACCAAACCATAACCGATCATCACGTGAAATGGAGTAGTTTTCAATGGTGAACATCTTATGTTGATCATATCTACTATATGATTCACGCCGACCTTTCGGTCTCCGTGTTCGAGGCCATATCTGCATATGCTAGGCTCGTCAAGTATAACCCAAGTATTCTGCGTGTGCAAAACTGGCTTGCACCCGTTGTAGATGGACGTAGAGCTTATCACACCCGATCATCACGTGGTGTGCGGCACGACGAACTTTGGCAACGGTGCATACTGGGAGAACACTTCTTGATAATTTAGTGAGAGATCATCTTATAATGCTACCGTCAATCAAAGCAAGATAAGATGCATAAAGGATAAACATCACATGCAAATCAATATAAGTGATATGATATGGTCATCATCATCTTGTGCTTCGTGATCTTCATCTCCGCAGCACCACCATGATCACCATCGTCACCGGCGCGACACCTTGATCTCCATCGTAGCATCGTTGTCGTCTCGCCAATCTTATGCTTCCTCGACTATCGCTACCGCTTAGTGATAAAGTAAAGCATTACAGGGCGATTGCATTGCATACAATAAAGCGACAACCATATGGCTCCAGCCGATTGCGATAACCGGTTACAAAACATGATCATCTCATACAATAAAATATAGCATCATGTCTTGACCATATCACATCACAACATGCCCTGCAAAAACAAGTTAGGCGTCCTCTACTTTGTTGTTGCAAATTTTACGTGGCTGCTACGGGCTTAAGCAAGAGCCGTCTCACCTACGCATCAAAACCACAACGATACTTCGTCAAATAGACTCCGTTTTAACCTTCTCAAGGACCGGGCGTAGCCACACTCGGTTCAACTAAAGTGAGAGAGACAGGCACCCACCAGTCACCTTTAAGCAACGAGTGCTCGTAGCGGTGAAACCAGTCTCGCGTAAGCGTACGCGTAATGTCGGTCTGGGCCGCTTCATCTCACAATACCGCTGAACCAAAGTATGACATGCTGGTAGGTAGTATGACTTGTATCGCCCACAACTCACTTGTGTTCTACTCGTGCAAAACATCAAACCATAAAAACCTAGGCTCGGATGCCACTGTTGGGAACGTAGTAATTTCAAAAATTTTCCTACGCACACGCAAGATCATGGTGATGCATAGCAACGAGAGGGGAGAGTGTTGTCTACATACCCTTGTAGACCCGAAGCGGAAGCGATCACAACGTAGAGGAAGTAGTCGTACGTTCTCCTCGCGATCCGACCGATCCGCGCCGTTACTCCGACGCCCGAGTTCTTGACACACGTACAGCTCGATGGCGTCCCTCGTACTCGATCCAGCCGAGTGTCGAGGAGAGTTCCGTCGACCTGACGGCGTGCCGACGATCTTGATGTTTCACCGGCGCAGGGCTTCGCCTAAGCTTCGCGACGGTATAACCGAGGTGGTATATGGTGGAGGGGGGCACCGCACACGGCTAAGGAACGATCCGTAGATCAATACTTGTGTGTTCTAGGGTGCCCCTTGCCCCCGTATATAAAGGAGGGAGGGGGGAGGCCGGCCGGCCTGGAGGAGACGCCGGAGGAGTCCTACTCCCACCGGAGTAGGACTCCCCCTTCCTAGTTGGAATAGGATTGGGGGAGGGGAAGAGGAAAGGCGCCGCCCCCTCCTGTCCTATTCGGACTGGGGGAAGGGCGCGCCACCCCCTGGCCGGCCCTTCCTCTTCTCCTCGAGGCCCATCGAGGCCCATTTACCCCGGGGTTCCGTAACCTCCGGTACTCGGTAAATTCCTGTTTTCACCCGAACCATTCGAACTCCAAACATAGGCTTCCAATATATCAATCTTTATGTCTCGACCATTTCGAGACTCCTCGTCATGTCCGTGATCACATCCGGGACTCGAACTTCTTCGGTACATCAAAATACATAAACTCATAATAACCATCATCGAAACCTTAAGCGTGCGGACCCTACGGTTCGAGAACAATGTAGACATGACCTAGAACTATTCTCGGTCAATAACCAATAGCGGGACCTGGATGCCCATATTGGTTCCTACATATTCTACGAAGATCTTTGTCGGTCGGACCGCATAACAACATACGTTGTTCCCTTTGTCATCGGTATGTTACTTGCCCGAGATTCGATCGTCGGTATCCAATACCTAGTTCAATCTCGTTACGGCAAGTCTCTTTACTCGTTCAGTAAAACATCATCTCACAACTAACTCATTAGTTGTAGTGCTTGCAAGGCTTCAGTGATGTGTATTACCGAGAGGGCCCAGAGATACCTCTCCGACAATCGGAGTGACAAAACCTAATCTCGAAATACGCCAACCCAACATCTGCCTTTGGAGACACCTGTAGTACTCCTTTATAATCACCCAGTTACGTTGTGACGTTTGGTAGTACCCAAAGTGTTCCTCCGGTAAACGGGAGTTGCATAATCTCACAGTTATAGGAACATGTATAAGTCATGGATAAAAGCAGTAGCAACATACTAAACGATCGTGTGCTAAGCTAATGGAATGGGTCATGTCAATCAGATCATTCTACTAATGATGTGACCTTGTTAATCAAATAACAACTCCTTGTCTATGGTTAGGAAACATAACCATCTTTGATTAACAAGCTAGTCAAGTAGAGGCATACTAGTGACATGTTGTTTTGTCTATGCATTCACACATGTATCATGTTTCCGGTTAATACAATTCTAGCATGAATGATAAACATTTATCATGAAATAAGGAAATAAATAATAACTTTATTATTGCCTCTAGGGCATATTTCCTTCAGTTAGCCGGATTGATCAAGTCCGAAATGCCTACGATGGTCTGGATAATTTGGGCGCCACCCAAGATTAAATTCTTCTCATGGATGATTCCGCAAGATAGAGTATGATGGCGGACGGACTGCTTCGTAGAGGTTGGCCAAACTGCGGCCTTTGACAGCTTTGCAAGAAGGTGCCAGAAATGGCGGCCAACCTGATGTTCAAATGCCGGTTCACACCTGCTTGGCATGACATTCACACAGTCAAACAATGGTGGAATCCAGGCGAGGGACATCCGAGATACTCCAGAAAGGCGGTAAACTCATTACAAATGCTTGTGTGCTGGGAGATTTAGAACAAAAGGAATGCTCACGTCTTCCATAACAAGGCATCTCTTCCCACTCGCGTAGCAGCGAAAGTTGGGGAAGAAGCAAAAACTTGGGTAGTGGCAGGAGCTAGATTTCTCGGCAACATTTTACCGGGAGGGTGGTTCCCTGTGTGACAACATGTTGGACCTGTGTGGCCCTACATCCGTTAAAAACATTGTTCTACTTATTTAGTTAGATGGGGCAAAGCTTTAAAAAAATATTGTTGCATCTGCAGTTATGTGGAATATGTGCAAGATGTGAAATGACATCTCTTTATGGTTGATACAATTTGTGTGGCTTGCGGATCATCTAACTAAAACTATATCGGTCTTGTGTGCCCAACGCATATGACTCAAGCCCTTGACCAGTTCCTGGTCTGTGGGTGCCAAGATGATTTCCTGGACATGTCGTCTCCTGGTCTTTTTTTAAAAGCGTGAGATGAAGGTCTTTCCTGGTATACGTGTGGTGTGTTTTGAATTTACCTGCTTTCCAACTTTTCGCAGATGTAGTTCAACTACACAAAACACCGGCGAGTCATTATGTACTTTTATAGACATTTTATGTAAGTTTGATGTCATTCTATTCCTTATCATATACTCCCTCTGTAACTAAATATAATATGTTTTTGTAGTTCAGTAACTAGATATAAGACATTACTAGACAGGCACATATCCGGATGCAATTGTGGAAGAAGAAGAGAGGAATGGGAGCCATGTGTCGTCATGTTCGAGAAACATTTCGGAATTAAAGTAACTGTTTGATCATTGTATCTGTATATTCTCTTGTAATGCCGTGGCAACGCACGGGCATCCAACTAGTATAGCTACACGTAACTCGATCTCAATGATTCCGTCATAGCTATACTGAAGACATTTCTTCCTTAACTGTATACTCCTTCAGCCTTTCTACATTTATCTCGAAATTTGCCTTTGTAGTCATGCATAATGATGAAATGTGTTTGAAGAAACAATGTCCTATCCCTACTCTTTAAGACCATGCCAGGATGAGAGCTTCTCCAATAGCTTCTCTATTTTAGGGCACCAAAGTGTGTGTGGAGTAAAATTTAGGGCAAGCAAACGTGTTTTTTTTGGCACCACAAAGTGGCGTCTCCAACCGCTGCCCTAAAAAAGGGCACCCAAAACAGCAAAACCTTATTTTCTTTAAACATTCGTACTACTTTGATCATATTTCATACTTCGGTCAAAAGTTCTAAGCAATTAAAGTTTAAACATGCAAATTACAAACATTGTTCAACTACGAGATGCAAATTTAAACTAGAAACACTACATGTTGTCCCCGTCAACTTCATTGGACACGTCACTGTCGCCATCAGAATCTAGGTTGACCACACCGGAGGGGCCTGCGTCCTCCTCCTCCTCCTTGATAACTGAAGGTCCCGCCTCGGCATCGTTTTTTTGCTTTGACTTTTTGAGATCCTTCTTCTAGTAAACTCCATGGTTCTGCATGTACTCCGGGTGTTCCCTTGCAAACCTCGGCATAGCCTCCTCGTCACTTTCTCGGATATTGTCCCATTCTTCAAAATCAATGAGGGTCGTCGGCTTGATATGGCTAGACTCAATGGTCACCAATGGCCCGACGAGTTTCGCTGCCTGCAGAAACTCGATCTCCGGGAAGTTGAGCCTCTTGCGTGGCAGGCCAAGCCTCCACGCCGCGATGTTGTAGGCATGGGCGACAATATCTGCCGTCGGGAATGTGCGGAGCCAGTACAGCTAGCCGGCTTGCTAGAACTAGACGCCGAGCCAACCGGAGGCCACAACCGCACCCTGTTGAACTCGACCTTGCCCTTGCCCTTCGGCATGGGGGGCCAGACGGGGAAGGAGGCGACGAGGATGCGGCGGTGACGGCGATGTACGTGAGGCGAGGATGATGTGGCAATGTGATTTGGCCGGTCCGGCAGGAGGCGACCAAGGGAGGTGAGTGGATCCGGTGACAGTGGGGTGTGGCAGTCGCGGATCTCGAGACGGCGGTGGCACGGGGGAGGGGTGGCGTTCTGGCGCGACTATAGATGGAGGATGTAGGGGCTGGCTGCAAGCCGTTATATTTTTTTTGCCGCAGCCGCCCGTGGTGCTGTATATTTGCACCACCGGTAGCCGCATTTTAGGGCTGACCAAATTATTTTTGCTCAGATATTTATGATATGAAATTTACTTTTTTTGCCCCAACTGCCTAAAAAGGGTTGACGTTCTCTTTTAGGGCAGCCATTGGAGATACACTGATGATGTAGTGGGATAGGATGGTCATGGAGCAAAGGAGCATGTAGATGGAGAGGTGTGAGTCAAAATTGGGAAATAAGAGGTCACTCGTTCCTGTTTTGTACAAGCAAAAAGGCCAAACTAGTTTTTTTTCCCTCGAAGATAAAAGTAAGCTGTACGGAAGGATGCATGCACGGGATGTACTGGACATACACAATACCCATTATATACGTGCGAGGCTGATCTGCTTGCCTGAGGCGTACGTTTGATGGAGATTTAATCCCGAGATCAACTCAAAGTTGATCCTGCCGCCGCCATGCACGTGACGTGATGGCCGGACCTCCCGCCGGAACTGCTCCGTGAGATCTCCTACCACATGCATAATGTCGCCGACCTTGTCTGCTTCCATGCCGTCTGCAGGCCATGGCGCGACTCGCATGAACCAACCACAACGACTGATCATCAGTTCCCGCCCTGGCTCCTCGCGCCCTGCTACAAGCTACGCCGCCCATACAACTCGCTCAAGTTTGGATGCGTCTTCTCCAACGCAAGCTACGCCGCGCCTCCGCCCATATCTGGTGGCCCCGTGATGACCTGGGTGGCCAGCGCCGACGGCATGGAAGTCCGCTACTTCACCGCTTCCGGGCCCCATGGCCCAGGCCTCCAGGATCCTCTCGCCGGAGGGGCCCCCACCCACCTGCCTGACGGAAACATTGCCGGCCAGTTGGGGGAGGAGAATTCCAGTGGCATCATCTACAACGATGGCACCGTTCTTCTGTACTGCGAACACGGCAGCACCCTATGTAGCATCGAGTTTAGGGCCATGCTCCTGCGTCCAGGTGATGACAAGTGGGCGTTGTTGGCCCAGATCCGACACCGAGTACTTTCCGGCGACGGCGATGACCGACGACGAACGACAACGAAGAACGAAGCTTGCTGATGAACTCGATGAATTGCTTTTGTTAGAAGGGAGAGAGATGGATTGGTGGAATAGTTCCTTTTAGTGCTTGAGCCTCGTGGGCATATATATAGGAGTACATGATCTAGTTGGAGTACAAGACAATCTAGTCTTCGATACATCGCGAAGTCGTGGCTGGAGTGGAAACCGACGAGGTTGCTCAAGCAAGGCGATAGCCCTTTCTGCCATTTGTCGAGGTAGCCAAGAGCATGGGTGTGGTGGAGCCGTGGTCGAGGTAGCCGTGTGAAGAATGCCGTGGTCGATGTCGAGTCGGGGTAGCTGGTGTCGAGGAAGTCGGAGGGGCCAGCAGAGAAGAACTCGACGACGGTTGCGGTGCCAATCGGCATGGGGCCGATGTCGCCTGCGGTTGTCGGAGTAGATGAAGTGGTCGGGGTAGATGACGGTGACGCTGGCGGGCTGGTGCTGGACAAAGACGAAGGAGGTGGACGGACGGCGACGGCGGCTAGGGGGTAGCGGCGGTAGCGGCCAAAGTAGATCGGCGGCGGCGGCTATGTTAGGAGCGCGACGGCGGTGCTCGAAGTAGGAAAAAAGTTCACCAATTTTGAAAAACAAAGTTCACGAATTTTGTGAAATTTTACAGATTAAAAAAAGTGTAAATTTTTTATAAAGTTTACGAGCTTTGAAAAACATATTCATGAAGTTCTTTAAAAAGTTTGTTAAATTGAAGAAAGTTTCTGAATTTGAAAAAAAAATCACGCATATAAGAGTAGAAAAGAAAAGAAAAAAACTGAAAGTGTTCGAAGTTTTAAATGGAAAAAGGAAAGAAAAGGAACAAAAAAACAAAAAGGTAAACTATAAAGAAAAAAAATCAAAAAGGAAAAAAATTAAAAAAATGATAAAAGAACAAGAAACTATTCGTTTGCTGGAGGCTCTTTCCAGATTGAACATCACGTAGACATTAGAGTCCTTAATTTAAGTTTTTTTTGTGTGAAAATTTTAAATTTGTTAAAATTGGATGAGTTCTGAATCTGATAGATCAAATTTGGAGATAATTTCGGAAAACTTGGTGAGGTCCGAAAGGGTGTTGCTACGCGTCGGCCGGCGGATCTTTTTAAAAGATCCACCGCCTCGCGAGCCGCCATATCACGCACATGAGCGGCCGAGGGTCACTTTCTATCATTGCAACACATGTCATGGTGAGAAATTTTCTGTAACACGGGTTATGTGGCAGAATATTTTGTAACATAGGTCAAGTAGCAGATTATTTTTGCAACAGATGTCTTGTTGCAACTTTTCTGCAACAGAAGTGTTGTTGCAATTTAATTTTTTTGCAACAAAGGTCTCGTTGGAATTTAGTTTTTTTTTTTGCAGCAAAGGCCTGTTACAGTTTTTTCTGTAATACAGGCCATGTTGCAGAAAGTCACTGTAGCGGACATCGAGCAACGACCACGTCGGTTGAAAGAAAGGCCAGTGCTCCCACGGGACGGCGGGGCGACGGCGGAGGCAGCTCCCCATGATGGACATAGACGCGGGTGATTCCCCTGGACGATGGGATGCAGGTTGAGTTTGGGTGCACCACGACGGCCGACGTTCATGGTGAAGGTGGGTGGCCGCGGCGGGGCCCATGCCGGCGACGAGCGTCTGCGGTGGCGGTCAAAGCAACACGAGAAGGAGTCGGATTGACGGGGAACTTGGGAGGAGCACGAGTGGTGGCTGCTCTCGTGGGGATTCAGATCCAGATTCCGCAACACACCAGTTGTTGCGATGGGGAAAATTGCAACGACCACTCAGTTGCAAAAACTAGTCTCTACTCCTAATGGACGAGTTGGTTGAATAGTCCCCCCCACTTTCAACCGGTTTTTTTTCAACCGGTTTTTCTTCGTCCCACCTCCCACCACCCCCCTCCCATCGGTTTTTCTCTTTCTCGTCTGGCCGACAATACCCAACGTATTTATGGTAATCAATCACAATTAATCCACGTATGGTAAGGCTATAAACTTAGAAATCTCAAATATGATAATTATAGTAATAAATCAATCCATGTATGGTAAGGCTATAATCTGGCCGACAATACCCAACGTATTTATGGTAATCAATCACAATTAATCCATGTATGGTAAGGCTATAAACTCAGAAATCACAATTAATCAATCACAATTAAACCACGATTAGGGTAAGGCTATAACTAAGGAAATTTCGAATATGGTAATTATCACCGGAATCAAAGCTTTCCAAAAAAGTTCTTCTTGCCATACCCTAATCATGACCTTCTCATCCTGAGGCATTATTTCCATCTATTTCTCAGCTGAATCAGAACTTTCCAAAACTTTGTCTGACTAAATCACAATTTTCCTTCCTTCCCTATCATCTCAATCGAATCATGAGCTATAGGTAAGTCATTTCGTTCACCTCGCACGGGTTGTACTGATTTTTATCATGGTTTGGCCCCCTGCCGTACAAGCCGCTTGATTCCTCATCCCTCCCTCAGTTCCTCCACCCTATATTCTTCTTCATGGTGAGCGACCCAGGCAGCGATGCGTGCCCGTTATGCATCAGCGAGGAGGACCAGGAAATGGTGATTGCCAGCCCCGCGCTCGTCACGTGAACCCATTCACCGTCAGGTCATGCTGGTGTGTTACGGGTGTACGTGCACCTTACCTTAGCCATGGAGGTTTGCCGGTGGACAACGGAGGCCTCGCCATGGACACCAGTATCCCTCTCCTCTTCCTGCGCCCTACCTCTCCTTCCTCAGTCTCTACCTCTCTCTCTTTTTCTCTGTTCCAGGAGATCTGCAGCCGACGCCGCAGGCCCTGCCCGTTCGCTGCTGGTCACCTCGCCTCGCTGTTCGATCTCACCGCTGGTATGCACGACTCCGCCGCCCTGTGCCGTCCTCGTCGGGCACCATCATGGCAGCGCGAACACTGTATGCAGTGGCTACAATCAGCGGCGGATTCAACAGCGCGGTGGGCACTAGAGAGTAGCGACCCAGTGGGCAGCGGCTGAATCAATTTAAAAATTGAGTTATTAATGCAATTAATTAATTTTTTAGCCAATGCCTATAGATAATTAGAAGTAGGGATATTTCCAATTAGTCAGATAATTAATTGATTTGGTTGGCAATTAATTAGGCATGTAGAGAAATAGGTAGGTCATTCATTTTTTGTGTACTTAATTAATTAAGCAAGCAATTAGTCATGGCGAATCATTTTGAAAGCGCTTGTGGGCAAAAACAATCAATAGGCTCTTAGTTACATTGCAAACCACCGAGCACCGCTTGCCAACATGGACACCGGCCACCATGCACTCGCGACATGGGCGACCTAGCATTCACCAAGATGGATGAAGTCTATCCTCCGCGGGATGTCCACTCAATGACGGTGGCCGAAATGTTCGCGGGTGAGGACAACATGACACAACACTAGCTAGGTGGTTCATGCTATAGTAAAAAGGAAGAGTGTTCCAAAAACAAGAAGGAAAAAGAACTGAAGCCAAAGTGGTGCATGGTGTTGGAGAAAGTAAGAGTGTTCCAAATAATAAGAGAAAAAAAAGAAAGAAAGAGTATTCTAGGAAATAAGTAGGAACGAGAACTAAAGTTGCCGAGGAATGACAAAGAAGAAGATGAGGCATCGATGATGAACACATTAATGTTGACGTGGTGCTGGTTGGTGCCAATTAAACGGATTGGCGAAGAGGCATGAAGTAGAAGACGTAGGGAAATATGAAGAAGAGAAGAACGACAATTATCCCTTCTAGCATATGTGGGATGGAGGTGGAGCTTATTGGTGACTAGGAAAGATCTCTGTAGTTATTTGTTGTTTTGTGTCAATAGTATGTGTTAGTTTAACCCACTCTATTATATCGTAAACAAGAAAATTTCATCCTTACTGCAATGCATGGCGAAGATGAGTTGGCTGTCATATGCTTTTAATGGAGGTGGCGCCAGTGAGAGAAAAAACGAGAAATGTTTTGCTACGGCGGAAAATTGGTCAAGAATGAGAGGTTCCGACAGAAAAAGGGAAGATGCGTCATTGGATAGGGTTTTTGTGTTGAACCCGGATGTTACAGATATTTCGGATAGCCCGTAGCAACGCACGGGCGTTCTGCTAGTCTATATAATACATTGCTTCTGACCATCTGATCCAACGGTCACGAAGGAGGCGGACGCATGCGAGGTTATCCGTTGGCTGATCCAAATCATTTCTCGGTCCAAAAACACTTTTTCTCTACTTTGGAAATTCCAGCGGCAAAATATAGACGTGTTAGTACTTAACACCAGAGCGAATCGGATCAGTTACCGATACGTACAGGTGCCAGCTATATATGTGCTTGATGGCTTGATCCGCAGCACACGGTTGTCGATCCCATCACGATCTAGAACTAACCTGCCTTGATGAATGGGACGTGGTGGCCGGACCTCCCGCCGGAACTGCTCCGAGAGGTCTCCTCCCGTCTGCACGTCCCCGCCGATTTCGTCCGCTTCCATGCTGTCTGCAAGCCATGGCGCGACTCACACGGACCATCGACGACGACGGGGGCTGGTCAGCTCCTACCATGGCTCCTGGCGCCCAGCGACAATGGCGACGACTCCCTCAAGTTCAGATGCGTCTTCTCCAACACAAGCTACGTCGCGCCGCCGGCCATATCTGGTGGCAGTGGCACCCGGATGAACTGGGTGGCCAGCGCCGACGGCACCGCTGTCCGCACAACCCTCCACGACCCTCTCGTCGGAGGGCCTCCCACCCACCTGCCTGACGAGAACATCCTCCGCCGGTTGGAGGAGAATCCCACAGGCATCATCTACAACAATGGCGCCGTCCTTCTGTTCAGCAAACACGACAGCATCGACACATCTACCGCCGAGTTCAGGGCGGCGCTCCTGCGTCCTGGTGACACCGAGTGGATGTTTATCCACAGGACTCTCGAATCCCCCTCAGATGGAGAGTTCTGTGTCGCCTATCACAACGACAAGATCCATGTGACCGTTGAGGACAGCCTCTGGCACGTCGTGAGTGTGACAGGGGAGTCCACAGCCGCAACCAACAACGATGACCTACAGGTTCCTAGGCCACGGTCGATGCCACGCCAGTGCGACGGCTACTTGTACGAGCGCAGCTATGTGCTCGAGTCCCGCGGGGAGCTGCTGTGGTTGTCGGTGCACATTTTGATGAATTACCCCGATAGAGGTAAGAATGGCGTCAATGACCTCGTCGACGCACTCTCGATGTCCGTGCACACGCTTGATGAGGTCACCAAGGAGCCGGAAAAGTCGTCGTGGACGAGGAAGGATGGCCGGAGCCTGGAAGACCGCCTGTTGTTCCTGGGGTGGCCCAATAGTTTTGCCCTGGACGCGTCCCGTCTAGGCATGAGCGGTGGGTTCGCCTATTTCTTGTACTACGACGACCAGGGCAGCTGCCGGTTGCATGAGCGACATGGCGTATTCAGGCACAACCTCATCGACAACACGACAGAGTTTGTCGAGTGGCTGCCCCAAGGATGGGACAAGGAGATGTCCGTGTGGCTCCTCCCCCAGCTCACAATTGCTCCAGTCAACCAGGGTCCAGCTACTACTTCAAGAAGCAATAACACTTGTGCTGAGGTGTTTCATGCCCAACCTACCTCTCAGTGCGAAGAGCTCTTGGCTGCAACACTTGTTCAGCATGTTCAGTAGACTGTTTGGTGGCAAGGTGATGTACTAGAAGAAGACCGAGACCTCACAGGGTATTGGAAATTTGGAATCATCCCTATAAGCCCTGAAGAGGTGAGCATGGTGGAACTAGGCGTCCTGACGTAGTAGTAAAGTTCTTTCCACCCAGAGGATGCGAAGATGTGTAGTTGGAGTGCTCGACTATAATAATTGTCTAAATTGATTTACTGCAATAGTTATCATGGTCCAGTTATTGAGTAGGACTATCAATTTTTTTGCTTAATTGGTCCAATATGTAGAGAATTTTATCCGTTAGCTCGGCTCGGTATATGGCCCGCCGGAGTTCACTCAGTGTATTACAAGGTGCAATGTTATACATTAATCGCTTAGCTAGGTAAAAAACCACAAGGCATGTTCGCACAAAAAAGATAAACGAGACTTGCACATCACTGCACTGCATCATGTGATCAATCATTGCCGATCAAATTGCCCCGTTTCTATCTCTCGTCTTCTAATATTCATTAGAAGAAGAAGCCGGAGAAAAGCCTGAAGGGAAAAAATGTGGAGGAAGATGGGGAGAGTGAGGAGCTCACCGGTGCTAGACGGGTTTACAATGGTTGGGCAATCTCTCTCTCTCTCTCTCTCTCTCTCTCTCTCTCTCTCTCATTCATGCAAGTAACACCCCTCGTATTGTTCTTGTATCATCGTATCATCATAATGACATGGAAACATCCATTTTCTGTTGCACAAAACTTACGCACTCGTATACATGCACTCTTTTTAATTGGACCGAGCACCTTTTTATACCATGAATGTTGTACCCATCAGCGCAACACCCTCAAATTTGGTTGCAGTTTTATGTTGTACCTTTTTATACCAGTTTCTGCTTCAAACAAGATGGTCATCAGCCGAGGCCACCGTCATGGCGGGCACGAACGCCGACATAGCTCATCTTTCACAGACAATATTATGCGCCAAAAGTATATCTCTCATAGTGAATAGTTGTCAGTTGCAACTCTCTTCAACAACCACGGTGAAGTGTCCAGTGCTGAGGTGATCCGCTACAAGATGAACAAGCACTCCCAGGGTATCGCCCATGTTGCCATGTTGACTTCCCATGCCCATCCTGATGATGCTCTAGATGCTCTCGGTGGCCTAGTTTTGGATGGTTGTAATTTAGATGTTATATAGAAATTTGATCTGGACATTAGCAAACTTACCGTCTAGCTCCTTTCCAGCACACTCTACATTTGTAGCAGTTATACTTCCCGGGTTACGGGAAACACATGAGCCTTACTTATTTTAACTTGAACCATAGACTCTCCCACCAGGATGAACATGAATAGATTGCTAGCATATTATTATGGCCTCGATTAACTTGAACTCACAGTTTGCTGAAAAAATGTTTACTAGGAAAGGGGGCAAAGCCCTAACCACCAAGCTAGCATACAGGGCGTCCTGGAGTTCTCAACATGCATGGCCACTGCTATCTGGAAAAGATTGCACCCAACAAATGTCTAGTATTCTTTTAATTTGGTTGGCGCACAAGGACCACTTGTACACCAACGAGAGGCACTTCCGTCGGTCCATTGCTTCCTCTGATTCTTGCCCTTTTTGCAACCACCATGAGAGCATTCACCATCTTCTGTTTAATGGGCAACTGCTAAAACCACTTTGGGATGAGCTTGGAAACATACATGATGGCTCCCCTCAAACTCTGGAACTCCTTTGGCATGACGCTTTGTCCAATATAACTAGAACAACCGTAATCTTAGCCATCCTTTGGAATATTTGGAAGCAAGGAAATGCAAAAGTTTTCTGGATGAAGCCCAAGGCCTCAACACCGTTGCCAGAGCTGCAAACGCTGATCTCAAAATGTGGGCGTACACTTTAGTCCAATGCCCACTCCAGTCAAAAAAAGGTCTGGAAGTTACTCAGAGTAAATCATTGACTACCTTATACGGTGGATAACCAGAATGATAACTAAAGTGTAATGAGTAATGGCAATAGAGAGAAAACATGATAAATAGGATCAGAAGGTCTAAAGATAAACCATAAAAGAGAGTAACCATCAACCGACCCCAGTTCAACCACAAACCAAATATATTACTAAAAAGTGAAAACTAGTAAGACTACTATGCCTTCATCGATGGCATCAAATATCTAGACCAAACCTATGTTTTTCTCTTGACTGAGCATAAATAGGAAAAGAATACTACACACTACTTTTTTTGTCAGAGGCATGACAACACGTAATATGAAGTTATAAACAAATGACTGGATGACACTAAGCAAAGATCAACTTCCGTATTGAAATAGTAATTTAAGTATATCCATCATCTATTTCAGCATCACCGGTCACATAGAGCCAACATTATTATTTACTCAAAGAACAATAACTTAGTTGACAAGCATAAGACAACACTGAGCTTTGGTCAAGTAGAGCCAAATAATAGCGATGGCTGGCTATCTCACCGACGTACCGCAATGGTACAATGGAGCACAGGCTGGTGTAGAGCACCCCATCAATAATTGCTACAAGGGAGCACGCCGCCGCCCTACTGCAGGCAGATGTTTTCAGTGCCGATTACAACGGCAACAACAGTCATGTCTCGTGCAACATCGGCCATGTTTCTAAAACACAGGGGATGTTGCAGACAACGTCATGTTTATTTAATATGGGGGATGTTGCAGGACTTCATTCAACAACTACTGCTTCTGTAACAAGGGTCATGTTACAATGAGGTTTGTATATTCGGCACAAAACAAGTTATATTACTCTACATTCTAGTTACCACCTTGAAATCACACTTTGTTTGATTTACCACTACATGGAACAAACAGAGAACATGCAGAGACTCTTTGTTTGATGTCCTCTCTCTCTCTCTCTCTCTCTCTCTCTCTCTCTCTCTCTCTCTCTCTCTCTCTCTCTCTCTCTCTCTCTCTCTCTCTCTCTCTCTCTCTCTCTCTCTCTCTCTCTCTCTCTCTCTCTCTCTCTCTCTCTCTCTCTCTCTCTCTCTCTCTCTCTCTCTCTCTCTCTCTCTCTCTCTCTCTCTCTCTCTCTCTCTCTCTCTCTCTGTGTGCAATATCCAAGTATTAGCATCGAGTAAGAGTACATACTGAATAATGATGGAGTAAGAGAACAAATGGCTTCACATATTCCAAGTATTAGCATAGATCAATTAGAACCGAGCAATATCCAAGTATTAGCATAGAGTATTTTGGATACTTATCAATATTCTGATCATATTACAAGTATTTCATTAGAAGGACGGAAATGGTCAGTATTATGGTATTGATAGAGTAGAGCAGTCAGAACTGAAACATGATAACACAAAGTAGGAACATACAGTAATACACAACATGCATTTAAGGTGGTACACTGATATTGTCTTGCCGTCCTATGACTAGTACGTACATATGTCAGACGGTGAGTATTGCAACAAAGTAGTGAGACTACCATGCCATAGTCGTTGTGGGCAATCTCCAAACCAAACCTATGTTTTTCTCTTGGACTGGGGATAAAGAGGAAAGATCAAATTTCATGCCGGAATAGTCATTTTTGTATCTCTATCATCTATTTCGTATTGATCTGTTGACACGATGATGCCAACAGAAAATCAAATACACATTCCAGCTTTGCTTCTGTCTAACCTAAATATCATTAATCAAACCTATTTTTTGTAAACCCGGCTAAAAGTTCACTCATAACCGCTTCCCAGATATGCTGGCCTCTAAAAAAGAAACTAGGTCGTCCTGCATAGGTTAGAGTGTTACTCAGGATATCTACTAAGCAATTGAATTGTATGAAGTGGGAACTGAGAAATAATTTACATACGGTTTTGCCAACCTAGAAAATCCTCTTCGACGTTTCCAAGAAATGGTGCACCATCACAATACCTCGCCTTCAATTTATTCCATTTGTAAAAAATTTGAAGGTTCAAATGAAATATTTCTTTGTGGATGTCTAATGAATAACTTCTAGAAATCCATATTGCAAAATAAATGATATTAGAGGCTAGCATTGATATATTTTATTATTGTACAAAGATAAAAAAATTAGTGTACAAATTAACATGAATAATTATACCAAAACTTAAGTTGGAATGAAGTACACATTTTCTAAGGAGCACACATGTGCAATGCCTTCCAGTTGGGAAGAAGGCAATCCTAAAGCATCCACGGTAATGTGCCCTACATCATCATCTACAGAGGATGAACACATTCGCATGATGACTTGCAAATATTAATTACAGTTGCCGAGAAAAGTGTTGTTAGAGAACAAAACGTATAATCATGACTGGAGGTAGCAGCGGGGCCCAAGAACTGGAATAGTTCCCGGGTATGCTTCTGAACATACTAAAAAGTCTGTGTAAAATAAATAACATCAGGATCTAAATCACTCAATATATTACCCCACGTTAAAAGAAAAAATTTCTAGCAATCCATATTGCAAATAGATGATATTACAGGGTAGCATTGATATAGTTTATTGTTGTACAAAGACAAAATAAATATTCCAATGCCCCAAGATTGTTGTAGAAATATACATGAATAACTATACCAAAAGCAAACCTGGAATGAAGTACAAATTTTCTAAGGAGCACACATGTGTGACCATGATTGTGATAATGAAATTACAATTGCATACGTTCAGGTTAAGCATCACCACCATAGGCATAATAATGTAGAACAAAATAGCATGGAATAAAACTAACTGGACTTAGAATATGATTTCTACTTCCAAACTCTGCGAAGCTATTGGTAAGCATGTAACTAAATAAAATAGTCACATGTTATCCTTTTGTACAACATAAATTCTAAGTTGGATTATAATAAGTGTGTCTATCTCCACGAAGACACTCTTCTACTAAAATAAACCCACAATGTACCTTCAAAATGCCAATTTGCTCATAAGTGTATTTCTGGGACATTCATTTTGTATAGTCTTATAAATAGAAGGCTTCAGAGAAATAGTCATTATAATCATGTGATCAACTAACGGATGTCCCATTTGTTGTGTTTTGTTTGCCAATAAACCGTAACACTATTGTAATAAAGTGGCTTATAGAGTAATTCTAGCTAATAATTAACACACTGATATATTGAGTTTGAGATAAAAAAACGCTAGCACATAGCAGGTGTGTCTCATAATACGAACACTGACTCATATCTAAACATACTCAAGGAAGGCAGCAGAAATAATCAAAATGCCAAGTGCATGATATAGTAAAGAAGCAACAGAGTAGAGCAAGTTTGGTCATGGGGGGATCAAGATTAAGGAAGAACCTAGTAAGCGGTGCAGCTATACTTTGTTACAAAGAGGTTTCTTCTAATATTAAGAGATAAAAACAAAAACATTGTGTGCAAATATACCATAGTAGGAAGCAAGTGGCTTCAACTATCATGTTTTTAGAGACATCTGATCGATAGATCCCATGGCTTGTAAGCTGCCATGAATGAAATAGTGAGTATAGTGAAAAAGGAATGAACTTATACTGGTTGGTGAAATAGAACAAATTTGCTCACAAATAGCTAGTACATATGAAACTAACCAAAGGCAAGGAAATTGTGCAAAGAAACTCTATGAATAATGAGTACACATAATTGGAGATTAGCGTGCATGAGCTTTCAAATATATACATGCATCAATTACAACAAAGAGTAACAACAATAAGCTAGGGCACACCAGGAGGATAGTAACTGCATATGTACTACTGTGAACAAACGGGATTAACATAGACAGGGGACATGGGAACGAGATGGGTCACAAAGACAATGAGGATTACAGATGTATCCTAGCCAACATGGTGAAGCCTGGCCATTCTCGAGGAGGGGCGTGGGCGGGAAGTTGTGCAGACGATGGGGACGTGCTTCTTGAAAGAAAGGAAACGAAAACGGTGGAGAAGGTGAAGAGCGCGAGGGGAATCAAAAGATGGGAGAGTAATTGTCCCGAAGAAGATTGGAGGCGTAGCTATACTGAAGACGTGGAGTATTATAATTCTTGGAAAGGATTCGAGCAATCTGTATAGAGACAACATGATAAATGAGATCAAAGGGTCCGAAGATAAAACCATAAAAGTAAACATCTACTGCTCTCAACTTGGCCAAAAATTAAATATCCACCAAAAAACAACTAAGACTGCAATGACATCATCACTGACACCAATGTCCATTCATAACCATTGTTTTCTTCCTTGCGCATAAGGAGTCCAAGAATAATAAGCACTACATCTTTTTGTGAGAGGGATTGCAGCAAAGAAGTAATAAGAAGTTAAAAACAATTACTGGATGACACATAGTATAGATGAAACTTTATACCGAACTAATTTATCAACATCTTCATATAGCACTAATTGTCAGTCTATCACATCGCAACTACATATTGTATTGTTTGACTAGAGATTTAAAACAAAACACAAAGATATCCATTCAGAAAAAATAACCTTTGATGCACTTACAGAGTACTGCATATGGAATATAAACGGTGAAGGAAAATGCACCTAAATGCCATGCAGTCTACTGATTAGTTATTATAAGTTTGATAATATATTTCATCTTTTCTTTAGGGGGTCAGGCAAGTTTTAAGCGTGACAGGGATATCCGCTAACCAATTGAATTGTATGAAGTACGAACTGAGAAATAATTTACATATGGTTATGCTAAACTAAAATTCCTCCTCAGCTTTTTAAGTAAATGATGCACCATCACAATACATTATTCTTACTTTATTTCAACTGTGTAAAAATATGTAGGTTTAAATGAAATTTTTCTAAGCGGATGGTGTAGTGTGGAGCCTTTGTGATGCCACCACACAACGCTTATAAGAAAGCTTGCTCCAAATTCAGAAAAGATTCCTCAAATCCAACCAGAACATCAAGGTATTACTGTCTACACAATGGCCACTCATGTAAAAAAAGGTTTGAATGTTACATGGAGTAAATCATTGAAAAATATTTATGTGTGTTCATGGATGGATCAAAAACAAGGATGCAAGTAAGATAAGACTGCCTCATTTGTATACCAAACTACGAACATCGAAACAAAGTCTTCACTCATTTATACACAACACGGCAGAACATCGAACAAGTCAACGTTCATTTATACACCACACTGCAATGCATCGAGCAAGTGAGCCAATTGCTACACAACAAGTAACTCGTTTTAGTTCAAAGTTGAACTAAAACCACGACGAGTAAATCAGAACGGAGGGAGTATATAACATGAAGATCTCTATAACTGAAGAATTTAAACTAAATCCAGCCAAGTCACAAGATTTAATACTACTACTTATAGTGTTAGGGAAAAAGAAACTAGAAAGAAAACTATACTGTAAGTCGAACACAATGCAACAGTAGCACTAGTTCTCTGTAATCGTCGAGATCTCTATAATTGTAAGCAAGACATTATCAATGAGTGCATCTCTACCTCATTCATAAAATCAGTAAAGAAACATGTAAACATCCCCCAAATCTGCAAGAACCACCAGCTCTAAAGACAAAAACTAATCAACCTCGTCACACACATACATCGACACGAACCTCGGATAGGGGACGTGAAGAAAAACAACCAAGAATTTCCCCCACAAAGAGGTTAGAAAATACACAGAACCATGCATTGAAAGTGAAAAGTAGGGCAAACCACAAGGAAATAACTCTATAGACAGATCTGAATTCCGAAGAACAAATCCTCAAGCAAAGAACGAGAGAAACTTTGGAAATGATATGGAAGCGGCAGAAGAAATCGCCATGAGTAAAGCATCTTTAGCAACAAAAGGAGCATCAATCTAATGCGGATGAATATATAATTTGTCCTAACCTTTTCTTCAATTGACTCGTGTGGATCTTCTTGGTCAAACAACTGTTCTGCACACGACTTTCACACCTCTTTTGACAGGAACATATCTCCATAGCGGACACAACATCTGAACTCTTTGCCATGATGCTTCTTGCCTGCATCGCTACATCACAAGGTTCACAGAAAAGAAACTCGTCAGGTTTATTGGCACCATGCCAAGATTTTCTTAAGAGAGTTTAAGATCAAGAAAGAGCACATGCTGTTATAGAGAGGGCAGACCAAAACAAGATAAGTGGTAGGAGGCAGCCACAAGTATCTTGGCGTAAGGAGAAAGGAGGAGCAATGTGTTGCGCAAGGTAGATCGATGGAGAGGCGAGAACAAAGGGGGCGTCTTTTATAGAGGAGATCGCGTAGGGCTTGGCCGGCGGTGAGCGCGCGGGATTGCGGGAGGCGTTGGATGTGAGCACGATCCGCGTGAGGCGCGAGAGGAGCCCACAACCAATGGATCGGAGCGGGTTGGATCGCCACAGGAACGGGAGGAAGGGAGAGGAGAGAGTAATGGAGGAGGAGGAGGAGTCCGCGTGCATGGGACGAAGCGGCGGCCATTAAGGAGAGGGGCATTGAAGGTGTGCCTGATTTCAAGGAAAGAATTGAAGGAGCGTTGTTGAGAACGAGATTTGTTCAGCGATGGAATCTGATACGTCCGAGATATTTTAGGAGAGAGATGAGATGAGAGTAAGCAGCCCCACGTCCGTCAATCCAAGGAAGGGATATATCTCTACAGCCTGGCCGGGATTGACTAAAATTAGGTAAGATTTGACATGGTATTTTGCCAAAATTCATTCCTAATATATTGCAAAGGGTTCGACCAGCTTTTGGTGTGCTCTAATACTTTTCGACCACTAGCTGCTAGCGCTATCTATTGGATTGTACGTCTTTGATTGCATAGAATTTTTTTGTTACCTTTGTAGAGCACTAGAAATCATGGGATTCCTCTATCCGTATGATTTGCTGTTACGTTTCCTAATGACTAGTACTCCCTCCCATACGTGGAATTTTTCTACTTTATCCCAACTGTAAGTATAAATCATTTCCTAATTACTATTGTGAAACACACCACATGTGTTAATCCCTAGTGGTCTCCATTCCTGTCAGTGCTCGCTGCTACCAACATACTGGAAAATGGGGATCAGTCACACATCAAATGTATATTACATTTGTGAGATTTAAAAGGTATTAAAAGAAAAATGACTTGTATAACAGAAGGACCACACCACGTCGATCTCGTCAAAGTATCATCTATAGTCTACTCATCAAGATTCAAAGTTTTTCTCGCATGATTAAATGGCACAGATTATCTTTTCCTTCTCAAAAGGAGTCCGAGCTACTGTGCACGGCGACGAAAACAGGCCCCAGCATTTCAACACTACCATGGCAGGGAGGTCAACAACAAAGACCAGTTGCTGCTTCAAACGAGATGGCCATCAGCCGAGGCCACCCTCGTGCCGGGCACTAACACCGACATATATAACTCATCTTTCACAGACAATATTATGCGCCAAAAGCAAATGTCCTAATCCTAATCATTGTCACATGCCAAATTCTACATTGTCAGATCACACACAAGATATAAGAGAAAACCAGTAATATACGTATACTCTCCAGAAACATATGCATCCCAGGAAGTAAGATCAAAGGATAACATAGCAGCTGAACACCCTTCAACAATATCATCAAGTGTAACATTACACCACGATATTTCTGTTTCAAGTCAAGCACTACACATGCGTGCGGGTTGACCAACTAATTATGGGTTTCCCCCTACATTTCCTTGACAGCCCAGATCTTCACACCATGTAGAGCCAGCCACTTCAGCTTGACAACCACCAGGACGCTCCGACGAGAGCTGTGGGTCTGCGTGCATGCGACGCCGGGACCAACCTGTTCATACATCAAGATGGGCTGCTGCAAAACAGCCCAGGTAACAGGAAGATAAAATAAGGAATGTGTCGAGAACATTCAAGAGAAATGCATAGTTGCACATGATCTACCATTAATTTTGTAGTAACTGGGGAAAAATCATCATTTGGAACATATAATCAGTTTTGACATGCATCATTCAACATGCTTCAACTTTTTTTTACAGCTAACTAAAGAATCAGATAGAGCCAATGTCATTTTATGATACGGCAACACAAGTCATCCATACAAGTAAAAAGATTTGTTCCTTTCATATCAAGTTCAACACCGTAGACAGCAGCATGCTAACATCCTAAAATAGTAGTACCAAACCCCAACAAATATCATATACAATAGCAAAATGGCCTAACAAGCAAAGCACGGGGACCATAATTTCAACAACAGGATCATCACAAGCAAAAGATTGTGGTGGCCACAAGATCATCACACCACAGATAGCATGACCACATAACCAACTCTTCAATCATTGGCTCGATGCGAGCAACACAATCAGCCACGGCTCGATATATAGCCAGACCATGAAGGGCACAGAGACAAGGAGGAGACCAGGGACTTACCAGAATAGATGATGTGGTGGCCACCACCGCCACAGTTGCAGCCCAACCATTATCATTGCGCTGCTAGGAAGCCAAGGTATACATGTTATGTTTCCATTACTATGGAGAGCCCATTGTTGTCGAACTTACAGAGACAGACGAAGATGACCAGAACATCAGCAGCGCCCTACAATCGATAGGAGCAACTTATCAAATTTAAAATCTCAATCAGTAATGGACACACACTGCTGCGGCTATCTTGCAGTGGGTTCTTGAGCTAATCTCTCAATTGGTATCAAACGATCGCCCACTAGAAAAGGGGGGATTAAGTACATGTAAGATACTGCAATTCACAAACAGAGAAAGCATGGGAAATACGCTATAACTTGCCATGGCCACCATAAAATTCACCACAGCTTGATTGCCGTGGGCTGCAAGCACTCCCATGAGAGAAAGCAGAGTGGATGGGCTTACCTAGGCTGGAGTGGAAGAACAAGTGTTTGTTCACTGGAGGCACAGGGGAAGCAGAGTCGGACTCGAAGGAGGGAAGCATTGACAGGAAGGACCTGAAGATACACAAGCGAATTAGATATAGTATCCAGTAAGATATATAGGAATGACAAGGATATCAGAACAATTACACTGTTGCTGAAGTAGCAGCATTTGTTCATTCTGTTGTGTGCCTGTCCTAAACAAAGCCCCCTCAAAAACCTGAAAATAAAATAGTATCATGCGATTTAATTGGGAGGTACAAGACTCAGAGTTGGAGGTGTTATGAAAAGCATGGGAGTAAAAGATTCAAGATCATATTTGAACCTGTCAATTTATATGTCTTTTCAATAACATATTTGAACCTGAAAGCACTATTATTTGAACATATTTGAAGCCTTGAATTATAGT
The DNA here is from genome assembly GCA_021437245.1 of Aegilops speltoides. Taxonomy (NCBI): domain Eukaryota; kingdom Viridiplantae; phylum Streptophyta; class Magnoliopsida; order Poales; family Poaceae; genus Aegilops; species Aegilops speltoides. The sequence goes on from CM038143.1 coordinate 571,700,835, forward strand.
AACCATCAGACCAGAGATAGCGCAAGCTGGAACCTTTCTTCAAATGAAACAAATAGCAGACTTGCAAGAGACGTATATACATGGTTACTAGAGATTCAAGAGAGATATATACAATTATACATGGTCAAGACTAGAGAAAAACAAACGAACCGACCTTTACCGGGGATTGAAATCATACGCATCTGCAATCCGGCCATGGTGATGCTTCAGTGCTTGCAGAGGAGGATGTAGAGGTACAGGGCGATGCTCTTGCCAACGGCAAGCTTCTCGAGCATATAATCTGGACCTGCAGACGGTGAATCTTGTGAAACAACCGCATGGACTCCTCATAAGCATACATAAACAATCAGGCGTGCATCTGTTGCTTTTTTTTTTTTGAGGATGCGTGCATCTGTTGCTACAAGCTGGGACTAGCTAGTACACATATAGACACTGAATCGGCACATCCAAAGTGCTCTTGAATTTGTAATCAACTATAATAGCCACTCATCAAATTCAGAAAAGTTTATTTGAGAGAAAGGAATGCAGGCTAAAATCATCAAGTGCTGTCTTATTTGTGATTAATTATAACTACCAATATGATATCACCAAGTTTACCAGAAGACATTTTAACTTTTAACAGATAGAAGCGCTAACATTTAGCATGTTCAGTACTCCCTCAAACATGTTTAAATTGGAAAGAGAGAGAGAAAAAAATAGAAACGACCTAGAACAACAAGGAACCGAACAGAGACGCAGAACTAACCAACACGGCTGGAACTAATCGGGAGAGCATCACAAGCATTTGATGGTTGATTGCACAAACTAGAAGCAACTAGCATCACAAGCTGCTGGAACTAACTATGACACGTCTCATGCTATTTATGGACGAGGCGTAAACTGTTAAGGCAACATCAAACAAGAGAGAAGATGAGCGACGGTGCCGGGTGCGTGTGTCAAGTTATTTGTGTGTGAGTGGGCCTGCATACCTTTAGTGCTGGTCACTAAAAGACGCAGCTTTTTTTAGTTGCATTAAAAGACACAGTTGTAACTGAATGTTACTCAAGTCTGAAGAAACATAACGTCCCTGAATTCTCCTCCTCCGTAGCCACCCATAATTCTTGTCAACGCCGAGCTTCACGACCATATAATCTAGACCAGCAGACAATGAGCTAGTCAAACAACAGCATGTACTCGTCCTCACCATTCATATAAAAAAAGGTGTGCATCTCTTGCCACAAACTGGTGCTAGCTATTACAGGTTTCACGGAGGCACAGGGAAGCCGAGTGGGATGACGGAGGAGGGAAGCATTGACAGGAAGGACCTGAAGATACACAAGCAAATTAGATATAGTATCCAGTAGGATATACAGGAATGACAAGGATATCAGAAAAATTACACTTTTGCTGAAGTAACCATGTTTGTTCATTCTGCTGCCTGGCTGTCCTAAACAAGATCCCCATGAAAACCTGAAAATAAAATAGTTTCCTGAGATATGTAGCGGGAGCAAGCTTTACACCTGTGAGCCACTCTCTTACAAGGACGGAGGTCGAGCAATCATGAAGCATGCGCACTGACCTGTCCCTCATCGTCACTGGGATGCGTACTGTGGTGTCCACGCCACCATCCTAGCAACATGCGGCTGCACACTATTGACCTTGGTGTGCAGGACACGCTGGAAGAAGTGCTTCTGAGGTAGCCGTCAAATGGCACGGATCCCTCATGGACAGCCTTGTCTTCAAACCTCCAAAGCATCCACCAAACTACTGCAATAAAACCGAGACAAAAAAAGATTATGCATTTTCATTGTGGCAAGATATCTGAAAGCCAAAGATCACAGCAAGGAAACAAGTCCAGTTCCAAGTATCAAGAGCAACATAAGTTAGTTCACATAGGTGCCAAAACGAAAGGGAGAGCCATCTAAATATGTAACATTCCCAAAGTATTTAAGACCCATACGTTTCTCATATCTGAATTTCAATCTCCAATCTGCAACTAGAAATGTAGGTAGTACTACAGGGACAGAACCAGGATCTGAAGGTTCATCACTACTTATGAAGATAGACACACCAAATAAGTGTAAATGACAAAAATGAGATAAGTTCAGTTTTGTCAGGCCCCTACGATACCAGTGATGTGTCGACACCACATAAATACTGAAACCTTATCGAACATGTTAAAATCGGAAAGAGGGAGTAGAAGGCCCTCGATGTTTATGCCTATGTAAACAAACATAGAAGGTTCATAAAAGACAGAGACACCAAAGGAGTAAAAATAACAAAACTGAGATATGTACTGCAAGTTCCAAGAACAGCATCATCAACTTGCAACCTTCCCAGCTAAAGTTCTTATTGTGACACACGACACCATCTATGTGTTCATCTTCAGTAGTCGCACACACCGAAAACAGGGACAAGCTTTACACATGTGAGCCAGTCTTTTACAAGGACAGAATCGATGTAAACTGATCAAGAGCAGAACAAGTTAGTTCACATAGGTGCCAAGACGGAAGGGAGAGATATCTAAACATGTAACATTGCCAAAGTATTGAAGACCCATACATTTCTTATATCTGAATTTCAATTCCCTGACTGCAACTAGAAATGTAGTTAGTTTTACAGGGACAAAACCAGGATTTGAAGGTTCGTCAATACTTAGCAAGATAGAGACATCAAATGAGTGTAAGTGACAAAAATGAGATATGTTTGGGTTTTGTCAGGCCCCGCCCAGTGATGTGTCAACACCACATAAACACTGGAACCTTGTCGAACATGAGCGACTGCGGCGGTGCGTGTGTGTCAAGTTGTGTGTGTGAGCGAGCCTGCATGCCTGGAGCAGTGATGGTCATCTAAAGACCCGGCTTTTTTCTTTATTTCTTTGAGTCGAATTAAAAGACGCAGATGTAACTGAATGTTACTGATGTATGAAGAAACAGACAGAAGGTTTCGAATTCTGCTCCTTTCCTCTCCTCTCCTGTGTTGTTGAAGCGAAACATGAATCCACATGTAGTACAAACTAGTCAGAGTAGCACACAGAGACATCATCACAAACACATGTACTACTGCTAATAACGCTGCAGGAATTTATCTAATCAAATCTAATCTAATCAGGATAGCATGAGGGGAAGGGGAAGGAAGGATCTGCAGGCCGTCGGGAGGGGAGGGGGTCGGAGATGCTTCCGGAGCCTCCTACCTCGCCGTCGTCAGGATCCACCGCTGCAGAGAGCTCCCCCAATCCCCATCCCGCCCCCAGCTCCTGCCCCGCTGAGAGCCTGAGAGAAGAGAAGGGGGTGGACGGGATCGAGCCGATGCGGGCGGCTAGGGTCCGTCCATGGCGCTACGGGTGGAGCAGCCGCCGTAGGTAGGTGCGGATCCGACGCCGTCGTCGCCAGAACAGCTGGCCATCCCTCTCGCCCCATCCAGTCCATGGGTGGAACCACAGAAGATAGGGTTTCAGGCGCCGTCGAGGATGGCGGGCTGAGGAAGGAGGCGAGGTCGCCGGCGGCTGGAATCGGGCGGGGAGAGGAGGTCGTCGCCGGCGGCTAGATTGGATTGGATAGGATTGGATTCGGGGAGAGGAGGAAGAGAGAAGCGTCAGAGGCTGTTTTGGTTTTGTTGGGTGGCGTTTGGTTTTCCTCACTTTCATTTGAATGCAAATGAAAATTTTCAGAGCGAGGCCGCGGGAACGCCCCAAATTTTTATTTTTTGTGAGGAGTGAGGTTGCTATGATTGGTTCATCATGGCCTTCTGCGGATTGACCCTCATTCCAGTCAATCCTAATTAACTGTTCGTTGAAAGAGAGCGAGCGGGTTGGACTAGGAATATACGCTTGTAGTATAACCATGGAGTGGGAGGTAGATCGCCGCCGTCGATGTGAGAGGAAGGCACTCGTAGGTCAAGAAGGAGTCGTGTGTGTTCATCTGCTGCATACTCCTCGACTCCATCGACTGACTCACGCCCCCAGCTCCCACTAAAAAGAAAAAAAAAAAGAAATCCAAAAAGTGTTCGCTCGATCAGCTTCCTGATTCGATCAATGTGCCCGGGTTGCTAGCCCATTTTGGGTAGGAATGTGGCCTGGTTAGGCGCCCTAAAGAAAGACATGCGAGGAAGCCTTAGGAGCATGAGAACAAGCATGCATGGCGGGCGGCGTGGCAACAACTTTGTCTCAACGTTTGGTTTTCACTGACTATGATTGATGGATTAGCCTGACTGTGAGATTGACTTGGGGACAGGAGGTGGTGGCTCGATTAGGGCACGACCGTCTAGGTACGCGGGTCAAAGGGTTGTGGGGCGAGGAGGATGGGGCTCGTGTTGAGATAGGGTGTCATAAAAGAGCGGGGTTGCATCAACGGCGGACGGACGGGAGGCATGGTGACAATATCTGCTATGAGAGGTAATGGGATTGATTATAGTGTTGAAAAGGGAACAACGCTGGGTAGATGGGGTATTGTTTTGTCATCATGCCTGGTTTGTTTTTGCAAACTCGTGTCGGTGTGTGATTTCTTAACAAGATAGTCTCTTTTTTTTTTTTTGTTTGGCTTGGATCGGAGAAAATGCTCACGTACGAACCGGAATTATAATAAATAAATAAATAAACTGGGCGTCCCATTTGTTTGTTGCATGTTCCCTCGAACATGCCGCTCGATCGATGCCAAAAGAAAAAAAATGTCGCTCGATCGATGGATGCCAAAAAGAAAAAAAAATGTCGCTCGATCGATGGATGCCAAAAAGAAAAAAAAATGTCGCTCGATCGATGGATGCCAAAAAGAAAAAAAATGTCGCTCGATCGATGGATGCCAAAAAGAAAAAACATATCGCTTGATCGATGGATGCAAAAGAAGAAGGGAAAGAAAGAAAAAAAAAAAAAGAATTGCGTGTGCACGTGCACGGGAGTGGCGCTTTCCTTGAACGCGGAACGGAACGATCCATGGATCGATGAATTGGCATGCTAGCATTTCTTTTTGGAATCTCGGGGATCAATTGGCGTGTAATTTTTGAGCGGAGCGGGGATGGACTGCTAATTAATTTTAATTTTATTTACCGATGATGAAGGCGTGCGGGCTCAAGCATTTAAAGTCTCGTGAGTCGTGACGCTGGCCAGATACACCAATGGCGATCCCCTCGAAGAAAGAAGATGGAGTGGCCACAAACGTTTCCCAAAGTGAATTAAGCACGTCTTGTGCTCGGTTCCATCACGTCTCCGAGTAGTACACAAAATTAAGCAGCGTCTAGGTTTGGTATTTGCCCTCCTTTGCCCCTCTAATAAATCCTGCGAGATCAATCAATCAACGCAATAAAGATAACGAGGCATCTCTTGCTTCATCGTGCACGTCGGAAGGTACTCCACCCTCATCCTGCGCTTGGCGTGGTTAATCTCTCTCAACGAGGCTCAACATCCACCTCCATCGATCTCCGACGGACCTGCCGTCATGCACGAGACGTCGTCGTCAATGGGCCTCCCGCCGGAACTGCTCCGTGAGATCTCTTGCCGCCTGCACGACACCGCCGACTTCGTCCGCTTCCACGCGGTCTGCAAGCCATGGCGCGGCTCACACGAGCCAACAATGACTTATTATCAGTTCCTGCCGTGGCTCCTCGCGCCAAGCAAGCCCGGTGATGAATCTCTCAAGCTTAGATGCGTCTTCTCCGGCCGAAGCTACCGCATGCCGCCACCGATATCTGCCACCATGATGAACGGGGTGACAAGCGCCGACAGCACCGACATCCGCTATTTCACGGTTTCTCCCTGGAGCCCAACTCTTCACGAACCTGTCGCCGGAGGGGTCGTCGCCCACCCGCCTCTCTCCCCACACATCGACCGGTTGGGGAAGAACCCTAGTGGCATCATCCACAATGACGGTACCCTACTTCTATACAGCAAATACAGCAAATGCAGCAGTAGCGACCTCTACACGATCGAGTTCAGCGCGTCGCTCCTCCATCCCGGCAACGATGAGTGGACGTTTGTCCAGAGGACTTTGGAAACGCCCTGCTATGGCGAGTTTTATGCCATGTATCATGCCGGCAAGATCATTGTGACAATGTACAACAACCTCTGGCTCCTGGTGATGACACCATCCACAGCAGCAATGAACAAGGATGATTTGCTGGTCCCCACGCCACTCTCGATGCCGCCCAAGCGTGACGGCTATTACTACGAGTACAGCTATGTGCTTGAGTCTCGCGGCGAGCTTCTTTGGGCATCTGTGCACATCAAGATGGATTATCCGTACCAGGACGACGATGGAAAGGGTGTCTGCGGCCTCGTTCGCGCACTGTGGATGTCCATGCACGTGCTTGAGGAGGTTACCGAGGGGGCAAACAAGTTACAGTGGGCGAGGAAGGATGGCAAGAGCTTGAATGATCGCTTGTTTTTCCTGGGGTGGCCCAACAGTTTCACCATGGACGCGTCCCGGCTTGGCGTGAGCGGCGGATTCGCCTACTTCTTGTACTGCGATGACCAGGGCCGCCGCCAGCCCCATGAGCGGTGTGGTGTGTTTAAGTACAACCTCATCGACAACATGACAGAGTTCATCGAGTGGCTACCCCAAGGGTGGGACGACGAAATGTGCACGTGGCTCATACCCCAGCCCACCATGGCTCCAATTCATCAGGTTCTAGTTACTACTCCAAGAAGTAATAAGGCTGGTCGTAATGGTAGTATCATAGGTAGTATCATGCATGCCAACTAGGCAATTTTGATGACGTGTCATAACATTAAATGAAGAAAGAGAGGGTGTAGTATCATATCATGATACCGTATCATATTAAATGCTATGCTACTTTGTGTGATGCATGGCAATAAATAGAGTACTACATGATACTAATATATGATACTATGCATTGGGGAAGTAGTATCATACACTAGTATCATATACATGATACTAGTATATGATACTCCCCATTACAACCAGCCTAACATGATTCACATTAAAACACTATGCCCTTGATTTAGGGTGTTGGTGGGTGACTTTGTCAATCTCAAGATTTGCTGGCTCAGTATTTTGTAAGTGCTCATATGTGTAGGATGTGTGTGTATGTTTATAAGGGTGAGTGTACATGCGTATATATGAGCATCTGTGTTTATAACATGTTTATAAAAGTCTTTGTCAAGTGACAAAACATATAAAAAGAAGAAAGGCAAAATTTAAGATATATTTTACAAATCTCTACATAAGATCTCATAAATATAGAATTGACTGAGACTTGGTTAAGTCCCAGTCGACTGGAATTTAGCAATCCTGTTCTAAAATAATGGTGCTTGTTCCCTTTTAAAAAAAGTTGTTGATATGTGACCTACCTCTCACTGTGATCCGAATATGACAATCGTTGTCGGAGAGCTGCAGATGTTTGCTTCCATTTGATGGTTTCTGTATATCAGCTGAGAAATAAAGAGGATTTGTAGATCGCAAATTGTTGTTTTGTGCATAGATCAGAAACTAGAGATCTTGCAATGGAATCCTGTTGCATTTTGGAGTTTTCAAGCATTCCCCGTGTAAACTAATAGTACAAACGAAGGAGCATTTCAAGATGGATGATCTAGGTCTACTGAGTTACTACCTCGGGATCGGGGTACATCAAAAGCTGAAGGGGATCACACTATGCCAGGAGGCATACGCAAGGAAGATTCTTGAAAGCTGTGGGATGAAAAATTGCAATCCAATTGACGCTTCAATGTTACCTCGTCTTGAGCTGAGCAAGAAGGAGATGGTGAAACTACTCGGCTACAGTGGTAGTGACAAGGAAGGAATTGTTGGCGACCGTAAGTGTACCTCGGGCATGGCATATTTCCTTGGTGGAAGCGTAGTAATGTGGCTATCACGAAGACAGAAAGTGGTGACATCGACTTCAAGTGAAGCAGTGTCAAGGTGTGTGGCTAGGACGGCTACACAGTGACCTCATCGATCGAGATCCAGAACAAGTGATGCTCAACGTTGACAGTGTGTTTATAACTTTTCTACCTAAGAATCCATTGCGGCATGATAGGAGCAAGCACATTGATACGTTGTATCACTACATGAAGGATGGCATAGAAGAAGGTAAAACGGAGGTCAACTACATTTGCACCGATGATCAGCTGGCTGACATTTTGACCAAGACTTTGGATTGAGAGAAGGTCTTGAAGATGCGAAGAAGGATCGACGTACAGTTGTGACATGACAACGTCGTGTTTAGAGGGGTGATTGTTGGAATTAAACACGACGGTGTGTCCGTGTAAAACCACCTAGCAGACTAGGACTAGTATTGTAAACCGAGTAGGTTTAGTAGTTCTCCTGGCTGGTCACAATGGGCAAGAACATAAGCTAGTAACTTACACACTTCCCTAGACTATGTTACTACCTCCATAGTGGGTAGGAACATCTATGTAGTGTCATGCAACGATGTATTTATTAGGTTATAGACTCATTGTTTCTTGGAGTGTGTGATGTTCCGTAACTTAGATAGTTACCACGAGCACCTCTCTCTTCATTAAATATGTGCCACATAAGCAAAGTTGTATTGGAGTGTGTGATGTTACTCCTAAGTTCCTCCCCATTGACTAGCAATCTTTAGTATATAAATAAATATGCCTGTACCCCTACCGTTTGTAATTGTGAGTCAAAGCAATAAAGAAAGTACAGGAACGACAGGTTCCTGCGGCCATCCAAATCGATCTAAGTACGTGCGATTGTGTATGTGCTCGTATTGTGTCCCGGCTAGAAGTACTAGTGCTTAGTACTAGTACAGGTCAGGAAGAATCGATTGGAGATAAACTAGCAGCAGGCTAGCTTTGTGTTTTTTTTTTTTTGAGGAACCAGCAGGAGCACTGCCTTTTCATATAAGAAGGAGAATAAAGTTTATGTACAAGAGTGTTCCGGTTTACTGAGAGAAACCGGACAAAAACCCCTAGGAACTAATCAACCGATACCGGCTGCCACCTGTGCTCGGCCAAAGGCCAAAGTCCTTTGCTTGATGTCGTCGAAGGCAATAGCTGCAACCTCTAGGTGCGTGAGGCGAGTTCCATTGAAGATGCGTCGGTTTCGCTCCTTCCAGATGTTCCAGATGGTGTAAAGGAAGCGGCCGCTCCGCCTTCTTCCGGCGTCCTTGGGCAAATTGTTGGTGAACGAATCCCACCAGTCCGAAATCCCCATCGAAGGGGGCAACGTGGGCGTGGCCCAGATCCTCTCCGTCCACACGGACGTGAGACCAAACTGCAGCGGCAAACGGGCAGTCCTTACAGAGATGAGTGGCCGTCTCCGGTGCCCCAAGGCAAAGGGGGCAGCGAGGGTCGTGTGGCCAGCCACGAACGGCTAGCATGTCGGCCGTGAGGATTTTTCCGTGGAGCACAAGCCAGGCGAAGAACTTGCATTTTGGCTCAGCGTGCCTCCCAAATCTTGGCTGGGAAAACACAGGATAGGATGCAGAGAATCGGGCGCGTGGGCAAGCAGCAGAGTAAATGCCATTAGGGGTCCACCGCCAAGTGATGGAGTCCTCCTGGTCCGGCTTCAACTCAACCTGAGAGATATCTGATGCGAGGGCAATGAACTCCTGCAGATGGGTAGGCGATGAAAGACGGGCCACCGATCTGATCCAGTTCTCCTCCTTGAGCTCCTTCATCACAGTTCTTCTCTTCCTGGTGGCAATTTTGTACAGCTCCGGGAAGGCCCGGGACAGGGGCCCCGTCCTGTCCAGTCGTCGTGCTAGAATAAGGATTTTCTCCCATTGCCCAAGGAGATGGAGGTAGAAGCCCTGAAGAGCGCCATATCCGTCTCATCGCAGGGCACCGCAGAGCCCGCCCATTGGCGGCCAGGATCAGTCCACATAAGCCAAGGCCAGCGCAGACGGAGCGCCCGACCAAATCTCTCGAGGTCAGTGATTCCCAGGCCCCCCATGGGCTTAGGCCGGCAGACAGTCTTCCAGTTGACCAGAGAATGTCCGCCAGACGTGTTTTCCGAGTCTTCCCCACACCAGATGAAGTTACGAGTGATCTTACTAAGCTTCTGGATTGCCCAAGTGGGAAGCGAGAGCGCAGTGAGGTGATGATTTGCGATGGCGCTGTCTGGACTTTGCAAGGAGACCCTGCCGGTCGCGCCAGTTCTTCCCCTTCCAGCCCGGCAACCGGCCCATTGCCTTGTCTAGAAGAGGTTGTAGGTCAACCCTTCTGAGCCGCCTGGTATGTAGTGGGAGACCTAGGTATCGGCCGGGGAACGAGGACAGCTTGGCCGGGAAGGCCGAGAGGATTTCCGGGAGATCGATGTCCTGACAGCGAATGGGGAACACCTCGGTCTTGCTGACGTTTGTGACGAGGCCTGATGCATCCCCAAAACAGGCCAGGATCCTAGCGATTGCGTCGATCTCTTCTTTGACCGGGTTAGCGAAGATGCCCGCATCGTCTGCATAGAGAGAAACCTGCGGGGAGGCCGTTCGCGTCTGATGGGCTTGAGGATCCGGCACGGGAAGCCGCCCAAACATAAGTTGCAGAGGATCGATAGCGAAATGAAGAGCATAGGTGACACCGGGTGCCTCCTGGCGAAGGCCTTTTCCATGTACGAATGGGGTTCCCGGCTCCCCATTTAACAGCACCCTAGAGGAAGATGAAGCGAGGGTCATGCAGATCCATTCCCGCCAGCGCTGCCCAAATCCCAACTGTTGCAGCACCTCCAGGAGGTAAGCCCAACCCACAGAGTCGAAAGCCTTGGAGATGTCGAGCTTGAGGAAAAGGCCTGGCGTTGAAGAGCGGTGCAATTCTTTGATCAAGTTTTGCACATGTAGGAAATTATCGTGGATGCACCGTTTCTGCACAAAGGCACTCTGGCACTTGGAAACCAGCGACGGAAGAAGAGGGGCTAGTCGGTTAGCCAACAGCTTGGAGAAGATTTTGGAGATGCTGTGTATCAAACTGATTGGGCGGTAGTCGCCAATCAAGGATGCGCCAGCTTTTTTCGGGAGCAGAATAATGTTGGCAGAATTGATCAGGCCAGCGCAGTCGCCTCTCAGGTTCGCGAGCTGCATCACCACAGCCACGACATCCACTTTGATGATCTCCCAGCATGATTTGAAGAAGGCGCCGATGAAACCATCAGGGCCCGGGGCCTTGACCGAAGGTAAGGAGAATACCGCCTCCTTAATCTCCGCCTCGTCGAATGGAGCGTCCAGAGCCGATAGGTCGTGGCGCTGCATCCCGATGTTCTCCCAGACAATGGACTTGGTGCGCCGGGCAGGCGTGCCGATGTTAGCCTGGAAGTGGTCCAGAAGGGCTCGTTCCTTGTCATGTCTAGTAATTGCCAGCCCCGAGGTGGTGGTGATTGTCTGGATGAAGTTCTTACGCCTTCGTCCGTTCGCTCGAGCGTGGAAAAGCTTTGTGGTGGCATCCCCCAGTCGGATCCAGTTGAGCCGAGAACGCTGTCTCAGCTTGATTTTCTGAATGGCGAGGAGCCCCAGGTACGAGGCCTTAAGTTGTTTACGCAATTCCCTCTCCGAGTCCGAGAGCGGTCTTCCCTCCTCAGCAACATCCAGGCGCCAGATGATCTCCTTGGCAACTGCGATCTGGGAGCCAAGCATCCCGACCTTTTCCTTTTGCCACTTGCGCAGGGCCTTCGCGGTCCGACATAGCTTGATATGAATCTTGCGGATGGCATCCCGGGCCTGAACAGGTTTGTTCCATGCCAATGCAACAGTGTCCTTGAAGCCCGGGAGACGAAGCCAGAATTCCTCGAATTTAAAGGAAGGCTTTCTTGAGTGGTCGACGCACCCCTGAAGATATAAAGGAGCATGATCCGAGCAAGCTGTGGTGATAGCCTGAAGGTGCGCATTGGGAAAGAGCATGTCCCAATCGTCGAGTGGAGCGCGTGGTCAATCTTGGTAAGGACCGGGTTGGCCTGCGCATTTGACCAGGTGAAACGGCGCCCGCCTAGGTGAGCTTTGTGTTGCGGTGCACCTCGACGTAAAAGCATTTCGTCGAGTTCGTCATCGAGCTTCGTTCGTCATCGCCGTTCGTTATTGGTGTATCACCGTTGCCGGAAGTACTCGGCGTCGGGACTGGGCCAACATTATCACCATAGTGACGGGGCATGGCCATCAAGATGATGCTCTCGCTGCTCTTGATGGTCTTCTCCTCGATGGGTCCTGTCTCAAGGTTAGTGTAGTCAAGGAGAAGCGATATCGGATACGACGAAGACGGCGTCAGCTTGGATGTAAGTAGCTTGATCTTCTTGGCTGTAGCAGACTGATTTCATAGAGACCAAAGCAAAAGGGAAGAAAAGGGAATTTGCAGTACATTCATGTGGTCTAGACTATGCAATTAGCTACACGTAGTTAGAAGCTGATGTATTTTCACGTTATACTGCCTCATATCGCAAAGATCATAAATCTCATATTTTTCATACCCATATATCATCAGCAATTTTAACTAAACGATCAAGTGCTAGGCTAACGGAATGGGTCATGTCAATCACATCATTCTCCTAATGATGTGATCCCGTTAATCAAATGACAACTCATGTCTATGGTTTGGAAACTTAACCATCTTTGATTAACGAGCTAGTCAAGTAGAGGCATACTAGTGACACTATGTTTGTCTATGTATTCACACATGTATTATATTTCCGGTTAATACAATTCTAGCATGAATAATAAACATTTATCATGATATAAGGAAATAAATAATAACTTTATTATTGCCTCTAGGGCATATTTCCTTCATAGCCGACAACTGGCTATCATGTTAGCAAGAGCTAGCAATGCTATTCACTCATACAATATGGTTGATTATAAGGTTGGCTCTTAGGCTAGTGATTTTTTCCACTTTCTATTTCTTGCTTTCCTCTCATTTATTCCTTTTATGTAGGAGCACCTGTAGAAGCTGGTACTTGTAATATCCCACTATTGTACTCGCTGTATATACAGAGGTTTAGACTAAGGTGTCTCCCCGGCCCCCGACTCCCTCCTCCCCGCCACCCGCGAGGCGTCGGGAGGGTTCCCAATCCACGCCGCCGCACCCCCTCCTCCTCCCTCCTCCACCCTCGCTGCCGCCATGGGGCACGGCCGGGCGAAGCCCGGGTGTCGCCTGCGGTGGCGGGGCTCTCAAATCCCCTCGCGTGGGGTATGGCGCGGCCGATCTCGCGGGCTGGGCGCAGCGCCGATGCCGGGCGCGGTGGCGTGGCGGCAACTGGAGGAGGCTGGCGATGGTGGCGTTCGACAGCGGCGGCGGCATGGTGGTGGTGCAGGCGGTGGTGGCCGGCGGCGGTGCTTCCGACAAGCGCTTCTGCGTCGCGTCCGGCGCTGCGGGTCGCGATTGACCGGTCGCGGCGGCCCTCTTGCCGTGGTGTTACGGTGGGGAGGCGGCGGCGGCGAGGTGGTGGGGTTGCTCCCACCCGGTCCGAACCCTCGCGGCTGGGTGGCGGTGCTCGCTCGGTGGATCCCCGGTGGCGTCTTGAGCGGCGTCGCGACAGCTCCGCAACCCTCCCTCTCCGGCTTCTGGCGACGGTCGATGCCTCCTGATGCTCTGGGCCTTCGAAGCGGGGGTGGAACACGGTTTCGGGGGAAGTTGGAGCCGACACGGGTGTCGGTCATGGCCATGGGCCACTTCTCCGCCTTCCCCTTCCCCCGGTCGGTGTGGTTGCAGCCCGTCTCAAGGCAGCTAATTGGTCGGCGGCGGGTCCGGAGGTGGTTGGGGTCGTGGATCTGGACAAAGTCGTGGCCTTTGGTGGCTTCGGGGTGGTTTCATGGCGGGGCGGCGCCCTGGTGGTGGGAGTTGCATTGGTCGTGGGCGGATCGCGCGGTTCGGATGTGGGCAGGCAACCATGGCCGTCCGGGCGGCATGGCTGTGGATGTTGGCGGACTGGGGTGGCGGCGGGGGAGCTAAAGCATCGGGGTACATCACCTACCCAGTCCCGCACTGGTCGACGAGGACGGCGTCCGTGGACGTCGTGTTCCTCCTTGCAGGCTCCGTGGTGGTGCTTCTTCTCCCTCCATCTTATATACTTCGGGTGAAAACTTGATCTTCGGATCAGACGGCGGCGACGTTCTTGCTCGTGCCCTTCCTGGAGGAACCGTATTGGAGCCCTGGGTCCGGCATGTCCGTCGCACATCCTCCCGGACGATCTCTCCTCTGTGGTGGTCTCCGTTGGCTCTTAGAGGATCCTTTTTTGCTCATCTTTTAGATGCTTGTGTCGTTGAGGTTGTGTGTCGGTGCCCGACATTCATGTATCTTACCTTGGGTCTGTGTGGCGTGCGTTTGTATCAGATGTTCGATGTTGTGGTTGTGTTTTATAATATAAAACGGGGGGAACCCTTTTTCGTAATACAGAGGTTTATCATCTATGCCAACCATGCTGTGAGCATTGCCATCACTCTGATGCAAATGTGAAGTGTGTTTCCCTTTTCTCTTGAAAAAGAACAAAGAAATCTACCCAGGCTCTGAAAGTCTAAAATGATGTGAAAAGGTTCCTTGACTCACTTATCACGTGCCACCAACCCAATCACGAAAAACCCAATCATGTTCATCTTAGCAGCGACGCGGGGTAAGAGAGAAGTAGTAGCACGGGCTTAGCTGTAGCGACGTTTTCATGTAACCATTGCAGCTAGTTAGAAGTAGCGCGGGGAGGACCCGCTACTAATAAATGTTAGCCGTAGTGCCCTAGTAATACCAAGAGGCCATTACCCCGCTACTAGTAGAGTTTTCTCTAGTAGTGTGTCAAGTGTCGCTAAGAGCATGGTTAATAATATAGCGAACAACTGGCTATATAAGATTATCATGTCAGCAAGTGCTAGCAATATTATTCACTCATACAATATGATAGACTATAATGTTGACTCTTATGCTAATGATTTTTCCACTTTCTCTTTGCCGCTTTCTTCTCATTTGGTAATTTTATCTTTTTTTTAGGCAAATTTGGTAATTTTATCTAGGAGCACCTTTAGGCGCTGGCTCTTGTATTAGAGCCTACTTGGTCCTTTTTTCTTGCATCTCTCCATCACCTAGACAAAAATGTCATGTAAGCAGAGTTATAGCCCACCATCGTACTTGCCGTAAATTATGCAGAGGATTATCATCTATGCCAATCATGGCTGTGTGCATTGCCATCACTCCGATGCAAACGCAAAGGGTCTTTCCCCTTTTTTTTGAAAAAGAACAAATAAATGTACCCATGCTCTGAAAGTCTAAAATGATGTGAAAAGTTTCCTTGACTCCCTTATCACGCGCCACCAACCCAATCACCCAAAACCCAATCACCTTCATCCGAAGTTTGATGGCGCACCGACCGAGACCACTTTTGCACGCCATCTGCGACAACCTCGATTCTTTCGAATTCTTTATATTCCCTTTATATCCTCGAGGCTAGTCTCCAGTCTGGAGTCTCCACTCACCCCGCCGCACGCTTTTTTTTTTTGAAAGAACCCCCGCCGCACGCTTCACAACAATGCCTCCCTTTATCTTCGTCTTCCTCCTCCTCCTCCTCCTTCCAACGTCCTGCTCCGCCTCACCTGAGCGCGATGTCTATGCCCTTGGCCTTGGGAAGCTCAAGGCTGCCCTCGTCCCTGGCAGCAATACCGCCGCGCTCGCGGACTGGGATCCGGCCGTGACATCACCTGCGCACTGCTCCTTCTCTGGGGTGACCTGCCACAACGACGCGCGAGTCGTCGCCATCAACATCACGGCCCTGCCGCTGCGTGGCGGGACGCTGCCCCCGGAGCTGGCGCTGTTCGACGCGCTCGCAAACCTCACCATTGCAGCGTGCGGCCTCCTGGGCCACGTCCCGGCTTCCCTCCACGCTCTCCCGTTTCTGCGCCACCTCAACCTCTCCAACAACAACCTCACCGGCGGGTTACCCTCCGCCCCTGGCCACCACTACTTCCCGTCCCTGGAACTCCTCGACGTCTATAACAACAACCTCTCCGGCCCGCTGCCACCCTTCGGCGCTGAGCATGCGATGACCCTCCGGTACCTGGACCTCGCTGGAAACTACTTCTCTGGCGTGATTCTGGACGACTACGGCGACGTGGACAAACTTGAGTACCTCCACCTCGGCGGCAACTGCCTCTCCGGCCGCGTGCCAGCGTCGCTAGGCAGGCTCAAGCGGCTGCGGGAGATGTACATTGCTTACTACAACCAGTTCGACGGCCCTATCCCGGCCGAGGTCGGGGAGTTGAAGGCGCTCAGGATTCTTGACATGAGCAACTGCAGCCTCACGGGCCCCATCCCGCGAGAGCTGGGCCAGCTTAAGAAGCTCACCACACTCTTTCTGTTTTCTAACCAGCTTACTGGGGACATACCACCGGCGCTCGGTGAGCTGAATAATCTTGAATCGCTGGACCTCTGTTTTAACAAGCTCGCCGGCAAAATGCCGGCGAATCTGGCCAAGCTTAGATATCTGAAGCTTCTTAACCTGTTCAAGAACAACCTCCATGGCACAATACCGGAGTTCGTCGCCGACCTTCCGAACCTCGAGGTGCTGCGGGTGTGGGGGAACTATCTCACCGGTCATCTCCCAGCCAGGCTTGGCAAGAACAGCCGTCTCAAGACGCTAGATGTGAGCGACAACTACATCACCGGACTGGTGCCACAGGACCTATGCATGGGCGGGAAATTGGAGAAGCTCTTGCTTATGAACAACAGCTTCTTTGGACCCATACCCGAGTCGCTCGGCCACTGCAAGACGCTCCAAAGTGTCTACCTGAATAACAACTTCTTGAGCGGTCCCATCCCCTGAACTCTCGTTTAGTAGCATGAGTCGGGCAAATTGCAAGCTAACAGTCTCTAAGTAGTACTCCCTCCGTTCAGAATTACTTGTCTCGGAAATGGATGCATCTAGACGTATTTTAGTTCTAGATACATCAATTTTTGAGACAAGTAATTCCGAACGACGGAGGGAGTAGTTCAGTGCACGGTGTAATATCATAGTTTTAAATAGCGGTCTACACCTTTTATGGCGGACCTCTTTAAACGCTAGAGCGGTGCCATAGAGCGCTATTTAGAAATTTACTTCATGTGTTAGAACAATAATTCCATAACGCAGATCCTTTAAACGCTATAGCGTGTTATTTAAAACGGTTGCATAATATTACCTACAAATTGCATCCATGCAAGCAGGAACGGCCAAAAGGATGTCATAAAGATTCCACGAAAAAGTAAAATTTCAAAATGATGTAACTTCCAAAACACAAATTTGATTAACGACCGCCTTGGTACCAGCCTTGTGTTGGCGTGGAAGCTGTTAATCGAACCTAGTCAACCCTTGTATAGCACGTACATACTCACGATCACACGATCGCCACGTCCGGCGCCCAGCCTACCGCCTTGTTGTAACGCAGCCTATTTATACCGAGATCAATCTGAGAGAACACCTCAAGGTGCATTACTCCCGATTCCTCCTGTTCACATGGTATCGGACGCCGGCTATCTCTGCGTCGCTAGCCCAATTCCGCTGCCCTCTTCCTCCTCCAACTGCACCACCACCTCCATGGCCACCCCACCTCCTCCACCCCACCTCCCCTCTTCCTCACTCCGCCATGGCAAAGGCACGCGCATAGCCCCCCTTCACACCAGCGCCTCGCCAGCCCTCCTCACCCCTTGGCGTTTGCTGCGGCGGCCTCTCTTCGTCCAGACCCTCTGCGTCCTCCTCCACCGCGCCGGCCAACGCATCCACCCTCTCCGACGTGTTCATCAACCAACACGTCCCCATTATCCTGAGCCTCAATCCCCCAAACTTCTCCCACTGGCGTACTCTCTTCGAGGTGATGTTCCAGAAGCGTGCGGTCACGCAACACATTGACGGTGAACCTCGACGCGCTGATCCGATCTGGGTCCAGGACGATGCCCACATCGTCTCCTGGCTCTACAATCGCGTCTCCCCCGACATCTTCGCCCTCATCCACCAGCGCGGCGCCACGGCGGCGGAGATCTGGAGCTCCATCTGCACGCTGTTTCTGGAGAACAGCGAGCACCAGGTCGTGACCCTCTCCGCCGAGTTTCGCCAGATCGACCAAGGCTCGGGCTCCATCATCTCCTACTTCGCCAGGCTCAAGGATTGTGCAGATCGCCTTGCCGACCTCGGCTTTCCCGTGGAGGATCGCGATCAGGTTTTGAACATGATTCGTGGTCTTCATCCCCGGTATCGCTACGCCGTGCCCATTCTAACCATGCAGACACCATTCCCGACGTTCCTCCGGTGCCGTGCCTTCCTGCTGCTCGAGGAGAGCCGCCAGGGTACGGATAGCTCCACCGACACTGCCCTGCATGCCGCTCGCGTCTCCAACAACAACCCTGGCGGCAGCAGCGGTCGCGGTGGCAGCAGCGGCAACACCCGCGGCGGTCGCGGCCGGGGCAGGGGCCGAACCACTCACTCCGGTTGGAGGAGAATCCCACAGGCATCATCTACAACAATGGCGCCGTCCTTCTGTTCAGCAAACACGACAGCATCGACACATCTACCGCCGAGTTCGGGCGGCGCTCTGCGTCCCCGGTGACACCGAGTGGATGTTTATCCACAGGACTCTCGAATCCCCTCGGATGGAGAGTTACGTATCGCCTATCACAACGACAAGATCCATGTGACCGTTGAGGACAGCCTCAGCACGTCGTGAGTGTGACAGGAGTCCACAGCCGCAACCAACAACGATGACCTACAGGTTCCTAGGCCACGGTCGATGCCACGCCAAAGGCGACGGCTACTTGTACGAAGCGCAGCTATGTGCTCGAGTCCCGAGGAGCTGCTGTGGTTGTCGGTGCACATTTTGATGAATTACCCGATAGAGGTAAGAATGGCGTCAATGACCTCGTCGGCGCACTCTCGATGTCCGTGCACACGCTTGATGAGGTCACCAAGGAGCGGAAAAGTCGTGCGTGGGCGAGGAAGGATGGCGGAGCCTGGAAGACCGCTGTTGTTCCTGGGTGGCCCAATAGTTTTGCCTCGGCGCGTCCCGTCTAGGCATGAGCGGTGGGTTCGCCTATTTCTTGTACTCGACGACCAGGGCAGCTGCCGGTTGCATGAGCGACATGGCGATTCAGGCACAACCTCATCGACAACACGACGAGTTTGTCGAGTGGCTGCCCCAAGGATGGGACAAGGAGATGTCCGTGTGGCTCCTCCCCACTCACAATTGCTCCACCAACCAGGGTCCAGCTACTACTTCAAGAAGCAATAACACTTGTGCTGAGGTGTTTCATGCCCAACCTACCTCTCGGTCTGAAGAGCTCTTGGCTGCAACACTTGTTCAGCATGTTCAGAGACTGTTTGGTGGCAAGGTGATGTACTAGAAGAAGACCGAGACCTCACAGGTATTGGAAATTTGGAATCATCCTATAAGCCCTGAAGAGGTGAGCATGGTGGAACTAGGCGTCTGACGTAGTAGTAAAGTTCTTTCCACCCAGAGGATGCGAAGATGTGTAGTTGGAGTGCTCGACTATAATAATTGTCTAAATTGATTTACTGCAATAGTTATCATGGTCCAGTTATTGAGTAGGACTATCAATTTTTTTGCTTAATTGGTCCAATATGTAGAGAATTTTATCCGTTAGCTCGGCTCGGTATATGGCCCGCCGGAGTTCACTCAGTGTATTACAAGGTGCAATGTTATACATTAATCGCTTAGCTAGGTAAAAAACCACAAGGCATGTTCGCACAAAAAAGATAAACGAGACTTGCACATCACTGCACTGCATCATGTGATCAATCATTGCCGATCAAATTGCCCCGTTTCTATCTCTCGTCTTCTAATATTCATTAGAAGAAGAAGCCGAGAAAAGCCTGAAGGGAAAAAATGTGGAGGAAGATGGGAGAGTGAGGAGCTCACCGGTGCTAGACGGGTTTACAATGGTTGGGCAATCTCTCTCTCTCTCTCTCTCTCTCTCTCTCTCTCTCATTCATGCAAGTAACACCCCTCGTATTGTTCTTGTATCATCGTATCATCATAATGACATGGAAACATCCATTTTCTGTTGCACAAAACTTACGCACTCGTATACATGCACTCTTTTTAATTGGACCGAGCACCTTTTTATACCATGAATGTTGTACCCATCAGCGCAACACCCTCAAATTTGGTTGCAGTTTTATGTTGTACCTTTTTATACCAGTTTCTGCTTCAAACAAGATGGTCATCAGCCGAGGCCACCGTCATGGCGAACACGAACGCCGACATAGCTCATCTTTCACGCAGACAATATTATGCGCCAAAAGTATATCTCTCATAGTGAATAGTTGTCGGTTGCAACTCTCTTCAACAACCACGGTGAAGTGTCCAGGCTGAGGTGATCCGCTACAAGATGAACAAGCACTCCTGTGGTATCGCCCATGTTGCCATGTTGACTTCCCATGCCCATCCTGATGATGCTCTAGATGCTCTCGGTGGCCTAGTTTTGGATGGTTGTAATTTAGATGTTATATAGAAATTTGATCTGGACATTAGCAAACTTACCGTCTAGCTCCTTTCCAGCACACTCTACATTTGTAGCAGTTATACTTCCCGGGTTACGGGAAACACATGAGCCTTACTTATTTTAACTTGAACCATAGACTCTCCCACCAGGATGAACATGAATAGATTGCTAGCATATTATTATGGCCTCGATTAACTTGAACTCACAGTTTGCTGAAAAAATGTTTACTAGGAAAGGGGGCAAAGCCCTAACCACCAAGCTAGCATACAGGGCGTCCTGGAGTTCTCAACATGCATGGCCACTGCTATCTGGAAAAGATTGCACCCAACAAATGTCTAGTATTCTTTTAATTTGGTTGGCGCACAAGGACCACTTGTACACCAACGAGAGGCACTTCCGTCGGTCCATTGCTTCCTCTGATTCTTGCCCTTTTTGCAACCACCATGAGAGCATTCACCATCTTCTGTTTAATGGGCAACTGCTAAAACCACTTTGGGATGAGCTTGGAAACATACATGATGGCTCCCCTCAAACTCTGGAACTCCTTTGGCATGACGCTTTGTCCAATATAACTAGAACAACCGTAATCTTAGCCATCCTTTGGAATATTTGGAAGCAAGGAAATGCAAAAGTTTTCGGATGAAGCCCAAGGCCTCAACACCGTTGCGAGCTGCAAACGCTGATCTCAAAATGTGGGCGTACACTTTAGTCCAATGCCCACTCCAGTCAAAAAAGGTCTGAAGTTACTCGAGTAAATCATTGACTACCTTATACGGTGGATAACCGAATGATAACTAAAGTGTAATGAGTAATGGCAATAGAGAGAAAACATGATAAATAGGATCGAAGGTCTAAAGATAAACCATAAAAGAGAGTAACCATCAACCGACCCCAGTTCAACCACAAACCAAATATATTACTAAAAAGTGAAAACTAGTAAGACTACTATGCCTTCATCGATGGCATCAAATATCTAGACCAAACCTATGTTTTTCTCTTGATGAGCATAAATAGGAAAAGAATACTACACACTACTTTTTTTGTCGAGGCATGACAACACGTAATATGAAGTTATAAACAAATGACTGGATGACACTAAGCAAAGATCAACTTCCGTATTGAAATAGTAATTTAAGTATATCCATCATCTATTTCAGCATCACCGGTCACATAGAGCCAACATTATTATTTACTCAAAGAACAATAACTTAGTTGACAAGCATAAGACAACACCGAGCTTTGGTCAAGTAGAGCCAAATAATAGCGATGGCTGGCTATCTCACCGACGTATCGCAATGGTACAATGGAGCCTGAGCTGGTGTAGAGCACCCCATCAATAATTGCTACAAGGGAGCACGCCACGCCCTCTGCGGCAGATGTTTTCAGTGCCGATTACAACGGCAACAACAAATATGTCTCGTGCAACATCGGCCATGTTTCTAAAACACGGGGATGTTGCGAACAACGTCATGTTTATTTAATATGGGGGATGTTGCAGGACTTCATTCAACAACTACTGCTTCTGTAACAAGGGTCATGTTACAATGAGGTTTGTATATTCGGCACAAAACAAGTTATATTACTCTACATTCTAGTTACCACCTTGAAATCACACTTTGTTTGATTTACCACTACATGGAACAAACAGAGAACATGCAGAGACTCTTTGTTTGATGTCCTCTCTCTCTCTCTCTCTCTCTCTCTCTCTCTCTCTCTCTCTCTCTCTCTCTCTCTCTCTCTCTCTCTCTCTCTCTCTCTCTCTCTCTCTCTCTCTCTCTCTCTCTCTCTCTCTCTCTCTCTCTCTCTCTCTCTCTCTCTCTCTCTCTCTCTCTCTCTCTCTCTCTCTCTCTCTCTCTCTCTCTCTCTCTCTCTCTCTCTCTCTCTCTCTCTCTCTCTCTCTCTCTCTCTCTCTCTCTCTCTCTCTCTCTCTCTCTCTCTCTCTCTCTCTCTCTCTCTCTCTCTCTCTCTCTCTCTCTCTCTCTCTCTCTCTCTCTCTCTCTCTCTCTCTCTCTCTCTCTCTCTCTCTCTCTCTCTCTCTCTCTCTCTGTGTGCAATATCCAAGTATTAGCATCGAGTAAGAGTACATACTGAATAATGATGGAGTAAGAGAACAAATGGCTTCACATATTCCAAGTATTAGCATAGATCAATTAGAACCGAGCAATATCCAAGTATTAGCATAGAGTATTTTGGATACTTATCAATATTCTGATCATATTACAAGTATTTCATTAGAAGGACGGAAATGGTCAGATTATGGTATTGATAGAGTAGAGCAATCGAACTGAAACATGATAACACAAAGTAGGAACATACAGATAATACACAACATGCATTTAAGGTGGTACACGATATTGTCTTGCCGTCCTATGACTAGTACGTACATATGTCGACGGTGAGTATTGCAACAAAGTAGTGAGACTACCATGCCATAGTCGTTGTGGGCAATCTCCAAACCAAACCTATGTTTTCTCTTGGATGGGGATAAAGAGGAAAGATCAAATTTCATGCGGAATAGTCATTTTGTATCTCTATCATCTATTTCGTATTGATCTGTTGACACGATGATGCCAACAGAAAATCAAATACACATTCCAGCTTTGCTTCTGTCTAACCTAAATATCATTAATCAAACCTATTTTTTGTAAACCCGGCTAAAAGTTCACTCATAACCGCTTCCCAGATATGCTGGCCTCTAAAAAAGAAACTAGGTCGTCCTGCATAGGTTAGAGTGTTACTCAGGATATCTACTAAGCAATTGAATTGTATGAAGTGGGAACTGAGAAATAATTTACATACGGTTTTGCCAACCTAGAAAATCCTCTTCGACGTTTCCAAGAAATGGTGCACCATCACAATACCTCGCCTTCAATTTATTCCATTTGTAAAAAATTTGAAGGTTCAAATGAAATATTTCTTTGTGGATGTCTAATGAATAACTTCTAGAAATCCATATTGCAAAATAAATGATATTAGAGGCTAGCATTGATATATTTTATTATTGTACAAAGATAAAAAAATTAGTGTACAAATTAACATGAATAATTATACCAAAACTTAAGTTGGAATGAAGTACACATTTTCTAAGGAGCACACATGTGCAATGCCTTCCAGTTGGGAAGAAGGCAATCCTAAAGCATCCACGGTAATGTGCCCTACATCATCATCTACAGAGGATGAACACATTCGCATGATGACTTGCAAATATTAATTACAGTTGCCGAGAAAAGTGTTGTTAGAGAACAAAACGTATAATCATGATTGGAGGTAGCAGCGGGGCCCAAGAACTGGAATAGTTCCCGGGTATGCTTCTGAACATACTAAAAAGTCTGTGTAAAATAAATAACATCAGGATCTAAATCACTCAATATATTACCCCACGTTAAAAGAAAAAATTTCTAGCAATCCATATTGCAAATAGATGATATTACAGGGTAGCATTGATATAGTTTATTGTTGTACAAAGACAAAATAAATATTCCAATGCCCCAAGATTGTTGTAGAAATATACATGAATAACTATACCAAAAGCAAACCTGGAATGAAGTACAAATTTTCTAAGGAGCACACATGTGTGACCATGATTGTGATAATGAAATTACAATTGCATACGTTCAGGTTAAGCATCACCACCATAGGCATAATAATGTAGAACAAAATAGCATGGAATAAAACTAACTGGACTTAGAATATGATTTCTACTTCCAAACTCTGCGAAGCTATTGGTAAGCATGTAACTAAATAAAATAGTCACATGTTATCCTTTTGTACAACATAAATTCTAAGTTGGATTATAATAAGTGTGTCTATCTCCACGAAGACACTCTTCTACTAAAATAAACCCACAATGTACCTTCAAAATGCCAATTTGCTCATAAGTGTATTTCTGGGACATTCATTTTGTATAGTCTTATAAATAGAAGGCTTCGTAGAAATAGTCATTATAATCATGTGATCAACTAACGGATGTCCCATTTGTTGTGTTTTGTTTGCCAATAAACCGTAACACTATTGTAATAAAGTGGCTTATAGAGTAATTCTAGCTAATAATTAACACACTGATATATTGAGTTTGAGATAAAAAAACGCTAGCACATAGCAGGTGTGTCTCATAATACGAACACTGACTCATATCTAAACATACTCAAGGAAGGCAGCAGAAATAATCAAAATGCCAAGTGCATGATATAGTAAAGAAGCAACAGAGTAGAGCAAGTTTGGTCATGGGGGATCAAGATTAAGGAAGAACCTAGTAAGCGGTGCAGCTATACTTTGTTACAAAGAGGTTTCTTCTAATATTAAGAGATAAAAACAAAAACATTGTGTGCAAATATACCATAGTAGGAAGCAAGTGGCTTCAACTATCATGTTTTTAGAGACATCTGATCGATAGATCCCATGGCTTGTAAGCTGCCATGAATGAAATAGTGAGTATAGTGAAAAAGGAATGAACTTATACTGGTTGGTGAAATAGAACAAATTTGCTCACAAATAGCTAGTACATATGAAACTAACCAAAGGCAAGGAAATTGTGCAAAGAAACTCTATGAATAATGAGTACACATAATTGGAGATTAGCGTGCATGAGCTTTCAAATATATACATGCATCAATTACAACAAAGAGTAACAACAATAAGCTAGGGCACACCAGGAGGATAGTAACTGCATATGTACTACTGTGAACAAACGGGATTAACATAGACAGGGGACATGGGAACGAGATGGGTCACAAAGACAATGAGGATTACAGATGTATCCTAGCCAACATGGTGAAGCCTGGCCATTCTCGAGGAGGGCCGTGGGCGGGAAGTTGTGCAGACGATGGGGACGTGCTTCTTGAAAGAAAGGAAACGAAAACGGTGGAGAAGGTGAAGAGCGCGAGGGGAATCAAAAGATGGGAGAGTAATTGTCCCGAAGAAGATTGGAGGCGTAGCTATACTGAAGACGTGGAGTATTATAATTCTTGGAAAGGATTCGAGCAATCTGTATAGAGACAACATGATAAATGAGATCAAAGGGTCCGAAGATAAAACCATAAAAGTAAACATCTACTGCTCTCAACTTGGCCAAAAATTAAATATCCACCAAAAAACAACTAAGACTGCAATGACATCATCACTGACACCAATGTCCATTCATAACCATTGTTTTCTTCCTTGCGCATAAGGAGTCCAAGAATAATAAGCACTACATCTTTTTGTGAGAGGGATTGCAGCAAAGAAGTAATAAGAAGTTAAAAACAATTACTGGATGACACATAGTATAGATGAAACTTTATACCGAACTAATTTATCAACATCTTCATATAGCACTAATTGTCAGTCTATCACATCGCAACTACATATTGTATTGTTTGACTAGAGATTTAAAACAAAACACAAAGATATCCATTCAGAAAAAATAACCTTTGATGCACTTACAGAGTACTGCATATGGAATATAAACGGTGAAGGAAAATGCACCTAAATGCCATGCAGTCTACTGATTAGTTATTATAAGTTTGATAATATATTTCATCTTTTCTTTAGGGGGTCAGGCAAGTTTTAAGCGTGACAGGGATATCCGCTAACCAATTGAATTGTATGAAGTACGAACTGAGAAATAATTTACATATGGTTATGCTAAACTAAAATTCCTCCTCAGCTTTTTAAGTAAATGATGCACCATCACAATACATTATTCTTACTTTATTTCAACTGTGTAAAAATATGTAGGTTTAAATGAAATTTTTCTAAGCGGATGGTGTAGTGTGGAGCCTTTGTGATGCCACCACACAACGTTTATAAGAAAGCTTGCTCCAAATTCAGAAAAGATTCCTCAAATCCAACCAGAACATCAAGGTATTACTGTCTACACAATGGCCACTCATGTAAAAAAAGGTTTGAATGTTACATGGAGTAAATCATTGAAAAATATTTATGTGTGTTCATGGATGGATCAAAAAACAAGGATGCAAGTAAGATAAGACTGCCTCATTTGTATACCAAACTACAGAACATCGAAACAAAGTCTTCACTCATTTATACACAACACGGCAGAACATCAGAACAAGTCAACGTTCATTTATACACCACACTGCAATGCATCAGAGCAAGTGAGCCAATTGCTACACAACAAGTAACTCGTTTTAGTTCAAAGTTGAACTAAAACCACGACGAGTAAATCAGAACGGAGGGAGTATATAACATGAAGATCTCTATAACTGAAGAATTTAAACTAAATCCAGCCAAGTCACAAGATTTAATACTACTACTTATAGTGTTAGGGAAAAAGAAACTAGAAAGAAAACTATACTGTAAGTCGAACACAATGCAACAGTAGCACTAGTTCTCTGTAATCGTCGAGATCTCTATAATTGTAAGCAAGACATTATCAATGAGTGCATCTCTACCTCATTCGCAAAATCAGTAAAGAAACATGTAAACATCCCCCAAATCTGCAAGAACCACCAGCTCTAAAGACAAAAACTAATCAACCTCGTCACACACATACATCGACACGAACCTCGGATAGGGGACGTGAAGAAAAACAACCAAGAATTTCCCCCACAAAGAGGTTAGAAAATACACAGAACCATGCATTGAAAGTGAAAAGTAGGGCAAACCACAAGGAAATAACTCTATAGACAGATCTGAATTCCGAAGAACAAATCCTCAAGCAAAGAACGAGAGAAACTTTGGAAATGATATGGAAGCGGCAGAAGAAATCGCCATGAGTAAAGCATCTTTAGCAACAAAAGGAGCATCAATCTAATGCGGATGAATATATAATTTGTCCTAACCTTTTCTTCAATTGACTCGTGTGGATCTTCTTGGTCAAACAACTGTTCTGCACACGACTTTCACACCTCTTTTGACAGGAACATATCTCCATAGCGGACACAACATCTGAACTCTTTGCCATGATGCTTCTTGCCTGCATCGCTACATCACAAGGTTCACAGAAAAGAAACTCGTCAGGTTTATTGGCACCATGCCAAGATTTTCTTAAGAGAGTTTAAGATCAAGAAAGAGCACATGCTGTTATAGAGAGGGCAGACCAAAACAAGATAAGTGGTAGGAGGCAGCCACAAGTATCTTGGCGTAAGGAGAAAGGAGGAGCAATGTGTTGCGCAAGGTAGATCGATGGAGAGGCGAGAACAAAGGGGGCGTCTTTTATAGAGGAGATCGCGTAGGGCTTGGCCGGCGGTGAGCGCGCGGGGATTGCGGGGAGGCGTTGGATGTGAGCACGATCCGCGTGAGGCGCGCGAGAGGAGCCCACAACCAATGGATCGGAGCGGGTTGGATCGCCACAGGAACGGGAGGAAGGGAGAGGGAGAGAGTAATGGAGGAGGAGGAGGGAGTCCGCGCGTGCATGGGACGAAGCGGCGGCCATTAAGGAGAGGGGCATTGAAGGTGTGCCTGATTTCAAGGAAAGAATTGAAGGAGCGTTGTTGAGAACGAGATTTGTTCAGCGATGGAATCTGATACGTCCGAGATATTTTAGGAGAGAGATGAGATGAGAGTAAGCAGCCCCACGTCCGTCAATCCAAGGAAGGGATATATCTCTACAGCCTGGCCGGGATTGACTAAAATTAGGTAAGATTTGACATGGTATTTTGCCAAAATTCATTCCTAATATATTGCAAAGGGTTCGACCAGCTTTTGGTGTGCTCTAATACTTTTCGACCACTAGCTGCTAGCGCTATCTATTGGATTGTACGTCTTTGATTGCATAGAATTTTTTTGTTACCTTTGTAGAGCACTAGAAATCATGGGATTCCTCTATCCGTATGATTTGCTGTTACGTTTCCTAATGACTAGTACTCCCTCCCATACGTGGAATTTTTCTACTTTATCCCAACTGTAAGTATAAATCATTTCCTAATTACTATTGTGAAACACACCACATGTGTTAATCCCTAGTGGTCTCCATTCCTGTCAGTGCTCGCTGCTACCAACATACTGGAAAATGGGGATCAGTCACACATCAAATGTATATTACATTTGTGAGATTTAAAAGGTATTAAAAGAAAAATGACTTGTATAACAGAAGGACCACACCACGTCGATCTCGTCAAAGTATCATCTATAGTCTACTCATCAAGATTCAAAGTTTTTCTCGCATGATTAAATGGCACAGATTATCTTTTCCTTCTCAAAAGGGAGTCCGAGCTACTGTGCACGGCGACGAAAACAGGCCCCAGCATTTCAACACTACCATGGCAGGGAGGTCAACAACAAAGACCAGTTGCTGCTTCAAACGAGATGGCCATCAGCCGAGGCCACCCTCGTGCCGGGCACTAACACCGACATATATAACTCATCTTTCACAGACAATATTATGCGCCAAAAGCAAATGTCCTAATCCTAATCATTGTCACATGCCAAATTCTACATTGTCAGATCACACACAAGATATAAGAGAAAACCAGTAATATACGTATACTCTCCAGAAACATATGCATCCCAGGAAGTAAGATCAAAGGATAACATAGCAGCTGAACACCCTTCAACAATATCATCAAGTGTAACATTACACCACGATATTTCTGTTTCAAGTCAAGCACTACACATGCGTGCGGGTTGACCAACTAATTATGGGTTTCCCCCTACATTTCCTTGACAGCCCAGATCTTCACACCATGTAGAGCCAGCCACTTCAGCTTGACAACCACCAGGACGCTCCGACGAGAGCTGTGGGTCTGCGTGCATGCGACGCCGGGACCAACCTGTTCATACATCAAGATGGGCTGCTGCAAAACAGCCCAGGTAACAGGAAGATAAAATAAGGAATGTGTCGAGAACATTCAAGAGAAATGCATAGTTGCACATGATCTACCATTAATTTTGTAGTAACTGGGGAAAAATCATCATTTGGAACATATAATCAGTTTTGACATGCATCATTCAACATGCTTCAACTTTTTTTTACAGCTAACTAAAGAATCAGATAGAGCCAATGTCATTTTATGATACGGCAACACAAGTCATCCATACAAGTAAAAAGATTTGTTCCTTTCATATCAAGTTCAACACCGTAGACAGCAGCATGCTAACATCCTAAAATAGTAGTACCAAACCCCAACAAATATCATATACAATAGCAAAATGGCCTAACAAGCAAAGCACGGGGACCATAATTTCAACAACAGGATCATCACAAGCAAAAGATTGTGGTGGCCACAAGATCATCACACCACAGATAGCATGACCACATAACCAACTCTTCAATCATTGGCTCGATGCGAGCAACACAATCAGCCACGGCTCGATATATAGCCAGACCATGAAGGGCACAGAGACAAGGAGGAGACCAGGGACTTACCAGAATAGATGATGTGGTGGCCACCACGCCACAGTTGCAGCCCAACCATTATCATTGCGCTGCTAGGAAGCCAAGGTATACATGTTATGTTTCCATTACTATGGAGAGCCCATTGTTGTCGAACTTACAGAGACAGACGAAGATGACCAGAACATCAGCAGCGCCCTACAATCGATAGGAGCAACTTATCAAATTTAAAATCTCAATCAGTAATGGACACACACTGCTGCGGCTATCTTGCAGTGGGTTCTTGAGCTAATCTCTCAATTGGTATCAAACGATCGCCCACTAGAAAAGGGGGGATTAAGTACATGTAAGATACTGCAATTCACAAACAGAGAAAGCATGGGAAATACGCTATAACTTGCCATGGCCACCATAAAATTCACCACAGCTTGATTGCCGTGGGCTGCAAGCACTCCCATGAGAGAAAGCAGAGTGGATGGGCTTACCTAGGCTGGAGTGGAAGAACAAGTGTTTGTTCACTGGAGGCACAGGGGAAGCAGAGTCGGACTCGAAGGAGGGAAGCATTGACAGGAAGGACCTGAAGATACACAAGCGAATTAGATATAGTATCCAGTAAGATATATAGGAATGACAAGGATATCAGAACAATTACACTGTTGCTGAAGTAGCAGTGTATGTTCATTCTGCTACATGGCTGTCCTAAACAAGGCCCCCTTGAAAACCTGAAAATAAAATAGTATCATGCGATTTAATTGGGAGGTACAAGACTCAGAGTTGGAGGTGTTATGAAAAGCATGGGAGTAAAAGATTCAGATCATATTTGAACCTGTCAATTTATATGTCTTTTCAATAACATATTTGAACCTGAAAGCACTATTATTTGAACATATTTGAAGCCTTGAATTATAGTAACCATCAGACCAGAGATAGCGCAAGCTGGAACCTTTCTTCAAATGAAACAAATAGCAGACTTGCAAGAGACGTATATACATGGTTACTAGAGATTCAAGAGAGATATATACAATTATACATGGTCAAGACTAGAGAAAACAAACGAACCGACCTTTACCGGGATTGAAATCATACGCATCTGCAATCCGCCATGGTGATGCTTCAGTGCTTGCAGAGGAGGATGTAGAGGTACAGGGCGATGCTCTTGCCAACGGCAAGCTTCTCGAGCATATAATCTGGACCTGCAGACGGTGAATCTTGTGAAACAACCGCATGGACTCCTCATAAGCATACATAAACAATCAGGCGTGCATCTGTTGCTTTTTTTTTTTTGAGGATGCGTGCATCTGTTGCTACAAGCTGGGACTAGCTAGTACACATATAGACACTGAATCGGCACATCCAAAGTGCTCTTGAATTTGTAATCAACTATAATAGCCACTCATCAAATTCAGAAAAGTTTATTTGAGAGAAAGGAATGCAGGCTAAAATCATCAAGTGCTGTCTTATTTGTGATTAATTATAACTACCAATATGATATCACCAAGTTTACCAGAAGACATTTTAACTTTTAACAGATAGAAGCGCTAACATTTAGCATGTTCAGTACTCCCTCAAACATGTTTAAATTGGAAAGAGAGAGAGAAAAAAATAGAAACGACCTAGAACAACAAGGAACCGAACAGAGACGCAGAACTAACCAACACGGCTGGAACTAATCGGGAGAGCATCACAAGCATTTGATGGTTGATTGCACAAACTAGAAGCAACTAGCATCACAAGCTGCTGGAACTAACTATGACACGTCTCATGCTATTTATGGACGAGGCGTAAACTGTTAAGGCAACATCAAACAAGAGAGAAGATGAGCGACGGTGCCGGGTGCGTGTGTCAAGTTATTTGTGTGTGAGTGGGCCTGCATACCTTTAGTGCTGGTCACTAAAAGACGCAGCTTTTTTTAGTTGCATTAAAAGACACAGTTGTAACTGAATGTTACTCAAGTCTGAAGAAACATAACGTCCCTGAATTCTCCTCCTCCGTAGCCACCCATAATTCTTGTCAACGCCGAGCTTCACGACCATATAATCTAGACCAGCAGACAATGAGCTAGTCAAACAACAGCATGTACTCGTCCTCACCATTCATATAAAAAAAGGTGTGCATCTCTTGCCACAAACTGGTGCTAGCTATTACAGGTTTCACCGGAGGCACAGGGGAAGCCGAGTGGGATGACGGAGGAGGGAAGCATTGACAGGAAGGACCTGAAGATACACAAGCAAATTAGATATAGTATCCAGTAGGATATACAGGAATGACAAGGATATCAGAAAAATTACACTGTTGCTGAAGTAGCAGTGTTTGTTCATTCTGCTGCGTGTCTGTCCTAAACAAAGTCCCCTCAAAAACCTGAAAATAAAATAGTTTCCTGAGATATGTAGCGGGAGCAAGCTTTACACCTGTGAGCCACTCTCTTACAAGGACGGAGGTCGAGCAATCATGAAGCATGCGCACTGACCTGTCCCTCATCGTCACTGGGATGCGTACTGTGGTGTCCACGCCACCATCCTAGCAACATGCGGCTGCACACTATTGACCTTGGTGTGCAGGACACGCTGGAAGAAGTGCTTCTGAGGTAGCCGTCAAATGGCACGGATCCCTCATGGACAGCCTTGTCTTCAAACCTCCAAAGCATCCACCAAACTACTGCAATAAAACCGAGACAAAAAAAGATTATGCATTTTCATTGTGGCAAGATATCTGAAAGCCAAAGATCACAGCAAGGAAACAAGTCCAGTTCCAAGTATCAAGAGCAACATAAGTTAGTTCACATAGGTGCCAAAACGAAAGGGAGAGCCATCTAAATATGTAACATTCCCAAAGTATTTAAGACCCATACGTTTCTCATATCTGAATTTCAATCTCCAATCTGCAACTAGAAATGTAGGTAGTACTACAGGGACAGAACCAGGATCTGAAGGTTCATCACTACTTATGAAGATAGACACACCAAATAAGTGTAAATGACAAAAATGAGATAAGTTCAGTTTTGTCAGGCCCCTACGTACCAGTGATGTGTCGACACCACATAAATACTGAAACCTTATCGAACATGTTAAAATCGGAAAGAGGGAGTAGAAGGCCCTCGATGTTTATGCCTATGTAAACAAACATAGAAGGTTCATAAAAGACAGAGACACCAAAGGAGTAAAAATAACAAAACTGAGATATGTACTGCAAGTTCCAAGAACAGCATCATCAACTTGCAACCTTCCCAGCTAAAGTTCTTATTGTGACACACGACACCATCTATGTGTTCATCTTCAGTAGTCGCACACACCGAAAACAGGGACAAGCTTTACACATGTGAGCCAGTCTTTTACAAGGACAGAATCGATGTAAACTGATCAAGAGCAGAACAAGTTAGTTCACATAGGTGCCAAGACGGAAGGGAGAGATATCTAAACATGTAACATTGCCAAAGTATTGAAGACCCATACATTTCTTATATCTGAATTTCAATTCCCTGACTGCAACTAGAAATGTAGTTAGTTTTACAGGGACAAAACCAGGATTTGAAGGTTCGTCAATACTTAGCAAGATAGAGACATCAAATGAGTGTAAGTGACAAAAATGAGATATGTTTGGGTTTTGTCAGGCCCCGCCCAGTGATGTGTCAACACCACATAAACACTGGAACCTTGTCGAACATGAGCGACTGCGGCGGTGCGTGTGTGTCAAGTTGTGTGTGTGAGCGAGCCTGCATGCCTGGAGCAGTGATGGTCATCTAAAGACCCGGCTTTTTTCTTTATTTCTTTGAGTCGAATTAAAAGACGCAGATGTAACTGAATGTTACTGATGTATGAAGAAACAGACAGAAGGTTTCGGAATTCTGCTCCTTTCCTCTCCTCTCCCTGTGTTGTTGAAGCGAAACATGAATCCACATGTAGTACAAACTAGTCAGAGTAGCACACAGAGACATCATCACAAACACATGTACTACTGCTAATAACGCTGCAGGAATTTATCTAATCAAATCTAATCTAATCAGGATAGCATGAGGGGAAGGGGAAGGAAGGATCTGCAGGCCGTCGGGAGGGGAGGGGGTCGGAGATGCTTCCGGAGCCTCCTACCTCGCCGTCGTCAGGATCCACCGCTGCAGAGAGCTCCCCCATCCCCATCCCCGCCCCCAGCTCCTGCCCCGCTGAGAGCCTGAGAGAAGAGAAGGGGGTGGACGGGATCGAGCCGATGCGGGCGGCTAGGGTCCGTCCATGGCGCTACGGGTGGAGCAGCCGCCGTAGGTAGGTGCGGATCCGACGCCGTCGTCGCCAGAACAGCTGGCCATCCCTCTCGCCCCATCCAGTCCATGGGTGGAACCACAGAAGATAGGGTTTCAGGCGCCGTCGAGGATGGCGGGCTGAGGAAGGAGGCGAGGTCGCCGGCGGCTGGAATCGGGCGGGGAGAGGAGGTCGTCGCCGGCGGCTAGATTGGATTGGATAGGATTGGATTCGGGGAGAGGAGGAAGAGAGAAGCGTCAGAGGCTGTTTTGGTTTTGTTGGGTGGCGTTTGGTTTTCCTCACTTTCATTTGAATGCAAATGAAAATTTTCAGAGCGAGGCCGCGGGAACGCCCCAAATTTTTATTTTTTGTGAGGAGTGAGGTTGCTATGATTGGTTCATCATGGCCTTCTGCGGATTGACCCTCATTCCAGTCAATCCTAATTAACTGTTCGTTGAAAGAGAGCGAGCGGGTTGGACTAGGAATATACGCTTGTAGTATAACCATGGAGTGGGAGGTAGATCGCCGCCGTCGATGTGAGAGGAAGGCACTCGTGGTCAAGAAGGAGTCGTGTGTGTTCATCTGCTGCATACTCCTCGACTCCATCGACCGACTCACGCCCCAGCTCCCACTAAAAAGAAAAAAAAAGAAATCCAAAAAGTGTTCGCTCGATCAGCTTCCTGATTCGATCAATGTGCCCGGGTTGCTAGCCCATTTTGGGTAGGAATGTGGCCTGGTTAGGCGCCCTAAAGAAAGACATGCGAGGAAGCCTTAGGAGCATGAGAACAAGCATGCATGGCGGGCGTCGTGGCAACAACTTTGTCTCAACGTTTGGTTTTCACTGACTATGATTGATGGATTAGCCTGACTGTGAGATTGACTTGGGGACAGGAGGTGGTGGCTCGATTAGGGCACGACCGTCTAGGTACGCGGGTCAAAGGGTTGTGGGGCGAGGAGGATGGGGCTCGTGTTGAGATAGGGTGTCATAAAAGAGCGGGGTTGCATCAACGGCGGACGGACGGGAGGCATGGTGACAATATGCGGCTATGAGAGGTAATGGGATTGATTATAGTGTTGAAAAGGGGAACAACGCTGGGTAGATGGGGTATTGTTTTGTCATCTGTGCCTGGTTTGTTTTTTGCAAACTCGTGTCGGCGGTGTGATTTCTTAACAAGATAGTCTCTTTTTTTTTTTTTGTTTGGCTTGGATCGGAGAAAATGCTCACGTACGAACCGGAATTATAATAAATAAATAAATAAACTGGGCGTCCCATTTGTTTGTTGCATGTTCCCTCGAACATGCCGCTCGATCGATGCCAAAAGAAAAAAAATGTCGCTCGATCGATGGATGCCAAAAAGAAAAAAAAATGTCGCTCGATCGATGGATGCCAAAAAGAAAAAAAAATGTCGCTCGATCGATGGATGCCAAAAAGAAAAAAAATGTCGCTCGATCGATGGATGCCAAAAAGAAAAAACATATCGCTTGATCGATGGATGCAAAAGAAGAAGGGAAAGAAAGAAAAAAAAAAAAAGAATTGCGTGTGCACGTGCACGGGAGTGGCGCTTTCCTTGAACGCGGAACGGAACGATCCATGGATCGATGAATTGGCATGCTAGCATTTCTTTTTGGAATCTCGGGGATCAATTGGCGTGTAATTTTTGAGCGGAGCGGGGATGGACTGCTAATTAATTTTAATTTTATTTACCGATGATGAAGGCGTGCGGGCTCAAGCATTTAAAGTCTCGTGAGTCGTGACGCTGGCCAGATACACCAATGGCGATCCCCTCGAAGAAAGAAGATGGAGTGGCCACAAACGTTTCCCAAAGTGAATTAAGCACGTCTTGTGCTCGGTTCCATCACGTCTCCGAGTAGTACACAAAATTAAGCAGCGTCTAGGTTTGGTATTTGCCCTCCTTTGCCCCTCTAATAAATCCTGCGAGATCAATCAATCAACGCAATAAAGATAACGAGGCATCTCTTGCTTCATCGTGCACGTCGGAAGGTACTCCACCCTCATCCTGCGCTTGGCGTGGTTAATCTCTCTCAACGAGGCTCAACATCCACCTCCATCGATCTCCGACGGACCTGCCGTCATGCACGAGACGTCGTCGTCAATGGGCCTCCCGCCGGAACTGCTCCGTGAGATCTCTTGCCGCCTGCACGACACCGCCGACTTCGTCCGCTTCCACGCGGTCTGCAAGCCATGGCGCGCTCACACGAGCCAACAATGACTTATTATCAGTTCCTGCCGTGGCTCCTCGCGCCAAGCAAGCCCGGTGATGAATCTCTCAAGCTTAGATCGTCTTCTCCGGCCGAAGCTACCGCATGCCGCCACCGATATCTGCCACCATGATGAACGGGGTGACAAGCGCCGACAGCACCGACATCCGCTATTTCACGGTTTCTCCCTGGAGCCCAACTCTTCACGAACCTGTCGCCGGAGGGGTCGTCGCCCACCCGCCTCTCTCCCCACACATCGACCGGTTGGGGAAGAACCCTAGTGGCATCATCCACAATGACGGTACCCTACTTCTATACAAAGAATACAGCAAATGCAGCGATGGCGACCTCTACGATCGAGTTCAGCGCGTCGCTCCTCCATCCCGCAACGATGAGTGGGCGTTTGTCCAAGGACTTTGAAACGCCTGCTATGGCGAGTTTTATGCCATGTATCATGCCGCAAGATCATTGTGACAATGTACAACAACCTCGGCTCTGGTGATGACACCATCCACAGCAGCAATGAACAAGGATGATTTGCTGGTCCCCACGCCACTCTCGATGCCGCCCAAGCGTGACGGCTATTACTACGAGTACAGCTATGTGCTTGAGTCTCGCGGCGAGCTTCTTTGGGCATCTGTGCACATCAAGATGGATTATCCGTACCAGGACGACGATGGAAAGGGTGTCTGCGGCCTCGTTCGCGCACTGTGGATGTCCATGCACGTGCTTGAGGAGGTTACCGAGGGGGCAAACAAGTTACAGTGGGCGAGGAAGGATGGCAAGAGCTTGAATGATCGCTTGTTTTTCCTGGGGTGGCCCAACAGTTTCACCATGGACGCGTCCCGGCTTGGCGTGAGCGGCGGATTCGCCTACTTCTTGTACTGCGATGACCAGGGCCGCCGCCAGCCCCATGAGCGGTGTGGTGTGTTTAAGTACAACCTCATCGACAACATGACAGAGTTCATCGAGTGGCTACCCCAAGGGTGGGACGACGAAATGTGCACGTGGCTCATACCCCAGCCCACCATGGCTCCAATTCATCAGGTTCTAGTTACTACTCCAAGAAGTAATAAGGCTGGTCGTAATGGTAGTATCATAGGTAGTATCATGCATGCCAACTAGGCAATTTTGATGACGTGTCATAACATTAAATGAAGAAAGAGAGGTGTAGTATCATATCATGATACCGTATCATATTAAATGCTATGCTACTTTGTGTGATGCATGGCAATAAATAGAGTACTACATGATACTAATATATGATACTATGCATTGGGGAAGTAGTATCATACACTAGTATCATATACATGATACTAGTATATGATACTCCCCATTACAACCAGCCTAACATGATTCACATTAAAACACTATGCCCTTGATTTAGGGTGTTGGTGGGTGACTTTGTCAATCTCAAGATTTGCTGGCTCAGTATTTTGTAAGTGCTCATATGTGTAGGATGTGTGTGTATGTTTATAAGGGTGAGTGTACATGCGTATATATGAGCATCTGTGTTTATAACATGTTTATAAAAGTCTTTGTCAAGTGACAAAACATATAAAAAGAAGAAAGGCAAAATTTAAGATATATTTTTACAAATCTCTACATAAGATCTCATAAATATAGAATTGACTGAGACTTGGTTAAGTCCCAGTCGACTGGAATTTAGCAATCCTGTTCTAAAATAATGGTGCTTGTTCCCTTTTAAAAAAAGTTGTTGATATGTGACCTACCTCTCACTGTGATCCGAATATGACAATCGTTGTCGGAGAGCTGCAGATGTTTGCTTCCATTTGATGGTTTCTGTATATCAGCTGAGAAATAAAGAGGATTTGTAGATCGCAAATTGTTGTTTTGTGCATAGATCAGAAACTAGAGATCTTGCAATGGAATCCTGTTGCATTTTGGAGTTTTCAAGCATTCCCCGTGTAAACTAATAGTACAAACGAAGGAGCATTTCAAGATGGATGATCTAGGTCTACTGAGTTACTACCTCGGGATCGGGGTACATCAAAAGCTGAAGGGGATCACACTATGCCAGGAGGCATACGCAAGGAAGATTCTTGAAAGCTGTGGGATGAAAAATTGCAATCCAATTGACGCTTCAATGTTACCTCGTCTTGAGCTGAGCAAGAAGGAGATGGTGAAACTACTCGCTACAGTGGTAGTGACAAGGAAGGAATTGTTGGCGACCGTAAGTGTACCTCGGGCATGGCATATTTCCTTGGTGGAAGCGTAGTAATGTGGCTATCACGAAGACAGAAAGTGGTGACATCGACTTCAAGTGAAGCAGTGTCAAGGTGTGTGGCTAGGGCGGCTACACGGTGACCTCATCGATCGAGATCCAGAACAAGTGATGCTCAACGTTGACAGTGTGTTTATAACTTTTCTACCTAAGAATCCATTGCGGCATGATAGGAGCAAGCACATTGATACGTTGTATCACTACATGAAGGATGGCATAG
Organism: Aegilops speltoides; assembly: GCA_021437245.1. Lineage (NCBI taxonomy): Eukaryota > Viridiplantae > Streptophyta > Magnoliopsida > Poales > Poaceae > Aegilops > Aegilops speltoides. The sequence continues at coordinate 571,739,358 of CM038143.1, forward strand.
AAGAAGGTAAAACGGAGGTCAACTACATTTGCACCGATGATCAGCTGGCTGACATTTTGACCAAGACTTTGGATTGAGAGAAGGTCTTGAAGATGCGAAGAAGGATCGACGTACAGTTGTGACATGACAACGTCGTGTTTAGAGGGGTGATTGTTGGAATTAAACACGACGGTGTGTCCGTGTAAAACCACCTAGCAGACTAGGACTAGTATTGTAAACCGAGTAGGTTTAGTAGTTCTCCTGGCTGGTCACAATGGGCAAGAACATAAGCTAGTAACTTACACACTTCCCTAGACTATGTTACTACCTCCATAGTGGGTAGGAACATCTATGTAGTGTCATGCAACGATGTATTTATTAGGTTATAGACTCATTGTTTCTTGGAGTGTGTGATGTTCCGGTAACTTAGATAGTTACCACGAGCACCTCTCTCTTCATTAAATATGTGCCACATAAGCAAAGTTGTATTGGAGTGTGTGATGTTACTCCTAAGTTCCTCCCCATTGACTAGCAATCTTTAGTATATAAATAAATATGCCTGTACCCCTACCGTTTGTAATTGTGAGTCAAAGCAATAAAGAAAGTACAGGAACGACAGGTTCCTGCGGCCATCCAAATCGATCTAAGTACGTGCGATTGTGTATGTGCTCGTATTGTGTCCCGGCTAGAAGTACTAGTGCTTAGTACTAGTACAGGTCAGGAAGAATCGATTGGAGATAAACTAGCAGCAGGCTAGCTTTGTGTTTTTTTTTTTTTTTGAGGAACCAGCAGGAGCACTGCCTTTTCATATAAGAAGGAGAATAAAGTTTATGTACAAGAGTGTTCCGGTTTACTGAGAGAAACCGGACAAAAACCCCTAGGAACTAATCAACCGATACCGGCTGCCACATGCTCGGCCAAAGGCCAAAGTCCTTTGCTTGATGTCGTCGAAGGCAATAGCTGCAACCTCTAGGTGCGTGAGGCGAGTTCCATTGAAGATCGTCGGTTTCGCTCCTTCCAGATGTTCCAGATGGTGTAAAGGAAGCGGCCGCTCCGCCTTCTTCCGGCGTCCTTGGGCAAATTGTTGGTGAACGAATCCCACCAGTCCGAAATCCCCATCGAAGGGGCAACGTGGGCGTGGCCCAGATCCTCTCCCGTCCACACGGGCGTGAGACCAAACTACGCAGCGGCAAGCGGGCAGTCCTTACAGAGATGAGTGGCCGTCTCCGGTGCCCCAAGGCAAAGGGGGCAGCGAGGGTCGTGTGGCCAGCCACGAACGGCTAGCATGTCGGCCGTGAGGATTTTTCCGTGGAGCACAAGCCAGGCGAAGAACTTGCATTTTGGCTCAGCGTGTGCCTCCCAAATCTTGGCTGGGGAAAACCTGGGATAGGATGCAGAGAACTGGGCCGCGTAGGCCGAAGCAGCAGAGTAAATGCCATTAGGGGTCCACCGCCAAGTGATGGAGTCCTCCTGGTCCGGGTTCAACTCAACCTGAGAGATATCTGATGCGAGGGCAATGAACTCCTGCAGATGGGTAGGCGATGAAAGACGGGCCACCGATCTGATCCAGTTCTCCTCCTTGAGCTCCTTCATCACAGTTCTTCTCTTCCTGGTGGCAATTTTGTACAGCTCCGGGAAGGCCCGGGACAGGGGGCCCCGTCCTGTCCAGTCGTCGTGCCAGAATAAGGATTTTCTCCCATTGCCCAAGGAGATGGAGGTAGAAGCCCTGAAGAGCGCCATATCCGTCTCATCGCAGGGCACCGCAGAGCCCGCCCATTGGCGGCGAGATCAGTCCACATAAGCCAAGGCCAGCGCAGACGGAGCGCCCGACCAAATCTCTCGAGGTCAGTGATTCCCAGGCCCCCCATGGGCTTAGGCCGGCAGACAGTCTTCCAGTTGACCAGAGAATGTCCGCCAGACGTGTTTTCCGAGTCTTCCCCACACCAGATGAAGTTACGAGTGATCTTACTAAGCTTCTGGATTGCCCAAGTGGGAAGCGAGAGCGCAGTGAGGTGATGATTTGCGATGGCGCACAATACGGACTTTGCAAGGGAGACCCTGCCCGGTCGCGCCAGGTTCTTCCCCTTCCAGCCCGGCAACCGGCCCATTGCCTTGTCTAGAAGAGGTTGTAGGTCAACCCTTCTGAGCCGCCTGGTATGTAGTGGGAGACCTAGGTATCGGCCGGGGAACGAGGACAGCTTGGCCGGGAAGGCCGAGAGGATTTCCGGGAGATCGATGTCCTGACAGCGAATGGGGAACACCTCGGTCTTGCTGACGTTTGTGACGAGGCCTGATGCATCCCCAAAACAGGCCAGGATCCTAGCGATTGCGTCGATCTCTTCTTTGACCGGGTTAGCGAAGATGCCGCGTCGCTCGCATAGAGAGAAACCCTGCAGGAGGCCGTTCGCGTCCTGATGGGCTTGAGGATCCCGGCCTGGGAAGCCGCCCGAAACATAAGTTGCAGAGGATCGATAGCCAGAATGAAGAGCATAGGTGACACCGGGTCGCCCTGGCGAAGGCCTTTTCCATGTACGAATGGGGTTCCCGGCTCCCCATTTAACAGCACCCTAGAGGAAGATGAAGCGAGGGTCATGCAGATCCATTCCCGCCAGCGCTGCCCAAATCCCAACTGTTGCAGCACCTCCAGGAGGTAAGCCCAACCCACAGAGTCGAAAGCCTTGGAGATGTCGAGCTTGAGGAAAAGGCCTGGCGTTGAAGAGCGGTGCAATTCTTTGATCAAGTTTTGCACATGTAGGAAATTATCGTGGATGCACCGTTTCTGCACAAAGGCACTCTGGCACTTGGAAACCAGCGACGGAAGAAGAGGGCTAGTCGGTTAGCCAACAACTTGGAGAAGATCTTGGAGATGCTGTGTATCAAGCTGATTGGCGGTAGTCGCCAATCAAGGATCGCCAGCTTTTTGGGAGCGAATAATGTTGGCGAAATTGATCGAGCCAGCGCGATCGCCTCTCGAGTTCGCGAGCTGCATCACCACAGCCACGACATCCACTTTGATGATCTCCCAAATGATTTGAAGAAGGCGCCGATGAAACCATCGGGGCCGGGGCCTTGACCGAAGGTAAGGAGAATACCGCCTCCTTAATCTCCGCCTCGTCGAATGGGCGTCCAGAGCCGATAGGTCGTGGCGCTGCATCCCGATGTTCTCCTGCACAATGGACTTGATGCGCCGGGCAGGCGTGCGATGTTAACTGGAAGTGGTCCGAAGGGCTCGTTCCTTGTCATGTCTAGTAATTGCCAGCCCGAGGTGGTGGTGATTGTCGGATGAAGTTCTTACGCCTTCGTCCGTTCGCCGGCGTGGAAAAGCTTTGTGGTGGCATCCCCCAGTCGGATCCAGTTGAGCCGAGAACGCTGTCTCAGCTTGATTTTCTGAATGGCGAGGAGCCCCAGGTACGAGGCCTTAAGTTGTTTACGCAATTCCCTCTCCGAGTCCGAGGCGGTCTTCCTCCTCAAGCAACATCCAGGCGCCAGATGATCTCCTTGGCAACTGCGATCTGGGAGCCAAGCATCCCGACCTTTTCCTTTTGCCACTTGCGCAGGGCCTTCGCGGTCCGACATAGCTTGATATGAATCTTGCGGATGGCATCCCGGGCCTGAACAGGTTTGTTCCATGCCAATGCAACAGTGTCCTTGAAGCCCGGGAGACGAAGCCAGAATTCCTCGAATTTAAAGGAAGGCTTTCTTGAGTGGTCGACGCACCCCTGAAGATATAAAGGAGCATGATCCGAGCAAGCTGTGGTGATAGCCTGAAGGTGCGCATTGGGAAAGAGCATGTCCCAATCGTCAGAGTGGAACGCGTGGTCAATCTTGGTAAGGACCGGGTTGGCCTGCGCATTTGACCAGGTGAAACGGCGCCCGCCTAGGTGAGCTTTGTGTTGCGGTGCACCTCGACGTAAAAGCATTTCGTCGAGTTCGTCATCGAGCTTCGTTCGTCATCGCCGTTCGTTATTGGTGTATCACCGTTGCCGGAAGTACTCGGCGTCGGGACTGGGCCAACATTATCACCATAGTGACGGGGCATGGCCATCAAGATGATGCTCTCGCTGCTCTTGATGGTCTTCTCCTCGATGGGTCCTGTCTCAAGGTTAGTGTAGTCAAGGAGAAGCGATATCGGATACGACGAAGACGGCGTCAGCTTGGATGTAAGTAGCTTGATCTTCTTGGCTGTAGCAGACTGATTTCATAGAGACCAAAGCAAAAGGGAAGAAAAGGGAATTTGCAGTACATTCATGTGGTCTAGACTATGCAATTAGCTACACGTAGTTAGAAGCTGATGTATTTTCACGTTATACTGCCTCATATCGCAAAGATCATAAATCTCATATTTTTCATACCCATATATCATCAGCAATTTTAACTAAACGATCAAGTGCTAGGCTAACGGAATGGGTCATGTCAATCACATCATTCTCCTAATGATGTGATCCCGTTAATCAAATGACAACTCATGTCTATGGTTTGGAAACTTAACCATCTTTGATTAACGAGCTAGTCAAGTAGAGGCATACTAGTGACACTATGTTTGTCTATGTATTCACACATGTATTATATTTCCGGTTAATACAATTCTAGCATGAATAATAAACATTTATCATGATATAAGGAAATAAATAATAACTTTATTATTGCCTCTAGGGCATATTTCCTTCATAGCCGACAACTGGCTATCATGTTAGCAAGAGCTAGCAATGCTATTCACTCATACAATATGGTTGATTATAAGGTTGGCTCTTAGGCTAGTGATTTTTTCCACTTTCTATTTCTTGCTTTCCTCTCATTTATTCCTTTTATGTAGGAGCACCTGTAGAAGCTGGTACTTGTAATATCCCACTATTGTACTCGCTGTATATACAGAGGTTTAGACTAAGGTGTCTCCCCCGCCCCCGACTCCCTCCTCCCCCGCCGCCACCCGCGAGGCGTCGGGAGGGTTCCCAATCCACGCCGCCGCACCCCCTCCTCCTCCCTCCTCCACCCTCGCTGCCGCCATGGGGCACGGCCGGGCGAAGCCCGGGTGTCGCCTGCGGTGGCGGGGCTCCTTCGTCCCCTGCTCGTGGGGTATGGCGCGGGCCAGATCTCGCGGCTGGGCGCAGCGCTCGATGCCGGGCGCGGTGGCGTGGCGGCAACCTGGAGGAGGCTGGCGATGGTGGCGTTCGACAGGCGGCGGGCGGCATGGTGGTGGTGCAGGCCGGTGGTGGCTTCGGCGGCGGTGCTTCCGACAGCGCTTCTGCGTCGCGTCCGGCGCTGCGGGTCGCGGTTGACCGGGTCGCGGGCGGCCCTCTTGCCGTGGTGTTCTGGTGGGGAGGCGGCGCGGCAGCGGAGGTGGTGGGGGTTGCTCCCACCCAGTCGGGCCCTCGCGGCTGGGTGGCGGTGCTCGGCTCAGGTGGATCCCCTGGTGGCGTCTTCAGGCGGCGTCCGCGACAGCTCCGCAACCCTCCCTCTCCGGCTTCTGGCGACGGTCGATGCCTCCTGATGCTCTGGGCCTTCGAAGCGGGGGTGGAACACGGTTTCGGGGGAAGTTGGAGCCGACACGGGTGTCGGTCATGGCCATGGGCCACTTCTCCGCCTTCCCCTTCCCCCGGTCGGTGTGGTTGCAGCCCGTCTCAAGGCAGCTAATTGGTCGGCGGCGGGTCCGGAGGTGGTTGGGGTCGTGGATCTGGACAAAGTCGTGGCCTTTGGTGGCTTCGGGGTGGTTTCATGGCGGGGCGGCGCCCTGGTGGTGGGAGTTGCATTGGTCGTGGGCGGATCGCGCGGTTCGGATGTGGGCAGGCAACCATGGCCGTCCGGGCGGCATGGCTGTGGATGTTGGCGGACTGGGGTGGCGGCGGGGGAGCTAAAGCATCGGGGTACATCACCTACCCAGTCCCAAGACTGGTCGACGAGGGCGGCGTCCGTGGGCGTCGTGTTCCTCCTTGCAGGCTCCGTGGTGGTGCTTCTTCTCCCTCCATCTTATATACTTCGGGTGAAAACTTGATCTTCGGATCAGACGGCGGCGACGTTCTTGCTCGTGCCCTTCCTGGAGGAACCGTATTGGAGCCCTGGGTCCGGCATGTCCGTCGCACATCCTCCCGGACGATCTCTCCTCTGTGGTGGTCTCCGTTGGCTCTTAGAGGATCCTTTTTTGCTCATCTTTTAGATGCTTGTGTCGTTGAGGTTGTGTGTCGGTGCCCGACATTCATGTATCTTACCTTGGGTCTGTGTGGCGTGCGTTTGTATCAGATGTTCGATGTTGTGGTTGTGTTTTATAATATAAAACGGGGGGAACCCTTTTTCGTAATACAGAGGTTTATCATCTATGCCAACCATGCTGTGAGCATTGCCATCACTCTGATGCAAATGTGAAGTGTGTTTCCCTTTTCTCTTGAAAAAGAACAAAGAAATCTACCCAGGCTCTGAAAGTCTAAAATGATGTGAAAAGGTTCCTTGACTCACTTATCACGTGCCACCAACCCAATCACGAAAAACCCAATCATGTTCATCTTAGCAGCGACGCGGGGTAAGAGAGAAGTAGTAGCACGGGCTTAGCTGTAGCGACGTTTTCATGTAACCATTGCAGCTAGTTAGAAGTAGCGCGGGGAGGACCCGCGCTACTAATAAATGTTAGCCGTAGTGCCCTAGTAATACCAGTAGGCCATTACCCCGCGCTACTAGTAGAGTTTTCTCTAGTAGTGTGTCAAGTGTCGCTAAGAGCATGGTTAATAATATAGCGAACAACTGGCTATATAAGATTATCATGTCAGCAAGTGCTAGCAATATTATTCACTCATACAATATGATAGACTATAATGTTGACTCTTATGCTAATGATTTTTCCACTTTCTCTTTGCCGCTTTCTTCTCATTTGGTAATTTTATCTTTTTTTTAGGCAAATTTGGTAATTTTATCTAGGAGCACCTTTAGGCGCTGGCTCTTGTATTAGAGCCTACTTGGTCCTTTTTTCTTGCATCTCTCCATCACCTAGACAAAAATGTCATGTAAGCAGAGTTATAGCCCACCATCGTACTTGCCGTAAATTATGCAGAGGATTATCATCTATGCCAATCATGGCTGTGTGCATTGCCATCACTCCGATGCAAACGCAAAGGGTCTTTCCCCTTTTTTTTGAAAAAGAACAAATAAATGTACCCATGCTCTGAAAGTCTAAAATGATGTGAAAAGTTTCCTTGACTCCCTTATCACGCGCCACCAACCCAATCACCCAAAACCCAATCACCTTCATCCGAAGTTTGATGACGCAGCTGACCGAGACCACTTTTGCACGCCATCTGCGACAACCTCGATTCTTTCGAATTCTTTATATTCCCTTTATATCCTCGAGGCTAGTCTCCAGTCTGGAGTCTCCACTCACCCCGCCGCACGCTTTTTTTTTTTGAAAGAACCCCCGCCGCACGCTTCACAACAATGCCTCCCTTTATCTTCGTCTTCCTCCTCCTCCTCCTCCTTCCAACGTCCTGCTCCGCCTCACCTGAGCGCGATGTCTATGCCCTTGGCCTTGGGAAGCTCAAGGCTGCCCTCGTCCCTGGCAGCAATACCGCCGCGCTCGCGGACTGGGATCCGGCCGTGACATCACCTGCGCACTGCTCCTTCTCTGGGGTGACCTGCCACAACGACGCGCGAGTCGTCGCCATCAACATCACGGCCCTGCCGCTGCGTGGCGGGACGCTGCCCCCGGAGCTGGCGCTGTTCGACGCGCTCGCAAACCTCACCATTGCAGCGTGCGGCCTCACGGCCACGTCCGGCTTCCTCCACGCTCTCCCGTTTCGCGCCACCTCAACCTCTCCAACAACAACCTCACCGGCGGGTTACCCTCCGCCCAGCCACCACTACTTCCGTCCACGAACTCCTCGGCGTCTATAACAACAACCTCTCCGGCCCGCTGCCACCCTTGGCGCTGAGCATGCGATGACCCTCCGGTACACGGACCTCGCTGAAACTACTTCTCTGGCGTGATTACGGGCGACTACGGCGGCGTGGACAAACTTGAGTACCTCCACCTCGGCGGCAATCGCCTCTCCGGCGCGTGCCGGCGTCGCTAAGCGAGCTCAAGCGGCTGCGGAGATGTACATTGCTTACTACAACCAGTTCGACGGCCCTATCCCGGCCGAGGTCGGGAGTTGAAGGCGCCAGATTCTTGACATGAGCAATCGCAGCCTCACGGGCCCCATCCCGCGAGAGCTGGGCCAGCTTAAGAAGCTCACCACACTCTTTCTGTTTTCTAACCAGCTTCCTGGGGACATACCACCGGCGCTCGGTGAGCTGAATAATCTTGAATCGCTGGACCTCTGTTTTAACAAGCTCGCCGGCAAAATGCCGGCGAATCTGGCCAAGCTTAGATATCTGAAGCTTCTTAACCTGTTCAAGAACAACCTCCATGGCACAATACCGGAGTTCGTCGCCGACCTTCCGAACCTCGAGGTGCTGCGGGTGTGGGGGAACTATCTCACCGGTCATCTCCCAGCCAGGCTTGGCAAGAACAGCCGTCTCAAGACGCTAGATGTGAGCGACAACTACATCACCGGACTGGTGCCACAGACCTATGCATGGGCGGAAATTGGAGAAGCTCTTGCTTATGAACAACAGCTTCTTTGGACCCATACCCGAGTCGCTCGGCCACTGCAAGACGCTCCAAAGTGTCTACCTGAATAACAACTTCTTGAGCGGTCCCATCCCCTGAACTCTCGTTTAGTAGCATGAGTCGGGCAAATTGCAAGCTAACAGTCTCTAAGTAGTACTCCCTCCGTTCAGAATTACTTGTCTCGGAAATGGATGCATCTAGACGTATTTTAGTTCTAGATACATCAATTTTTGAGACAAGTAATTCCGAACGACGGAGGGAGTAGTTCAGTGCACGGTGTAATATCATAGTTTTAAATAGCGGTCTACACCTTTTATGGCGGACCTCTTTAAACGCTAGAGCGGTGCCATAGAGCGCTATTTAGAAATTTACTTCATGTGTTAGAACAATAATTCCATAACGCAGGATCCCTTTAAACGCTATAGCGTGTTATTTAAAACGGTTGCATAATATTACCTACAAATTGCATCCATGCAAGCAGGAACGGCCAAAAGGATGTCATAAAGATTCCACGAAAAAGTAAAATTTCAAAATGATGTAACTTCCAAAACACAAATTTGATTAACGACCCGCCTTCGGTACCAGCCTTGTGTTGGCGTGGAAGCTGTTAACTGAACCTAGTCAACCCTTGTATAGCACGTACATACTCACGATCACACGATCGCCCACGTCCGGCGCCCCGCGCCTGGCCTTGTTGTAACGCAGCCTATTTATACCTGAGATCAATACAGAGAACACCTCAAGGTGCATTACTCCCGATTCCTCCTGTTCACATGGTATCAGACGCCGGCTATCTCCTGCGTCGCTAGCCCAATTCCGCTGCCCTCTTCCTCCCTCCAACTGCACCACCACCTCCATGGCCACCCCACCTCCTCCACCCCCACCTCCCCCTCTTCCTCACTCCGGCCATGGCAAAGGCACCGCGCATAGCCCCCCCTTCACACCAGCGCCTCGCCAGCCCCTCCTCACCCCTTCGGCGTTTGCGCGCGGCGGCGCTCTCTTCGTCCCAGACCCTACTGCGTCCTCCTCCACCGCGCCGGCCAACGCATCCACCCTCTCCGACGTGTTCATCAACCAACACGTCCCCATTATCCTGAGCCTCAATCCCCCAAACTTCTCCCACTGGCGTACTCTCTTCGAGGTGATGTTCCAGAAGCGTGCGGTCACGCAACACATTGACGGTGAACCTCGACGCGCTGATCCGATCTGGGTCCAGGACGATGCCCACATCGTCTCCTGGCTCTACAATCGCGTCTCCCCCGACATCTTCGCCCTCATCCACCAGCGCGGCGCCGCGGCGGCGGAGATCTGGAGCTCCATCTGCACGCTGTTTCGGAGAACAGCGAGCACCGTGTCGTGACCCTCTCCGCCGAGTTTCGCCAGATCGACCAAGGCTCGGGCTCCATCATCTCCTACTTCGCCAGCTCAAGGATTGTGCAGATCGCCTTGCCGACCTCGGCTTTCCCGTGGAGGATCGCGATCAGGTTTTGAACATGATTCGTGGTCTTCATCCCCGGTATCGCTACGCCGTGCCCATTCTAACCATGCAGACACCATTCCCGACGTTCCTCCGGTGCCGTGCCTTCCTGCTGCTCGAGGAGAGCCGCCAGGGTACGGATAGCTCCACCGACACTGCCCTGCATGCCGCTCGCGTCTCCAACAACAACCCTGGCGGCAGCAGCGGTCGCGGTGGCAGCAGCGGCAACACCCGCGGCGGTCGCGGCCGGGGCAGGGGCCGAACCACTCACTCCGGCGGGCGCGCCCACTCTGGCGGGGGCGGACTCACGACTCGGCGGGGTAGTCGCCGCCCACCCCACTACTCCTTCCCCTGCACCCTGGACAGGCATGGTCCATGCGTGGCCCCTGCCGTGGCGCCCGCATGCCCCCGGTGCGGGCATCCTTGGGCCGCGCCCCGGCGGTGCTGCACCCTTCGCCGGTCTTCATCAACATGCTGCTCCACCGGCCGGCTACGGCCCGCCCTCTGATATGGCATCGCAAAGGTGCCCCGCACCGCTCTCACGACGCATCCGCGGTCGCCACCAACAACCCACCGCCGGCCTCATGGGACCAGACCGCGCTCATCCAGGCCCTCAACGCCCTGACAGTGCAGCAGCGCCAGCCACCGCTGCCGGGGAGCGACTGGTACCTCGACACGGGAGCTACCTCGCACATGGCGGCCTCCCCTGGTATGCTCTCTTCCTCTCAGCCCTGTCATTCATCTCGCATCGTTGTAGGCAATGGCGACTCCTTTGCAGTCACACACACTGGACACCAAACCATTCCCACCAGCTCCTCCTCTCTCTCCCTCAACAACGTTCTCGTCTCCCCCTACCTCATCAAAAACCTCATCTCTGTCAAACGCCTAGCTCGTGATAACCCCGTGAATGTTGAATTTGATGACATTGGTTTCTCTGTCAAGGATCGAAGCACGAAGACGGTGATCCTCCGGTGTAACGACACCGACGACGAGCTCTACCCTCTGTCGCCGGCGCCCACGACCACCCACGGCCATGCCCACGCCTTCACCACCGTCACGCGCGATCTATGGCACCAGCGACTTGGCCATCTTGGTGCTGCTGCCCTAGACCGCACCCTTCGTCACCACTCAGCCCTGCCCGATGACGTCGCTCCCGATGTGTGCCACGCTTGTCAATTAGGCAAAAGTACTAGGCTTCCCTTTCGATCCTCGGATCATGTATCGTTTTTCCCTTTCCAACTAGTGCATTGTGATGTTTGGACCTCACCTGTTATGAGTATATCTGGTTGTCAGTATTACCTGCTTATCCTAGATGATTACAGCCACTTCGCATGGACGTTCCCGCTTCGACAGAAGTCGGACGTCTTGCCCACACTACGCAATTTTTTCGCCTTTGTGCGCAACCAGTTCAACCTCTCAGTACTCACCATCCAAACCGCCAATGGACGCGAATTCGACAACCGCGCCTCACGCGAGCTCTTCTCCTCCCTCGGCATCGCACTACGCATGTCTTGCCCGTACACCTCCCCACAAAATGGGCGGGCTGAGCGAGCTCTACGCACGCTCAATGACATTGCACGCGCCATGCTCATTCATGCACACATGCCCTACGCGTACTGGGCCGAGGCGCTCCTCACCGCGACATTCCTCCTCAACCGTCGTCCATGTCGACCACGCCATGATCGCACGCCCTTCTTTTTACTCTACGGAGTCCACCCCAACTACGACGCTCTGCGAGTATTCGGGTGTCTGTGCTACCCAAACCTCATCGCCACCTCCCCCCACAAATTAGCCCCCCGCTCCACCCCATGCGTGCTCCTCGGCTACTCCACCGACCACAAAGGATACAGATGCTTGAACCGTGCGACCGGCCGTGTCATCACATCACGCCATGTTGTCTTCGATGAAGATACCTTCCCTTTCCACAACAAACCAGCCCCCCCCCACCTCGCATGATCTTCTCGACGATCTGCACAACCCGCCCGTTACCCGTCGACCACCGAAACTCACGCACAACCAGCTACCCGCTCCTACCACCGAAACCCACACACAACCAGCTATCCTATCCCCCAGCCCCAACCGCTGCCATGGCAGCTTCCCCGACTCGGCCCCTTACACCTACCCACGACCCCCCCATAGCCACTGACCCGCCTGCCATGAATCTACCCTCTCCCGCACCATCTTCTCCACGCCCTCCATCACCTGCGCCCCGACGCCACGCCGCGATCGTCCCCATGCACACCATGCAGACCCGTGCCAAGGCTGGCAAGTTCTTCCCTAACCCTAAATACCACACCAACCTTGCCGCCTCTGCTACCGATCGCATCTCCCCCGTGCCTGACAGTGTGCGTGCTGCTTTGCGAGATCCCTGTTGGCTGTCTGCGATGCAGGTTGAATACCGGGCGCTGATGGAGAACAAGACATGGCGGCTCGTCCCTCGTCCCCCCGGCGCCAACATAGTCACCGGCAAGTGGCTGTTTCGCCACAAGTTCAAGGCTGACGGCACTTTGGAGCGATACAAGGCGAGGTGGGTCGTCCGTGGCTTCTCCCAACGGCCGGGGGTCGACTTTGACGAAACCTTCTCCCCGGTTGTCAAGGCTGCTACCATCCGTGTGGTGCTCACGATCGCTGCCTCGCGCGGGTGGCCGGTACACCAGATGGACGTCAACAACGCGTTTCTTCACGGGCGCCTCTCCGAGCGCGTCTACTGCCAGCAACCCGCTGGGTTCGTCGACAGCGACTACCCCGACCACGTGTGCCTCCTCGACAAATCCCTCTACGGCCTCAAGCAGGCGCCCCGTGCCTGGTTCGCTCGGTTTGCGGCCTACGCGCGCAACATCGGCTTCATCAGCTCCCGCTCCGACCCTTCGCTGTTCATCCTCCGCCGTGGCAGCGACATGGCGTACATGCTACTCTACGTCGACGACATCGTCCTCGCCGCTTCTTCCACTCCGCTCCTCCAGCACCTGCAACGCCTCCTCTCCGCCGAGTTCTCCATGAAGGATCTTGGCCCCCTGCACTATTTCCTCGGCATTGCGGTCACGCGCAGCCCGCGCGGGTTCTTCCTCTCGCAACGGAAGTACGCCGAGGAGCTTCTACAACGGGCGAACATGCAAGCTTGCAAGCCAGCACCGACGCCCGTGGACACGCGGGCCAAGCTCTCTGCCTCCGACGGCGCCCCGGTTCAAGACGCCTCCGAGTACCGCAGTCTGGTGGGCGCGCTCCAGTACATGACAATGACGCGTCCCGACATCACTTACGCCGTCCAACAGTGCTGTCTTGTCATGCACGATCCCCGCGACATCCACTTCGCCCTCGCCAAGCGGATACTTCGCTATCTCCGGGGCACGACGACGCACGGGCTGCATCTCCAGAGCACGCCCGCCCTCGACCTCGTCGCCTACTCCGACGCCGACTGGGCCGGCTGCCCAGACACGCGCCGCTCTACCTCTGGATATGCCGTCTTCCTCGGCGACTCCCTGGTCTCCTGGTCGTCCAAGCGGCAGGCCACGGTCTCTCGATCTAGTGCAGAAGCGGAGTACCGCGCCGTCGCAAACGCGGTCGCCGAGAGCTGCTGGATACGCCAACTTCTCGGCGAGCTCTCCGTGCCCATGCCCAAGGCCAGCGTCGTCTTCTGCGACAACATATCCTCGGTGTACATGGCGGCTAACCCGGTTCATCACCGCCGCACGAAACACATCGAGCTGGACATCCACTTCGTGCGCGAGAAGGTCGCTCTGGGTGATCTCCGCGTCCTGCATGTCCCTACACAACAGCAGTTTGCAGATGTGCTCACCAAGGGCCTCCCAACCCCAGCATTCCAGGAGTTCCGATCCAGCTTGTGCGTCCGACCGCCGGACGCTCAACCTGCGGCGGGGTGTTAACTGAACCTAGTCAACCCTTGTATAGCACGTACATACTCACGATCACACGATCGCCCACGTCCGGCGCCCCGCGCCTGGCCTTGTTGTAACGCAGCCTATTTATACCTGAGATCAATACAGAGAACACCTCAAGGTGCATTACTCCCGATTCCTCCTGTTCACAGAAGCTATGGCGGTTCTAAAACTCCATGGTTCTAACATTGCCGGGTCAAGATTGTGCTAATAGACCTATGGGTCTCACGCACCCTAGGGCGCAGCCCAGACCTAGGGCAATTGGTGCCCCCGTTTCTCCCAACCTCCCCACTTTTGCAAGTCTTTATCATCCAGGAAAATATTAACACCTTATTTATTTTTCAAAATAGGAAGCTCTTTTAAGTAAAAGCATAAGAATGTAACTGACCGTTTTGGCACTTTGTTAACTAGATGATGCCCCACGTGTTGCCGCAGGAACCGTGTTGAAAACAATGCATCAATAAGTGGTAAAATGACTTTTACTGAAAGCACCAACATAAGAGTGTTCTTTGTTTACATTTTAAAAACTGTAGAAAATACAAAGTATGTGACAAAATTATGTATAAAGAGAAAAATGTTTTAGATTCAACATAATGTGACACCATCTTTTAATAAAAATATGAACCATAGTGTGTGTGTGTGTCTATATATAGACTCCTCTTTTATACTCCCGGGTGTACATCCTCCCATGCCCTTTAATAGATGTAGTGTGTTGGGCAGAATGGATAAATCCAACAGAGCAACCACCAACTACTTTCACGCATACCTAATCCCCAGAGATTAGGAACTAATTAGTTTGAACCGCTGACCCCGTTTCTTTAGTTCGTTTTCTTCCGTGCATGCTATGCCACCATCAAAAAGTAGTCCTTCTCATTTTGAGTATATACCTTCTAGTTTTTAGCACGTACTACTAGATATTTGAGTATATACTACTCCCTCCGTCCCAAAATTGTTGTCTTATATTTGTTTAAATATGGATGTATCGAGTCACGATCCAAAATAAGTGTTACAGTTTTGAACTAAGATTAGTTCAACCTCAGTTCAAAACAGCAACACTTATTATGGATCGGACGGACTACTAAAATAAACCATCATCACAGATGGCTCAAACAATGAGAAATTGTTTTCCTTGTAGTCTGTGATAAGAGCCAGGGGACATGGAGGGTGAGACATAAGGGATATCTCAAAGGAAGGCGAAGTTGAGGCTATGGGTACTCTCGTACAGTCGTTCCTAACAGTGTGTTCTAAGAGTACAATTCATGTAGTTAAACAATCATCCACAACACCACTAAACAAATTAGTAATAGCATCAACCCGAGATTTATACAATGGCGAAGACCATACTGCTTCCAGCCG
This sequence comes from Aegilops speltoides, assembly GCA_021437245.1. NCBI lineage: Eukaryota > Viridiplantae > Streptophyta > Magnoliopsida > Poales > Poaceae > Aegilops > Aegilops speltoides. The sequence continues at coordinate 571,754,656 of CM038143.1, forward strand.
ACAGAATCACATGTTGTCCTGGCTGCCGCATCATCTTTACCAAGCTCACTTCTAGGATGCATCCACCCAAAATCTGCAATCATGAAGAAAAATGGCATCCATCAATTGTTTCATATTACCAAAATTAATCAAAGATGAGCATGCACAATTCAACTTGACAATGCAATTGAATCCAGCAGCAGTCTCACTAAATGAAAAACTATAAATATTAAAAGTACAACAAAGATGCATGTCCTCTTACCTGATGTGCAGCGTGCAGACTACTAGTAGTAGTGGTAGTAAGAACTAGACGTGATGCATATAGTAGCATCGAAAAACTGACCCACCGACCATTCAGCCTTTGTAGTTCTACCTTCGAGCAGGATAGACTGGTCTACAACTATTTCCATATCACTCCCTACCATCAAAGTCCCCTTAACACGTACAAGAGATCCAATAGGCAAAGCTAGAACCTCCCGAGTTAAAGGGAGCTTGAATGCTAGACAATTCTCTCTCAAGCCCTCGCATGGTGTGAAATACACGGCATCATCCTCAACTTGCTTTATGAAAATAGTGCATCCGATGGGAAATTTTTCTATCTGTAATGTCAGCTCACCCTGCACTTTACTGTTAGAAAGAAACTGGAGATTTTCTTGGGGACGAGCATGGAGTATGAATTTAACTGAAGATCGGACTGCATTACTGAAAACCACATAGGTGAGATGAACAAATCCCCCTCTGGCGAAAATGATAGTAGTCTTTGGTTCATCAAGGAAGTCCTCATCCAAATCTAAATCCATTTTGAATACTCCCCCAGGTGTTTCCTTAGTTGCAGATGTTCTAGGCTGCAAAGAGGATTCAGGGGGCACATCAGCTTCAGTGAGCCAGCCCTCCGCATGAGCAGACAGGACACGGCTCGGGCCAGTGAGAATAAGTTTAACCTGCATATATATGATAAAGATCAACGAAAAAGTCTCAACAATCACTGAAAGGAAAAAAGGAAATCCACCTAACTGGGAAACATCATACCATAAAACCATAAGGGTCTCTTCCTATATGCTTTGACTGCCAAAGGTTTCTTTTTTCAATAAATCTCTCCTTTTCTCCGGCCTTGTGCTTGTAGATAAGAACACCACCCCGATCATCATAGATTCCAATGGTGTTGACCATGCATAAGTTGGTGTGAATAGTGAAAATTTCAAGGAGGGGCTGGCCTTCCAAATCCGACGCCCGAACTGGTTTTTCGGGGATAGGTTTGCTGATCAAATTAATCCGACATCGCTCAACCAAATTCTCAACCAAACCAGTCTCGCTCCCACCGATCAATCCTGGCACCTCGCCCAAACCAGCTCCAAGTAAAGGAATCGAAGGATGGTCGTCGACCCAACCAACGCAGCTAGTTTCACTCCCACTGACCAGTTGTGGCACCTCACCGAAACGAGGTCCAAAAAAAGTAATAGAAGGATGGTTAATCAAAGGTTGCACGCATCTCTTGGCGATGATCAATCCTAACATGAAACTAGCAGTTATTTTGCTAATGGCACTTGGTCTAGGGCTGCCTTGAGGATCATTCACATTGTCTTTTCCACCATCATGGTTGTCATCACCATGAGATGGTCCAAGTGTCTTTGCTTCTTTGTCATTACCATCAGACTGCCCAGGTGGTCCTTTGCCATTATCACCAGGTGTCTTGGGTCCTTTTTTAGCAAATCCAGTATCCATCGGACTAGATGAAGCACGTTGGATCTGCATGAGAAAAACAAATAAATTAGTACACCTCCCCATACCTAAACATGAACAGTATGCAGCATCGATGCGGGTGTATGGGGACACAGGAGATACGGCAATTTGTCACAGAAGTCCATGTAATAAAGACAAAGCAGCCAGCACAATCAGGCCATCAGCAGACCAGACGCGTCGCCCAGTAGCAAGTACTACCTCCGTCCTGGTTTATAGGTCCTTTTTGTAGTTTGTGCCAAATTTTGACTAAAAATTTAATTAACAAAATGTTAATGCATGTCAAGAGAAATTATCTCATTGGATTCGTATTTGAACATACTTTTCAAAAATATAATGTTTGGTGACATGCGTGAACATTTTGTTAGTTTAATCTATGGTCAAAATTTGGCACAAAATACAATGAGGACCAATAAACCGGGACGGAGGTAGTACGCAAGCACGCAGCGGCAAACACGGGAGGACACGAGCAGAGAAGGGGTTAGTTACGATTTACGAAGCGACCTTGCCGGCGACCGGGGGCGGCGGAGCCGATTCCAAGCGACTCCACGTGGCGGCGACGCGTAGAAGATGCGGCGGCGGCGCCCTCGTGCGGTCGGCCGGCCTCGAATCCTCGATCCAAATTCCAATCCGCCGCCCAGACGAATATAGACGGAGCTGGAGTTGGTTTTATTTCCCCTGGTCTCTGGCGACTAGGTTTCCCTTTCTCTCTCTCTCTCTCTCGATCAAGTGACTATTCGTCGGATACATATGTACGCCAGGATTGTAGGGGGCATGGCAAGTTAGGCTTTTTCTAGGATACTACTACAATTATGTGCGTTCAATGCATTTTATAGAATTTTGGACAATTGCTAATTAGCCAAGATTTTAGGGCCTCTTTGATTCAACGGACATTATAGGATTTTTGGATAATTGGAATCCTTCAATTTATCATATGTGGTTCGTTTCATTCGTGGGATTCAATTTCATAGGAATACTCCCTAAGGAATCATTTGCACTATGCTCTATTAAAATTCCCTGGCTTTCCAGTCCTGTGTTTCTTTTGAATTGAGGGTGCACCTCCGATTTCATTTCATTGATGAAAGGAAACCGAGAAACAACATAACACAGTTTGGAACCAGTGTATCGAGCAACCCCTGATGGCGTCAAGGGAAGAGGAAAGCAAAAGCATATGGGGTTGACCACGCGGGGTTCCCAGCATATGCTAGACCTACAGACTGGGGCATAAGAAAGAGAGTAGCACAAGTCACATGCATAAGAAAGATAATACGCGTGTCCTTTACATGCCCTCCACTAAAAGAGTACAATAAGTTGTGTGATTGATTAACTTGGCATAAATCAACGTTTCCTGAACTATGCTTCTCTTCAACGGCGGCAATTAAGATTCTGGTGCGCTGGTCCTATACGGCCTTATAGCATCTCCAACAGGTGCTGGATATAAGCCGCGCACTGAAAAACCGCATTATTGCGCGCGCGGGGCCGAAACAAGCGCTCCAGCAGACGCACAATAATCGCGTGCACAGTAAAATTGGTTCAGCGCGCGGTGTATTTGCTGCGCCCGCTCCCTCGCACTGGACAGTGACGATTCGCGCGCGACTTCACCAACCGCCAGATCTGAGACCTCCAGGCGCTGGCGCCGCCGCCCGCACCTTTCCCATTCGCTCCGGTGACCCGTCGACGCTTCCCCCGCCTATCCCGCGCACCGCCGCTGCTGCCTCCACCTCCTCTCCTCGCCGCCGCCTCTCGAGCGCACCATTCCTCCGACAAACAACGCATGGCGTCCATTTGCAGCTCGGCGCCCACAAGATGTTTGACAAAACGCTTGCAAGGTATGCATTGCTTCAACTTATTGTTGATTTATTTTTTGTGTGGTTGATCTTCTTGGTTCTATTTTGAGTGCGAAATGTTGTTTGTGCTGGGCGTGCGCGCTGTAAATTTAGCGCACCTGCTGGAGCTATAGCGCCGCATCATATTTGCAACGTCTGCTAGAGCAAGCGCCCTGCTGCATGAAAAAAAAACTATTTCGGTGTTGTATAAATAATTTAGCGCGCCGCACAATGGCGTGCCTATTGGAGATGCTCTTAGCACTACGACTTTCCGACTGTTTACTACAATAAGTTTTGCCCAGTATCGGTGAGGGAGGGGCGATGACGGTGGCGCGCCTTCGGCTCGCTTCAGTTATTATAGTCGTCGCTAGTTGGTCTAGAAACCTGGATGTAATTTTTATTTCTAGTGTTCTCTGTACTACTTTGATATAGTTGATGAATAGATTAGAAGTTTTCTTGTAAAAACCTTGGCATAAATCACCACTTGAATATTTTCTCATGGACAAAAAAAGTCGTTGGTAACTCGAGTTCTAAATGCTCCTTCTACATTGTTTTGTATTTTCCAAAAGTGAACAAGCGTGGATTGATCAACCAAACGGAAGGGGAAAAAGGGGAAACTTGAAGTTAACGAAGGTACCAGCAATGTAGTATCATGTATGAGTACGTACATAGTTTTCGTGACCGCCCCGTCAATACAAACTCGCCATATAACTGCCTCATCGGTAACCTACGAAAGATTACCTATTCTCTGTCTCTATCCTGGCCGCCGGCGCCATGGACCGATCACGGTGGCCGGACCTGGCGGAGGATGTGCTTCGTGACGTAGCCGGCCGCCTGCACGATGCGGCCGACTTCGTCCGCTTCTATGCTGTCTGCAGGCCGTGGCGCGACTCACGCGAAGCCCCGCCGCCGTCGTTCCGGACTACGACGAACACCCATCAGTTCCTCCCGTGGCTCCTCACTGCGGCCGACAAAGACCACCAGACCCCTCTCAAGCTCAGGTGCATCTTCTCCAAGTCCACCTACCGCGTGACCTCACCGCCGCCGACGGCGGCCCGACGAAACTGGGTGTGCAGCGCCGACGCCACCGTCGTCCAGTACCTCACCGTCGACCGCTTCTTGAACCCTAGCCTCCACGATCCTGTCACCGGTCAAGTCACCCGCCTGCCTCGTTTCCAGTGGGATGAGGGCGACCCCCACGGCGTCCTCTATGGCGATGGCGCCATCCTTTTATACAGCATCTCCCACACTGATAAAGGGCGCAAGGCGAGCTTCAGGGCGTCGCTCCTGCGCCCCGGCTATTCAAAGTGGACGCTCGTCAAGAGGACGCTCGACACCCCCAGCAGGCACGTTGAGTCCTGCGCCGCGTACCACCGAGGCAAGATCCTGGTCACTGTCGAGGCTATGATATGGCGTGTCATCACGCCAGATGGCACTGCGGCAGGTGACGTGCTGGTACCAAAGCCGTATCCGTCTGGGTGGTGGCTGCAGGGGCAGGGGTTCTACACGTGCCAATACAGCCACATGTTGGAATCCCGCGGCGAGCTACTGTGGGTATCGGTTGTTGGCAATTATATCACCACTCAGTGCGGGGCAGGAATCCGCTCGGAACGTTTTCTCTTTGTGTTGGTTCACACTCTAGAGGAGGAGGAATCAACGCCGGAGAAGATGCGGTGGGTGAGGAAAGACGGTCATAGCCTTGTCGACCGTGTGTTATTCCTGGGGTCACCCAATAGCTTCGCCATAGACGCCTCATGGCTGGACGGCCACGGCGGGTGTGCGTTCTTCGTCTACCACAACAATAAGAAGGCCTTGCCGCATGAGCAATTTGGTGCATTTGCGTACAACTTCATTGAAGGGAAGGCCGAGTTTGTCGAGCGGTTGCCGCGAGGGTGGGATGACAAGAAGTGCACATGGCTTGTCCCCCAACTAGCAATTACGCCACTTCAGGTACACATAGTAAGACACCAGAAATAGATCTTTCTATATGATAGAATACTTCATTAATTTCAACATCACATCAAGCTAATACAACCGTTAAATGTTTTTTTTTGCTGGTAACCTTTCAATGTTTGACCCACAGACTCTTCATAAGCATCACAATTGGTGAATTGCTACCAAATTAACATTGATTTTGCTTTATCAGGAAATCACTAGGAGGTCACTGATGGCTCAAGAAGTGAAGCAGCAGCAAACTGCTACCATGGTGAGACATTACGAACCTAGTTTCACGGTGTTGGTGCGCAATTTGCCCCTTGGGGTGAACAGCTCTCAGCTGCAACTCTTCTTCAGTAACCACGGCAAAGTGTCCCATGCCAAGTTGATCTACTACAACAAGACAATGACCATAGAGGTTGCCGGCCTCTTAACTATAACTATGGCGCATGCCCACCAAGAAGAAGCTCTAGACGCTCTCAGCGGACTGTCTTTGGATGGATGCAGCCTCGAGGTCAGCTTGGTCAAGGAGGAGCAACGACGGCGGCGGCATGGCCGTCCACTTCGTTGAAGCCATGCATGATGAAAATTCGTTGTTCATAACTCAAATATGCATGTACCTTGTAGATTTATCTCAAACATTGATTATGTATTGGAAGATAACAATACTAGAAGAAATAAAATAACGTCAACACAATTATTAGCACTTGTGGTTGTATTATCTTGATGATGTGATGATAAGGTCAACTAAATTATTTTTCTTACCAAAAAAAAGGAATATGCAGAGTTCTAGGTTAAACTCTTTTATGGTGTATCAGCTTGATGTGGCCAACATATGAATAATAATAGGAGATTTTATTAAGAGAGAAATTTGAGTTGTTGTTAGTAATGCATATGTACTTGGGTACCTGAGCAGAAGTAATGACGGACTCAGGGTTGAACCATGAGCACATCTTGTCGTCCCAACAATGAGGCAAAGGCAACCACTGTACAAGCTTGGTCTTGCCGTCAATGAGGTTCCACCTGAGCACACCACGATTTCCATATGAAATGTCTCTATAATTGTGCTAGACGAAGTAGGCGCTCGTGCCGTGGCCGTTGAGACCCACCCTGCGTCCACGTCAAAGCTATGGCGCATACCCAGGAACAGCACGCGGTCGCCCAGGCTACGGCCATCCCTTCTCACTCATCTCATCTTCTCCTCGGGTACCGGGGATGATGAAAATATATAGCGGTTCCTCAAGTACCTGCAGGCCTGGGGTGCCAGCTGATACATGTTATTTTCCTAGGTCTGAATCACCACCCATAGAATCTTGTCCATGGACTCAAGCACATAGTTACTGGTGGACTCGCCGAGGCAAACCTACACCACCGGCGTTTCCTGGCTCTTGACAAACACGTGACGGGCGACATCGCTTTTTGGTGTGATGACGTGCCATATACTGGCCTTGAAGATGACCAGGATTGTGCCGTCGAGGTAAGCGACACACAGTTCATGTTGCGGTGACCATCCTAACCAAGTGGTGTGCTAGAGGGTCCTTTCGACGATTGTCTACTCTGCGTCGCCGGGGTGAAGTATAGCCGTTGTGAACCTGGCCATCGATCTTTTTTTCTTTTTTGCACTCGAATCAAATCAAATCCTAGGGCGTGTCCGCAGACGTTTGGGGATCATAATTAGACAATTATGGTTGTAGATGCTCTAACATTCCAGCACCCTGACTTTGCGATCCCTTGTAAATTCCGTTTTCTATTCACTCAAAAGCAGTATTGCTCCCCAAGTCAACATCCTCTTGACTTCACAGCATTTTTTATGTAAAATCGGCCAAGAATTAATCCATTGAAAAACCAGACTAATCAATGCGAATGAATTATTGATTCTCCTATCACTGCGAAAGAATTATTGATTCTCCTATCATTGAGGCAGGAATCATTTCTACATGTCCATATAGCCCAAAATATTGAAGCAATCCCAACTATCACCATATGCTTCTGTTTGTAGTAAAAAAAATCTACCTCAGCCAATTCCCAAAACAGAGCATGTAAAGAACAGTTGGTATAGGTACTCAGAATGAACCTTCACGTCTAACAGACGAACTTCTTGTACTTAATCAGTGTTATGTTGCTTTACAGATTCAATTTCCTATTTTCTATTTAAGCACGATGGTATAAAATGAATACCAGGAAGGTCGTGTATGTTTGACGTTAAATATTGAATTTTTTCTAGGTAAATATTGAAAAAAAATCTTGTTAATTGTTCTTACCTTCGGGTAGCAAAAAAAGGGGTTACCGGCCAGTAGTGTCAACATATGTGTGTTTTACTCACCCCTCACGTGTTCCATTATGTGCATGTATGTATTAACTTGTTCATGAGGTTCTTCAGATAATCTTTCTCATGCATATATGTATTAACTGGTGTTTGTAACGAGTGTTTTCTAAACTTTTTTACAAAAAAAACTGTACATGCGTACATGATTAGTAAATACATTATTGTAGTATCCTTTTTTATGTGTCCTGGGCCTGCGTATGACAGTATGAGGTGATCTTTTTTTCACAAAAGGTGGATTTTATTATCTCAAAATGAAGCACTAAAAAAATACAAACACCATGAGCACACACCCGGCCTCTGCATAGCTAAGATGCACACAACCAAGACCAACAGACACAAAAACACGCCAACAACTAGCAAAGTCATATCAGACCGAAGCTATGTGCAGGCGAAGAAAAAGAAAAAGTCCCAAAGCAATCTGATCTACAATTGGAAAACTATAGAAATGACCATATCCACGCCAAACTATTTCATGACACCACATGGAGGACGAAGTTCTTCAGGAAGGGAGCGACGTTCAGACGCCGCCGTCACTGGATCCAACCACCAAGGTTAGAGTCTAGAGTTTCACCCTGAAGAATCAGTCTGAAATATCCAAGCAGTGCCTTCAACAAGGTAACGACGCAAAACGACGCAAAAAAACGTCATCATTGCCAGGTATAACCAACTCGGGCAGACCAAGGATTTCACCCCGGATATCGAGACTGGGTGCCCGTAGGACACCATCGTAGTCACTCGTGTAGTCGCAACCACCATTTCGCAATCCCAGCAGCTACTCGTCGCCGCTGCACATCCATCCCTCTGCGTCAAGTCTTTGTCCATAGTTTGCATCTCACCGCCGAAGTCCATCATCGGATCTGGAATGATGAACCCTCTCCTGAATCTTTCGGTGATCATCCTCGTCGTGGAGCCATAGGAGATCGATGCAGCATTCTGCAGCCTCCAACATCCGGGCTGATCGGATCTGGATCACATCCACCGAGCCATTCAGACCTGAATCAGCAAACCACACTCAGGTCGATTGTAGATGACGCCGATAGTGTAGCCGCCGGATATCAGATCCGATCGCTGCCCTTGCAGCCGCTCGACGACCACATCGGGACGGCCATTGAAGGCACCACAGGAGAGTAGCCTCCCCCGCGTGACCAGGGCAGCGAGCCTACACACCGCCGGCCGCCATCGTCCGCTCCATACGCGACCCCTAGCGTTGCCGCCAGATGCAGATCCGCCGCCAACCTCGCGCAAGACGTCCAACAGGATCTGCCGCCCCCAGATCGAAGCAACCGCGAGGAAGAGCCCCGCGGCTGCCGTCAGCCGAGAGGGCTTTGCCCGGCCATGAGGTGATCTATGAGCAGCTTTATTTCCATGTGTACAACATGAACAATCGATATTCTATTTGTTTAGATGTCAACATGAAAATAAAAATAAAAGTTTCCTTTTATTCCACTTGAGTCAATATGCAAAATGAATTTCAGATGTCTACCAAGACTTACAAAACACATATGCAACTTCATTTTACGAACAAAGAAGATGAGCTATATACTATGTATGTAGCTATACTTAGGTGGAAGATGGCCGCCGTCGCCGCTGCCCCACCAAGCTTACTTTGAGTCTACATCCATCCAAAAACAGTGTGTTCAGAGCATCTAAAGCATCTTCCTGATTGGCATGCAACGTCGATAATGTTACGAAGCCGATGCCTTGCGAGCGCTTGGTCTTTTTGTAGTAGATCACCTCGGCGCTGGACATGTTGCCGTGGTTGCTGAAGAAGAGTTGTAGCTGCGAGCTCTTCACAGTGAAAGGCAAATTACGCACGAGCACCCTAAAACTAGGCTCGTAATGTCTCTCAATATGAACGATGTGTGCTGGCCTAGCAATCAGAGTCGCCTTCGGCTTCAGTTCTCGAGCCTTCGACGCCCTCTGAGCGAGTTCCTGATGCAGTGAAATTAATACAAATTGATTAGAAATTAATCGACTTGAGGTGCTTATGATGAGTCTCTAGGTTTAACTCTTGATGTGATGATAATATGAATAGATATCATTTGTCAAATATACCTGAATTGGGGCAATAACAGGTTGGGGAACTAGCCATGTGCACCTCCCGTCATCCCATCCTCGAGGCAACCGCTCGATGAACTCGGCATTGTATTCGTGGCGGTTGTTCCAGAAATTGACCTTGCCATCGACGAGGTTGTACCTGAATACACCGACCTTATCATATGGCCTCGCGTTACTGTCATAGTAGACGAAGAAGGCGCACCCACGGTCCATACCACCCAGCAGCGAGGCATCCATGGCGAAACTGTTGGGCCACCCGAGAAACAGTACGCGGTCAGCAAAGCTACAGCCATCTTTCCTCACCCACTGTGTCTTCTTCTTCTCCAATGCCGATGCTCCTCCAGACTCGACGGTGACCATGATCTTCTCACTGTGGTACATGGCACAGAACTCACCGTACCAAATCCAAGGTGCATGGAGGGTCCTCTCGACGGTCTTCCACTCGACATCACCGGGACGCAGAAGAGCCGCCCGGAACCGTCCACTTACATTGCCAGCGACAACATGGTCGAGGCTGTAGAGGAAAATAGTGCCGTCATCGTAGATGAAGCCGCAGGGGTTAAAGCCCTGCTCCCAAGGCAAGGTGGGCAGGTGGGTAACAGCTCTGGTGAGAGGGTTGTGGAGGCTAGGGCGGAGGTGTTCCACTAGTAGAAAAAGGGTCAAATGTGAAGCACAATAGTGCCGGTTGGAATTTCAGCCGGCACTAATGTGTACACTAGTGCCGGTTTGTGGCGGCGATCAATAGCACCGGTTTGTGGCGAACCTTTAGTACCGGTTCATGCCACGAACCGGTACTAAAGAGGCTGTGTCCGCCTGCGGTCAGGCTATGGCCCCACCATCACCATTTAGTGACGGTTCGTACCACGAACCGGTATTAATGAGGTTATGGCAAGCTGTTTTTAGTCCCACCTCGCGAAGTGAGAGGGACTAGGAGCGGTTTATAAGCCCTGAGTGCAGAGACGATGAAGAAGAGGCTCAATGCTCATGTTGCTTAGCTTCAAGCCTTCAGGAATACGGTAGACTGCACGAAGCTATGCGCAGTGCAGTTTGCACTATTCCGAAAGGCTTGAAGCAAATTAACGAGCATTGCACCTCTTTTTTATTTTTAATAACTTATTACAACTCCGGACTTCTTCTGTTATGGCAAAAACTAATTGCACGTCGGCATTTCTTTTTTTTTTTAAGTTATAACTCCAGACTTTGACCATCAAGTTTTGAAGAAAAAAGAAAAAATAGCAGAAAAGAAAAAATCATGCCGGTTTTATGCCTTGTCCATGTGCTGGCTGTAAGAATGGTCGCAATTACTCTACGTCAAGAACCATTCACGTCCACCTGTTTGAGTCCGGTTTCATGCCCCACTATAATGTTTGGACCAAGCACGGAGAAAGAGGGGTTATGATGGAAGACAATGAAGAAGAAGAGGACGACGACAGCTATCCTGGCCATTGGTTCCCTGAATACGATGATACAACAATGGGGGAAGAAGCTGAGCCGGTAATGCGGGAAGAAGCTGAGCCGGCAATGCGGGAAGAAGCTGAGCCGGCAATGCGGGAAGAAGCTGAAGAAGAGGCATCAGATGAGCCCGTTGATGATCTAGGTCAGGCCATTGCCGATGCAAATAGAAACTGAGCAAGTGATTTGGAGAAGAAGAAGTTGCAGCGCATGTTAGAGGATCACAAAAAATTGTTGTACCCGAATTGCGTAGGTGACAAGAAAAAGCTGGGCACCACACTGGAATTGCTGCAATGGAAGGCAGAGAATGATGTATCTGACAAGGGATTTGGAAAGTTGTTGGTAACGATAAAGGATATGCTTCCAAAGGACAACGAATTGCCCGAGAGTACGTACGAAGTAAAGAAGGTTGTCTGCCCTCTAGGGTTAGAGGTGCAGAAGATACATGCATGCCCTAATGATTGCATCCTCTACCGCGGTGAGTACGAGGATTTGAACGCTTGCCCGGTATGTGGTGCATTGCGCTATAAGATCAGCCGTGATGAGCCTGGTGATGTCGAGGGCGAGCGCCCCAGGAAGAAGATTCCTGCCAAGGTGATGTGGTATTCTCCTATAATACCATGTTTGAAACGTTTGTTCCAAAACAAAGAGCATGCCAAGGCAATGTGATGGCACAGAGAAGACCGTAAGAAAGACGGAAAGTTGAGAGTACCCGCTGACGGGTCGCAGTGGAGAAAAATCGAAAGAAAGTACGGGAAGGAGTTTGCAGATGACGCGAGGAGCGTATGGTTTGGTCTAAGCGCAGATGGCATTAATCCTTTTGGGGAGCAGAGCAGCAACCATAGCACCTGGCCTGTGACTCTATGTTTGTATAACCTTCCTCCTTGGTTGTGCATGAAGCGGAAGTTCATTATGATGCGGTGCTCATCCAAGGCCCTAAGCAATCCGGCAACGACATTGATGTGTACCTAAGGCCATTAGTTGAAGAACTCTTACAAGCGTGGAATGGAACAGTGTGCGTGCGTGGGATGAGCACATGGGGAAGAATTTGACCTAAAGGCGTTGTTGTTCGTGACCATCAATGATTGGCCTGCTCTCGGTAACCTTCGGGACGCACAAACAAGGGATACCGCGGATGCACGCACTGTTTGGATGATCCCGACGATATATATTTGAATAGTTGTAAGAAGAATGTGTACAGGACATCGTCGATTTCTTCCGAGCAGGCATCCGTAAGAAAGAAAGGCAAGCATTTCAAAGGTGAGGCGGATCACCGGACGAAGCCTCGCCACCGTACCGGTGCTGATGTACATGATATGGTCAAGGATTTGAAGGTGATATTTGGAAAGGGTCCTGGTGCTGATGTACCAAAAAAGAGAAGGAAATCTTCTTTGAATGCCTGCTCAGTATTAAGGTACCATCTGGCTTCTCGTCGAATATAAAGGGAATAATAAACATGGCAGAGAAAAAGTTCCAGAACCTAAAGTCTCATGACTGCCACGTGATTATGACGCAACTGCTTCCGGTTGCATTGAGGGGGCTTCTACCGAAAACGTTCGATTAGCCATTGTGAAGCTATGTGCATTTCTCAATGCAATCTCTCGAAGGTAATCGATCCGAAAATCATACCAAGGTTACGAATGATTTGGTGCAATGTCTTGTCGATTTCGAGTTGGTGTTCCCACCATCCTTCTTCAACATCATGACGCACGTCCTAGTTCACCTATGCGAAGAGTTTAACGTTTTGGGTCCTGTATTTCTACACAATATGTTCCCCTTTGAGAGGTTCATGGGAGTCTTAAAGAAATATGTTCATGGGAGTCAGAAGATTATGAAAAGTTTGATGAAATTGCTCCATTCATAGTGAATATTGACCCGAGCATCCCGTTAAATGATGAAGATTTACCATGGTTACGGCGCAAAGGGACACACGCGAAGAAAAAGTTTCACACCCAAAGATCTGGGATGTGATCGGCTTCACTATCATCACTTCATTCTGTGTTTCACACCCAGGAGGGAATGTCTGTAATAGTTAGGGTAGTTATGTGTTTTGGCATTTGAAACGCGAAGAAATTTTATGTGCAAACAAATTCTTTTCATGCATTTACTGATTTTTTTTCCAGCTAAATGACCCTGAAATTGAAAAGCATTTCAAATGAACTCAGAAAAGGGTGAAAGTTGGCATGGTATCATAATTTCATACAAGAAGGAGGAGAAGAATAAGAAGAGGAAGAAGAAGAGGAAGAAGAAGAAGCAGAAGAAGAAGAAGAAGAAGAAGAAGAAGAAGAAGAAGAAGAAGAAGAAGAAGAAGAAGAAGAAGAAGAAGAAGAAGAAGAAGAAGAAGAAGAAGAAGAGGAAGAAGAAGAAGAAAGTGGAAGAAGAAGAAGAAGAAGAGGAGAAGGAGGAGGAGGAAGAAGAAGAAGAAGAAGAAGAAGAAGAAGAAGAAGAAGAAGAAGAAGAAGAAGAAGAAGAAGAAGAAGAAGAAGAAGAAGAAGAAGAAGAAGAAGAAGAAGAAGAAGAAGAAGAAGAAGATGATGATGATGATGATGATGAAGGAGAAGGAGAAGAAGAGGAAGAAGAAGGAGAAGAAGGAGAATAGGAAGAAGAAGAAGAGGAGGAGGAGGAATAAGAAGAAGAAGAAGAAGAAGGAGGAAGAAGGAGAAGGAGAAGAAGAAGAAGAGGAGGAGGAGGAAGAAGAAGAAGAAGAAGAAGAAGAGAAGAAGAAGAAGAAGAAGAAGAAGAAGAAGAAGAAGAAGAAGAAGAAGAAGAAGAAGAAGAAGAAGAAGAAGAAGAAGAAGTAGTAGTAGTAGTAGTAGAAGAAGAAGAAGAAGAAGAAGAAGAAGAAGAAGAAGAAGAAGGAGGAAGAAGAAGAAGAGGAAGAAGGAGAAGAAGAAGAAGAAGAAGAAGAAGAAGAAGAAGAAGAGAAAAAAATTATATAAAGCAAAAATATTCACAAAGAAACTAAATACAGCAAAAATACTATTCAGAAATAAATAGAAGAAAAAATAAAGCGAAAAGGAATAACTATATAAAAATTACTCAAAAATAAATAGAAGAAAATAAATAATGCAGAAAAGAAAAAAAATTATATAAAGCAAAAATATTCACAAAGAAACTAAATACAGCTAAAAAAACTACTCAGAAATAAATAGAGGAAAAAAATAAAGCAGAAAAGAAATAACTATATAAAAAAATACTCAAAAATAAATAGAAGAAAATAAATAATGAAGAAAATAAAAAAATTATATAAAGCAAAAATATTCACAAAGAAACTAAATACAGCAAAAAAACTACTCAGAAATAAATAGAAGAAAAAAATAAAGCAGAAAATAAATAACTATATAAAAAATTACTCAAAAATAAATAGAAGAAAATAAATAATGCAGCAAAGAAAAAAATTTATAAAAAAATGTTAGGGCGCTGCCCGGTGGGCCTGTCAGACATTGGGTGTGCAAATACATGCCCAGTAGGGCCAGCAGGCTCACAGGGCAGCGCGCCCTAGTTAGGCCTAGAAGCCTGCTATATAGAGGAGTTCGAAATGGCAGCCGCGACTGGGCTTATAAACCAGTGCGGCTGCCCTTCACTCGGCGAGGTGGGACTAAACGTAGCGCACTGCGGGTGGCATCGCACGGCCATTAGTAGCGGTTGGTGGCTCCAACCGGTACTAATGTGTTGCCCTTTAGTACTGGTTGGAGCCACAAACCGGTACTAAAGGCCCTCGTTTCCCGCCGCTTGGGCTGGCCAAAATTGGCCTTTAGTACCGGTTTGTGGCTCCAACCACGGTACTAAAGGCCCCTCCTATATATATGGCACTTACGAAAATTCAGTTATCGTCGCCACTTCGTTCCACTTCTCGCGCGCGCGAGTCTCGATCTCGATGACACCGACGCCGCCGCGCCGCCGTGCCGTCGCCCTCCCCGGCCCCCACCGCCCGTCGTCGCTGCCCCCGCCACCCATATGCGCCCGGCCCACTCTATACACACACATGCATACACACATACACACACACACACACACACACACACACACACACACACACACACACATACACACACACACTACACACACACACATACACACAGACACACACAAACACACACACACACACTACACGTACACTACACATGTACGTACACACATATACACACACACGCTACACACACATATTTTTTTTACTTATTTTCTGTTTTCTAATGTTTAGATGAATTAGAACTATCTAGTTTATTTTTAGAATGTTAGAAATGTTATCATCGATGAATTAGAAATATGTTAATGTTTAGTTGAACTAGTTGAATTAATATATAGAATGAACTAGTTTATTTTTAGTAAATGCTTAGTTGAACTAATTGAATTAATATAACTAGTTTATTTTTAGTAAATGCTTAGTTGAACTAGTTGAATTAATATATATAACTAGTTTATTTTTAGTAAATGCTTAGTTGAACTAGTTGAATTAATATAATAACTAGTTTATTTTTAGTAAATATAATGCTTATTTGAACTAGTTGAATTAATATATAGAACTAGTTTATTTTTAGTAAATGCTTAGTAGAACTTGTTGAATTAATATATAGAACTAGTTTATTTTTAGTTAATGCTTAGTTGAACTAGTTGAATTAATATAACTAGTTTATTTTAGTAAATGCTTAGTTGAACTAGTTGAATTAATATATAGAACTAGTTTATTTTTAGTAAATGCTTAGTTTGAACTAGTTGAATTAATATAACTAGTTTATTTTTAGTAAATGTTTAGTTGAACTAGTTGAATTAATATATAGAACTAGTTTATTTTTAATAAATGCTTAGTTGAACTAATTGAATTAATATAACTAGTTTATTTTTAGTAAATGCTTAGTTGAATTAATAGAAGTAGTTGAATTAATTGAATTAGTAAGTGTTTAATGTTTCGCCTAATATGAACATAGGAAATGTCGTCTGACGACGGAAAACATTTCATTATGTGCGAATACTGTGAAGACCAGCGTGGCTAGTGCGACAGAAATTTCCTTGTTGATGGTAGGCGATTCAGCATCAAGCCGGATGAGACTTTCGAATTCGATACAGTAAGTCACAACGACAAGTTTGTTTTCGTAATTAAGCATGACTTATATATGCTTCATTTGCCAGACTTATAATTTTTAATTTTCACTATTCTACTAGCGCATCCCCTGTCATGCAAGAATTTTTGTCTTGGATAAGATAGGTTTCAAAGATATGGAAACTATGGAGGTAAAGAGAGCTTACCTGAAAACTAAGCATGATGGTTATACTTTCAACGTTAAAGTATACAATGCACACACGTACACCTATTTTAAATGCAAAACTTGGTAAGCACTATGCAAGGCTTATGCATTTGAGCCTGGTATGGTTATCACCTTTGATATTCGTCCGGAAGATGATATTGAAGGTAATAGAGACATATGGGTCGATGTGCAGACGCCTCCAGTTCTACCATTATGTGAGTTCTTCTCAACTATATTTTTGTCTTTGATATTGCTTATTCAAAAATAACTGACAACTAATTTCTATTGACAGCTTATCTCCATTCAACCAAACATGTCCGGCGCTTGGTAGACAGGACCTACTACTATGCCGGAGCTGAACTAAACTGTGAGGAGATAAGTCATTATGTTTCATGGCTTGAGGATCTTCATACTGTCAAGACAAATTTTCTTCCTGCACTTAGAAATGTTAGTACTCAAAACGTGCGACCAATAGTGATGGTATTGAACTACGGTCACATCTATTTAGGAAGATGGTAAGATATTTACTATTTGTCCTCAGTGCATATTTTGCATACATATTTTTTGCTAAACTTTCATTGCTAAGTATATTAATTAAGTATTATACGATGTTCTTCAACAGGGACTCCCGATGACAGTTGTGCCTCAGGGGATCGAGACTAAAGGTCAGATGTCAATTGTTAGCTTACGGCCAAGATATATCCTGCATTGCACATGAATGCATTCAGGATTTCTAGAAGCGATGAATGCTTAATAGTGAAAGATTGGAGGAAAATTGTTAATGATCGCGGAGAAGTACTAGGGGACAGCAATGAGAAGCGCAGCCCACGATTAGGAGACAGGTTCATCGGCATGCTCCAGTATGATCAATCATGAGAGCTATACATGTTCTATGCTATTTTACCAAAGAGAGAGTAGCTAGCAGGAGTGATTTAGCTAGTTCTTCATGCTGCTCTTAATTAGTACTTGTCCTTTCATGTCCGTGTTCTTCGTTCTGAACTTAAGTGATTTGCTTTTGTGGTGTTATATATATAGACACACACACACACACACACACACATAACGTGTACAATGTGTAGTATCGTAAAATACCAGCAAACGAAAAAGAATTAAAATGGAAACACAAAATTAAATGAAAAAGAAATCATAAAACTAAAAAAAACCAAACCTTATAGTACCGGTTGGTCTTACCGACCGGTACTAAAGAGCTCCAGGCCCCCAGAGCTGGCTCGTGCCACGTGGTTGGCCTTTAGCACCGGTTTGTGCTGAACCGGTACTAAAGTGGGGGGGCTTTAGTGACCACAATTTAGTGCCGGTTATGTAACCGCACTAAAAACCTCTGAACCGGTGCTATTGCCCGGTTCTGCACTAGTGTTCGTCGACGGCCAGATACCAGAGGTCGGCGCCGTCGGAGCTACATACCCAGTTTCGCCGAGGCACGGGTGACGGCAGCACCATGCAATAGCTGGCTTTGGAGAAGACGCACCTGGACTTCAAGTGACCGGCTTCTTTGTCCGGCGGCGCGAGGAGCCATGGCAGGAACTGGGTCCACCTGCCCACCTTGCCTTGGGAGCAGGGCTTTAACCCCTGCGGAGTCATCTACGATGACGGCACTATTTTCCTCTACAGCCTCGACCATGTTGTCGCTGGCAATGTAAGTGGACGGTTCCGGGCGACTCTTCTGCGTCCCGGTGATGTCGAGTGGAAGACCGTCGAGAGGACCCTTCATGCACCTTGGATTTGGTACGGTGAGTTCTGTGCCATGTACCACAGTGGGAAGATCATGGTCACCGTCGAGGCTAGGCCACGACGGTCACGAACTGGGTCCTGGTCGTCCTCGCCCGGGAAAGCGGGTCGCGCGAGCCGCGCCATGGCTTGCAGACGGCGTGGAAGCTGACGAAGTCGGCGGCGGCGCACACGCGGCCGAAGATATCTCGTAGCACGTCCGCTGGGAGGTCGGACCATCGCCTACTGTCCATGGTGGCGCGACTTCCAGATCCGATTACGAGAGTTATGATGGCCTGGTGCTGTTCGTGTTCGAGTAGGTGATAGGCGTACTTATGGGCTGGCCAACTGAGCCTTGAAACCAGCAACACACCAAGTTTGAGCCCATCCAATTCAGGGCAGCTACAGATGGGCTGGCCAAGCCGCGCGGGAGGCTACAGCCTTTTTCTTTTCCTTTTTTAGTTTTCTATTTTTGTTTTTCCTTCAATTTATTACTTCTGTTTATACTTTGAAATATTTAAATATATATATTACAAAAAATATTTAAATATGTATGTATGTATATTACAAAAAATATTTTATAAAACATTTTTAAAATCATAAATGTTTATACAGAAAATGTTTATAACGTATACAAAAAATATAAAAAAATTGATCAAGTTTTCAAAAAATGTTAATCAAATATTAGAACAAGTAAATGAACATTTTTAATCAAGCATTTGAAAAATGTCAAAATATTATAGCAAAAATGTTGACCACATATTAAAAATGATAAATGTTTTTATCATGTATATAAAAAAGGTTAATCAAGCATTTTAAAATATCATTGAACAAGTACTTGAAAATGTTAATCAAGCATTTGGAAAATGTTAAATTTCTATAGAAAAGATGCTGACCTTGTACTAAAAATGATGAAACTATTTGATCATGCATATAAACACGCTAATCAAGCATTTGAAAAAATGTTGAATAGGTAATTGAAAAAATTATAAATCAAGCATTTGGAAAATGTTAAATGTGCATAGAAAAATGTTGACCATTTATTAAAAAACTATGAAAAAGGTATTTAATTATTTGAGAAAATGTTTAACGAATATTCAAAAAATGTTAGTCAAGCATTTGCAAAATATTATTTGCGTATATAAAAAATGTTGATCATGTATTAAAAAACGATGGAAATTATGATTTATAAATGTTGATCAAGTATTTGAAAACAAATGTTGAATAAGTATTTAAAAATGTTAATCAATCATTTAGAAAATGTTAAATGTGTTAGAGAAAAATATCGACCACGTGTTCAAAAAAAATGTTAATATTGCATTTAATAGATGTTAATCAAGGATTTGAAAAAACGTTAAATGTGTATAGAAAAATTGTTGACCATGCATTAGCAAATGTTAATCTTGTATTTGAAATACGTAATTAAGCTTATGAAAGTTCAAAAGTGTTTGTAGATAAAATGTTGATAATGTATTACAAAAATATTCATTTTGCATTTGAAAAATGTTAATCAAGCATTTGAAAAAATGTTAACAATGTGTTACAAAAAACGTAAAATTTGTGTTTGAAAAATGTTAGACGTGTATTAGAAGAATGATGTTGACATATTCAAAAAATGTAGAATAAAAACTAAAATAACAAATAAAACCAAAAAATAAAAAAAAACTATGAAAAAAGAAAATGGAAATTAAAACCGAAGAAATAAAATGAAAAAGAATGAATAAACGGAGAAGAAAAAGAAAAAAGAACCCGGCTCAAATGGCATCATGTAGGGCGCGCCCCTGCCACTTAGCACGAATGGGACTTGGATGGAGTGACTGGCAGCACGCCTGAACTCCCTGGAGGCCAGAGACCAATCCCCGGTTTTCCCCTTTCCTATTCTCTTTTTACTTTAATCGCGCGTGAATGGGCCCGCCCAATTACCCTACAACCTTTGGCAAGACTTTCTAGTGGCTCGCTTAATGAGATATATAGTCGCCGCGTCCCATTCTTGGGGCAGCGAGTTTCATCTTGTGAGGATCGATCACCTGCCGCAACACTGGACATGGGGCTCGCGACAACCAGAACTCTTCTTTCTTTCTTTATTTATTTATTAGCTCACAGAAAGGGAAGCTAGGGCCTGCTTTTTTTTCCTTCTCTCATTCCAAGGAATGTATACATCTGGGTAGGTCATGTTGCATATACAACATGATTAGGATTCTGCAAAGAACAACAGTACGGACAGGTACCGTATTTCTCACACATATATACCAGTGAAAATAGCTAAGGCGGCCAGCCATATAGCTTGGGAAAAGACATGGCTAAACCTGGTGAGAAGTACTCCCTCCGTCCCATAATATAAGATGTTTTTGCAAGCTATGTTAGGTTACAAAAACATCTTATATTGTGCGACGAAAGGAGTACATTCGAACAAAAAAAGGCAAAAAAATCAGGAAATCGGGACTTTTTCGTGGGAAAACTTTCAATCTATTCATCTTCAATCATGGTAGTACAACGAACACTAGAAATAATAAAAATTACATCTAGATCCGTAGACCACCTAGCGACGACTACAAGCACTGAAGCGAGCCGAAGGCGCGCCGCTGTCATCGCCCCTCTCTCGCCGGAGTCGGGCAAACCTTGTTGTAGTAGACAGTCGGGAAGTCGTCGTGTTAAGGCCCCATAGAACCGACGCACCAGAACAGCAACCGCCGCGGATGAAGAGTGTAGATCAAAAGGATCCAACCTGAAGACACACGAACGAAGACGAACGACGAACAGATTTGAGCAAATCCACCAAAGGCAGATCCGCCGGAGACACACCTCCACACGCCCATCGGTGATGCTAGACGCATCGCCGGAACAGGGGCTAGGCGGGAAGACCTTTATTTATCTTCAGGGAGCCGCCGTTGTCTCGCCTTCCTGAGCAGGACGCAAACCCTAACAAAGCTCGAAAAAAGATCTAAACACGGAGTCCTCCCACCGGCTAGGGCTGAGATCCATTCCGCCTCCATGGCCCTAAGGCCACCGAAGATGGGACGGATAGGCGCCGGCGCCGGTGGGAATCAAAGAATCCTAATTTTTGGGATGCGGCAGCTTGCCTAGGAAATCATGACTTTTTTTAGCATCAAAGATGGTCATATGTTTTAGGTGCTTACAAAATTTCATCCATAAACGATATTTTAAGAGCTTCCCATAAGAGAAACAAATTCAGTGCTCTGGAACTTTGAGTGATGATTTTGTTTTCTCTTGTGTAGAGCTCCTCGAATGGCATTTCACAATTAAATTACAGATTTTTTGGGAAAGATTTTGTTATTTGTTCAACTGTGTTGTTCGGAGGAGTGTAGTACACCCAGTCCTAGAAAAGCTTGTCTTCTCCCTACCAACATGAACAACGAATAACACAACACTTCTACTTCGGTACATCCCCCTAAACACATCGATGGTTGAGATTACTACATATCCCTTCATAATAAAGAGCAGCATGGTCTTTTTTTATAGTAAGTTGCCTGTGTTAATACGTCGGACCTCGTATACGAATTGCACAGGCACGATCGACTGGGCCGGCCCATTAAGGCATGTGCCTCGTACAACGTTCTATGTAAGTGACGTAAAAATAGAGAGAAAAGGGAGAACGAGGACCCCAACACGAGACATACCACTTAAGGCGCGCACTGCTAACCAACTTCACCTCAATGCCTCTTGTGGTTTTTTACATCACAAAATATGTAAGAACACAAAACAGCGCTCATGTATACGAAAACGTTACTGAAAAAATATAGCTTTTATTGGAAAAACGGTGCAAAAATTTAAAAATGCCATGATTTTTTAAATTACGATTTCTTTAAAACACAAGCATTTTCTTAAATTTGAACAAAATTTTATATCATGTACAGTTTTACAAACAATTGAACATCTTCGAAAAAAGAATAATTTCGGGACATCTTTTGAAACATGATTTTTCTAAATAAATGTGGCTTTACTTTTTTAGTTTTGTTTGTCATGTATGCCTAATTTTTACATTTTCTTTTTTTTATTTTTATTTTCTTTTCTTTTCAAAATTTTAGAAATTATTTTAAATGAAGCCTTTTATTAAACCCTTGAATGTTTCAAATTTCTGAGTATTTTACTAAATTCACAAATTTTTTTCAAATCCATGAAATTCTTTTCAAATCCACGAACTCAGTTTTACTCTTTCGAACTTTTTGCAAACCCCATGATTTTGTTTCAAATTCGTGAACATTTTTTTCCAAATTTTTGATCTTTTTTTAAATCTGTGACCGCTTGGGCTGTCCCAATAGGCACCCGACGGGGTGATGCCGTCGCCCAGTTGGGCCAAGGCCTAAGCGTATCCTTTTTGCTCTTTTTTTTTTGTTCTCTTTTCTTTTTTCTTCAATTCATTTTTCTCCTTTTTGAAGTTTATTACTCGTTTTGAAGCCTGTTTTAAAAGATGCAGTATTTTCGGAATAACAAAAATGTTCTTGAACAATTTCCAACAACACATGCAAGTTGCGGCACTTCTGGCCATTTATCGGTCTTTTTTGGACCGAGAAAACTGCAAAAAAAAATGCAGAATTTGTCGAAAACCAGAACAAATTGGCATGGCACCTTGAATTGGTCATACAAAACAAGGGGCTCTCGGACGGAGCCTTCTGGCCGCCAGACACCCTCAGTTGAACATGGTCTAGATTTGGACATCCTTCAAATGACCCCATCTTTTGCACGAAGGTGGCTTGCCCATGGTAAGCATCAATGCCAGGTTTGAACGATTTCTGACACCATATGCAAGTTACGGCACGTCCGACAATTTATTGGGCTTTTTTCACCGGAAAACTCCAGAAAATGTAAAACTTGTCGAAATCGAAAAAACTTGGAATGGTGCCTTGAATTGGTCATACAAGTCCATGAAGAAAACTGGGGCCATTTCAAGAATGTCAACTAAGAGTGTGCTCTCAGATGGGGTCTTCTGGCCAACCCGGACACCATTCATTGAACATGGTCCAGTTTTGCACATATTAAAAACTAGATAACACCCCGCGCGTTGCCGCGGGACTCTTTGGTTTTCATCATGAGCATATCAGATGAATATCATATATTGTTTGGATGAAAAGGAAATATGGCTTGTCCATTTGAAAATGTGATGTTACAGTGTTATAGATCCAATGTAATATTGATATTTACATCTGAAATGTTGGTAGAAATACATTTCTAAAAAACATACATAGATTTACATTTACACCGACCATTTTGGTTCATAACCACGTCATTAAGATTACCAATGGGTAGAAGCTGCAAGATATCCTGGTAAAGCGAGCCACGGCGGTCAGACATGTGCTTAGATAACTGGACGATAAAATTCTAGGAACTATGTACGGTATAGCAATCTGTAGTGCTGCAATTGCTCTACAATCGTATTTTGATGTTGTGCATGACAAAATAATTATGGAACTCCAGCCATCCATGTACCGTAACCATCTACATTTTGTTCTTCTGATGTACAAAATCAAATAGCACAATTTAACAATAAATGAGAAGAACCAATAAACATGCATTGCTGGGATGGCAAATAATACAAACGTTCTTTCTTCTAAAAATCAGCAAATCATATAGGATAACCTCACAGTGAGTAGCAATATAGTAGATGAGAATTAAGAATGGAGCCATGGACGACTCAGGAACATCTTGCTATGAACTGGATGCCATGAGGGTCAGAGGCATGTACCAGCAGATCCAAGGGGAAACCCAAATTTCTCCAAGCTATAACATGTCTGAGAGGAATATACATTAAGCGAGCAAATAAATAACACAATGAGGTTAATTAAATTGAGTAGGGACTAAGAGAAGGGATGCTCACGGGCAGGGTTATCGGTGCCGTCAAAGGAAAGATAGGAGTATCGATGAGTATCGTCGTAACCTTGTATCGCTTATCCGAACAGTACATCATCAAAGTCAAACAATATCACCACTACAGCATGGCCCAACCACATCCATTATCCTCTTTGTAAAGAGGTTTCAGCAGGTTGTAGGCGTTCACAGTTTCTTCTCACATGTACTGTAGCTTTTAATCAATAACTGAACCAAGATGTGCCGTCTTTAGGCTTACTAAAACTTCAGTCTTGACTTAAAACTAACTATTTAAGTGGTCCAAGAAATAAACCGATTGATGTAGGTTTACCGTATTATTTATCGAGAAGGGTACTACTTTTAAAATTGCGATCCAAATAAAAAGATACAAACCTTTCAACAGCTAGAACAATCAAGAGAGAAGCACTACTAACCACACAGGCGAATATTGTAACGCTGGTAATGAAGTTGTTGTGTCATGGTCCAGTTTGTGATAGAACTAACCAAACCGAGGAGAGAAAGCAAGAGCAGTCATATACAGTATACATATTCACCCGCAAAAAAATAATATACAGTACATATAGGAAGTAAAGGCATATGGTATTATTTGTTGTGTTGCGTAGCGCGATACACAACAACACATACAACCAGAAGCCTGATAGATAGGCACCTAAATAGGATTAAGTGATTTTTCACCTAAATCAACACCTGCAAGCGCATGGAAATTTTTATTGATGATACGACGCAAAGAGACGGATCATTCAGAGGCGTCCTGGCCAGTGACGGCCGCAAGCAGCGTGCAGACGAGCGAGGCAAGCGTGCCGGCGAAGTGTCAGCGCCGCTTGGCCGGCTTGGTGCAGATGTCGAGGTAGGGCAGGTCGGGCACGAGAAGAGACATACCATGTCCTGGAGCGCTTGATGTACTCGGCGATGTGAACGCGAGAACGACGGTCAGGAGCGGGCCAGCGGGAGTTGCCAAACACGGCCAGGTAGGAGAAGAGGGTGACGCCGTAGGCGTAGGCTGCATGCGGAGGCAGCGTCTGGTCTCCCACCGGCGGCCTCCTGGTTCTAGAAGCTTCCACCCTCCGCCTCCTCTTTGTTTCCTGTACTAGCAGCGAAAAGCGTGAACAGCGGGCTCCAAATTCGCTAGTCTCCTAATTTTCCAAGGGCTAAACCTAAATATGTGGCTAATCATCGCGAGCAGAGGCGCAATTTGTACTGGGGAGAACAATTGCATCTGTTACTGCTCTATTCATTCGGTGGATGAGAAGAAGAAAGGGCGGTGGAGAAGATGAAAAGGGGCATGGAAAATCAATCGGTGGGGGAGTTACTGGAAGATTTTTTTTTTTTGAGGGAAAGAGTTACTGGAAGATGATTGGGCCGTATCACCGCAGCCGGAGCTTAAGTTTTGCTAAAAAAAAAGAAACATTGATGTGAGCTGATGACACGGCAGTTATGGTGACGTGGAAGCGTTGCATGTGCAGGAAATTGCAATAGTGGGGATGAACTACTTAAGTGTGAACATGATGTGGCACAGTGATGATGTGGACAGTGTGCATGGTGAGAGAATAGAAAGTAGTGGGGAGCAACTTCTTAAGAATGGTAGATGAGCCCAACTTTTTCAAGCAAGTGGGCATGACGATGATAGTCATCCATGCCAGGTTGAATGATTCTCAACACCGTATGAAAGTTGTGACACGTCCGACCATTTAACGACCTTTCTTGATTGAGGAACCTCCAAAAAATGCAAATTTTGTCAAAAAACCAAAAAAACTTAGGCATGGGGCCTTGAATTGGCCATACAAGGCCATGGAAAAAATTGGAGCCATTTCAGGGATGTCAAAAAACAACATGCTCTCGACGGACCCTTCTTACCTCCCTAGACACCCTCCATTGAACATGGTCTAGTTTTGGCCTTTCTTGAAATGACCCCAAATTTTGCAACCAGGAGGGCATGCCCATGGTACACAACCATGTCTGGATTGAATGATTTCTGACACCGTATGCAAGTTGCGACATGTAACATCCCAAATTTTCAATTTGGAATGTTACCACGTTAGAACATCATTGCATATTATATTTTATTGCATTTTGGCTCGATCCTAGAAATTCTGCGCAACTCAAGGACCCACGGAGAGAGTTGGGGATTTCGTTATTTTCATATTTGAGTTTTTCTCAAATTTTGAAAATAGGATCATTTGATTTTATTTATTTTTATCTTCTATTATTTCTATTAAATATGAGAGAGGGAATAAATTGACTTTCCCAAAATAAAGAAATATTGAGGAATTAATAATAAAATCAAATATGATTTTATTTTGGAGTTTATTGCTATTTTATTTGAAAATAGTAAAAATGTGTGTTTTTCAAAATTGCATTTAGGCCCCAAATAAATGTTCATCTTGTCCGGCTTGATTTTAGAAGTGGGGAATATTATTCAGTATTTTTGGAGTCCATTTGGTATTTCTTTTATTTATTTTTCTGCGCGTAATGTTTTTTTAAAAAACATACCGACCTAGCCGGGCCGTACCCGACCCAGACTCTAGCCCGGCCGGCCTTTATAAGCCGGGGGAGCCCAGCCCGAGCCGCCCCAAACACTAGCCCCAGCCCCGCCGCCAACCCGCGCCGCCGCCACATGCCCGCCAGAGACGCCGCCGCCGCCGGACCCAGCGTCGCCGCCGCCGCCGCCACCGCCGACCCGCCGCCAAGTAGCCGCCGACCCACATCCCGAGGTAGCCGCCGGTTTTCTAATAAAACCGATTGGTTTTTTTTCGAAACCCTAGATCTGTTTTTTTATTTTAGATCCGGTTTGGTTTATTTTTTTCCGGTTTAGTCTATTTAGCGGACGTTCGTCCGTACATTCGTTTTAACGAACGGTTTTCGTCGTTTAGCCGCAGACAGCGAACGTTCGTTCGTTAGCCTGTTCGTCCTTTTTTTCTCGAATTTTCCGCGATTATTTCTGATCGCGATTTCTGATCCGATTTTCGTTCTAGTACAACTATTCGCTCGTTTATCGGAATCAGGCGATTCAAGCGGCTAGAGTTTCGTCTTGAAACCCTCTTTCCGTTTAACCCACTCAAAAAAGTTTTTGCTACTATAAAATTTGACCTAGGGCAAGAATAGTAAAACGAAGCTTGTTTCTTTCGCCGTTTGATTTTCGTTGCTTCGTTTTATTTGATTCTTTTTGCAAACCGGAGTTCTTAAGTTGAACTTTCTGGTTAGATCTTTTGTTTGAGTTTTACATGTGCATTAGATGAGTGCTTATTGTATGCTTGTTTGTATGCGATAGAGTACCCAGAGTGCGCCACTTGCTACTTCGAATCTCTAGGTTTCACGGATCATCAGCAAGGCAAGTAACACTTTGATCATACGTCCCTACTACCCAGTTTTATTGCATTAGATCAATCCTCAAACAATTGCATGATTAGGATCTGATTAATATGTGGGTTTTGGGAAGTAGATGAGGTAGAACCTATTACCTGTTTATTATCAAACCTTTGGGAGTTACTTCTATGTTTGCTTATATTGCCATGCTATGCTAGTAGACATGGATTGGGTGTGTGTATCCATGACAGATGTGAGATTGTTAATTAATGGTTTTACTTCAGGTGGCAACTTAAATTCACATCTGGGTGGATTGAGGCACCTGGGGAACCCAGTGTTGCCTGTATTCTTTGGAAATCCCGGGGTACTGTGTGATTCTCCTATGGACCGCCACCCAGGCTCAAAGGGATCATGAGATTATTCATGCTAGAAACTTCCGTGTGCAGGCGCAAGCTACTATGGGCTCTAGCATAGTTGATTAAGTTGCATGAGCTCTTGAAGAGGTAGACTAGCAGATGTAGGGGATTTAGGTTGGTACTGTCTACCCGGTGTAGAGAGTTAATGCTTCTGAAAGACTGTGTCTCAGTCATCCGTTTCTCAAACACCATGTAGTGCAAGAAATCAAGTGGAGGATATCGAGTCTTACGGGGAAAAGTGCGCAAACCTCTGCAGAGTGTATAAACTAATCATGGTTAGCCGTGTCCCCGGTTATGGACGTTTTGAGTATCTAGTACTTGGATTATCATGTGAATCTCATCATGTTATTTAATTAAATTTTGTTGGGTTAATGATAATGCTTAATTGGGATTGAGTTGGAGTACCCTTCTCAATGTTTAGCAACCACCATGATAGTTAAATAAAATTTATTCCTTTGCAGTAGGGAAAAATTGGCTTTATGCAAAACTGTAACCATAGAGCTTTCCACCAGCCATATATACATGTAGTATAGCATTATTCTTTCATTACTCTCTATGTGTTACATTGCCAGCATATTCCATGTGCTGACCCGTTTCGGGCTGCAACGTTCATGTTGCAGACTTTTCAGACGACGAGTAAGATGCCTTAGATCGTGATCTTATACTCAGTGATGCCGTTGGAGTTGATGGACTCGCTTATCTTCCAAGCCTTCCGCTGTTATCGTTATTAGATGGCCTTATGCCATATTTATTGTAATAAGTTCTCTTTTGAGACATTCAATGTAATAAGTGTGTGACTGCTACTCTGTTATAAATCCTTCAAGTATTTTGCGTGTCAGCATTACCGATCCAGGGATGACACTGTTGCATAGAGATCAGACTGTTTGAGGTCTGGTCGCTACACGACAAGTACGGCCATTTACCGACCTTTTTTGACTGAGAAAACTTCAGAAAATGCAAAATTTGTCAGAACCAAAGAACTTCGAATGGTGCCTTTAGTTTGTCATAAAAGGCCATGGAACAAAATGGAGCCATTTCAGGGATGTCAAAAAACAACATGCTCTCGACGGATCCAGGGATGACACTGATGCACAGAGATCAGACTGTTTGAGGTCTGGTCGCTATAAGATGGTATCAGAGCACACGCTAACTGTAGGACACGACCACTAAGCTAAAGCCCTAGATCACTACACTCTCTTCTCATTTTTGACTCCTCATCTTTTCTACTCTTTTAGGATGGCGGATGCAAGGAACAAGTTCACGCAACCGGATGAAGATACACCATTTGGACGCCACTTGAAGGAAGTCACTAGATACCTGAACTTCGAAGTACCAAGCTTCACCGGGACCTACATCGCCACTTTACCTGAAGAGGAGTGCTGGATGATTCAAGTTCAAGTTCCAGGAAGAACGTTCATGCCCGTCACTGAGCCCATAGAGTTTTCTTTTGATGCACCAACCTGGAGTCTACGAAAGAGCATGGCAGCCCACATCACCATGGGACGCATTGGAGAAGTTTACCACAAGGATCTCAAGGATACTATCTACCAGATTTGTGGGCGCCGAGATGAGCAATGGGAGATGATCAGCACCATGAAGGATAGATCTATTGCAGCTTTCATCCAGGAGTTAAACCAGCACATTCGTCGCCAGGAGAACCAGATGTGCGCATGCATGATAGATCTGAAGAAGGTTATGACCAAGAACACAGAACTAGAGGAAGAACTTAAGTCTACACGCGATGGTTATGAGGAGGAAATAACAACACTCATGGAGAAGAATGATGATCTGAAGAAGAAGCTAAAAGTGTTCATGGGATTCCCCGCGACTGGAGGAGAAGACGAAGATTGCACTTGCCCGGAGAACTACATCATCATCGACGACACCGACTCGGACCCAGACGATAGCGATGATGACTTTGTTGATGAAGCTGGAGCAGATATCATATAGTCTTCGACCGATCAATTTTTCTAGCCGACCACCATAAGCAGTAGTAGTATTCCCCCATGTATATAGTATAGTCTGAGCACTTTTGTAACGATAGTTAGACCGTTGTATGCCCTTGTTTGAATTGATTGAAGTGATGTTGTTTGTGTTTGTCCCATGTGCATATGGGTATTGTTTTTCTCTCTAGACCCCACTCTATTCTACATTCTCATCTTTTCTAAACCCTCAGATGCCTTCGAGATGTGACAATGGATTTGCTTTCCCACCGGAGCTCACCCAGTTGACCCAGCAGCAGAATGCATTGATGCAGATACTAGTCTAGAATCAGAATCAGGGGAACAACAACAATAACAACCCACCACCACCACCTGTTGATCACTTAGCCCATTTCTTGAGGCTGAATCCGCCGGTGTTCTCTAGTAGCACCGAGCCGATAGTTGCAGATGATTGGCTCCGCAAGATGGGAAGGGAGTTGACCACTGTAGGATGCACATATGCGGAGAAGGTGCATTTTTCCACACATCAGCTTGATGGACCCGCAGCATCATGGTGGGGGAATTTCACAGCCACTTATCCTATCGACACTGTCACATGGGATCAGTTTCAGCAGGCTTTCCGTATTGCTCATGTTTCAGCAGGAGCTATGGACATGAAGAAGTGTGAGTTTCGCAACTTGCGCCAAGGAGGACGTACAGTTGGCCAGTACGTGGATGACTTTAGTAAGATAGCACGTTATGCCCCAGATGACGTGGCTACGGATGCAGCTAAGCAGGAGAAGTTTCTGAAAGGACTGAATGATGAGCTCAGCATGCAGTTGATGGTAGAAACCTTCAACAACTACCAGGAGTTGGTAGATAGAGCTCTCATGATTGAAGGGAAGCAGCAGCAGATTGGCAGCCGCAAGAGGAAGTATGGACAAGGGAAGTACAATTCTGGAGCTCAGCAGAAACCTCGTTTTACCCTGAACTCGGGAGGACATTTCCAGCATACCCATGGAGGAGGTAGTTCGCACAACCATAGTGGCCCCAAGAATGGCAATGGGAATGGAGGACGCAACAGACAGAACCACACCAACCCATCAACACCAGCCAAGAGGGATCTAGGCCACATCACCTGTTACAAATGCCAGAAGACTGGGCATTATGCCACTGAATGTCCTGAAGCGAAGAATGGAAACGGCAATGGGAGTTCTGGGAAGAAGCCCAACCCTTTTAACAAAGGACGGGTGAACCATGTTAGTGTGGAGGAGGTTGAAGCCCAGCCAGATGCAGTAATAGGAAAGTTTTTGGTTAAGACATTTACTGCAATCGTTCTTTTTGATACTGGTGCATCGCATTCATACATATCAAGGGGATTTCTGGATAAGTATAAGCTGCCAACCCAAGCCCTTAGGTCAACCATGTTAGTAACCTCGCCAGGAGCAGAGTACATGGCTAGTAATAGTACATGGTGTGGTCGGTTACCATTAAGGATTGGTAACTACGTGTTTCCCTCAGACCTAATAGTACTGGAATCGCAAGGACTGGATGTGATATTAGGCATGGATTGGTTATCGAAGTATGGAGGGAACATTGAATGCACCAGTAAGTCGATTTTTCTTACCACGCCAGAAGGAAGAAGGATCAAATATGTATCCCGGCATGTGCCAAAGTGGACTCAAGTAAATTCTTTATCAGGAGTTGTACAGGAGGAAGTACCAGTGGTGAAGGATTTTCCTAACGTATTTCCAGAGGAGATGCCAGGCATGCCACCAGATAGAGACATTGAGTTTTTGATTGAGCTTTTGCCAGGCACATGGCTGATATCTAAGAGACCATACAGAATGCCCGCAAAAGATTTGGAGGAAATTAAGAAGCGGATTAAGGAGTTACTGGATAAAGGCTATATTCGCCCAAGTTCTTCACCTTGGGGATCGCCAGTACTTCTAGTGGAGAAGAAGGATGGATCATTAAGGATGGTTGTTGATTATCGAGGATTGAACGAAGTAACAATCAAGAACAAGTACCCACTGTCGATGATCAATGACTTGTTTGACCGATTGCAAGGAGCCAAGGTGTTCTCCAAGATCGATTTGCGATCGGGATACCATCAGCTGAAGATTCGAGAGCAGGATATACCCAAGACGGCTTTTACCACTAGGTACGGGCTGTATGAGTATACTGTTATGTCATTTGGTCTGACTAACGCACCTGCCTATTTCATGAACATGATGAACAAGGTGTTTACGGAGTTTCTGGATAAGTTCGTTGTGGTGTTCATTGATGATATTTTGGTCTACTCGAAGTATGAAGAGGAGCATAAGGAGCATTTGCGTTTGCTACTGGAGAAGCTCAGAGAACATCAGTTATATGCCAAGTTCAGCAAATGTGAGTTTTGGTTGAAGGAAGTTGGATTCCTCGGACATGTGATATCCGGAGAAGGAATAGCAGTAGACCCCACCAAAGTTGTCACTGTGACAAACTAGGAAGCCCCAACAACAGTTGGAGAGATCCGGAGTTTTCTTGGACTCGCAGGATACTACCATAGGTTCATTGAGAATTTCTCGAAGATTGCAAAGCCCATGACGGAGTTGCTGAAGAAGGACACCAAGTTTAAATGGACTGAGGAATGTGAGGCCAGTTTCCAGGAGTTGAAGAAACGTTTGCTTACCTCACTAGTATTGATTCTGCCTGATCAGCGCAAGGATTATGAAGTATATTGCGACGCTTCTTGTCGAGGACTTGGAGCAGTGCTTATGCAGGAGGGAAGAGTTGTTTCATATGCCTCACGATAGCTTAAACCTCATGAGTTAAATTATGCTACACATGTTTGGAGTTAGCAGCCGTAGTGCACGCATTGAAGACATGGAGACATTTTCTCATCGGAAACCATTGTGAGGTGTACACGGATCACAAGAGTTTGAAGTACATTTTCACTCAGAAGGAGTTAAACCTCATGCAAAGGAGATGGTTGGAGCTCATCAAGGATTATGATATGAGATTACATTATCTCCCCGGAAAGGCTAACGTAGTAGCCGATGCGTTGAGCCGGAAGAGCCATGTCAACACGCTCATGACAGGAGAGTTACCGAAGGAGTAAGCCGAGGATCTTCGTGAGCTATGTTTGGAGATAGTTCCGAGAGGCTATGTAGTGGCATTGGAGATTCAGTCTACTTTGATGGATAAGATCAGAGAAGCTCAGAAGACTAACAAGGAGATTGCCGAAATAAAGGAGAAGATGAGCAAAGGAAAAGCTAAGGGATTTCGTGAGGATGAGCACGATACCTTATGGTTTGAGGACCGCGTTTATGTGCCAATTGACCCGGAGATCAGGAAGTTGACTCTGCAAGAGGCCCATGATTCGCTGTATTCGATTCACCCAGGAAATACCAAGATGTATCTGGATTTGAAGGACACTTTCTGGTGGACCGGAATGAAGAAGGATATTGCGGAGTACGTAGCAGTATGTGATGTATGTCACGGAGTAAAGGCAGAGCATCAGAAGCCAGCAGGATTGCTACAGCCATTGCCGATACCCGAATGGAAGTGGGATAAGCTAGGCATGGATTTTATCACACGATTACCCAGGACTCATTCAGGCTATGACTCGATATGGGTTGTAGTCGATCGTTTGACGAAGGTAGCTCATTTCATCCCAGTGAAGACCACTTACGCCAGTGCTAAGTTGGCAAAGATATACATGACCAGGATCTTGTGTCTGCATGGAGTTCCGAGGAGCATTGTATCAGATAGAGGAACCCAGTTTACCTCAAAGTTCTGGAATTAGTTGCACGAAACTTTGGGTACCAGGCTAGAGTTCAGTACAGCCTTTCATCCGCAGACAGATGGACAAACCGAGAGAGTCAATCAGATTCTGGAGGACATGCTGAGACCTTGTGCGCTAGATTATGGATCTAGTTGGGACGAGAATTTGCCATATGCGGAGTTCTCTTACTATAACAGGTATCAATCTAGTTTGAAGATGGCCCTTTCGAAGCTCTCGACGGGAGGAGGTGCAGGACACCATTGTTGTGGGATGAAGTTGGAGACCGCCAGTTGTTTGGACCAGATTTGATTAAGGAGTCTGAACAGAAGGTGAAGTTGATTCGCGATAGGCTCAAGGTAGGTCAGTCCTGGCAGAAGAGCTACACAGATTCTAAACGCAAGGAGACAGTTTACGAAGTCAGAGACAGAGTTTATCTTCGTGTATCTGCACTTCGAGGAGTTAAGCTCTTTGGAGTTAATCGGAAGTGAGCGCCACGTTTTGTTGGACCATGCAAAGTTTTGGAGCGTATGGGAGAAGTTGCCTACAAATTGGAATTGCCTGAAGGATTGTCAGGAGTTCACGATGTGTTTCACGTTTCCAGTTGAAGAAGTGCCACGCAGAGATGGCTGATATACCGCTAAGAGATACAGTGCCGCTGGAAGCGATTCAGTTGGATAGTGATTTGAACTATGAGGAGAAGCCAGTCAAGATTCTCGAGTATGCCAGCCGAGTCACCCGCAGCAAGATTATCAAGTTTTGCAAAGTTTAGTGGAGCCACCGTACCAAGGATGAAGCCACCTGGGAGCGAGAGGAAGATCTGCTGAAGGACCACCCTCACCTATTTTCTAGCCAACCCGAATCTCGAGGGCGATATTCATCTTAAGGGGGGTAGGTTTGTAACATCCCAAATTTTCAATTTGGAATGTTATACATCAGATCATCATTGCATATCATATTTTATTGCATTTTGGCTCTATCCTAGAAAGTCTGCGCAACTCAAGGACCCACGGAGAGAATTGGGGATTTCGTTATTTTCATATTTGAGTTTTTCTCAAGTTTTGAAAATAGGATCATTTGATTTTATTTATTTTTATCTTCAATTATTTCTATTATAAAAATAAGAGAGAGGGAATAAAATGACTTTTCCAAAATAAAGAAATATTGGGGATTTAATAATAAAATCAAATATGATTTTATTTTGGAGTTTATACTATTTTATTTGAATTTAGGAAAATGCGCATTTTTAAAAATTGCACTTAGGCCCCAAATAAATGTTCATCTTGTCCAGCTTGATTTTAGAAGTCGGGGAAAATTTATTTCGAGATTTTTGGAGTCCGTCTAGTATTTCTTTTATTTGTTTTTCTGCGTGTAATGTTTTTTATAAAGATACAGACCTAGCCGGGCCGTACCCGACCCGGACTCTAGCCCGGCCGGCCTTTATAAGCCGGGGGAGCCCAGCCTGAGCCGCCCCAAACCCTAGCCCCAGCCCGCGCCGCCGCCATTGCTCATCGACCGCCACCACCCGCCATGCCGGACCCCGCCCACGGAGTAGCCGCCGCCACGCCGACCCGCACCCCGAGGTAGCCGCCGGTTTTCTAATAAAACCAATCGGTTTTTTCGAAACCCTAGATCTGTTTTTTTATTTTAGATCCTGTTCGGTTTATTTTTTTTTCCGGTTTAGTCTATCTAGCGGACGTTCGTCCGTATGTCGTTTTAAGAACGGTTTTTGTCATTTAGCCGCACACAGCGAACTTTCGTTCGTTAGCCTGTTCGTCCATTTTTTTTCTTTTTCTCGGATTTTCCACGATTATTTCTGATCGCGATTTCTGATTCGATTTTCGTTCTAGTATAACTTTTCGCTCGTTTATCGGAATCAGGCGATTCAAGCGCCTAGAGTTTCGTCTCGAAACCATATTTCCATTTAACCCACTCAAACAAGTTTTTGCTACTGCAAAATTTGACCTAGGTCAAGAATAGTAAAATGAAGTTTGTTTTTTCGTCGTTTGATTTTCGTTGCTTTGTTTGATTTGATTCTTTTTGCAAACCAGAGTTCTTAAGTTGAACTTTCTGGTTAGATGTTTTATTTGAGTTTTACTTGTGCATTAGATGAGTGATTATTGTATGCTAGTTTGTTTGTGATAGAGTACCCGGACTGCGCCGCTTGCTACTTCGAATCTCTAGTTTTCACGGATCATCAGCAAGGCAAGTAACACTTTGATCATACCTCCTTACTACCCAGTTTTATTGCATTAGATGAATCCTCAAACAAATGCATGATTAGGATCTGATTAATATGTGGGTTTTGGGAAGTAGATGAAGTAGAACCTATTACCTGTTTATTATCAAACCTTTGGGAGTTACTTCTATGTTTGCTTATATTGCCATGCTATGCTAGTAGACGTAGATTGGGTGAGTGTATCCATGACAGATGTGAGATTGTTAATTAATGGTTTTACTTAAGGTGGCAACTTAATTTCACATCTGGGTGGATTGAGGCACCTGGGGAACCCAGTGTTGCTTGCATTTTTTGGAAATCCCGGGGTACCGTGTGATTCTCCTATGGACCGCCACCCAGGCTCAAAGGGATCATGAGATTATTCATGCTAGAAACTTCCGTGTGCAGCCGCAAGCTACTATGGGCTCTAC
This sequence comes from Aegilops speltoides, assembly GCA_021437245.1. NCBI lineage: Eukaryota > Viridiplantae > Streptophyta > Magnoliopsida > Poales > Poaceae > Aegilops > Aegilops speltoides. The sequence goes on from CM038143.1 coordinate 571,790,837, forward strand.
CATAGTTGATTAAGTTGCGTGAGCTCTTGAAGAGGTAGACTAGCAGATGTAGGGGATGTAGGTTGGTACTGTCTACCCGGAGTAGAGAGTTAATGCTTCTGAAAGACTGTGTCTCAGTCATCCGTTTCTCAAACACCATGTAGTGCGAGAAATCAAGCGGAGGTGATCGAGTCTTGGGGGGGGGGGGGGAGTGTGCAAACCTCTACAGAGTGTATAAACTAATCATGGTTAGCCGTGTCCCCGGTTATGGACGTTTTGAGTATCTAGTTCTTGGATTATCATGTGAATCTCATCATGTTCTTTAATTAAATTTTGTTGGGTTAATGATGATGCTTAATTGGGATTGAGTTGGAGTACCCTTCTCAATGTTTAACAGCCACCATGATAGTTAAATAAGATTTATTCCTTTGCAGTAGGGAAAAATTGGCTTTATGCAAAACTGTAACCATAGAGCTTTCCACCAGCCACATATGCATGTAGTATAGCATTATTCTTTCATTACTCTCTATGTGTTACATTGCCAGCATATTCCATGTGCTGACCCGTTTCGGGCTGCAACGTTCATGTTGCAGACTTTTCAGACGACGAGTAAGATGCCTTAGGTCGTGATCTTATACTCAGTGATGCCGTTGGAGTTGATGGACTCGCTTATCTTCCAAGCCTTCTGCTGTTATCGTTATTAGATGGCCTTAAGCCATATTTATTGTAATAAGTTCTCTTTTGAGACATTCAATGTAATAAGTGTGTGATTGCTACTCTGTTAGAAATCCTTCAAGTACTGTGTGTGTCAGCATTACCGATCCAGGGATGACACTCATGCACAGAGATCAGACTGTTCGAGGTTTGGTCGCTACACGACACGTGTGACCATTTACCGACCTTTTATGACTGAGAAAACTTCAGAAAATGCAAAATTTGTCAGAACCAAAGAACTTGGAATGGTGCCTTTAGTTGGTCATAAAAGGCCATGGAAAAAATGGAGCCATTTAAGGGATGTCAAAAAACAACATGCTCTCGACGGAGCCTTCTGGCCTACCCAGACACCCCTCCATCGAACATGGTCTAGTTTTGGCCATTCTTGAAATGACCCCAAATTTTGCAAGCAGGAAGGCATGCCCATGGTACACAACCATGCCAAGATTGAATGATTTCTGACACCTTATACAAGTTGCGACACATGGCCATTTATTGGCCTTTTTTACTGAGAAAACTTCAGAAAATGCAAAATTTGTCGAAACCAAAGAACTTGGAATGGTGCCTTTAATTGGTCATACAAGGCCATGATTAAAAAAATTGGGTCGTTTCAAGGATATCAAGAAACAACGTGCTCTCAAACGAAGCCTTTTGGCCTATCTGGACACCCTCCAGTGAACATGATTTTGTTTTGGACATTCTTGAAATGAGCCCAACTTTTGAAGTAAGGTGGGTATGCCCATACTAGGTATCCATGTCAGGTTGCAGTAAGGTGGGTATGCCCATAATAGGTATCCATGTCAGGTTGTAGTAAGGTGGGTATGCCCATACTAGGTATCCATGTCAAGTTTGAGCAATTTTCGACACCGTGTGCAAGTTGCGACACATACGGCCATTTATTGACTTTTTTGGACTGAGAAAACCCTAGAAAACGCAGAATTTGTCAAAATCTAAAACAACTTGGCATGGTGCCTTGAATTGGTTACATAAGCTCACAGGAATTTTTTGGAGTCATTTGACAGATGCCAGAAAAACGTGCTCTCAAACGGATATAATGGAGTGGCTCAGTTGGGCGGACTCTTGTGAAAAAAGTATTAATTCATGAACTTTTTTTTATCAAATTTGTGAACTTGTTTTCAAATTGGTGAATTTATTCAAATTCATGAACTTTTCTATCGAATTCGTGAGTTGTTTTCTAATTGATGAACTTTTTAAATTTCACAAATGTTTTTTCTCCTTGAAGCTAGGGGTGAGGCATAAAAAACAACAAACCAAAGATCGAACTGATACCGGAACCAAAAAACAATATTTTAGTATTTTGTGTTGAATTTGGAAAACTTATGCCACATGTAGCGACCTACGAGCGCGTGCGGCAGAGACGTCAATTCCATGGGCCAAGCTGACCACTTGCACGCAAGGCATAAATTTGTTTTGGGCATTTTCTTGCAGCATGCATGTATGTACCTATAGCAGGACACTATGCCGTTCATGGTTTTAGTTGCACCTTGTCTGGTTTTGTTTTGCGAAAAAACTTGTATTACTCAAATAATAATGTCTTTACAATCATCAAAGGAAATACCCAAGACTTCATCTGGCCCAGATCCCAGCCAAGTCATAGTCCGCCCCTCAACTTGAGCAAACCTAGCCAAACTATCACTTGCTTTATTCTGAGCTCTCAAAACATGAGTAACACAAGTTTGTCTAAGACGCAACAAAAGTCTTATTTCATGGTTAACAAAAGTCTTGTTTGGTTACACGGAAGGAGGCATGAAGTAAGGGTGGGCATATTAACCAAAAAATGATGGACGTGGAGTTTTTGCACTTGGGTGCATATGCACATGGATGAACAGTAAATAAAATAAAATAAAATAAAATCAAAAAAATGTTTGAGACAAACATTGTTGAAAGCTTATCAAACATGCAAAATTTTGTGGTGAAAAAAATATTTGTGGAGGCCACAGCAAAAAAAAACAAAAATGACGTTCTAAAAAGGGCATTTTTTAAAAACACTTTAGAACATCAATTTTGTTTTTTTGTTCAAACCTCCAGGAATGTTTTTCCATCATGAAACATTGCAAGTTGGTAAAACATCCAACGATGTTTATCTCTCAAAAAATTCAGAATTTTTTAAAGTTTCTTTCTATTTTTCAGAATTTACTGTTCATCCCTGGTGCATATACACCCAGGAGCAGAACAGCACTTCCGAAAAATGATGTACAGAATTGAAAGAACCGGGACCGAACCCGAATGGACCGAAACCAACAATTTCAGTGTTTATTTCGGTCATTAAATCTATAGAACCAAATTTTATTAGGTAAATTTGGTTTTTTACACTTGATTAAGCAAAAATTCCTACAAACAGAAAAAAAAACATATTATTTTAAAAAAAATCCAGCGGCATTCTATTGCCTATCCCGGCAACCCCATTTTAAAAATATCCCAGCTGCCCGACACACCTATCTAAGCCTCTTTGTCCTTTTCTCATCTCAGTTTTTTTCACCTACACGATTTTGGTTTACTACCACCTCGGATTGCTCTTGAAGAAATAAACGTGGGGTGGATATGCGGGCACCCACACCCGCTTCTAACCACCCTGGCCAATCCAAACCCCCTCCTACCTCGCCCGTGCATGTTCCCGCCCGGTGCCAGCTGCCTGCATTCATGTCGCTGTAGAGCAGCCGCTCCACATTGAAGCCGGCTGAGAGCGGATGCGACCTCTCACTACGTCCACCATTGCATCGGTCGAGTATTATCTCCAGAACAATTCGTGACACTTTGGGGTGGCTCAATAGATTGAGTGGAAACACAAGTTTGAGCTGGTTTACTACCTACATGATTTCATCCTATTTTCTCCGATAGGAATAGAAACTTTGGAGCAATTCTTCACCGCACTTTGATGGATTTTCATACGATTCAATTATGTTGGTAGCATTGGGAGATTGCAATTATGAAAGTATGAACCCGAGGCCTTATTTCCAGGCATTGCAATATTGTTTGTGCTCATTTTTATCACTTGCTATCTTTCTGTTTTTATTATTTCAGATTATAAAAATCTATATCTACTATCCATACTACACTTGTATCACCATCTCTTCGCCGAAATAGTGCACCTATACAATTTACCATTGTATTTGATCGCAGGGTTGTTTGAGAGAGATCATCTTCATCATACACCTCACTCGGATTGATAAATCTTAGATCATCCACTAGAGGAAAATTTTCTGCTGTCCTACAAAACTCTGCGCTTTGTGGCCCAGCAAACTCTACAAGAATAAAGTTCCGTAGTAAACATCAAACCCCAACTTCGTCGCAAAGCAGCGTGCGATCTACAAGGCCGTCCGCACTCAAGCCACCACTCTTCAGGAAGCGGCGGCCGCAGAGGGGCAGCTACAGGCGATCATGGAGGATAACAACGCCAGCTGCGCGTCCTACGTGCCGCCAACGAACTATCCGGTGTCCCGGTGGGATGACGATAGCGTAGGCGCCATCATTTCCATCTTGACCTCACGTCCACCGGCGACGGACATATCGCGGACTCCTCCAAGGATGAGTAGGGCACGGAAGGCTGCAGGGCCTTCTGTCCCATGTGGGCCGGTATGTCTCCCGTGTTGTACTCTTCCTCGTCGGAGACTGCACCTTCACTTCACGGGTCTTACCGCCGGTGCTCATGGACACGACGGATGGAGGAGGCAGTCCTAGGAAGAAAACAACAAGGGCTTGGAAGCTGGTGGCCGTCGTAGTCTTTTTTGTTCTAAATGTTCGAAATATAATGAAAACCCACCGTGTTTGCATGAATGTCATCCGTTTATGTAAATTATATTCGAAGTGGAATGAAATCCAGCCGTGTTTGCACGAATTTCGTCCGGTTAGTTCGGATGGTAGTTGAAACGTATGTGGGTGGCGTTGGATGCCGGCCTCCCGCATCCCTGTGTAAGGACTGGTCCCCCCCTGTTTGAAGACGGATGCGGGAGGAAATTTGTGGGTCGTCGTTGGAGAGCCCTAAGCAGGTTTGCCTAAACTTCGGGTTTGTTCGGTCAGAACCGAATTTTTGATTCAAATAAAAATCAGTTCTCTATTTGTATAGAAACCGATTGGTTTGTATTTTTATAAAACCGAAATTATTTGTGACCCGAAAAAACGAACCAATCATACGAATTGAAAGAAAATCACGAATTTGATAAAATTTTATGAAACTAAAAAGACATTTATTCATTTGGAAAAAAAGTTCATGGATCGAAAAAAGGTTTCACGTATTTGAAAAAAGTTCATGAATTTAAGAAAAAGTTCACAAATGTAAGAAAATGTTCACAAATTTCAGAAAATGCTCATGAATTTAAGAAAATGAAAAAGAAATTCATGCAGATTTAATAGCAAACAGTGCCTGTGTTGTTCATCATTTTCAAAATCATGAATTTGTCTTTTCTCTATAGCTCTCACCTTAACTTATACCTTGTTCAAATTTCACACATAAGTAGTATACATCCATATGAACCTGTGTGATTTTTTTAGAATTTTCAAAAATGGGATTTTTTAAAATTTCAAAACAAAGATCTCCATGGAGCTCGTCCTCCATTTAGCATTTTGGCAAAACCAGCCCCTTTCTTAAAAAAAGCTGAGAGATTCATCTGATGCTGTGATGCATGCATCCCAGATGAGTGAAACGGTCGATGTGATCGTACTGCGCGAGCGCCAGATGCATGCATATGAATCCATGCGGCGAGCGTACAAGTACGTACGCATGTAATTGGCCGGCCGGCCGGGCCAAATAATTGGAGGAGGCAGTCATTGCGCAGAGGCTGAGCCAGTGATGAGCTCTCCCCTGAGTTACCACCTGCTCAGCTGGCCGTCCTTCTCATCAACCATCACCCTCGAGGTCGTGCCCGGCCGGACCTGGGCATGACAGGTCGTTTCAACTCTCAGCACCCAGCTATCCGGCCAGCGATGCATCCGTAGATGCAACGCAAATGCATGCAACGGCGAACAGGGGGAGATCAGGGAGCTACATTGAATGATTCCGCATGCATGAGTTGAGCGCACTAAATGATCAGTCTCCTGTGAGACAGTGAGAGATACTATACCAGCCAGCCGGAGATTGTGCACGCGTACGTACGTGTCGATCACCTCCTGGCTAGTGCCTCTGGCGAGCAGGTAATGTATAGCCCTCGCTGGCCGTGGTCGTGGACGCATCGGACAAGGCTCTGCTGCCGGCAGGCGCCTCCGGACGCCGGCAAGACTATGTGGGCGCGGCAGACGGCGACGGCGACGCCGACGTTGGTACGACGTTGTACCCTGCAGCCAATGCTTCAGTAACAGGTATATGGCGTGGCCTGTCCGATCGACTCCGACCGCACGCGCAGAGCGCGCCGCAGCTAGCTGGGAGCTGCATGCTTTGGAGCTTTGCTTTGCACAGATAGATGCATGAGGTACGTACGTGCACAGTTATATGCAGCCTGCTTGCTGCCTTCATTCTGGCGCTGAAACTCAGACACGCGTGCCTGAAATCTCCCAGCTAGCCGGTCGGTCACGTGTTTTACAATGTAACCATCATATTCAGCCCGTTTCCAAATATAGTACTGTCTAGCTATAGTTTCTTTTTGAATTAAACTTTGTAAAGTTTGATCAAATTTATAGAGAAAATATACAATACCAGATACATACTTCCTCCATTTTTGTCTACTTTGCATATTAGCTTTGTCTTGTGTCAAGCTTTGTAAACTTTGACCAGGTTTATAGAAAAAAAAATTGATGAAAAGGGTTTTTCCCCTGCTCCATTTTATTGATAACAACGAGGCATCACAACCAAACCTTATTGTTCCTATCTCTCGAGTCTCGGCATACAAGGCCAAAAAAAGGACACAAATTTTTAAACGACATACACTGAAAATCTCAAGCCTACATATGAAAACAAAGTGAATGCAATGACCTAGCTAGAGAAGCATTTCTTCCCGCCGACTAGCACCAGGAAGAAGCCATCCACCATCTCCATCCACACGCAGGCTCAGACCGAAGCAGTCCTCAATAGCTCGCCTCTTCGTCGATCCAGCAGTAGCAGGCATTTTTGCATGAGAACGGACTATGAGTCAGTGCATATGATCTTCCATTGGTGTAGCAGCCCGCTTAGTCGCCCCAGCAAAAAGCTTTACATCTTTCCAAACCAGGCCAGGAAAGAACATATCATTACGAACACTCCATAAGCTCCACGTGGAAGCAACACACGCCATACTAGCAACTTCATTTTCCCTGAAATCTGACCACAAGGAGCAATGATAAGGGACAGAGCCTGATATATAGGAAAATTAAAGATTTCAACAATGACATGCCAAACAGCATGAGATACAAAACACTCAAACATGAGGTGAGACAAAAACTCCAACTCACAGCAATGCATGAAGGTAGGATCATCTACATGTTATCTTTTGCGAAGGTTATCTCTAGTGAGTATATTATTGTTAGCAAAAAACTACAGGAAGGCATGGAATTTGGAGGGAACATGATTTTTCCATAACCAATTCCAACAAGGAGTAGAAACTCCCCAAAACTTAATCAGCTTATAAATAAGATTTAGTGGAACATGAACCAGAAGCTTATAACATCCAAACAGGTTTATGAGATTAACCAGAAGGAATAAAAGAAAGCAATAAGGACAATAATTGTTGCCATATGTCCTAGAAACTAACATCAACACATCTCCTAAAGGAGAGTTTAAGGGTCAGTTTGGATTGCTTCCACGGATCCACGCGCTTGGCCTGGTTGGTGCCTGGAATCTGCCTGATGGTTGTTTGGTTGATGCCTGATAGAAGAAACGGGTGCCTGGCCTGGCCTTCCCATTAGCCTAGCCTAACTAAAAAATACCAATAAAATATTGTATGTAGCCCGGGCAGGATGATCAGCCTGGCCCAGGTGTCCCTTTCTCCACGCCTGAGTTCGCTGCCTGGACCAAATCGTGATATTAGCTACACTTGTGTCAGGGTCTGGCACATCTTCCTAGGTAAAACTTTCTCCAGGCCAAATTCATGAACCAAACACCACCTTCCCATGTGTGCCTGGCCAGGCAGAATCTAGCACTTTCCCATGCTATTTTTAGGCTTAGCTTCATCCCAGGCATAGTGCCCAGGACATGAACCAAACTAGCCCTAAGTTCATGACCATCGCAAACCCAAGGCACACTGCAGTTTTGCTATTGACAAATGTCAAAAATATCCCAAAACTGAGTTTTCAAGGTATAATCACCATCCCAAATCTCATGCCAAAAATTAATTTTAGTTCTACCACCCAACACCTATTTATACAAAGGCCCAACAGCTGCACAGACCCATCTGAGTCCCTTCTAGAAGGAGGCCCCACATTCTGCTTGTACTAAGGTAGATTAGGTTTATGAATTTTATACTTATGATTTAGCAGGACAACCCAGTCCTTATTAGAAGATTGGGATAATCTTTTAATCTAAGAAGAAAGCAACGATAAAAGTTGAGTACCTTAAGATTAGGGATACCAAGCCCTCCAAACCCCTTTTCCGGGACACAAGCCGTGTTGGAAATATGCCCTAGAGGCAATAATAAAATGGTTATTATTATATTTCTTTGTTCATGATAATTGTCTATTATTCATGCTATAACTGTGTTATCCGGAAATCGTAATACACGTGTGAATACATAGACCACAACAAGTCCCTAGTGAGCCTCTAGTTGACTAGCTCGTTGATCAACAGATAGTCATGGTTTCCTGACTATGGGCATTGGATGTCATTGATAACGGGATCACATCATTAGGAGAATGATGTGATGGACAAGACCCAATTCTAAGCATAGCTCAAAGATCGTGTAGTTCGTTTAGCTAGAGCTTTTCCAATTGTCGAGTATCATTTCCTTAGACCATGAGATAATGAAACTCCCGGACACCGTAGGAGTGCTTTGGGTGTGCCAAACGTCACAACGTAACTGGGTGACTATAAAGGTGCATTACGGGTATCTCCGAAAGTGTCTGTTGGGTTGGCACGAATCGAGACTGGGATTTGTCACTGCGTATGACGGAGAGGTATCTCTGGGCCCACTCGGTAATGCATCATCATAATGAGCTCAATGTGACCAAGTGTCTGGTCACGAGATCATGCATTACGGTACGAGTAAAGTGACTTGCCGGTAACGAGACTAAACGAGGTATTGGGATACCGACGATCGAGTCTCCGGCAAGTAACGTACCGTTGACAAAGGGAATTGAATACGGGGTTAATTGAATCCTCGACATCATGGTTCATCCGATGAGATCATCGAGGAGTATGTGGGAGCCAACATGGGTATCCAGATCCCGCTGTTGGTTATTGACCGGAGAGGCGTCTCGGTCATGTCTGCATATCTCTCGAACCTGTAGGGTCTACGCACTTAAGGTTCGGTGACACTAGGGTTGTAGAGATATTAGTATGCAGCAAACTGAAAGTTGTTCGGAGTCCCGGATGAGACCGCGGACGTCACAAGGAGTTCCGGAATGGTCCGGAGGTGAAGAATTATATATAGGAAGTGCAGTTTCTGCAATTGAGAGAGTTTCGGGGGTCACCGGTATTGTACCGGGACCACCGGAAGGGTCCGGGGGTCTACCGGGTGGGGCCACCTATCCCGGAGGGCCCCATGGGCTGAAGTGGGGAGGGGACCAGCCACTGGTGGGCTGGTACGCCCCCCCTTTGGGCCCCCCTGCGCCTAGGGTTGGGAACCCTAGGGGAGGGGGCGCCTCCACTTGCCTTGGGGGGCAAGGCTCCCCCCTTGGCCGCCGCCCCCCGGAGATCCCATATCCAGGGCCGGCGCCCCCTTGGGGACCCTATATAAAGAGGGGGGAGGGAGGGCATCCGCACCCTTGCCCCTGGCGCCTCCCTTCCCCCTTGCTACACCTCTCCCTCCCGGAGACGCTTGGCAAAGCCCTGCCAGATCCATGCTGCATCCACCACCACGCCGTCGTGCTGCTGGATCTTCATCAACCTCTCCTTCCCCCTTGCTGGATCAAGAAGGAAGAGACGTCACGCTGACCGTACGTGTGTTGAACGCGGAGGTGCCGTCCGTTCGGCGCTAGGATCTCCGGTGATTTGGATCACGACGTGTACGACTCCCTCAACCCCGTTCTCTTGAACGCTTCCGCTCTCGATCTACAAGGGTATGTAGATGCACTCCTCTCTCTCGTTGCTGGATGAACTCATAGATTGATCTTGGTGAACGTAGGAAATTTTTTATTTTATGCAACGTTCTCCAAGAAGCCGCAGATTAGCAAGTTCATATCTACACACATCACCACAGTCACCCCACAAAAAATGAGTCAATTGTGAAGAAATGGCTTAATGGCCAATTTTAGAAATTTTATAATGGACACAAGGTACATGGGGATACTGGCAATACAAGTATGAATTAAGACTAGATGGGCCTCATACCTAAGCAAATTCCCTCTCCGGCCACATATTCTCTTAATAATTTTATCAGTAATAGGTTGGATATCTTCCCTACAAAGTTTCAGGAAGTCCAAAGGCACCCCCCAAATACTTCACAGTGAAGGAGCTATTCCTGCTACAGAAAATATGTGAAAAAAATCTAACCACATCTTCTTCCACATGAATTATAAGCAAATCACACTTATTAAAGTTAGTTTACATGCCAGATAACTGATCAAAACAAGATAACATCCATTTAACGTTCCTAGCATTTTCAATGTTAGGATCCAAGAACAAAAGGACATCATCAACATATTGTAAACTATAGTCCGACGGGGAACAATGTTAGGCAAAACACCTGAAATTAAGCCAGCCCTAACAGCTTTATAAAGCATTCTGGAGAAAACATCAACCACTAAATTAATAAGATGGGGGCCAGATGGTTCCCTTGTTTAAGCCCCTTACCACTTACAAACCAAGGTCCATTACAATCATTATGTCTAACACAAAAGAGCAATTGTGAATAGTACTTAGATCCCACCTAATCCATTTCTTACCAAAGCCTCTAGAAGTGAACATTTCCGCAGGGAAATCCAGTTCACCCTATGACATGCTAGGTTTATATAAAAAATATAATCAATCAATTAGTTTCATCATTGGTCAATGTGTTCTTTTCTATAAACTTTGTCACACTTTATAAAGTTTGACTTAGGACAAGTCTAATATGCAGAGTAAATAAAATCAGAGGTAGCATAATCTATATGTAGATAATTTTCTTTATAAATTTGAACAAAATTTACATAACTTGACTTAAAAAAACATGCACAACACATTTTAGAACGTAGGGAGTACTAGATGGTTAAATCAGATGACATATTAGATATTGCAGTATACCTCCATATGGTTATTTGTCCATTGGTTTTTTGGGCATATAATGTATGTCTGTAGAAAAGGTGAGTTTTTGTATTCCATGCTATGAGAAAAGGCGCGCATCTTAGCTCTTTTCACTTTTTCCACATTAAAATTCACATTAGGAAATCGAGTCGCAGTGAGTCAGTGCATGTAGGATCATTTATGAAGAACAACTCTACGAGCCAACACATGAAGCCTAAAGAACCACAATCACTCATCCTATTTAATAATTGCTATGATGTTACGTTAGGTTTTTAGATGGAGAGAGTATTATAAAAGTATTTTACATTTGGATATATCCCTCACTCTACATCGATTCATTTACACGTCCATTTTCTAGGAAAAAACTAATGGTACAATAATTTCCACCTTACTAATCTAAATATTTTTCCCTATATTATCAAAATTATTTATTTGACTGCCAACTTTCCATATAGTCATCTCTAACGGTGTGAATATATAATCGATGATGTTAAACTTCATGTATTGTCGGCTCACTTCTCTTCATCTTGGGTGTGCCGCCACACTCATTTGAGTTCGGCCTAGAATAATGTCCCTCCCTCTACCATATCTCTAGTTACTAGACTTCCTATAAATGTGGTGAGATATTTAATGTTAAGAGATGGCAAAGCCTTTTTTCTGGTTTCTTTTTCCTTCACATCATCATTTATCCTATGTGGCACTGCTAAGATAGCACCATTGTACGTGCCCTTAGTCTCTTTACATTTTCTCCGCATTGCAGTGTGTATTAGGAAATCAAGTCATAGTGAGTCAGTGCATGCAAGATCATTTATAATCAACAACTCTACAAGCCAACGCATGAAGCCTAAACAACACTTTATCACTCATTCTATGTACTCAAGGTTATTTGTTTGATTGCCAACTTTCAAGATAGTATTTTCTATATTTCTCAGAAGGTGTGAATATAGATCAATGATGTTAAACCTTCATGTATTGTCGGCTCACTTCTCTTCATCTTGGGTGTGCTGCCACACTCATTTGAGCCCCGCCTGGAATAATGTCACTCCCTCTACTACTCCCTCCGTCCCAAAATTCTTGTCTTAGATTTGTCTAGATACGGATGTATCTAACACTGAAATGTAACTAGATACATCTGTATTTAGACAAATCTGAGACAAGAATTTTGGGACGAAGGGAGTACGTTTGTGCTAATGAGCAGCTCATTGATGTTCAATACTGGTTAGAAGTATAGTTAAGTTACTATGTGGGGAAGCTTTATTTCTTGTAGTTAATTATTTTTTATGTTAGTTTTTTATTAAAGCGGGGAATTGCTATTTATTGATGACATGGATGAAATGGATTATCCGAAAATACATGCATTCTTTTGTGAAGTTATGCCCTACCAATTTCAAGACTTGAAAATACTAATAATGTCAAATGGATGTTCCAAGTAGAAATCCTTTATTACTAATGTCTATGTTGCGGCGACATCTTCGAACTAGTTCCCTATTAATGGATTTGTTGTAGTAACTCTTCTCTCCACTACATTTTTTTGGTGTCAACTTCCTTTTTGCCCCGAGTCTGATTTATTTGGCGGAGTATACGGCAATGTTGTGGCGGTGTATTATATAAGATTTTTGGATGGTGTGTACTATACTTTGGTATAGGCATTCCAACTTGTCATTTCCAACCTCCAAATGGTTTTTCATGTTAGATCTTTTAACCAGATTTGAGATGGGTATTGTATTTATAATCTTCATGTGGCTGCACGTCCTCCGTCCTTAGGCTGTGGCATCCATGACCATAAAAGCATTGCTAATAACATAACTAGCTCATCACTATATACTATTGTCATGCCATTTTGAGTCATCATTAGAGATCACCCATATAATGTGTGGCTAATAGTTTGGCCATCTTTTTCATCTTCTCTCTTTTTCTTTCCTTTGGATTTACTATATGTTTGCTTTATAGCATACGTAGTGTTGTTGTATGATAGCCTGATCCTCTAAAAAAAATCTCTTGTCGCTCTACCCTAAATTAGAAAAATCACTCTTTCCGTTCCAAATTAATTGAACTTATTTGTTTGTGCTAAGTCATACACCTTTAAGTTTGACCAAGTTTGTGGAAAAATAAATTAATATCTAGAATATCAAATTACTTTCATCATTCTGTATGGAATATACTTCCATACTATATATATGATGTTGAAGACATTACCGTGTTTTTCTATAAACTTTGTCAAACTTTCAATAAATATTGAAACTTCAGTACTAATTTGGAAATGAGGGAGCGCCATATAAAAACAGCATACATGGCTCATCTTATTCATATTATACTTGCTCTAACGACGTGTGCATTTTTCTATCTTACAGCAGCAACTAATCAACTCCGGCGAGTTGCAAGATTTCATGCATATATATTTTTCTACGTGCGTGCGTGTACACAGTGAGAGAGAAAGTAACACAGTGGGCGGCGGTAACATGATCCAAAGCATTGGACGGTAGCTGGCTCGATTGGCGAGGCCGGGGTTTTAAATTTACTGATTGACGCATGAGAGAATCCGCCGGATGCATCGATCATATCTCCGTATCCATTCCAATCAAACTTCGGCGTCAGCAGCATTGGCAAAGATGCGCGGGCTATGCACATACACATATAGCTATAGGTGTTTCGCTTTGTTTTGGTTTTGCCGACAGAGACACGAGATCGTCATCGGGCTACCGTTGTCTGTTCGATCCATACATCCCACGTCAACGCTCCAAACGCATCGATACATGTGTATCCACGCATGTACGCATGGCCAGCTCGCCTTGCACCGGGAAGCACTGGGCCGAATGGGAGGCCCTAGACCTCGCGGTCGCGGAGTTCCTTGAGACCAGGGTTACCCACCCTTGATGACATCGCCGTCTATTATGACTTATTTTTATGGTGATGTTGTGGACTCTTTAGATGACGCATAATAAAATGGTAATTGAGCGGGTCTTTTTGAAGCAAGCGTCTGACTCCTTCTTCAAGTTTCTTGTTTTTTTGCAGCACTGGCATCCGCTCTTTAGGCAGCGTGACCATGATTGACCTGGCCTCATGCTGAATGCGCTACAGGCTACAAGGCGTGGACTATCGTATTCGTAGAACCGCTTGTCGGCCGCCACCAGGTGGCCTTTTTTTCTTCCTATTTCTCTTATGTTTTTTGGCATGGTTGTGTTGTTGCCCCAACCTTCGTTCTTGATTCGAAGTGTGGATGTTGGTTGTATGGATCGTTGTTTTATTTATAAAGCGGGGCGAAAGACTATTTCAAGTTGGGCGTGCACTAACGGCCAAGACCGCTCACGTCTCCATGATCGACCCAGATCGCACGGCCATCAATCACCCACGCATGCACACATGTACGCAGGAGAGATGATCGATCGAGTAGTAGCGAGAGAAATGAAGCACACACACTCATTCACACATTGACACACATTGTCACAGGACTCTAGCTAGGTACTCGCACTGTAGTCTATAGTGGCTCGTCGTATTGGTGTCCGTATGGAGAGGTGACGAAGTAATTACTGACAGCACGCAGGCAGGGACAGGGATGGACGCCCGGGATTTGACGGATGGATGGGATCCGACGGATGGGCCCGGGCCGGCAGTGGTGAAAGGTGACGGGTGCAGGCTTTATATTTACTTTACTCCCTTGGCTGCATCCTATCCTTCATGTGCCCGCTGCTCCCTTTGGGCCGTGAACATGAACTGCATATAGTACTACACCATGTTGCAAAATGAATCTTTATTTCACCTCCGAGCCCCTTGGTTTCACCACGCTGTAAATTTTGATCCCAACATGCAAACTGATCGTTAACATGCATCTAGCTAGCTCCCGGATGGATCAGAGAATATCTGCCACTCAACTAGAACACCTACGTAGTACAAAATTAGTGGGTGTCCATATACAAGTAACTAGTACTCCCTCTGTAAACTAATATAAAAATATTTTTATCACTAAAATAATGGTTTAAATGCTCTTATATTAGTTACGGAGGGAGTATTAATCTAGCACAAACTGGATCAAGTGGATATATGTCTAATTACAATCATATGAATTCTTTTTATATTGATCGACAGAGCATATATATGTCTCTTTCGGCAAAATATAAAAATAAAAGAGAAGACAAGATCTTTAGTACAGATTTGCGGCAACCGGTTAGTGTGATACCGCATGGAGGTTTGTTGACCCCAAAAAAGAAGCCAAACAAACCCAAAGCCATATATAGTAAAACTACTATTGCAGTACAGTTGGAATATTCCAGAAAGCAAAGGCAAGGGCTAGCTGTAAGCATATATTAGTATTACTTTCTCCGTACTTTTAGCTTCACCTTTTCCTAGATAGATAGAAAAGGAGGCAGAGGGAGCAGACGGGAGCAGAGGCCACGGCGACGACGTGCGTGCAGTGCAGTGCAGTGCAGTGACTGCATGCAAATGCAATGCAAGTTACGTGCAGTCGACAGAAATCCGTAGCGAGATTCTGCGGAGGTTATTTCGCGCCCGCCCGCTCCATGCAGCCATTTTTCAAACCAGCTTCGCCTCCGGTGGGGTCCACACGCGCCCACGTAGGCGGCACATGCATGCATGCACCGTGTGGTCACCGATCGATGGATGGATCGATCGTGCGTGCATGCATGCATGGGATGGGATCCCGTACGTACGCGTTGCATCGACCCATCACATGCACGCACGCGCGCATGCATTCATGCATGCCGTTGTTAATTGAGTGGTCTATGCATCCTGGAGTGAGTACGTTGCATGTGCATGGTGTGCGCGTACGTGCCAATCACACGCGCACACAGCACGTACTCGCGGTACCATATATCTACCTATCTATCTTAAGTTAGTTGCATGCAGATGCAGCTATCTGTGACTGCTCAACCGATCGATCGAGCACGGAGCGCCTGACTAGTGTGTAACGCCCATGCACCTGCTGGCTGGCTGCCCTTTTCCACCTGCAGTACGTACTGCGCTGTACTAGCTGCAGCCATATGATATTTACTACAACTACGGCGATTAAACCAGCAGATAACTATGTAGCGAGCCCTACAAAGCTTTTTTGGCATGCCCACAAAATGTTCAGAAACTAACTTTGTTCACTAGTTTGTATTACATAATTATAAGATTCAATAAAAAAAATTAATCACAAAAATCGTTATGGAACTACACTAGTTCTGAGTACGACTATAGTCGTGCGGACTGCAGACTAAGGCATGCCCTATTGGTGAAGAGGGGCCGATGGTACTTGCACTTTGAGTTTATTGCACTAATTATATTGTAGGGGCCCCTAACAATCATTCCGTCAATAAAAAAATATAGTCCTACGGACTTCGAAATAGTTATTTCACGGGTGATTAAAAGATCCACTCAAGATATTCTCATTGTTTACGTGAATGTATATAGGAATTTAGACCGGACGGAGACTCGGAATAGATTTCGCAGTCGACAAGGCTTTTTTTGGAAGTTTGACTAGGACTATTCCCAAATTCAAGAACTGATAATGAACGGGGAGGAATGATGGTGGAATGTAATCCAAGCAAAAAGACATGGACATCTCCAAAGTACACTATGTATCTTAAAAAACAGCGAGTACAAGCATATTAAAATTGATGCAAAGTCAAGTCAAGTCATGGCTAGGGACTTGGGAGAGAAGTTATTAGATAACAAAAACAATGGCGCTTTGAAGGCCGAACCCAAGCTACGGCAGGGCTAGCTAGCAGGTAGGTGACTATAAGCTGGTCCGGGGCCGGGCAGCATGCAAAGCATGGACGCTCGCTCGAGGCGCATGGCCGAAATGGCAGCTAGCTTGTAACAAACGCAAAAGATGCGCTTGTTTCGTTCCCAAAATGATGGCTCGCAAGCTGTACACTACACATGCATGTCCAGCTCCAGCAGCATCATATCTCTCACTCTCCATCGACCGATCGGTCAAGTAGCTAGTGCTAGAGCTAGCCTAGCCATGCGTCTACACGCCTGGCAATATGTGTAGAGGCACTATATATCGATATGATGCATTGAAGCGAGTTGGTTCGGTTTACTCCAAAGGGAAACATTTCTTGACCAGGGCCGGCTCCGTCGATCATGCGTGACGTCTGTGTGTGCCTAGTGGCCGAGGCCAGAAGCCAGTAAAAGCGCCTCTCCCTTTTGGAATCTCCCCTTGCTATGGCCGTGGCGAGGGCGATGGCGATGGCTAACCACCACTGTTCATCGCCACTGCCATTATTATTGCTCGAGGTGTCTCTGGGCTCTGGCAACGCATTGCATGTTGAGTTTTGTGTAACAGTCGGTAACTGCACTGTACTCTCACTCTATCACTCTCTCCGTGTGTATGCAGCGCGCACACACACACACACACACACACAGAGAGAGAGAGAGAGAGAGAGAGAGGGCCTGCTTAGCTGGCTGGCTCATCTATCTTGGGGTATTTATAAGCCAGACTGCCTAGAGGCTTTGGCATATATCACCCAGACCCAGGGCCTTCGGTAGTTGCTATGAGACTTGGAGAGAGTAGTAGCTAGCCATGTGTCTCCTCCCTCCTCTCCGTCCCTCTTCCTCCTCTCATCTTCCTGATGAAGAGCTTGCTTGGTACCTAGCTAGTTCCTCTTCCATGCACCACACATGCTTTCCGAGGAATCTTCCGTTCTTCCCATCTTCTACTTTGTACCACTTCTTCTAGCTAGTTAGCTAGCTTGGTGAGAGAGGGGCAAAGGCCTGAGAGGGCACACATATATGTTACACAAGCTAGCCTCGATGGTGAATCGTCGGTCGAAATCTGCTTCCTGGAGCCAGCCGGTGATTTCTGGTGTGGCATCATCAAGATTCACACAATGTATGGCATGCATGCAATGCTCTCCTCCTTCCTCATCCATGCATGGGAGGTGGATGGATTGATGAGCTTGCTAGCTAGCCAGCGTACCATGTGTGGGAATCTTGATGATGCTGCATCGGTGATCAATGGCTTATTAGTGATCAATGAACCAACCTACCTTGACGGCCGCTCGCTCCTCACAAACCCTCTCCCCTTTTTATACACAAACTCTCTCAGATCTAGGCCGGCCGGCCGAGGTCCGATCCAGGTAAGATTAGGCTGACATTAATCATCATGACTTTGGCCAAGCTTTCTAGTTGTAGAGCTCTTTCAGTACGTCCCTTAGTTAATGGCATTTACATATTTCTACTAGTATAGCTAGGTAGGTATGCAGATGCTCTGCATAGTTCATGCTAAATATATACAGATCGAGTTCGCATGGCCAATCTCAAGGGGTTTTTGTTTGGTTGGTTGAGGCTGAGTTACGTTCAAGTTAGCGAGGCTATTCTCTTTATTTTTTACTAACTTCTACTGTTAGTGAAAATGGTAGAAACTAATAACTAGAATATACTTAAGTTTGTAGCGTGGTCCATTCGTCCGGTACATTAGCATGTACATATAGTATTTCCATCGATCCATATTAATTGTCGTTGATTTAGTAGGAAGTAGTTTCTTGTAACTTAGGCACTACTGCAATAGCTATGTCGTGTAACCAAATTAGGACGTACGTAGTGATTGTTCATAAACAAAATAGTCATAGTTATTGTTCAAAAACAAAATAGTACGTGCTGTGGTAACCGCAATGGCATCAAGTAGCTAGCTGGCCGTTGATCCACTGACGTGTATCAGTACACCGTACGTCAGTACATAGTACTGCATGCTCAAACTCGTGACTATGATCGTGCAAAAGTCAGTTACACATATCGCCCGTTGGTACTATGGGCGTACAACGATCGATATATATTTTATTTTACTGGAGAAAAAGCGAAGATTCCACCATGCATGATTATTAAGATCTCTGGCTCTCAAGAAATGGCTGCATGATCGACCACACGATCGATGATACCTTGTTCTGTGCAAATTAACTGATTCTCACTCGAAAATGGAGGGGTGTACTGCGTGCATGTATTTTTTATTTGTTTGTTACAAGGATTTATTTGCTGGTTGCAGGTCATTTATTCTGTTTCAGGTGCATTCATCCAAATGCTATGCGCACACAGCAACATGCATGCACTAATAATTTGTCCTGATGCATGCATGCATGCATGCGGATCCATGGAGATCTCTCTTCTGTCTCTCTCTGCACATGTCCACACCACTCGCGCCTTCTACGGGATTAGACTCCTGTATACGTACGCATACACACTAGCTACGTACAGGCTAGTCCTACCTCCTGTGTAGACTAGTACCTAAGCTAGGCACTGTAGCTCAGCCCAGCTCACTGCAAGCTAGCTAGGCTAGGCTATGCCACTCAGTTGCACACAGCAATAAATCACATGTCTGTATGGATCCATCGGTCGAGACCGATCGCGACGTTGCGTAATGGCCTCTGCAGTGTACGCACGTACGTACCTAGGTCGGGTGTCTGGGTGTAATTATTTCCTGTACAACGTTGTACACGGCTCAGTTGTGTGTATGTGTTTTTTTTTGTAGCTAGGAGAGGAGAAAAGAGACCCATGTTTGAGTAAAGGTTCTCACTGCCGGTTTTATTTACCTCAGGAAGGCCATGAAGCTAGCATATTCGTATTGTCAATAAAGTCGATCCACAAAACAACTGTTTTTTTTAAGAAAAATAAGTTTCATGGAAATTTAGAAAATCAAGCTACTTATTTGTATTGGAACATTAAGGATCTCTCCACCTGTACATGTGGTCTCTTCCTGACAAAAATAAATAAATGCATGTCTCAGATATGACATCCTGTAATAGCATGAACTGGATGTAGGGTGACATGGGTGAGATGCGTTTCCCCCTGAATCCTACTCCCTCCGTTCAATATTGTAGTGCGTATGTATTTTTTGAAACGAACTTTAAAAACTTTGATCAAGTTTTTAGAGATAAATATTTATATCTACAATACCAAATATAAAAAGTTTGAAAGTTCATCTTATAATGAATCGACAGCTCTCTTTTATCAAAAAAATAATCTTATAATGAATCTAATGATATAAGTTTGGCATTCAAAATGTAAATGTTTTTCTCCACAAATTTGAATGTGACGATTGACTTTTTTTCAAAAATCTATATGCACTACATTATGGAATAGAGGGAGTACTTGAAACCAGAGCACGTGAATTTTTGAAATTGGATTTTTTTTATGCTTAACATGATACTGGTAGAAACTCAGAGAGGGACAATGTGCACACAAGACATGCATAAATAAATATCTTTGTTATGCACTTTAATCTAGTGTGAGGAATCCTATTGATTTTCTATATGATTGTACTGACTTTTATAGCCTCATTCCATTGCTCTCAATATTGTCCACAAAAAAATGGATCCATATATTATAAAAATGGTATAAAGTCATTCAAACCAAGGCCTAGTGCGTCACACTAAGTCGGTGGGGCCTAATTGAGACAAAAATCAGTGCCTCGAACCTCTTAACAAATTTTTTTTTCTAGTATCACAAGAGAACACTAGTACATACATCAATATCAGAATTTGAGATTCCTAACAATAGTGTTTTTAGACAAGAAACACTATCACCCCCACTGTTTCAAAACACCAGGAATCAAAGATGGTCGGACCCTATTATACGCTTTATGTGAAGGATATCGTGCACTTCACTTGAAGAACATGTGCATGTGCCAGCCCATGTTCCAGGTTTCTTTTCTTTTCTAAAAGGTTTCGCGCGCCAATCACTTTACCCAAAAGTCCAACTAATGAAGAAGGTTGGACCATCCACATATACTTCCACATCCCTCATGCGCAGACACTCTCGCCTCAAATGTGGGTACTGTAGGCACTTGCCTCCATGTTTGTGGATGAGGATGAGCAAATGCGCTAGCGAGGACTTGAACTAGAGAACTTTGACTCCGATGCCAAGTAAGGTTTCACTGATCAACTAGTTTGTCCAAAAGTCTAAACTGATGGCGAAGGTTGAGCGATCAATATATACTTCAACATTTTCAAATATGTAAGAAAAAAACTTGTGTGTGGACATTTTTTAAACATGAGGTCAACACTTCGTTTTGAATGTATGAAAGTTTTTACTAATGAACATGATTTGTTTTCATATTGCACA
The DNA here is from genome assembly GCA_021437245.1 of Aegilops speltoides. Lineage (NCBI taxonomy): Eukaryota > Viridiplantae > Streptophyta > Magnoliopsida > Poales > Poaceae > Aegilops > Aegilops speltoides. The sequence continues at coordinate 571,811,886 of CM038143.1, forward strand.
ATTTTTTATTTTACATTGTTGAATTTTTCATTTTGAGCAACTGTTGAAATCAAAACGAAAACTTAGACACGAGTGGCCCATTTAGAGTTGTTGATGATGTGAAATGTGTCACATCTAGCGAGTCCCAACGATGCGTCGCCTGCAGTGCCCTGAGTATTGGGTCCGACACAACAGCGCCATACCTTCAATGCACGAGCAGCACGAATGCTTCTAGCTTCATTTTTTTTTATCTATTTCACATTTGTTTATATTTAGAAATGTTGTTAATACATATATCCCAAACAAATATTGGCTTTATTTTTCTAATGCAACACAACCAAATGTCATGGAGGGTAAAACATTTCGCGTAACATTAAACAAATGTGGATGGCATTCAAAAAAATGTTAATGATTTTGGTTTAAATGCTCATACAATGTAAAAAAAGTTTGCATGACTTAAACATATTAGTTGTGCCATCTAAAAACGTGTATCATAACATATAAAACATGTTCATGTGTTTCAAAAATACATTCAAAACATTTTTAAAGTATGTTTGTGCAATGTAAAGAAAATGTTTGTACACTTAAACAAATGTGGAAGCATCTGAATACTGTTCGTGCGATCTACAGTATTGGGCTGGAAAAATCTTACGTAACATTTAAAAATATATTAGATGAAATTTAAAAAAATGTACATGTGTTTCAAAAAAATTATCGTGAAATTGTCAAAACATGTCTACGCAATGTAAAAAAAATTTGTTCGTGTAGTTTAAACACTGTTTTGTATGATTCAAAAAAATGCTCAATGTGTATTTGGAAAACAGTTTTACATGTATTCAAAAATATGTTCAAACATGTATTTCAACACAAATGTATACCATGTACAAAAGGTCACATATTTATAAAAAAATTGTACCATTCAGAAAAAATGTTTCAACATGTGATTTGAAAACTGTTTTAAATCTATTTGAAAAATATTAAACTTTTACTTGAAAAAAAATTCCACATGTATATGAAAGATGGACATCATGTAATAAAAAAAAGAAAGTATTGAAAAAACAGAAGGATGAATTTAAAGAAAAGGTAACCTAGAGAAAACCTTTAAGAAAAACACACAGAAAAATAAGAAGAAAATGTCACGTTACTGGAAAATGCTCAGGGCGCCGACGACGAGACAAGAGCAGCGAGTTACTACATTGGCCAGCAGGCCCGATGGTGGAGCACGCAGATGCTACAACCGGATGGGGAGGGAGCTGCAACCGCATACCGGGTTTGCTGGAACCAGTGAGGGCGGCGAGCTGTGGGAGTTCACCCCGGCGGGCCGTGGAGGTCGCCACAGGAAGTCGGACTAGAGTTTGGCCGGTGCTGCGGCAACCATGGATCAGGTTTGCTGGAACTGGCGGAATGCCTTGCTGGAAGTAGCCCGAAAACTTGCTTCCGCCGGAATCGTTCTTGTTGGACCAACAAATTTTTGCTATAACCATATCTTTTTTTTGCTGGAATTAGCCCCAAAAATTGCTTCCGCCAGAGTTCGTTCTTGCTGGACCAACAATTTTTTGCTAGAACCATATCTTATTTTTTGCTGGAAGTAGCCCCAAAAATTGCTTCCACCGGAGTTCGTTCTTGCTGGACCAACAATTGTTTGCTACAAGCATATCTTTTTTTTGCTGGAAGTAGCCCCAAAAATTGCTTCTATCGGAGTACATTCTTGCTGGACCAACAATTTTTGGCTACAAGCATATTTTTTTTCCTTGGAAGTAGCCCCGAAAATTGCTTCCGCCGGAGTTTGTTGTCTTAATGGACCAACGATTTTTGTTAAAACCGCAGCCTTGTTTTGTTGGAGCCACCTTTTGCAAATGATTCTATGGGGGCCTCGGCAGATAGCTGCTTTTTATCAGCAACCTTTTTTCTGCAGGCGTCGATGGCGAGCGTTAACAGCGAGGTCAAACGGGAGAGGATGGACGCGTGCTGCACGATGCGACGGCAGTGGGGCAGCCGCCATGAACATGCGGTGTTTTTTCTCAGATCTGATACACGAGCGGGGTGAGAAACGATGGGATAGGGCGCATCTGAGGACTATAGGTACAACCGGCCGAATTTTTGGGCCTGTGCGTCGGCGCCTAGGACTCGCCTTTGAAAATTGGTTTTACATGTATCCGAAAAACTGTTCAAACATGCATTTGGGACTATTTATAGAATGTAAAACTGTCCACATAATTTCAAAAAATATTTAGTACAGTTCAAAAAAAAAATGTTTCAACATGTATTTGAAAAACGTTTTGTAATTTTTTACAAAAATGTTGCGAACATATATTCAAAACATTTCAATGTTTATCAAGAAAATATTCAACATATATATGAAAAATGTACAATGTGTATTGACAAAAGGAGACATGTGTTGAGAAAATAAAATCAAAAAAAGGAAATGAAAAAATAGCCTGAAGAAAACCGTGAAAACTTATAGAAAAAAGAGGAAACAAATCACGCGGAAGCTTCTAAAATTGGATCAAACCAGTTCATAGAATCTTCCGAAAATTGTTCCAGCGAGCTACAGTATTGGGATGGGAAAAATCTTGCGTACCATCTAAAAATATGTTTCATTATATTTTTTAAAATGTGTATGTATTTGAAAAATATTGTGACATTGTCAAGACATGTCTACGCAATGTAAAAAAAAATCATATAGTTTTAAATACTGTTTTATTTCATTCAAAACAATGTTCAATGTGTATTTGATAAATGTTTTTACATGCATTCAATAATATGTTCAAACATGTATTTTTTCAAAACAATTGTATACAATGTAAAAAAGGTCAAATAATTTTAAAAAATATTGTGTACTATTCAGAAAAATGTATCAATGTGTGATTTGGAAAATGTTTTACATGTATTTGAAAAGTGTTAATATTTTATATGAAAAACAAATCAAGGCATAAAAAATTGCACGTGTGTACGGAAGATGCACAGCGTGTATTGAGAAAGTAGACATGTATTGAAAAAAGAAATGAAAAGGTAACCTGAAGAAAACTGTGAAAACCATTGAGAAAAACACTTAGAAAAAACCAGAAAAAAAACACATAGTAGCTTCTAAAATATTACTGAACCAGTTCATAGAACCTTCCCAAAACCGTTCCTAGTAGCTATAGTATTTGTAAAAGATGGTTCTCGTTGTACGGGAGAGCTTTATCCCTGGCGACTAAAGTCTCCCATTTAGGTTCTAAAGTACTCTTAATAATAATAATAATAATAATAATAATAATAATAATAATAATAATAATAATAATAATAATAATAATAACAACAACAACAACAACAACAACAACAACAACAACAACAACAACAATAATAATAATAATAATAATAATAATAATAATAATAATAATAATAATAATAATAATAATAATAATGTCCATAAGTTGGCCCCTCGCTGGGCTAATATTTACTAGGGCTAGGCCATAAAAGGGCATCGAATAATCTAAAAGGGCCAGCCCGGCTGGTCCAACAATATCATCCTTCGTGCAAAAAAAAAACTCTTAATCTAAAAAAATGTAAAAGATCTTCGTCCTTGTTTCTCGGGCACCTCTATATCTCGCTTCACACGAGACAGAGGGAAGTCTCGACTGAATGGAGGCCCGAGATGGACCGGCCCAGGCGCAAGGAGGCCACATCATCACTTTTTTTTCCCTTTTTCATATTATTTTTAACTTTTGTTTATCTTTCAAATGTTAATATAAATGTATTACAAAGTTACTTTATATACATTTTTTTAAATAACCAAGCAATTGGAAATGTTAAATGTGTACAGACAAAATGGGAGTCATGTATACAAAAAAATACATTGTGTATGAAAAACATTTAATCATGGTTATAAAAAGTGTTAATCAAGATTCTGGAAACAATGTTAAAAAACTATTTGAAAAATGTTAATCAAGCATTTGAAAATTCTTAAATTTGTATAGTAAAAGTTTTTAAGATGTAATAAAAAATGTTAATCTTGGATTTGAAAAGATGTTAATCAAGCATTTGAAAAACAAATGTGTATAGAGAAAGTGTTTCTCATGTATACAAAAAGTGTGTGAACAAATTTGATCATGTATTTTTAAAAATGTTAATTAAGAATTATAAAAAACTTAAATACGCATTTAATGAATGATAAATGGTGTTTGAAATGATTAAAACAGTATATAAAAATATTGACCATGTCTTAAAAACATGTTAATCTTCTATTTGAAAAATGTTAAACAAGCATTTAAAAATCATAGAAATGTGTATAGAAAAATCATTGACCATATATTCAAAAACTCTTAAACATGTATTTGAGAAATGTTAAACATATATTAATTTTTTTTGACATTTACACAAAATGTAGAATGAAAACCAAGAAAGAAACGAAAATGAAACAAAAACAATGAAAACCTAAAAAGAAACAAAGAAAACTAAAGAAAACTAAAAGAGTGAGGAAACAAGTGCAAAAGAATGAAAAACAGGGCAAGCCAATAAAGAAACGGAGAAAAAAGGGAAATGAGAAAGAAAAGAAAAATCGGTAAAAACCATGAAATAAACAAACATAAACCAAAGAAAAACTAAGAACCTAGTATAATGATGAAAAATAGGAAACAAAAGAAAAAGGGAGGAGAAATAAGATAACCAAACGAAAAACAAAAAATACACGAGCGAACACATCGGCGTACAGACCGACGAACGAATGAAGGAACCTGTAACACGCTGTTGGGCCAGCCCATATGCGTTTTGGTTGGCAGAAATTTTTAGGCAAGACGGATGCTAGTCGAGAGCAACTAGTCAAGCGATACTCTTTGCGCGGGAGCCCCGTAAGGGTCACTTTGGTTGCTGAGAGTGCGTCAAGTGATGCATCTAGCCACCGCCACGTGCCGCATGATGGGCAGACCATTAGGATTTTTTTCTTTCTTATTTTCTGTACGCGCTTTCAGGTTTTAGCTGTGTTTTTTTTTTGGTTTTTTGGTTTTTGGGCTTTTTGGTTTTCCCCCTGTTTTGGGGAAAGCAATTGGAAAAAATGTTTTTGAGCGAAGAAAGTTGTGTTTCCACGAGAAGGACGTGTTTGCTTCTTGTGTGGACACATATTTGCGTCCACGAGAAGCACAGTTGTGCCTTTCGAAAATGGAAAATATGAGTCTTTTTGCTTCCACGAGAAGCAAAGAAGCATAGATTTGCTTCTCGTGGAGGCATAGATTTGGTTCCGTGAGACGCAAGGCCGTGCCTCTCAGAAAAGGGAAAAACGCGTTGTTTCTGCTTCACACAGATTTGCTTTTCTTGGAGGCACAGATTTGCTTCCGCAAGAAGCACGACTTTGGTTATCAGGAAGGAAAAAGAATGCCTTTTTTTCCATGACAAGCACTGATTTTCTTCACGAAAATTCAGATTTGCTTCCGCGAGAGGCACAATTATGTCTCTCAAGGAAAAAAAAATCTTCTTTTTCTTCCAAGAGAAGCACATATTTGCTTCTCGTGGAGGCACAGATTTATTTTCGCGAGAAACACAATTGTGCCGCTCGAAAAGAGATTTTTTTTAAAAGACACATATTTGTTTCTCGTGGAGACATTTAACATTCACGTTGTTTCACTGCATCTGGATTACCTGGCAAAATTTTCCAACACCCGATCGACCTCAATGGGCCATGCCCTCTGTTAGGGCCTACCCCGACCCATCTTGCAAAAAAAATCTTGCATGGACGAAAACAAAGAAGTAAAAGGACAATTGTAAAATCCATTAGCACCACCGACATGTTCATTGGTATGATATCATTTTTAAAACATTACATCAGACATAGAACAGCGCGAGGCAATTAAAAACGGACCAGAATTTGATGAACACAGGAATTTCTAGGAAAGATCAGAACGACACATGGATCCACGGATCGTTCTCACAACAATAGATAGATAAAGGGCATGCATGTGTGAGCCTGCTCTACATGTCTCCTCGTCCTTTCTGCTATCTCCAGCTCCCATCATATATTTTACCTGCAAAAAAATTCAACTGCTTTTTTAGAGGATAGAAGCACAGTTGCTAAATACGCATATCTTATCTTGCCCCACATCGACATTTCTTTTTAGGGGAAGCAGGATCCCATGGTCACATCCGGGAGATATGTATATAATTACCCATGGAGACTATATGTGTTTGTCCAAGAAAAATACATTATCATGCAGATCGATGCTTTCTCAATAATGTGGGATCAGTTCCTTAATAATGTTGCCCCATGCAGGATGTGACACATACCATAACTAAAAAAGGACAAGTAAAGTTTTCCGTAGAAAAAACTTAGGTGTAATATTTTACCACATAAAAAAAGATGAAATTGGGAGCTCTCTTATTTGTATTTGTACAGACTATGTTGCATTCGTAATAGATACATAGAGACATGTAAAGCAGTGCCCACGGGAGAGTGCACTGATTCAATTTAATTACAATGAAGATGCACATACACATATGCAGTGCGCGCACACAAAAGGGTTTTCCAAGGATAAGGAGAAAATGAGGCGACCGTAGATTCTCCTTGTTCCACCGGCGCTTCCTTGGGTTCCCCTTCCCTCTGCCCGCCGCTATGATGGGTGGAGGGTGGGGCAACCCTGGATCTACGTGTCTAAGGTGTGATTTGTAGGGTATGCTTGTTCCTCATAGTTAATAGAGTTGCGGCAGCGGTGACGATGAGGAAAATGCCTCCTTGGCTTTTCACATGTTGATGGGCACACATAGAGCGACGTCGACATAATTTTGCTTTTCGGTTCATTCTCCATCCAGTGAAGCTCAACTAGATGTGGCTCCATCAAGATCTTGTCAGGTTTGTGCCCCCCCCCCTAGTTGGTCTGAGTTGGGATTATTTTCGGGACCTCCTTGGTGCCAACTTTTGTTGGACCAAGATCTACCTAGTGTTAGAGTTTGAGTTGTGTTCCACATGTAATCTTAAACTACCTATATCCCTCTCCCTCTCTCGTATCAATCTCCATCTCCTGTACCGAACCAGAGCGGGATTCTAGCGATCTCTTGTACGCCACATCAAGGCTGTTTTGCCCTCAATAAATTAACGCACCTGGCTCTCCCAAGGGAGAGTAGGAACGCTTCCGTATCAATCTTACATGGTATACAGAGCTAGTCTCTTTCCTATCATCTAGCAAACACAGAAAACATAGAAACCTTCCATCGCCATGGCTGCAAGCTCAAGCGCCGTCGCACTCAACCTCGGCGATCCACCAACAGAGAAGCTCGCAAGGGGGAACTACCTCCTATGGAAGCCACTGGTGATGCCGGCACTAAGAGGGGCACAAGTGATCGGCCTTCTCGACGGCAGCGATGCTGCGCCGCCAAGAACGGCGGAGATCACCAAGGCCGACAAGACCACGACCATAGAACCAACCCTCTGTATGGGTCGTGGCTATCGAAGGATCAGCAGATTCTGAGCTACCTGATGAACTCGCTCACCCAGGAGATTCTCGCGCAGGTCATCGGTAAGGAAAGTACCTTTGATCTATGGACTGCGCTTACCACGTTGTTCGCTGCACAGTCACAATCTCGGACAACCAATCTGAGGATAGCCATCTCCAACAGTAAAAAAGGCAATATTTCCAGCAACTCCTTCATCGCCAAGATGAAAAGACTTGGAGACGAACTTGCAGCAGCAGGTCGTCCAGTAACCAACTGGGAGATGGTCGACTACATCCTCGCCGGTCTCGATCGGGATTATGATCCCATCGTTGCAGCTGTCGGCGCCATCAAAATCTCCATCACCGTTGATGATCTTTTCTCGTAGATTTCAGCGTTTGATCAAAGGGTGGAGATGTTAGGAGACGGACCCACCGATTTCCGCTCGTCTGCCAATGCCGTGTACAGGGGACATGGCCAGTCCCATGGTAGGGGAGGTCGCGGGCGAGGGAACAGAGGGCGTGGTCGATCTGATTGCGCCCCTCCCTCTCCTTCTTGCAACGGTGGAAGCGGCGGCTATCAGCGCCAGCGACAACGACTACCACCGCAGTAGCAGCAGCATGAGGGAGACTATCCCGAGTGCCAAATATGTGACAAGTATCACGCCGGTGGAGCCAGGGCCTGCTGGCATTGCTATGATGAGGACCATGAAGAGAAGAAGAAGGCCAACCTCATCATCAACACCTACGGGATTGATAGAAATTGGTACGCAGATTCAGGTGCTACCGAACACATCACAGGGGAACTCGACAAGTTGACGATGCGAGAAAGGTATCATGGAGGTGACCAAGTACACACGACAAGTGGAACTGGTATGGATATTACACACATCGACAATTCAATTGTTAAAGCACCCAAAAAATTGCATCTAAATAATGTCTTACATGTTCCCCATGCACCAAAGAATCTCGTCTCTGTTCATCGTTTCACACTTGATAACAATGTTCTCATCATATTCTATCCTTACTCTTTTGTGACTAAGGACTTGGCAACGAGGAGAGTCATCCTTAGAGGGAGATGCGAGGGAGGCCTCTATCCAATCATATCATCATCTTCATCATGGTCCAATAAACAAGCTTGGAGTGTCACCAAACCATCTTCGGCAAAGTGGCACAGACGCTTGGGTCATCCATCTTCAGTTATTGTTCAACATGTCCTTAGTAGAAATAAACTTCCTTATGAGTCTAGTATTGAGTCAGTTTGTGATGCGTGTCAACAAGCAAAAAGTCATCAATTACCATATCCCATATCCACCAGTGTATCCACTGCTCCATTGCAACTTATCTTTTCAGATGTTTGGGGACCAGCCCCCACTTCAGTTGATAGATTTTCTTATTATGTAAGTCTTATTGATGACTATAGCAAGTTTACTTGGATTTATTTGCTAAAGAAGTGATTGATGTCTTTCAAGTTTTTAGCAATTTTTAAAGTCTTGTTGAACGTCAACTGAACTCCAAAATCCTTGCCATGCAAACGGACTGGGGTGTTGAGTATGAGAAACTTAATTCCTTCTCCAAAAGATTGGAATTTCCCATCATGTATTTTGTCCCCATGCTCACCAACAGAACGGTTCTGCTGAACGAAAGCATCGCCATATTGTTGAAGTAGGACTAGCATTGCTAGATCATGCATCTATGCCTCTCAAATTCTGGGACAAAGCCTTTCTCGCTGCAACATGTCTTATCAATATTCGTCCCAGTAAAGTCATAAAATTTGAGAGTCCCATCACTCATCTTTTTGGTATTACTCCAGATTATACATCCCTTCGCATATTTGGTTGTGCATGATGCCAAATCTCCGACCATATAACACACGCAAACTTGTGTTTCGTTCCAAACAATGTATTTTTTTGGGTTATAGTCCTATGGACAAAGGGGTCAAATGTCTTGATGTCTCTACTAGCAGAGTCTACATATTTAGAGATGTTGTCTTTGACGAATCCATTTTCCCTTTCGAGTCACTTCATCCAAATGCCGATGCACTTCTTCTTAAAGAAATTCTTCTTCTTCCGGAGTTTGATCAAGGGGGTGATAACAATTGTACTGACCAATGCGCTAATGTTCCTTCTAGTTCTACTCTTGGTGCTATGCCTGTGCAGGTGCATGAAGAAAACGGAGTTCAAACCGGTCAAAATGATCAAAATCCGGTACAAAACGGGGCTACATTGGATGTGTATGAGGAAGAAGCAGCATGCATGGAACCCGAGGAGGATGTGGCGGCGCCTGCCATGCCTGCGCGCCGATCCATCTTGGATCATGGGCGGAAATCCGCGCGGTATTGTGCACTTGCCAGCCGACATGGAAACCAGGCGTCCCCGGCCCACTCCACGTCCGCGACATCAGCGCACATGCAGGGGGACAGAAGAGAGCGCAGGATCTCCCTCGTTCGCCACGCGCATGCAGGCGATAGGAACACTAGGCTCGGGATCTTTTGTTCCAGGTGACTCTGTTGACCCATGCATCTCTAGTTCGGGCCAAGACACACCAGGGTCTACTGGATCCGGTGCATCACCCCAGTCTGCACACATGGATGGGTCGCCTGGATGTTCTGCCAGCAGCCAGTCTATGTAGTCTTCTGTACAACAGCAACAACAACCTGCTACTACTTCAAGGGTCATGACCCGGCTACAAAAAGGTATTGTAAATCCCAAAATAAGAAGATATGGCACTATACCATATGGCATGCTCTGTGTTTCAGGTGAACCAACAAAGTTGAGTGATGCACTTGGAGATCCTAAATGGAGAAAGGCCATGGATGAAGAGTATAATGCACTCATGAAGAATAAAACATGGCACTTGGTACCAAGTCAGAGAGGTAAAAGTATTATTGACTGCAAGCGGGTCTATATAATTAAAAGAAAAGCAGATGGCTCTATTGATATGTATAAAGCACGTCTAGTTACAAAAGGATTTAAGCAACGGTATGATATTGATTATGAGGATACTTTTAGCCGAGTTGTAAAAGCTGCTACTGTAAGACTAGTTGTTAGGGCATTATTTTTCCCCGGTTGCTTTGGTGATTGATGACAATACGTTTGTGGACTAATCATGTGCATTAAGCTTTTCAAGTTATCTAATATAAGAGCACTATGTGATTGTTTCCCCTCGAGGACGTCACTTTAGACGAATTATTTTCCTTCGTTTCTTTTCGGTGGAATTGAGTCGTGGGGATAACCGTACTATCAAGAGGGGATCCGTTTCGGAAGAGTATGGGTGGAATCATCATGTTCACATTCTCCTTGCACCCTCGCCTTCTTCCTACTTCTTTGGAGTTTTAGTGTTGTGCAAAACAAGGGGTGGTGTGTGCTAAGAGGTAGTACCGCGGCCAGGGCGGTAGTACCGCCTATCGGCGGTAGTGCCGCTGGTACTACCACCCCTATTGTGGTCTCCATTTTTCGTGTCGGGTTTTCGTAAAGGACCATACAGGGGAGCGGTAGTAGGGACGACAGTAGGGCGCGGTAGTACTGCTTATCGGCGTTAGTACCACTCCTACTTCCGCTCCAACTGCCGCTCAGCTCGCTGCCCTCCCCTATTTTCCAACGGCTGTAGGAAGCGGCAGTACCGCCTATCGGCGGTAGTACCGCCCTAGTGCGTGTACTTCTCCTCCCTCAGTCCTGGTTGCCCTATGCCTGCTTGCCACATCGGTAGTATCGCTGTGGCAGCGGTACTACCGCTCCAGCAACGGTAGTACCGCCCAGATGCGGGCTACGGGCTGCATAACAGTTAGATGTGTCCCCCCACTATATAAAGGGGTCTTCTTCTCCAAGAAGACCTACCTCTTCCATCCCCAAACTCCATTATTGCTCCAAGCCCCATTTTCGCCCGATCTCTCTCCCTAGTTAATCAAACTTGTTGATTTTCTAGGGATTGGTTGAGAAGGCCCCGATCTACACTTCCACCAAGAGAAATTTGATTCCACCCACTAATCCCTTGCGGATCTTGTTACTCTTGGGTGTTTGAGCACCCTAGACGGTTGAGGTCACTACGGAGCCATATTACATTGTGGTGAAGCTCTGTGGTGTTGTTGGGAGCCTCCAATTAAGTTGTGGAGATTGCCCCAACCTTGTTTGTAAAGGTTCGGTCGCCGCCTCCAAAGGCACCAATAGTGGAATCACGACATCTCGCATTGTGTGAGGGCCTGAGGAGAATACGGTGGCCCTAGTGGCTTCTTGGGGAGAATTGTGCCTCCACACCGCTCCAACGGAGACGTACTTCCCCTCAAAGGGAAGGAACTTCGGCAACACATCCTCGTCTTCACCGGCTTCACTCTTGGTTATCTCGTACCTTTACTTGTGCAAGCTTATATTGTGTTGCATATCTTGCTTGCTTGTGTGCTTGTTGTTTGTTGCATCATATAGGTTGCTCACCTAGTTGCATATCTAGACAACCTACTTTGATGCAAAGTTTAAATTGGTAAAGAAAAGTTAAAAATTGTTAGTTGCCTATTCACCCCCCCTCTAGTCAACTATATCAATCCTTTCAATTGGTATCAGAACCTCGTCTCTTTATTAAGGACTTTGCCGTCTGAAGAGTATGGTTGACACCGTAGACGGTGGGGAGGAGGACTCTAGTGTGAATCAGGTCTCGTCTACGACCGATGGGGGAACCGCGGTCTCTCGTGAGGAATTCAATGCGGCTTTGAACACATTGAAAACCTCCATGACGACCGAGGTTGAAAGCATGTTTAATAAATTCCTAGAAGGGCTTAAACTATCTATTGCGCCGATGAAAGTGGGTGATCCCACTAACAAGGTGACGGATGCTAACTCCGACAAGGGGGAAGCTACTAGTGAAAAGGCTCCTTCTTCTAGTGGTAAAAATGGCAACGACATCTTTGCCCATGTGGAACCTCCACTTACTTATGGTGGACCGATTCCTTCCACTCATTTGAATCATGTCGGTCCTCCCCCTAAGATTGTAAAAAATGAGAACTTTGATTCTTGGGTTTATCACTTTAAGCGTCATTTGAACCATGTTAATACTAACCTTTGGAGTATCATTGAAGAAGGTTTTTATCCGCATGACTGAAGCCACGGATAATCAATTCAATGAGATAGCTCTCTTCATCATCCAAGATGCAATTCCACCCAAAGATCTTGCTCACCTCCGACCCTTCACCGTGGCCAAAGATGCATGGCGGCATGTTGTTTCTCTCTACAGGGGAAGCGCAAGCATTCAACGCTCCAACTATGAAGTAGTGCAAGATGAAGCCGATGAGTTTGCAATGAAAGAAGATGAAGAACCTCGTGAGCTCTATCGGAGATTAACTTCTCTCGCGGTCTCACTCCGAGATCATGGGAGGAAGGATACAGATGACAATTGGATCAAGCGATTTCTCAAGGCCATGATGCCTTACCACAAGTCCATCTCCTCCGTCATTCGTCAAAGGCCGAACGTTCACACCTTGTCCTCAAGTGAAGTGTTGGATGAGTTTGTGGCTATGAGCATCTTGGACAAGACCGCCAACAATGCGGCGTTACGTTCTCAGAGAGCAAAGAAGCCCAACCTTGCCTTGGAGGCCAAGGTTTGTGTGGAAGAAGAGTATGATGAGGAAGAAGATGAGAGAAACCCCGAAGATACTAAGTATGATTATCATGAACACATGGCTCTTGCTTCAAGGCAGTTTTGGAGCAAGAAGAACACAAGGCCAAACTTCAGCAAGAATAACTCAAGTAGCTTCAAGGGCAAGCAACGTGTGAGAACATGCAATTGTGGCAATGTGAGTCATTTTGTTGCGGAGTGCCCTTACGAGAAGAGGGAAGACAATGGTGGCAAGCTCATCTGAAAAGACAAAGCCAAGTCCTTCCCCAACAAGAACAACTTCACCAAGAAGACTCTGATACGTCTCCAACGTATCTATAATTATTGATTGTTCCATGCTATTATATTACCCCTTTTCGATGTTTATGGGCTTTATTTTACACATTTATATCATTTTTGGGACTAACCTACTAACGGAGGCCCAACCCATATTGCTGTTTTTTTTGCCTATTTCAGTATTTCGAAGAAAAGGAATATCAAACGGAGTCCAAACGGAATGAAACCTTCGGGAGCATGATTTTTGGAACGAACGTGATCCAAAGGACTTGGAGTGCAAGCCAAGAAGCTGCCGAGGCTCCCACGAGATAGGAGGGCGCCCCCCCATAGGGCACGCCCCCTGTCTCATGGGCCCCTCGAGCGGCCACCGACGTACTTCTTCCTCCTATATATACCTACGTACCCCGAAAACATCCAGGAGAAGGAAGAAACACAATTTCCATCACCGTAACCTTTTGTATCCGCGAGATCTCATCTTGGAGCCTTTGCCGGCACTTTGCTGGAGGGGGAATCGACCAAGGAGGGCTTCTAAATCAACATCCTTGCCCCTCCGATGAGTTGTGAGTAGTTTACCACAGACCTACGGGTCCATAGTTATTAGCTAGATGGCTTCTTCTCTCTTTTTGGATCTCAATACAATGTTCTCCCCCTCTCTTGTGGAGATCTATTCGATGTAAACTCTTTTTGCGGTGTGTTTGTCGAGATCCGATGAATTGTGGGTTTATGATCAAGTTTATCTATGAACAATATTTGAATCTTCTCTGAATTCTTTTACGTATGCTTGAGTTATCTTTGCAAGTCTCTTCGAATTATCAGTTTGGTTTGGCCTACTAGATTGATATTTTTTGCCATGGGAGAAGTGCTTAGCTTTGGGTTCAATCTTGCGGCGTCCTTACCCAGTGACAGCAAGGGTTGCAAGGCACATATTGTATTGTTGCCATCGAGGATAACAGGATGGGGTTTATATCATATCGCTTGAGTTTATCCCTCTACATCATGTCATCTTGCTTAAAGCGTTACTCTGTTCCTATGAACTTAATACTCTAGATGCAGGCAGGAGTTGGTCGATGTGTGGAGTAATAGTAGTAGATGCAGGCAGGAGTCGGTCTACTTGTTATGGACGTGATGCCTATATAGATGATCATGCCTAGATAATCTCATAATTATTCGCTTTTCTATCAATTGCTCGACAGTAATTTGTACACCCACCGTAATACTTATGCTATCTTGAGAGAAGCCACTAGTGAAACCTATGGCCCCCGGGTCTATCTCTTATCATATTTGCATTCAATCTACTTTTATTTGCATCTCTACTTTTTGCATCTATATTATAAAATACCAAAAATATATTTATCTTATCATACTATCTTTATTAGATCTCACTTTCGCAAGTGGCCGTGAAGGGATTGACAACCCCTTTATTGCGTTGGTTGTGAGTTCTTTGTTTGTTTGTGTAGGTGCGTGGGACTTTTGAGGATCCTCCTACTGGATTGATACCTTGGTTCTCAAAAACTGAGGGAAATACTTACGCTACTATTGCTGCATCACCCTCTCCTCTTCGAGCAAAACCAACGCAAGCTCAAGACATACCAGACTCCAACTAGAGGGTTGGTGGTTTAGGAAGAATACCATGAGGCCGATGATGATGATGAAGATAGTGAAGCCATGGCCATGGCCTCCGTTGCCATTGCCACAACTCCACGGGTGTCCCTCTTCGACTCACCCAACTAGAACATCACCGCCAAGTGCCTCATGGCTAAAGCCACCAACAAGGTAACCCCCAACATTAAAACCACCATCATTACTAATCCCTCCTTGAGTAATTGCATTGATGAAAGTGAGGGGTCTAATGAGGAATTAAACGAGTTTGAGTCTTTTATGAGTAATCTCAAGGGCAAATCCAAGAAGTACTTCATTGCTCTCTTGGAACAACTTGGTGAAGCCAATGACATGATCGAGGATCATGAAGAAACCATCTCTAAGATGGAAGGTCATAATCGTGACTATGCCGATGAGATATCGGATCTCTCTAATGCCCTTGAGGAAGAGCGTGTTCATCTTTTGGCTCTTGAGGAGTCACACAACAATGACCATGCCAAATTAAAGAAAGATCTTGATCATGCTCTTGTTGTATCTCGTGCGCTAAATTCCGAGAAGGCTAAACTTGGGGTTGGCCATGCTAGACTCAAGGAGGAGTTATATATACTCGAGAAGGCTCACAAGGTCTTGAAGGGTGCTCATGCTAGCCTCAAGGAGTCTCATGATCAACTCCAAGTGAAGCTAACCAAGGAGAAAACCACCTTTCCTCATATGGTATTAACTGATAATGCAAATTCTACTAACCCATGTTGTGAGCATGTGCATATTGTTGAGGAGAATGCCAAGTTGAAAGAACAACTTGAGAGAGGCCTTTTGACATGCATACAAGGTGAGAAGAACCTCAATGACCTTTTGAGCAATCAAAAGGAAGTTGTGGCCAAAGAGGGAGTTGGGTTTGCACCCAATTCCAAGAATAAGAAGAAGAATGTCAAGACCAAACGACCTCCCCCTCTCAAGCAAACTTTTGTGAAGGAGGGAGAGGGTGCTCCAAAGAAGAAGAAGAACAATGTGAAGGGTGGTGATGTCAAAAAGGGCAATGCCACCCCTTCCAACAAAGCCGGCGACTTTAACCCTTCTTATGTGTTGTCCCGTGCTAGTGATGGGCATGTTTATGCTAAATTTGTTGGTTCTCCTTATGAGTAGATTGAATGGTCTATTTGGGTTCCTAATACCCTTGCTACTAACATCAAAGGACCCATTAAAAAATGGGTACCTAAAACCAAGCATTGATCTCTTGTAGGTGTTTGCTTTCGGTGGGGGATCATGGTTGCTCGATCATGGAGCCACAAATCATATGACCGGAAGCAAGGACTTGGTGGTGGACGTGCACAAGATCCCATCTATTCCCACCAACATCGAGTGGGGTGATGCCTCATCTTCTAAGGTATTGGGTCTTGGCAAGGTTGTCATTTCTCATTATCTCACGATCGAGAAAGTCATGCTTGTTGAGTCCCTTGCATACAATCTACTTTTCGTTCGTCAACTTGCACTCATGGGCTTTGCCAAATTCTTGATATTGATACTATGGCCCTCTTGTGGAGTAAGACTCTTAAAGTAGACTTTGTTGGGCATGTCGAGAACGGTCTTTATGAGATTAACTTTTCAGAGCGACCCACTAAGACTGCGACATGCATAATGGATAAAGTTGATGTGGGGTGGCTTTGGCATCGCCGTTTAGCCAACGTCAATATGAGATCTTTGCAAAGTCTTCTCAAGGGGGACCATGTCCGTGGACTAACTAATGTTAGTTTTGCCAAAGATCGTGCTTGCAGTGCTAGTATCGAAGGAAAGCTACATGAGAAGGCCCACTGAGGGAGTCCAGGATTAGGGGGTGTCCGGATGGCCGGACTATGACCTTTGGCCGGACTCCTGGACTATGAAGATAAAAGATTGAAGACTTCGTCCCGTGTCCGGATGGGACTTTACTTGGCGTGGAAGGCAAGCTTGGCGATACGGATATGTAGATCTCCTACCATTTTAACCGACTCTGTGTAACCCTAACCCTCTTCGGTGCCTATATAAACCGGAGGGTTTTAGTCCATAGGACGAACAACAATCATACCATAGGCTAGCTTCTAGGGTTTAGCCTCTCTGATCTCGTGGTAGATCCACTCTTGTACTACCCATATCATCAATATTAATCAAGCGGGAGTAGGGTTTTACCTCCATCGAGAGGGCCCAACCTAGGTAAAAACATCGTGTCCCTTGTCTCCTATTACCATCCGCCTAGACGCACGAGTTCGGGACCCCTACCGAGATCCGCTGGTTTTGACACCGACATTGGTGCTTTCATTGAGAGTTCCTCTGTGTCGTCATCTTTAGGCCCGATGGCTCCTCCGATCATCAACAACGATGCGGTCCAGGGTGAGACTTTTCTCCCCGGACAGATCTTCGTATTCGACGGCTTTGCACTGCGGGCCAATTCGCATGGCCATCTGGAGCAGATTGAAAGCTACGCCCCTGACCATCAGTTCAGATTTGGAAGTTTGTACTACACGGCCGACGTCCGTGGAGACTTGATCTTCGACGGGTTCGAGCCACAGCCAAGCGCGCCGCACTGTCACGATGGGCATGATCTAGCTCTGCCGCCGAACAGTGCTCTAGGGGTCGCACTAGTGTCTGCTCCGACCCTTAGCTCGGAGCCGACTGCGCCGATCGAGGACGGGTGGCTGGACACCGCCTCGGGGGCTGCGATCTCTACAGCGATTGAGCCGTACACCAACCCTGTCCTTTGCGAAGCTCGTGACTCCAAGGCGCCGGACTCCTCACCGGACTCCGAACCTTCCGCGCCCCTGCCAATCGAATCCGATTGGGCGCCGATCATGGAGTTCACCGCCGCGGACATCTTTCGGCACTCGCCCTTTGGCAACATCCTGAATTCACTAAAGTCTCTCTCTTTATCAGGAGAGCCCTGGCCGGACTATGGTCAGGAAGGTTGGGATGCGGACGACGAAGAAATTCAAAGCCCACCCACCACCCACTTCGTAGCCATTGTCGATGATTTAACCGACATGCTCGACTTCGACTCCGAAGACATCAACGGTATGGACGACGATGCAGGAGACGACCAAGAACCAGCGCCTACAGGGCACTGGAAGGCCACCTCGTCATACAACATATACATGGTGGACATCCCAAAAGATGGGAATGGCGATGGAACAACGGAGGATGACCCCTCCAAGAAACAGCCTAAGCGCCGGCGTCAGCGGCGCCGCTCTAAATCCCGCCACAGCAAAAACGGCGGTTCCGGCACGGGAGACAATAACACCAAGGACAGTGCTGAAGACAACCCCCTCCAGCAGGATTCAGTGCAGGAGGATGGAGAAGCCAGCCCTCATGAGAGAGTGGCAGACAGAGAGGTAGAGGACGATAATTATATGCCTCCCTCCGAAGACGAGGCAAGCCTCGACGGCGACGAATTTGTCGTGCCTGAGGATCCCGTCGAACAAGAGCATTTCAAACGCAGGCTTATGGCCACGACAAGCAGCCTCAAGAAAAAGCAGCAACAACTTAGAGCTGACCAAGACTTGCTAGTTGACAGATGGACTGAAGTTCTTGCGACCGAAGAGTATGAACTCGAACGCCCCTCCAAGAGCTACCCAAAACGCAGGCTGCTACCCCGATTAAAGGAGGAAGCACCTAAACCTACATCACCAGCGCATGATACAGCCGACCGGCCGCGACAGAGAGGCCTCTCGGCCCTCCACTCAAGTCGCACCCCGGCGCCGCTCAAAAAGTACCAAGGCACGGGGAAATGCGCCAAACCTACACGATATATTGGAGGACAAGGCAAGGCAAACAAGATCGATCTACGGATCGCGTGGGCGCCTCACTACACGTGACGATAACCGTCATGCCGGATATAGCAAATCTGACCGAGCCGAACATAGCAGACAAAGCTCATTTGAGCTACGTCGTGATATAGCCCAGTACAGGGGCGCCGCACACCCACTATGCTTCACAGATGAAGTAATGGATCATCAAATCCCCGAGGGTTTCAAACCCGTAAACATCGAATCATACAATGGCACAACAGATCCTGCGGTATGGATCGAGGACTACCTCCTTCATATCCACATGGCCCGCGGTGATGATCTACACGCCATCAAATACCTCCCACTCAAGCTTAAAGGACCAGCTCGACATTGGCTTAGCAGCTTGCCAGTGGAGTCAATTGGTTGTTGAGAAGACCTGGAAGCCGCATTCCTCGACAACTTCCAGGGCACCTATGTGCGACCACCAGACGCCGATGACCTAAGCCACATAATTCAGTAGCCAGAGGAATCAGCCAGACAATTCTGGACACGGTTCCTAACCAAGAAAAATCAAATTGTCGACTGTCCGGATGCAAAGGCCCTTGTAGCCTTCAAACATAACATCCGCGACGAGTGGCTTACCCGGCACCTAGGACAGGAAAAGCCGAAATCCATGGCAGCCCTCACAACACTCATGACCCGCTTTTGAGCGAGAGAGGATAGCTGGCTAGCTCGTAGTAACAACATGACCAAGAGCCCTGGTAATTCGGATACCAAGGACAGCAATGGCAGGTCGCGTCGCAACAAGCACAAGCGCCGCATTAACGGCGATAATGCTGAGGATACGACAGTCAACGCCGGATTCAGAGGCTCTAAACCCGGTCAGCGGAAGAAGCCATTCAAAAGGAATAATCCGGGCTCGTCCAATTTGGACCGAATACTCGATCGCTCGTGCGGATATCGGCACTTCGAAAACCAGCCAACCACACCAACAGGGATTGTTGGGTGTTCAAGCAGGCAGGCAAGTTAAATACCGAAAGCAATGACAAGGGGCTGCATAGCGATGACGAGGAGGAGCCCCGGCCGCCGAACAATAGAGGACAGAAGGGCTTCCCCCCACAAGTGCGGACGGTGAACATGATATAAGCAACCCACATACCCAAAAGGGAGCGGAAGCGTCCACTAAGGGACGTATATGCGATGGAGCCAGTCGCCGCAAAGTTCAGTTCGTGGTCCTCCTGCCCGATCACTTTTGATCGAAGGGACCTCCCACTAGCATCCGCCATGGCGGATTCGCCGCATTGGTTCTAGACCCAATCATGACGGATTTCACCTCACCAGAGTCCCGATGGATTCGGCGGCAAAGAGCTCTGAACCTGGTTTATCGGGATACAAGGTCGCAAAATGGGCATAGACCCCTCAAGGATTAAACAAACAAAAACGACCTTTAAAGGCGTCATACCAGGTGTAGAGGCCAACTGTACAGGCTCAGTTACACTTGAAGTGGTCTTCGGATCCCCGGATAACTTCTGAAGCGAGGAATTAATCTTCGACACAATCCCGTTTCGCAGCGGCTATCACGCACTACTCGAACGAAGCGCATTTGCAAAGTTCAACGCGGTGCCGCACTACGCATACCTCAAGCTCAAGATGCTAGGCCCTCGAGGAGTCATTACGGTCAACGGAAACACCGAACGCTCTCTCCGAACGGAGGAGCATATGGCGGCCCTCGCGGCGGAAGTAAAAAGCAACCTCTCAAGGCAATTCTCGAGTCCGGCTATTCAATGTCCGGACACCATCAAGTGCGCCCGGAGTAACCTACAACAAGACCTCCTAGCACGTTCCGAGCACGCGTAGCAATGCGGCCCCAACCCCAGCCCTCGCGAAATTGCGAAACCAGTACTACGCGTACATAATTACGCTCCGGAAATACCATGGGCATAGGGGGAGGGGCACGACTACGGCAGGCCCAGAATGCGGCTCAACCGCACCAGGGGCTGCCGATTGTGTCATTCTTTTTTTCTTACTTTCAGGACTCCGTTCTCAAGAAGCCATGTCCAGCAGTAGAATCGCCGAACACACGATGCAACAGCCAGGGAAGCAGAAACTACGTCGAGTGTCCAGGTGGTCTCTATAACGAGTAGTATACTTGTTTCACATATCATCCCGCAGCTCACCCCTGGAGGGGGACATGTCAAATAGTCCCGTCCATTGCTTATCGCACTATTTGTATCGTTCTGCTTTTACCGCAGCCTTTTTGAATAAACAATACATAGCTTCTGCCTATTATTGCATTCCTTTTTTATCTATATATGTTCACTTATGACATGTTGCATCCTTACACTTTGGTACGGCCAAATACACCAGGGGCTTAAGTACCCCAAAATATGGGGTGATAAGTCCGAACACTTTCACAAGTGTGGCACCCTGAACTTATAGCATTATATGCATCGGCTCCGAATCATGTCTTGGGTCAATAGTTGGGTTTGCCCGGCTCCCATGTTTTGGTACCTTACGTTCCGTTATATCGGCAAAGGTAGCGCTGGGAGAACCACTGCGATTGTGCCCCGGTTGAGCTGGGTTAAGCACCTCAGTAGAGAAAGCTAAAACTGACCGTCATGATAGGGCGAGAGCCGGTCGCTGTTCGAGATGTTTTTGAGTCCCTAAAGACTTATGCCGCTTAGAGGGAGGAGTCGGCTTTGTCCGGCCCGGGCGTGGATAGCGCCCCGAACTCGGTCTTCCGAATACTAGGGGCTTCGTCGAAATTTAAAATTATAGAATTCTATGGCTAAGTGAGAGTGTTCAAGCATTATAGTCCGGTTGCCTCGTTTGTTGCGTTGAGCGCCTCCCTCGAAGGACCCAAGAATGGGAAAAAGAGCGCTCAAGTTTATCCTGAACACCCCAGCACTCGTGGCATGGGGGCAGAAGCCGACGACTCACCATCTCTCAAATTTAATAAACGGCCGCACAGAAGGTAATATTTTAAATTCACAAGTGTTGCTTAGCGCATATGAACAACTTTTCAGCGTACAGGATAACAAATGCGAGTTTACTCAAAAATTACATCTTTGGAGCATTCACCCGCTATAAGGCGGGCACCCTTCAGGACGCCCTCATAATACATCTCGGGCTTGCGGTACTCCCTGCCCGGCGGTGGTCTGTCCGTCAGAAGCTTCTCAGCGTCCATCTTACCCCAGTGCACTTTAGCACGGGCAAGGGCCCTACGGGCACCTTCGATGCTGAGCGGGCGCTGACGACTTCAATCCATGGACAAAGTCCACCAGCCACCTCACCAGCCAAAGTAGCTCCTGTGCATGGCTTCCTTAGGCCACACCGAACTATGAGGCCCTTCATGGCCTGTTCGGCCACCTTATGGAGCTCGACCAGCTGCTTTAGCTGGTCGCTCAAAAGGGCACGGGTGTCCGCCCTCGATATTGAGACCGAACACCTTCTCCGTCGAGCTCCCTCCTCGGCTCGATAGAACGCGCAGCATCGTATACACTGCTGCAGGCAGATCTGCGAATGCTCTGGAGAGCTCGGATTCGGGTAAGTAACAAGTAATTCACTTTCACGTGCTGCTTTGCATAAAGAATGCCTTACCGCCGCTATCTTCTTCATCGCTTCAATTTCTGGAGGGCTTTTGGGCTTCGCATTAGCGGCTTTAGGCGCTCTCAAGGGCCGAGGCGAGCTCGGACTCTCGAGTCTTTGAGTCACGCTCCAAACTCTCGTGTTTTTCCACGAGAGCCTGGAGCTCTTGCCGCACCTCCGCCACCCGCGCCTCCTGCTTCTCTCGCTCGGTGTGCTCCGCAGCTGCATTGCTTTTGGCCTTGGACACCGCTTCCTTCAGGGTCGCCACCTCGTTTGTGGCCCCTGCAATACTCACGTTATTTCTATCTTTTTTGCAACCACATCTTTTATATACTTCCATAAGGTATTACTTACCTTCCTTGTCCTCGAGCTGCTTTTTGGCAAGGCCGAGCTCATTCTCGGACTGCTTGAGGCTCTGCTTCAATGCATTGACCTCCATGATCGGTCTGGCAGAGGTCAAGAGCGCAGCCTGCATTCCCCATATTGACATACTTATGTTAGACTCCTGCGTACATCTTTTTAGATCCTCGCCTCGGCTTTTCTTTCCGAACACCAAACCGAGCATCAGGGCCACCGTCTATGCGGTAATATTTTTACATATCTTAAATACATACCTCAAAGCTTTGTTAGAAGGTTGGCACAGGCTTGATCAGCCCGCTCTGGCGGATGAACTTTCGGATCACCACACTCATAACGATGCGGTGCTCCTCGTCGATGGAGGCGCCGTTAAGCGCCTCAAAGAAATTATCCGTGCCTCCGGTTGGGCGGAGGTCACGGTGTCGCAGTCTTGCCCTTCTTATGAAGGGCGCTGCCGGACTCCGGAACCACTGAAGGTTCCGGTGCAGAGTCCGGCCCAGGCCGGACTTAGAGCCCTTTGGGGTTTTATCCCCCTTGCGCCTGGAGTCCGGGAGGTTGCCTTGCGGCGCCTCCTGGACCACCTCCTCCTGGCTGGGCCCCTTTTGGGACCCCACCTCGGCGTCATCCGCAGCGTGAGGAGAGGAGGCCGCCGGAAGTGAGGTGCTATTCACGTCCGACGAATCCAGGGAGCCGCTTGTTGAAGCGTCGAGCCCGTCCTTGGGTGGGCTGTAGGGTTATATTCGGCGTTAGGAGATTCTGTGCGACAAACGAAACGCCATGTGTTATACTGGTATCCGGACACTTATGATGTCACCAGGGGCTTAGCCCTCGGTGGCCACTCCTCTTCGCCGTCGTCGGCATTGGTGGAGTAGTCCGGAGGAAGAGTCCTTCCCTTCTTGGACCCTCCGACCTCCCCAGTTGGGGCGGCCTTCCTTTTCTTCTCTCCCCCCCGCTAGGGGAGAGGCCTCTTTTTCCTCCTCGTCTTCGTGGGAGGAGTCCACCTCGGAGTCATCGGACGATGAGTCCGACAACACCTGGCGCCGGGAACTCCTTTGAGTTCCCGTGGCCTTCTTCTTGGCCTTCTTCTCCGGCACCACGTGAGGTGCCGGAACCAGCAGCCCCGTCAATCGGGCGTCCGCTGGGTCTTCTGGCAAGGGAGCCCAACAGTCAACCTGCCCGGACGTCTTCTGCCAATCCTGTCAAAGGCAAGGGAGTTCAGATCCCGCAGAGAGTCAAACTATGGAAAATAAGAGTCCCGTAAAGGGTAAAGTAGCTTACCTCGCTGGCTTGACGCTGCGAGCAGAATCCGCGATCTTCGGTAGTAGATGCAGGAGCCTCGGCGTCCTTGAACAGTACCTTCCAGGCATCTTCGTACGTAGTTTCGAAGAGCCTGCTCAAGGTTTGGTGCTGTGCCTGATCAAACTCCCACAAGATGAAGGCCCGTTGTTGGCACGGGAGGATCCGGCGGATGAGCATGACCTGGACTACGTTGACAAGCTTGAGCTTCTTGTTCACCAGGTTTTGGACGCAGGTTTGGAGTCCGGTCAGCTCTTCCGAATTACCCCACGTCAGGCCCGTCTCCTTCCAGGAGGTGAGCCGTGTAGGGAAGCTAGATCAGAATTCGGGGGCCGCTACCCATTTAGGGTCACACGACTCGGTGATGTAGAACCACCCCGATTGCCACCCCTTTATGGTCTCCACGAAGGAGCCCTCGAGCCATAGGACGTTGGCCATCTTGCCCACCATGGCACCTCCGCACTCCGCTTGGCGGCCGCCCACTATCTTTGGCTTGACATTGAAGGTCTTCAGCCATAAGCCAAAGTGGGGCTGGATGCAGAGGAAGGCCTCGCACATGACGATGAACGCCGAGATGTTGAGGATGAAATTCGGGGCCAGATTGTGGAAATCCAGGCCGTAGTAGAACATGAGCCCCCGGACAAATGGGTGAAGTGGAAAACCTAGTCCGCGGAGGAATTGGAATAGGAACACCACCCTCTCATGGGGCCTGGGGGTGGGGATAAGCTGCCCCTTGTCGGGGAGCCAATGCGCGATGTCACTGGACAAGTATCCGGCCTTCCGCAGCTTTTTTATGTGCCCCTCCGTGACGGAGGAGACCATCCACTTGCCTCCCGCTTCGGACATGGCTGGGGAAGGTTGAGGCGAGATGTGCGGACTTGGGCGCTGGAGCTCGAGTGCGTGGAAATGGATGAGCAAAGGAGGAAGAAGGCATAGGTAAAAGGTGGATCCTTATCCCCTTATATGAACGGACGAAGCTATGCCTCCCCACCAGCCTGATAAAACTCGCTTATCTCCCAAGCGCTGTAATCAATGGTGCGGTTGGGTTACCCACGCCCGTATTGATGAGAATCCCAGAATAAGGGGACACGATCTCTGCTTTGACAAGACGTGCCAAGGAAACCGCCTCGCTAAACGCGCTGAGGTGGGACAGTAAAAACGATTCGAATAAAGGCTTGGTCATGGTGTGATGTCACGCCATGGAATACGTCAGGAGATTGAACTTGTGTAAATATTATTCTCTCTACGGTGGTATGTGGAACTTATTTTGCAGAGCCGGACACTATCCTTGTGTTCAAAATCTTCTATGAAGTATTTGGAGGAGGAACCCGCCTTGCAATGCCGAAGATAATTTGCGCGCCGGACTCGTCGTCATTGAAGCCTGGTTCAGGGGCTACTGAGGGAGTCCTGGATTAGGGGGTGTCCGGATGGCCGGACTATGACCTTTGGCCGGACTCCTGGACTATGAAGATACAAGATTGAAGACTTCGTCCCGTGTCCGGATGGGACTTTCCTTGCCGTGGAAGGCAAGCTTGGCGATACAGATATGTAGATCTCCTACCATTGTAACCGACTCTGTGTAACCCTAACCCTCTTCGGTGCCTATATAAACCAGAGGGTTTTAGTCTATAGGACGAACAACAATCATACCATAGGCTAGCTTCTAGGGTTTAGCCTCTCTGATCTCGTGGTAGATCCACTCTTGTACTACCCATATCATCAATATTAATCAAGCAGGAGTAGGGTTTTACCTCCATCGAGAGGGCCCGAACCTGGGTAAAAACATTGTGTCCCTTGTCTCCTTTTACCATCCGCCTAGACGCACAGTTCGGGACCCCCTACCCGAGATCCGCCGGTTTTGACACCGACACTCACCCTCCCACAACTATCATCTACTCAAACAGACCCTTGGAGCTCCTTCACATGGATCTCTTTGGGCCTCCATCCTTTGATAGTCTTGGGGGTAGAAAGTATTGCTTGGTGATTGTTTATGATTATTCAAGATATACTTGGGTATATTTCTTCAAGAGTAAGAGTGAGACCCAACAAACCGTCATCGATTTTGCAAATGAAGCTTAACATCAGCATGATGCAACGATCTTGACAATAAGGAGTGACAACGGCACCGAGTTCAAGAACTACACCTTGGATGAGTTTCTTAGTGATGAAGGGATCAAGCATCAATTTTCTGCACCATACACCCCTCAACAAAATGGTGTCGCGGAGAGGAAGAACCAGACGTTGATGGATGCGGCAAGGACCATGATGGCGGAGTTCAAGTCTCCTTACAACTTTTGGGCCGAAGCCATCAACACAGCATGTCATGCATCCAATCGGCTCTATCTCCACAAAGGCTTGAACAAGACTCCCTATGAAATACTCACCGGTAACAAGCCCAACCTCAAGTACTTCCGGGTGTTTGGGTGTAAGTGTTTCATTCTCAAGAAAGGTGTTCGTTTGTCTAAATTTGAGGCTAGAGCTCATGAGGGCATATTTGTCGGTTATGCTACAAACTCTCATCCTTACCGTGTCCTCGAGAAGTCCACGGGACTCATTGAGGAGACGTGTAACGTGGAGTTTGCCGAAAATAACAGCTCCCAAGTGGAGCAAAGTGGTCCTTGTGATGTAGGTGACGAAATTCCTCCGCAAGCCATAAGAAGAATGGGTGTTGGTCATATCCTACCCATTGAGGAATCCCTTGTGGATGAAGGAGAAGGACAATGCTCCACTCAAGTTGAGCCATCACCGACCCAAGACCCACACACTTCCGAAGAACAAAGTAAAGTCCCTCAACCACGTGAACAAGATCAAGGGCAAGATCAACCTCAAGATGGTGGTACGCCACCAAGTGATTCCCAAGGTCAAGTTCTCCCTGTTGAGCAAGTTCAAGATCAAGAGCAAACTCAAGATCAAGAACAAGCTCAAGACGACGCTCAAGATGATCAAGTTACCCCTCCTCTTTCCTCATCCGAGGAGGAATTAGAGCGTCGTGCCGTGAAGATCGCTTCCAAGCTCACAACCAAAGGTCATCTCATGGAGAATGTGGTTGGAAGCCTAAGAAAGGGGGTAAGCACTCGTAGACAATTAGCAAACTATTGTGAACATCACGCATTTGTTTCTTGTGTCGAACCCCAAAAGGTCTATGAGGCACTCGAGGATCCGGATTGGCTCAATGCCATGCATGAATAACTCAACAACTTCGAGCACAACCAAGTGTGGAAATTAGTGCCAAGGCTAACCGGGAATCATAATGTCATTGGAACCAAGTGGATATTCAAGAACAAGCAAGATGCTCATGGAATCATTGTCGCAACAAGGCTTGTTTAGTGGCACAAGGCTACTCCCAAGTCAAGGGTATCGACTACGGTGAAACCTTTCCTCCCGTTGCTCGCCTTGAATCCTTTTGTTTGTTGATTGCTTACGCTTCTCATCATAATTTCAAGTTGCAACAAATGGATGTGAAGAGTGCTTTTCTTAATGGTCCCATTAATGAGTTGGTGTATGTCAAACAACCCCCGGGGTTCGAGGATCCCTCTTTCCCCGATAAAAAATGTGTACCAACTCAACAAGGCACTCTATGGCCTTAAACAAGCCCCACATGCGTGGTATGAGCATCTTACTGAGGTGTTACAAAATTGTGGGTTCGAAATTGGGAAAATCGACCCCACTCTTTTTACTAAGAAGGTCAAAGGGGAGTTGTTTGTGTGCCAACTATATGTTGATGATATTATCTTTGGTTCCCCTAACAAAGCTTTCAATGAGGAATTTGCCGCTCTCATGACCTCAAAGTTCAAGATGTCCATGACGGGAGAGTTGAAGTTATTTCTCGGGTTCGAAATCAAGCAAAGAAGAGAAGGAACCTTCATCAACCAAGCCAAATATGCTCAAGACATGCTCAAGAGATTCAAGCTAAGTGATGTCAAGCCGGCCTCCACTCCAATGCCTGTCAAATGCCAACTTGACATTGATCCCAATGGTAAAGCGGTGGATCAAAAGGTATATTGCTCCATGATTGGATCCTTGCTTTACCTTTGTGCATCTAGACCGGATATCATGTTGAGTGTGGGAATTTGTGCACGGTTTCAAGCCACACCTAAGGAAAGCCACTTTGTGGCGGTCAAGCGAATCTTTCGATATTTGGCTCATACCCCAAACTTTGGCTTATGGTACCCAAGAGGAGCCAACTTTGATCTTTTGGGCTATACAGACTCAGATTGGGCGGGAGACAAAGTGGATAGGAAGTCCACCTCCGGAGGGTGCCAATTGATTGGTTACTCCTTAGTGAGTTGGTCTTCTAAGAAGCAAAGTTGTGTGTCTCTCTCGTCCACCGAAGCGGAGTATGTGGCTGCCGGTAGTTGTTGTGCTCAACTTTTATGGATGAGGCAAACTTTGAAGGATTACGGTGTCACTTGTGACGAAGTGCCTCTTTGGTGTGACAATGAAAGTGCCATCAAGATCTCTCTCAACCCAATGCAACACTTCAAGACGAAGTATATTGAGATTCGGTATCACTTCATCCGGTATCACATTAGGCGAGGGGAGATCAAGCTCAAGTATGTCAACACTCATGATAACCTTGCAGATATTTTCACGAAGCCCTTGGATGAAGCAAGATTTTGCGAGTTAAGGCATGAGCTAAATATCATTGATTCGAGCAATGTGGTTTGAACTCTTTGCACACCCCACCACACTCTTCATGATGTCTTGTTTAGGTGGTGGCATGGACATAGGGGGAGTGTTGTTCTCTCAATGAACTCTCCCTCCCCCCATTATGCATAAGTTGATCAAGTCTTTCACATTAGCCATTTTTGATGGTACATGTGCTTCAAAGACGAGCTTTGGTCATTGGCCCAAGGATAATTCTTCGCGGCGCCATACCATTTGCTCAAACATAGGTGGTCTCGACCACCGCCCTCTCTTCTCGAGAGTTTGTCTGTGTGTTGTTTCTTGTTGCCTGTGATTCTCTCTTTTGAGTAGTTGTGTTTTGGTGTGTCCGTGTTCGGGTTTGTCTTAGCTTGTCTTGTCTTGTGTGGTCTTTCTTTTTTTCGCTAGTCGTGCGTAAGCCATCGTTTCTTGTTCCTGCTTTGGGGCGCTTGAGCGGTATTACTGTGTCAGCAGAGTGGTACTACCGCTTACAAAGCGGTACTACCGCCCTGTCGACACGGTACTGCCGTGGAGTGGTTCACTGGGCGCGTTGTGCTTCAGATCTGCACCACAGTGGTACTACCGCGCCTTGTGCGGTACTACCGCTTAGGGCTGGGCGTGTGGGGTATGTATCGGGCAGGGGGAGTTTATCCCCCATACCCATTTAGTTTGCCCCATCCCCTCGTCCTCTCCTCTCTCAGGAGACTCTCCAAGCACCGGAGGTCCGCCGCCGGGCCGCCGGATCCAGGTCGTCTCCCTCGATTCCATCCGGTGGAATCCTTCCCCACCCTCTCCTCTTGCCTTGGATGCCGGTATTGCCTCCATTCTTCTCTCCCTTGGTTCTCTTTCTTGAGTCTAGGTTTTGGGCTATACTCATTGCATCCCTCGATTTAGTTGTTGAATCGAGGCTTAGGAAGGAGTTGGGAGACTCCTAGACTAGGTTGTTTGACGATTAGGTATTGAAATATGGTCTTTTGCATCTCTGGTAGTATTGGATCTTGCCGTGGCAGGTGTCAGCCCGCTGACAACCGCTCCCGAGCGGTACTACCGTGGTATCCTAGCGGTACTACCGCTTATAAGCGGTACTACCGCCGCGAGATGCCAATGCCCATAAGTCCCTACCTAATTGTCATGTTTTGTGTTTGTCTTTCCTTGTCTTATGCTTCTCTTACTCTTGTGGTTTGTGTGTGTGTGTGTGTGTGTGTGTTTTCAGGTGGTAGTAGCTCCTGGCATCAGGCTCGCCGCAAGAATCTAGACCGTGCAACAGGTTCCAAGTGCTATCACTCTTCGTATGCAACTGAGTTTGCTGCTACTGCTGTTGCGGGTGGCTCGTCTGAGCCGCCAAAATGCAAGGCCAAGGTCCCAACGTCGAAGAGCTCCGCTGGGCGCAAGCCTGCTAATGAGATGTCTGCAATGGAGTTCTGTACCAAGAGGAAGCACAATCCCTACCATGTGGATCAGGAGCCTGCTCTTCAGGGACGTCCGTTTTGGAATAGGTTTCAACAGACGACGACCATGTGGATCCTCTTGAAGCAAAAGAAGAACTTGTATGTGAAGGTCAAGTCTGTCGATCTCTCACACATGGAGCAGGACCGGCCATACTTTGGGAATGCTCTGCAGAGGTGTGAGGAGTTGGACATCAAGAGGATCATTACCTTCAACAAAGACTTTGATGCCGAGCTCGTGGCCCAGTTCTTTGCCACCGTTCACTTTGGGCATGATCAGGCCCGTACTCTGTCTTGGATGACCAATGGTCATCGTCTGTTCGCACCATGGAAGGACTTCATGGTCAGCTTGTCGTACAATGATGAGGGTGCCCAGACCCCACTTGCGTTTCGCCCTCACAAGGAGATTGCCGCTACTCACAAGGAAAAGCTTTGGCCCTATTCTACCAGGAAGGTGTCTGAGACCGGGAAGGTTACTTATGAGCTCTGGCCCTTTCTAGACATCATGTATCGGATCTTCCGGAACACCCTGTTTCCTCGGATTGGCAACTTGGATCAGGTGTACTCTTACCTAGTCGACATGCTTCTATTCTGTCAAGAACAGCAGGGCTCTCAGCAGGTGCTGGATGTGTCACATGTGATGTGGTCTAAGCTTCACTCTGCTATCAAGGAGCGCAAATGCATCATCTATGGACCCTATCTTATGGAGCTTATCGAGGTCACTTGGGCAGCCAAGTTTCCAGATGAGGAGCTTGTCACAGACAACATGGTTTCTCATGACACTATCGAGTTGCGTCAGAAGGAGAAGTGGAGTACGTCTACTCCGGCACCTCCAGTGTAGGAGACTGTCTTATCTGATGAAGATGATGAGGATGATGATGGGCCAGAGTATGTGCCCCCATCTGAGGAGCCCTCTTGGGCGAAGAAACTCAAGGAGAAGATGAAGCGTATGTTCTGCTTTCAGGCCAAGGGCTAGTACAAGGCTCACAAGGAGGCCAAGATGGCTCGTCATCGTGACAAGGCCATTATGAGACAGGTTGGCCTTGAGGTTGCAGACGGCTCTGAGGAGCGGATCATTGATGAGGAGTCTTGGATCAGAGTGCACTGCCCGTGGTCTAAAACTGAGGAGGACACTAGAGTTCACGCTTCTCCCCGTGCTGCAGAGGTCTCTGAGGAGGAGGAGGAGGAGAAGCACGACTAGTGATGCCATGGAGACCTACTACCATCGTTTGTTGTGTCGTCCCTTTTCCTTTGATGTCTTGCTGCCAAGAGGAGAGATTTAGGGGTTTGCTTTGGGTCTTGTGTTTGCGTGTTCGTGTTCGTTCGTGTCTCATGTTTGTTGTGTTCGTTCGGTTTTGTTCACCTTCTTTCGGTTGTGAGTCAGACCATATGGTGTAAGACTGATAACCCACAAGTGTAGGGGATCGCAACAGCTTTCAAGGGTAAAGTATTCAACCCAAATTTATTGATTCGACACAAGGGGAGCCAAAGAATATTCTTAAGTATTAGCAGTTGAGTTGTCAATTCAACCACACCTGGATAACATAGTATCTGCAGCAAAGTATTTATTAGCAAAGTAGTATGATAGTAATGGTAACAGTGGCAAGAGTAAAGATAGCAGTTTTGTAGTAATTGTAACAGTAGCAACGGAAAAGTAAATAAGCGAAGCACCATATGTGAAAAGCTCGTAGGCATTGGATCAGTGATGGATAATTATGTCGGATGCGATTCCTCATGTAATAGCTATAACATAGGGTGACACAGAACTAGCTCTAGTTCATCAATGTAATGTAGGCATGTATTCCGAATATTGTCATACGTGCTTATGGAAAAGAACTTGCATGACATCTTTTGTCCTACCCTCCCGTGGCAGCGGGGTCCTAGTCGAAACTAAGGGATATTAAGGCCTCCTTTTAATAGAGTACCGAACCAAAGCATTAACACACAGTGAATACATGAACTCCTCAAACTACGGTCATCACCGAGAAGTATCCCAATTATTGTCACTTCGGGGTTGTCGGATCATAACACATAATAGGTGACTATAGACTTGCAAGATAGGATCAAGAACTCACATATATTCGTGAAAACATAATAGGTTCAGATCCGAAATCATGGCACTCGGGCCCTAGTGACAAGCATTAAGCATAGCAAAGTCATAGCAACATCAATCTCAGAACATAGTGGATACTAGGGATCAAACCCTAACAAAACTAACTTGATTACATGGTAAATCTCATCCAACCCATCACTTTCCACTAAGCCTACGATGGAATTACTCACGAACGGCGGAGAGCATCATGAAACTGGTTATGGAGGATGGTTGATGATGACGACGGCGACGAATCCCCCTCTCCGGAGCCCCGAACGGACTCCAGATCAGCCCTCCCGAGAGAGATTAGGGCTTGACAACGGCTCCATATCGTAAAACGCGGTGAAACTTTCTCTCTGATTTTTTTCTCCGCGAAACAGAATATATGGAGTTGGAGTTGAGGTCGGTGGAGCATCAGGGGGCCCACGAGACAGGGGGACGCACCCAGGGGGATAGGGTGCGCCCCCCACCCTCGTGGATAGGGTGTGGCCCCCCTGGCATTGATTCTTTCGCCAGTATTTTTATATTTTCCAAAAGTTATCTCCTTGGATTTTCAGGTCATTCCGAGAACTTTTGTTTTCTGCACAATAAACAACACCATGGCAGTTCTGCTGAAAACAGCATCAGTCTGGGTTAGTTTCATTCGATGCAAGTTAGAGTCCGAAACAAGGGCGAAAGTGTTTGGAAAAGTAGATACGTTGGAGACGTATCAACTCCCCCAAGGTTAAACCTTTGCTTGTCCTCAAGCAATTCAGTTGATAAACTGAAAGTGATAAAGAAAAACTTTTACAAACTCTATTTGCTCTTGTTGTTGTAAACATGTAAAGCCGGCATTCAAGTTTTCAGCAAAGATTATGAACTAACCATATTCACAATAACACTTAGGTCTCATATTTACTCATATCAATGGCATAATCAACTAGCAAGCAATAATAATAAACCTCGGATGACAACACTTTCTCAAAACAATCATAATATGATATAACAAGATGGTATCTCGCTAGCCCTTTCTGAGACCGCAAAACATAAATGCCGAGCACCTTTAAATATCAAGGACTGACTAAACATTGTAATTCATGGTAAAAGAGATCCAGTCAAGTCATACCCAATATAAACTAATAGTAATGAATGCAAATGGCAGTGTGCTCTCTAGCGGGTGCTTTTTAATAAGAAGGTGATGACTCAACATAAAAGTAAATAGATAGGCCCTTCACAGAGGAAAGCAGGGATTTGTAGAGATGCCAGAGCTCGATTTTAAAATAGAGATGAATAACATTTTGAGCGGCATACTTTCACTGTCAACACAACAACTATGAGATGGCGATATCTTCCATGATACATACATTATAGGCGGTTCCAAAACAGAATGGTAAAAGTTTATACTCCCCACCACCAACAAGCATCAATCCATGGCTTGCTCGAAACAACGAGTGCCTCCAACTAACAACAACCCTGGGGAGTTTGTTTAATTATTTTGATTTGCTTTGATCTTTTGATCATGGGACTGGGCATCCCGGTTACCAGCCATTTTCTCGTGAATGAGGAGTGGAGTCCACTCCTCTTGAGAATAACCCACCTAGCATGGAAGATACATACATCCCTAGTTGAAACATGAGCTGCTCGAGCATACAAAAAGAATTTCATTTGAAGGTTTGGAGTTTAGAACATACAAATTTACTTGGAACGGCAGGTAGATACCGCATATAGGAAGATATGGTGGACTCATATGGAATAACTTTGGGGTTTATGGAGTTTGGATGCACAAGCAGATTCTGCTTTATGCAGTGAAGGCTAGCAAAAGACTGGGAAGCGACCAACTGAGAGAGCGACAACAGTCATGACCATGCATTAAAATTAATCTACACCAGGTGCAAGCATGAGTAGGATATAATCCACCATGAACATAAATATCGTGAAGGCTATGTTGATTTGTTTCAACTACATGTGTGAACATGTGCCAAGTCAAGTCACTCGAATCATTCAAAGGAGGATACCATCCCAATACCACATCACAATTATTTTAATAGCATGTTGGCACGCAAGGTAAACCATTATAAGCTCCTAGCTAATTAAGCATGGCATAAGCAACTATAATCTCTAAATGTCATTGCAAACATGTTTATTCATAATTGGCTGAATCAGGAACGATGAACTCATCATATTTACAAAAACAAGAGAGGTCGAGTTCATACCAACTTCTCTCATCTCAATCAGTCCATCATATATCGTCATTATTGCCTTTCACTTGCACGACCGAACGGTGTGTATAATAATAATAGTGCACGTGCATTGGACTAAGCTGGAATCTGCAAGCATTCAATTCAAGAGAGAAGACAAAGTAATATGGGCTCTATGTTAAATCAACAGTCATGCATATGAGAGCCACTAAACATTTTCAATATAGTCTTCTACTCTCGACCCACAAAAGAAAGAAAATAAATAAAACTATTTACACGGGAAAGCTCCCAACAAGTAAAAGAAGAATGAGAAATCTTTTAGGGTTTTCATTTTAGTTACTACTACAAGCATGGAAATTAAACTGACTAATTTTTTTTGGTTTTTCCTTAAGGTTTATCAAACACACAAGAAGAAAGCTAGAAAAAGAAATTAAACTAACATGGATAATTGATACGTCTCCAACGTATCTATAATTTTTGATTGTTCCATGCTATTATATTACCCCTTTTGGATGTTTATGGGCTTTATTTTACACATTTATATCATTTTTGGGACTAACCTTCTAAACGGAGGCCCAGACCGTATTGCTGTTTTTTTTGCCTATTTCAGTATTTCAAAGAAAAGGAATATCAAACGGAGTCCAAACGGAATGAAACCTTCGGGATCATGATTTTTGGAACGAACGTGATCCAAAGGACTTGGAGTGCAAGCCAAGAAGCTGCCGAGGCTCCCACGAGATAGGAGGCCGCCCCCCTATAGGGCGCGCCCCCTGTCTCGTGGGCCCCTCGGGCGTCCACCGACGTACTTCTTCCTCCTATATATACCTACGTACCCTGAAAACATCCAGGAGAAGGACGAAACACAATTTCCACCACCGTAACCTTCTGTATCCGCGAGATCCCATCTTGGAGCCTTCGCCGGTGCTCTGCCGGAGGGGGAATCGACCAAGGAGGGCTTCTACATCAACATCCTTGCCCCTCCGATGAGTTGTGAGTAGTTTACCACATACCTACGGGTCCATAATTATTAACTAGATGGCTTCTTCTCTCTTTTTGGATGTCAATACAATGTTCACCCCCTCTCTTGTGGAGATCTATTCGATGTAAACACTTTTTGCGGTGTGTTTGTCGAGATCCGATGAATTGTGGGTTTATGATCAAGTTTATCTATGAATAATATTTGAATCTTCTCTGAATTCTTTTATGTATGATTGAGTTAGCTTTGCAAGTCTCTTCGAATTATCAGTTTGGTTTGGCCTACTAGATTGATCTTTCTTGCCATGGGAGAAGTGCTTAGCTTTGGGTTCAATCTTGTGGTGTCCATACCCAGTGACAAAAAGGGTTGCAAGGCACGTATTGTATTGTTGCCATCGAGGATAAAAAGATGGGGTTTATATTATATTGCTTGAGTTTATCCCTTTATATCATGTCATCTTGCTTAATGCGTTACTCTGTTCTTTGTGAACTAAATACTCTAGATGCAGGCAGGAGTCGGTCGATGTGTGGAGTAATAGTAGTAGATGCAGGCAGGAGTCGGTCTACTTGTTGCGGACGTGATGCCTATATACATGATCATGCCTAGATAATCTCATAATTATTCTCTTTTCTATCAATTGCTCGACAGTAATTTGTTCACCCACCGTAATACTTATGCTATCTTGAGAGAAGCCACTAGTGAAACCTATGACCCCCGGGTCTATCTCTTATCATATTTGCTTCCAATCTACTTTTATTTGTATCTTTACTTTTTGCATCTATATTATAAAATACCAAAAATATATTTATCTTATCTTACTATCTTTATTAGATCTCACTTTCGCAAGTGGCCGTGAAGGGATTGACAACCCCTTTATTGCGTTGGTTGCGAGTTCTTTGTTTGTTTGTGTAGGTGCGTGGGACTTTTGAGGAGCCTCCTACTGGATTGATACCTTGGTTCTCAAAAACTGAGGGAAATACTTACACTACTTTGCTGCATCACCCTTTGCTCTTCAAGGAAAACCAACACAAGCTCAAGACGTAGCAATAATACAATGAAAGAGCATGAGCACCGACAACTAGAATAGTGTGTGAACATGAATGTAAAGTCGGTGAGAAATACGTACTCCCCCAAGCTTAGGCTTTTGGCCTAAGTTGGTCTATTGCCAAGGAAAGCCTGGCTGATATCCGAAGTTATAACTGGGGTCGTACTGAGATGCAGCAGCAAATGCATCCTGAGCAGCGGCATATTGGCGAGCCGCCTCCGCTCTCCCCTCGTGTTTAGCTGCCTCCTCCCTGGTAACAACATATCTTCATTTTGCCTGGTAATCAAAAAGGGCAGGAGCAGGGAGAGTAACATGGACAGAGCTACGTCTGTCAAAGATTAGTCGATACTGGAGGAATTGTTCATTCCTCAAAAGAAAACGATGTTTGACCATCGCGTCATAATCTAAATAAGCAGGAAGCAACTCCATATCCTACTCTCGTGGGGCTATACCAAGATCATTAGCTACACGAGTCGCATAAATCCCTCCAAATAAATCTCCAGATATACCATTATTATGCAACCTACGTGCAACTATTTTCCCCAAGTTATAATCTTTATTACCTAACATAGCACTCTTGAGGACACAAAGATCAGGGACACACATGTGACATGCTTCATATTTGCCGTTAATGCATCTACCAATGAAAAGAGCAAAATAATGTATAGCAGGAAAATGAATGCTCCCTATGGTAGCTTGTGCTATATCCCTAGATTCTCCCACAGTAATACTAGCAAGAAAGTCTTTATATTCAGATCTGTGGGGTTCATGAACATTGCCCCATCAAGGAGTTTGCAAGCAGTTGTAAAATCTTCTAAGTCCATGGTATAAGATTGATCATAAATATCAAACAGGACACTCTGAGAATTACGCGAAGATGTATATTTAAACCTTCTTACAAATGAATCAGTCAATTGGTAGTACTGAGGAAACTTATCTTGTAAGAAGCCCTTAAGATCGGCGTTACGCACATATACGTCAAATTCATCCTTAATGCCTGCTTTGACCATAAACTCTTCTGATGGCCACTCACAAGCTCACACTTCTGTGTCACTTGGTGGTTCATCATCTTGCTCACGCATAGCATGCCTAGGTCCTCTCTTTGTTGAGGAACCACCTTGGTACATTCCAAATAAAAGTGAATCAAACTAAACAAGATTGGTAGCAACTACTCCTACAAGTGCCTAGAGCCTATATTATGCATTAGAATTACTTGGGACCTCATAAATTTGACATGCAAGCTCAAGAACAGGGTCACCTATGCAGCAAAAATTTGCAAAGAATAAAGCACTAGAACAAAAACTAATTTGATCAATGGAGGAGTCACATACCAAGCAACAATCTCCCAAAGCAGTTTTGTGAATGGAGCTTTGAGCAAGGATATCAAAAATCGCAGCAAAATGAGTTACAACTCGTGCTTGAGCTGGATGGGGATTTTTTTGGGAGGAAGATGGAGTGTGTGGGTGCAGGAATAAGTGGAGGGGGCCACCGTGGGCCCACGAGACAGGGGCCGCGCCTAGGGGGTGTGGGCGCGCCCTCCACCCTCG
The DNA here is from genome assembly GCA_021437245.1 of Aegilops speltoides. Taxonomy (NCBI): domain Eukaryota; kingdom Viridiplantae; phylum Streptophyta; class Magnoliopsida; order Poales; family Poaceae; genus Aegilops; species Aegilops speltoides. The sequence continues at coordinate 571,849,657 of CM038143.1, forward strand.
TGGCTAGGTGCTTGCCCCCCTGCAGTATTCTCAGTGCCTAAAATCCTCAAATATTCCATAAAAATCATACTAAATTTGCAGGGAATTTGGAGCTCTTTTATTTTTGGGATATTTTTTATTGCACGGATAATTCAGAAAATAGACGGATAATACTATTGTTGCTTTATTTATTCTAAATAACAGAAAGTAAAAAAGAGGGTACAGAAGGTTGTGCCTTCTAGTTTCATCCATCTCATGATCATCAAAATGAATCCACTAACAAGGTTGATCAAGTCTTATTAACAAACTCATTCCGAATAACACGGAACCGAAGAAATTTCGAATAACACTAGGTTACCTCAATGGGGATATGAATATCCCCAACAATAAGAATATCATATTTTTTCTTGACAGTGGGAAGAGGAAATTCAAAACCTCCAATAATGATAGTTGGAACTTTTCCAATAGAATTGATGCTATGAACTTGAGGTTGTTTCCTCGGAAAGTGTACCGTATGCTCATTACCATTAACATGAAAAGTGACATTGCCTTTGTTGCAATGAATAACAGCCCCTGCAGTATTCAAAAAGGGTCTACCAAGGATAATCGACATACTATCGTCCTCGGGAATATCAAGAATAACAAAGTCCATTAAGATAGTGACATTTGCAACCACAACAGGCACATCCTCACAAATACCGACAGGTATAGCAGTTGATTTATCGGCCATTTGCAAAGATATTTCAGTAGGTGTCAACTTATTCAATTCAAGTCTACGATATAAAGAGAGAGGCATAACACTAACACCGGCTCCAAGATCACATAAAGCAGTTTTAACATAATTTCTTTTAATGGGGCATGGTTGAAGGAAATATGCCCTAGAGGCAATAATAAAGTTATTATTTATTTCCTTATTTCATGATAAATGTTTATCATTCATGCTAGAATTGTATTAACCGGAAACATGATACATGTGTGAATGCATAGACAAAACAAGATGTCACTAGTATGCCTCTACTAGACTAGCTTGTTAATCAAAGATGGTTATGTTTCCTAACCATGAACAAAGGAGTTGTTATTTGATTAATGAGGTCACATCATTGGTAGAATGATCTGATTGACATGACCCATTCCCTTAGCTTAGCACGCGATCGTTTAGTATGTTGCTACTGCTTTTATCCATGACTTATACATGTTCCTGTAACTATGAGATTATGCAACTCCGTTTACGGAGGAACACTTTGGTGCTACCAAACGTCACAACGAATCGGGTGATTATAAAGGAGTACTACAGGTGTCTCCAAAGGCGATGTTGGGTTGGCGTATTCGAGATTAGGTTTTGTCACTCCGATAGTCGGAGAGGTATCTCTGGGCCCTCTCGGTAATGCACATCATCAAGCCTTGCAAGCACTACAACTAATGAGTTAGTTGTGAGATGATGTATTACGAACGAGTAAAGAGACTTGCGGTAACGAGATTGAACTAGGTATTGGATACCGACGATCGAATCTCGGGCAAGTAACGCATCGATGACAAAGGGAACAACGTATGTTGTTATGCGGTCCGACCGATAAAGATCTTCGTAGAATATGTAGGAACCAATATGGGCATCCAGGTCCCGCTATTGGTTATTGACCGTGAATGGTTCCAGGTCATGTCTACATTGTTCTCGAACCGTAGGGTCCGCACGCTTAAGGTTTCGATGGCGATGTTATTATGAGTTTATGTATTTTGATGTACCGAAGGAGTTCGAGTCCCGGATGTGATCACGGACATGACGAGGAGTCTCGGAATGGTCGAGACATAAAGATTGATATATTGGAAGCCTATGTTTGGAGTTCGGAATGGTTCGGGCGGCGAATTTACTGAGAATACCGGAGGTTACCGAACCCCGGGAGGTAAATGGGCCTCGATGGGCCCTAGTGGAAAGGAGGAGGGCAGCCCAAGCCTGGCCTCCCCCCTTCCCTAGTCCTACTAGGACTAGGAGAAGGGGCCGCCCCTCTCTCTCTTTCCCCTCCGGAATCCTAGTCCAACTAGGATTGGGGAATCCTACTCCCGAGGGAGTAGGACTCCCAGCATGCGCCCTCCTTGGCCGCCCCCCTCCCCCTGGCTCCTTTATATACGGGGCAGGGGGCACCTTGAACACACAAGTTGATCGTGAGATCGTTCCTTAGCCGTGTCGGTGCCCCCTCCACCATATTCCACCTCGGTTATACCGTCACGTAGCTTAAGCGAAGCCTGCGCCGGTGAAACATCAAGATCGTCACCACGCCGTCGTCTTGTGGAACTCTCCTCGACACTCGGCTGGATCGAGTACGAGGGACGTCATCGAGCTGTACGTGTGTCAAGAACTGGGCGCGGAGTAACGGCGCGGATCGGTCGGATCGCGAGGAGAACGTCGACTACTTCCTCTACGTTGTGATCGCTTCCGCCGGGTCTACAAGGGTATGTAGACAACACTCTCCCCTCTCGTTGCTATACATCACCATGATCTTGCGTGTGCGTAGGAAAATTTTTGAAATTACTCGTTCCCCAACAAAGGTATTAGAGCCTAGGTTTTTCTATGGTTTGATGTTTTGCACGAGTAGAACACAAGTGAGTTGTGGGCGATACAAGTCATACTACCTACCAGCATGTCATACTTTGGTTCAGCGGTATTGTGAGATGAAGCGGCCCAGACCGACATTACGCGTCGCTTCGCGAGACTGGTTTCACCGCTGTGAGCACTCGTTGCTTAAAGGTGACCGGTGGGTGCTGTCTCTCTCACTTTAGTTGAACCGAGTGTGGCTCGCCCGGTCCTTGAGAAGGTTAAACGGAGTCTATTTGACGAAATATCGTTGTGGTTTTGATGCGTGGGTGAGACTGGTTCTTGCTTAAGCCCGTAGCAGCCACGTAAAATTTGCAACAACAAAGTAGAGGACGTCTAACTTGTTTTTGCAGGGCATGTTGTGATGTGATATGGTCAAGACGTGATGCTATATTTTATTGTATGAGATGATCATGTTTTGTAACCGGTTATCGGCAATGGCAGGAGCCATATGGTTGTCGCTTATTGTATGCAATGCAATCGCCTGTAATGCTTTACTTTATCACTAAGCGGTAGCGATAGTCGTAGTAGCATAAGTTTGGCAAGACGACAACGATGCTGCGATGGAGATCAAGGTGTCGCGCCGGTGACGATGGTGATCATGGTGGTGCTGCAAGATGGAGATCGTGAAGCACAAGATGATGATGACCATATCATATCACTTATATTGATTTGCATGTGATGTTTATCCTTTTATGCATCTTATCTTGCTTTGATTGACGGTAGCATTATAAGATGATCTCTCACTAAATAATCAAGAAGTGTTCTCCCCGAGTATGCACCGTTGCCAAGGTTCGTCGTGCCCGCACACCACGTGATGATCGGGTGTGATAAGCTCTCACGTCCATCTACAACGGGTGCAAGCCAGTTTTGCACACGCAGAATACTCGGGTTATACTTGACGAGCCTAGCATATGCAGATATGGCCTCGAACACGGAGACCGAAAGGTCGGCGTGAATCATATAGTAGATATGATCAACATAAGATGTTCACCATTGAAAACTACTCCATTTCACGTGATGATCGGTTATGGTTTAGTTGATTTGGATCACGTGATCACTTAGATGACTAGAGAGATGTTTTTCTAAGTGGGAGTTCTTAAGTAATATGATTAATTGAACTTAAATTTATCATGAACTTAGTACTGATAGTATCTTGCTTGTTTATGTTTGATTGTAGATAGATGGCTCGTCTTTGTTGTTCCGTTGAATTTTAATGCGTTCCTTGAGAAAGCAAAGTTGAAAGATGATGGTAGCAATTACACGGACTGGGTCCGTAACGAGGATCATCCTCATTGCTGCACGTAAGAGCTACGTCTGGATGCACCGCTAGGTGACAGAACTCTTCTTTGAGCAACGCCGGATGTTATGAGCGTCTGGCGAGCAAAGCGATGACTACTCTATAGTTCGATGTGCCATGCTTTACGGCTTAGAACCGGGACTTCAACGACGTTTTGAGCGTCATGGAGCATATGAGATGTTCCAGAGTTGAAGTTAATATTCCAACAGAATGCCCGGATTGAGAGATATGAAGTCTCCAATAAGTTCTATAGCTGTAAGATGGAGGAGAACAGTTACATTAGTGAGCATATACTCGTAATGTCTGGGTACTACAATCACTTGACACAATTGGGAGTTAATCTTCCGGATGATTGTGTCATTGATGAATTCTCAATCACCGCCACCAAGCTACAAAGGCTTCGTGATGAACTATAATATGCAAGGGTTAGTGAAAACTATACCGAGCTCTTCGCAATGCTAAAGGCTGGAGGTAGAAATCAAGAAGGAGCATCAAGTGTTGATGGTCAATAAGACCACTAGTTTCAAGAAGAAAGGCAAAGGGAAGAAGAAGGAATCTCAAGAAGAACAGCAAGCAAGTTGCTGCTCAGAGAAGAAACCCAAGTCTGGCCCTAAACCTGAAACTGAGTGCTTCTACTTGCAAGCGATCGTCCTTTGAGCGGAACTGCCCCAAGTATTTGGCGGATAAGAAGGATGGCAAGGTGAACAAAGGTATATGTGATATACATGTTATTGATGTGTACCTTACTAGAGCTCGCAGAGCACTGGTATTTGATACTGGTTCTGTTGCTAATATTTGCAACTCAAAGCAGGGACTACGGATTGCTTAACTCGGCAAAGGACGAGGTGACGATCGGCGTGGAAATGGTTCCAAAGTCGATGTGATCGCGGTCGACGCTACCTCTACATCTACCTTCGGATTAGTTTTAGACCTAAATAATTGTTATTTGGTGCTGCGTTGAGCATGAACATTATATCTGGATCTTGTTTGATGCGAGACGGTTATTCATTTAAATCGAGAGAATAATGGTTGTTCTATTTATATGAGTAATATCTTTTATGGTCATGCACCCTTGAGGAGTGGTCTATTTCTTATGAATCTCGATAGTAGTGATACACATATTCATAATGTTGAAACCAAAAGATGCAGAGTTGATAATGAAAGTGCAACTTATTTGTGGCACTCGCCGTTTAGGTCATATCGGTGTAAAACGCATGAAGAAACTCCATCTTGATGGACTTTTGGAGTCACTTGATTATGAATCACTTGGCACTTGCGAACCGTGCCTCATGGGCAAGATGACTAGAACACCGTTCTCGGTACTATGGAGAGAGCAACAGATTTGTTGGAAATCATACATACGATGTATGTGGTCCGATGAATGTTGAGGCTCGTGGCGGATATCGTTATTTTCTCACCTTCACAGATGACTTAAGCGGATATGGGTATATCTACTTAATGAAACATAAGTCTGAAACGTTTGAAAAGTTCAAAGAATTTCAGAGTGAAGTTGAAAATCATCGTAACAAGAAAATTAAGTTTCTACGATCGATCGTGGAGGTGAATATTTGAGTTACGAGTTTGGTCTACATTTGAAACAATGTGGAATAGTTTAAGAACTCACGCCACCCGAACACCACAGCGAAATGGTGTGTCCGAACGTCGTAATCGTACTTTACTAGATATGGTACGATCTATGATGTCTCTTACAGATTTACCGCTATCGTTTTGGGGTTATGCTCTAGAGACAGCCGCATTCACACTGAATAGAACACCGTCGAAATCCGTTGAGACGACACCTTATGAACTATGGTTTAACAAGAAACCAAAGTTGTCGTTTCTTAAAGTTTGGGGATGCGATGCTTATGTGAAAAAGCTTCAACCTGATAAGCTCGAACCCAAATCGGAGAAATGTGTCTTCATAGGATACCCAAAGGAGACAGTTGGGTACACCTTCTATCACAGATCCGAAGGCAAAACATTCGTTGCTAAGAATGGATCCTTTCTAGAGAAGGAGTTTCTCTCGAAGGAAGTGAGTGGGAGGAAAGTGGAACTTGATGAGGTAATAGTACCTTCTCCCTTACTTGAAAGTAGTTCGTCGCGAAACCAGTTTACGAGTCACTGCGCCAAGTAGTGAGGAAGTTGATGATGTTGATCATGAAACTTCAGATCAAGTTACCGCAGAACCTCGTAGATCAACGAGTAAGATCCGCACTGAGTGGTGCGGTAATCCTGTTCGGAAGTCATGCTACTAGATCATGATGAACCTACGAACTATGAAGAAGCGATGGTGAGCCCAGATTCCAAAAGTGGCTTGAAGCCATGAAATCTGAGATGGGATCCATGTATGAAAACAAAGTGTGGACTTTGGTTGACTTGCCCGAGGGTAGGCAAGCAATAGAAAACAAGTGGATCTTCAAGAAGAAGACCGACGCGACGGTAATGTTATCGTCTATAAAGCTCGACTTGTCGCAAAAGGTTTCGACAAGTTCAAGGGATTGACTACGATGAGACCTTCTCACCCGTGGCGATGCTTAAGTCCGTCCGAATCATGTTAGCAATTGCCGCATTTTATGATTATGAAATTTGGCAAATGGATGTAAAGACGCATTCTGAATGGATTTACGGAAGAAGAGTTGTATATGATGCAACCGAAGGTTTTATCGATCCAAAAGGAGCTAACAAAGTGTGCAAGCTCCAATGATCCATATATGGACTGGTGCAAGCATCTCGGAGTTGGAATAAACGCTTTGATAGTGTGATCAAAGCATTTGGGTTTGTACAGACTTTTGGAGAAGCCTGTATTTACAAGAAAGTGAGTGGGAGCTCTGTAGCATTTCTGATATTATATGTGGATGACATATTGCTGATCGGAAATGATATAGAATTTCTGGATAGCATAAAGGGATACTTGAATAAGAGTTTTTCAATGAAAGACCTCGGTGAAGCTGCTTACATATTGGGCATTAAGATCTATAGAGATAGATCAAGACGCTTAATTGGACTTTCACAAAGCACATACCTTGACAAAGTTTTGAAGAAGTTCAAAATGGATCAAGCAAAGAAAGGGTTCTTGCTGTGTTACAAGGTGTGAAGTTGAGTCGACTCAATGCCCGACCACCGCAGAAGATAGAGAGAAATGAAAGATGTTCCCTATGCTTCAGCCATAGGCTCTATCATGTATGCAATGCTGTGTACCAGACCTGATGTGTGCCTTGCTATAAGCCTAGCAGGGAGGTACCAAAGTAATCCAGGAGTGGATCACTGGACAGCGGTCAAGAACATCCTGAAATACCTGAAAAGGACTAAGGATATGTTTCAGATATGGAGGTGACAAAGAGCTCATCGTAAACGGCAGTTACGTTGATGCAAGCTTTGACACTGATCCGGACGATTCTAAATCGCAGACCGGATACGTATTTACACTAAACGGAGGAGCTGTCAGTTGGTGCAGTTCTAAACAAAGCGTCGTAGCGGGATCTACATGTGAAGCGGAATACATAGCAGCTTCGGAAGCAGCTAATGAAGGAGTCTGGATGAAGGAGTTCATATCCGATCTAGGTGTCATACCTAGTGCATCGGGTCCAATGAAAATCTTCTGTGACAATACTGGAGCAATTGCCTTAGCAAAGGAATCCAGATTTCACAAGAGGACCAAGCACATCAAGAGACGCTTCAATTCCATCCGGACTTAGTCCAGATCGAGACATAGAGATTTGCAAGATACATACGGATCTGAATGTTGCGCACCGTTGACTAAGCCTCTTCCACGAGCAAAACATGATCAGCACCAAGACTCCATGGGTGTTAGAATCATTACTATGTAATCTAGATTATTGACTCTAGTGCAAGTGGGAGATGAAGGAAATATGCCCTAGAGGCAATAATAAAGTTATTATTTATTTCCTTATTTCATGATAAATGTTTATCATTCATGCTAGAATTGTATTAACCGGAAACATGATACATGTGTGAATGCATAGACAAAACAAGATGTCACTAGTATGCCTCTACTAGACTAGCTTGTTAATCAAAGATGGTTATGTTTCCTAACCATGAACAAAGGAGTTGTTATTTGATTAATGAGGTCACATCATTGGTAGAATGATCCGATTGACATGACCCATTCCTTAGCTTAGCACACGATCGCTTAGTATGTTGCTACTGCTTTTATCCATGACTTATACATGTTCCTGTAACTATGAGATTATGCAACTCCGTTTACGGAGGAACACTTTGGTGCTACCAAACGTCACAACGAATCGGGTGATTATAAAGGAGTACTACAGTGTCTCCAAAGGCGATGTTGGGTTGGCGTATTTCGAGATTAGGTTTTGTCACTCCGATAGTCGGAGAGGTATCTCTGGCCCTCTCGGTAATGCACATCACTGAAGCCTTGCAAGCACTACAACTAATGAGTTAGTTGTGAGATGATGTATTACGGAACGAGTAAAGAGACTTGCCGGTAACGAGATTGAACTAGGTATTGGATACCGACGATCGAATCTCGGGCAAGTAACGCATACCGATGACAAAGGAACAACGTATGTTGTTATGCGGTCCGACCGATAAAGATCTTCGTAGAATATGTAGGAACCAATATGGGCATCCAGGTCCCGCTATTGGTTATTGACCGTGAATGGTTCCAGGTCATGTCTACATTGTTCTCGAACCGTAGGGTCCGCACGCTTAAGGTTTCGATGATGCTTATTATGAGTTTATGTATTTTGATGTACCAAGGAGTTCGAGTCCGGATGTGATCACGGACATGACGAGGAGTCTCGGAATGGTCGAGACATAAAGATTGATATATTGGAAGCCTATGTTTGGAGTTCGAATGGTTCCAAGGCAACGGAATTTATCGAGTACCGGAGGTTACTGGAACCCCGGGAGGTAAATGGGCCTCGATGGGCCCTAGTGGAAAGGAGGAGGGCAGCCCAAGCTGGCGCGCCTCCCCTTCCCTAGTCCTACTAGGACTAGGAGAAGGGGCCGGCCCCCTCTCTCTCTTTCCCCCCTCCGGAATCCTAGTCCAACTAGGATTGGGGGAATCCTACTCCCAGAGGGAGTAGGACTCCCAGGGCGCGCCCTCCTTGGCCGCCGGCCCCCTCCCCCCTGGCTCCTTTATATACGGGGGCAGGGGGGCACCTTGGAACACACAAGTTGATCGTGAGATCGTTCCTTAGCCGTGTGCGGTGCCCCCCTCCACCATATTCCACCTCGGTTATACCGTCGCGTAGCTTAGGCGAAGCCCTGCGCCGGTGAAACATCAAGATCGTCACCACGCCGTCGTGCTGACGGAACTCTCCCTCGACACTCGGCTGGATCGGAGTACGAGGGACGTCATCGAGCTGTACGTGTGTCAAGAACTCGGGCGCCGGAGTAACGGCGCCGGATCGGTCGGATCGCGAGGAGAACGTCGACTACTTCCTCTACGTTGTGATCGCTTCGCCGGGTCTACAAGGGTATGTAGACAACACTCTCCCCTCTCGTTGCTATACATCACCATGATCTTGCGTGTGCGTAGGAAAATTTTTGAAATTACTACGTTCCCCAACAATGGTATAGTTGGTACCCCTGGATCTCCAAGTTTCTTTAATTTGGTATTCCACCCTTTAAGGTATAATTAGCAAGCATGGTGGAAATTTCAGCTTCCGGTATCTTTCTTTTATTTGTAATGATATCCTTCATATATTTAGCATAAGGATTTAAATTAAGCATATTGGTTAAGCGCATACGTAAGAAAATAGGTCTAATCATTTCAGCAAAGCGCTCAAAATCCTCATCATCCTTTGTCTTGGATGGTTTAGGAGGAAAGGGCATGGGTTTCTGAACCCATGGTTCTCTTTCTCTGTCGTGCTTCCTAGCAACAAACTCTCTCTTATCATAACGTTGATTCTTTGATTGTGGGTTATCAAGATCAACAGCAGGTTCAATCTCTACATCATTATTTTTGCTAGGTTGAGCATCAACATGAACATTATCATTAACATTATCACTAGGTTCATGTTCATCACCTGATTGTGTTTCAGCATTAGAAATAGAAATATCATTGGGATTCTCAGGTGTGTCTATAACAGGTTCACTAGAAGAATGCAAAGTCCTATTGTTTTTCTTTTTCTTCTTTTTGGAAGAACTAGGTGCCTCTAAATTATTTCTCTGAGAATCCTGCTTGATTCTCTTAGGGTGGCCTTCAGGATACAAAGGTTCCTGAGTCATTCTACCAGTTCTAGTAGCCACTCTAACCGCAAAGTCATGTTTATTATTTAATTCATCAAGCAAATCACTTTGAGCTTTAAGTACTTGCTCAACTTGAGTGGTAACCATAGAAGCATATTTGCTAATGAGTTTAAGTTCACTTTTAACTCTAGCCATATAATCACTCAAGCGTCCTATCTCGAAAGCATTATTCTTTAATTCTCTACCAACATAAGCATTAAAACTTTCTTGTCTAGCCATAAAGTCATCAAATTCATCTAAGCATGGGCTATGAAATTTAGTAGACGGGATTTCAACTTTATCATATCTATAGAGAGAATTTACCTTTATTACCTGTGTCGGGTTATCAAGACAATGTATTTCTTCAACAGGAGGTATATTAAGATCATGTATTTCTTCAATAGGAGGTAAATTCTTACATCTTCATCTTTAATACCTTTTTTATTCATTGATTTCTTTGCCTCTTGCATGTCTTTAGGACTGAGAAATAGAACGCCCCTCTTCTTCGGAGTTGGTTTAGGAATAGGCTCAGGAGTTGGCTCAATTGGCTTAGGAATTGGCTCAGGAAGAGTCCAATTATTTTCATTAGTCAACATATTATTCAATAATAATTCAGCTTGGTCGACTGTTCTTTCCCTAAAAACAAAACCAGCACAACTATCCAAGTAGTCCTTGGAAGCATCGGTTAGTCCATTATAAAAGATATCAAGTATTTCATTTTTCTTAAGAGGATGATCAGGCAAAGCATTAAGTAATGGAGAAGCCTCCCCCAAGCTTGTGGGACACTCTCTTCTTTGATTTGCACAAAATTATATATTCCCCGCAAGGCAGCTTGATTCTTATGAGCAGGAAAATATTTAGCAGAGAAGTAATAAATCATATCCTGGGGACTACACACACAACCAGGATCAAGAGAATTAAACCAAGTTTTAGCATCACCCTTTAATGAGAATGGAAATATCTTAAGGATATAATAATAGCAAGACTTCTCATCATTAGTAAACAGGGTGGCTATATCATTTAACTTGGTAAGATGTGCCACAACAGTTTCAGATTCATAGCCATAAAAAGGATCAGATTCAACCAAAGTAATAATCTCAGGATCAACAGAGAATTCATAATCCTTATCAGTAACACAGATGGTGAAGTAGCAAAAGCGGGGTCATGTTTCATTCTAGCATTAAGATATTGCTGCTTCCATTTAGCTAATAACTTCTTAAGATCATATCTATCTTTGCAAGCAAAAATAACTCTAGCAGCTTCTTCATCCATAACATAACCCTCAGGAACAACATGCAATTCATAATCAGGGGGAGAACTTTCATCATCACTATCATCAATAATATCATCATTAATAATTTCATTCTCTCTAACCCTAGCAAGTTGTTCATCAAGAAATTAACCTAATGGCAAAGTAGTATCACACACAGAAGTAGTTTCATCATAAGTATCATGCATAGCGTATGGCATCATCAATAACATGCACATATCGAATTCATAGCAAGAGCGAGGTTTAGGTGTCGCAAGCTTACTCAAAATAGAAGGAGAATCTAGTGCAGAGCTAGATGGTAGTTCCTTACCTCCCCTCGTAATTGAGGGGAAAATCTTAGTTCTTTCGTCTTTCAAGTTCCTCATAGTGATCAACAGATATAAATCCCAAGTGACTCAAAGTATAGAGCTATGCTCCCCGACAACGGTGCTAGAAATTAGTCTTGATAACCCACAGGTGTAGGGGATCGCAACAGCTTTCGAGGGTAAAGTATTCAACCCAAATTTATTGATTCAACACAAGGGGAGCCAAAGAATATTCATAAGTATTAGAAGTTGAGTTGGCAATTCAACCACACCTGGATAACTTAGTATCTGCAGCAAAGTATTTAGTAGCAAAGTAGTATGATAGTAATGGTAACAGTGGCAAAAGTAAAGATAGCAGTTTTGTAGTAATTGTAATAGTAGCAACGGAGAAGTAAATAAGCGAAGCACAATATGTGAAAAGCTCGTCGGCATTGGATCAGTGATGGATAATTATATTGGATGCGATTTCTCATGTAATAGCTATAACATAGGGTGACACAGAACTAGCTCCAGTTCATCAATGTAATGTAGGCATGTATTCCGAATATAGTCATACATGCTTATGGAAAAGAACTTGCATGACACCTTTTGTCCTACCCTCCCGTGGCAGCGGGGTCCTAGTCGAAACTAAGGGATATTAAGGCCTCCTTTTAATAGAGTACCGGACCAAAGCATTAACACATAGTGAATACATGAACTCCTCAAACTACGGTCATCACCGAGAAGTATCCCGATTATTGTCACTTCGGGGTTGTCGGATCATAACACATAATAGGTGACTATAGACTTGCAAGATAGGATCAAGAACTCACATATATTCGTGAAAACATAATAGGTTTAGATCTGAAATCATGGCACTTGGGCCCTAGTGACAAGCATTAAGCATAGCAAAGTCATAGCAACATCAATCTCAGAACATAGTGGATACTAGGGATCAAACCCTAACAAAACTAACTTGATTACATGGTAAATCTCATCCAACCCATCTGAAAGCACATTTGCTCCCTGGGTGGTTTTGGTAATTAATGACAACATACTTTGTGGTTGGACTAATGCTTTTATCAAGTATGTTTCAGGAAGTTCAATCACATTGGCATGGCAAAAGGACTGAAGAGGTGGACCCCTCAAAATGCTAAGGCAAGCATTGGCAAAAGCTCAAGACTCCATTTATGGTTTAGTGATCCAAGATCACATTGAGTCCATAGGAAAGCCAATACTATTAAAAGGGGATGAGGTTATGATGATGATCTGGTTGCTCAAGTGCTTAGTGATACATCTCCTAAACTATCAGCAACTTTCACTGCCATATACACTCATAAGTAATCTCGGTCCCACCGATACTCCAAACTCAGTCACACCGAGATGAACCACCTCAGCCATAAAGCCAAACCCTAGAAAACTCGGATTTTCCGATACTGAACTCGGTCTCACCGAAACTTGAGTTGCCAAGCTTCTGTAACCTTCTGTTATCAAATCGGTGTCACCGAGATGATGAAGTCGGTCCCACCGAGATTGGCAAGCTCTTGTCTTTGCACGAATCGGACTAACCAAGATTGTATTTTCGGTCCCACCGAAAATCCCAACGTTCACATGATTTGAACTTTCGGTCTCACCGAGTTATCAACTTCGGTCCCACCGAGATTGGTCAAATGTGTGTAACGGTTGGATTTTGTGTGGAGGCTATAAATACACCTCCACCCCCTCTTCATTCGTGGAGAGAGCCATCAGAAAGAACTACCACTCCTACCTTACATTTCTGAGAAGAGAACTACCTACCCTTGTGTTGAGATCAAGTTGCTCCACTCCCACCATATGAAGCTTGATCTCTAGCCTTCCCAAGTTGCTTTCCACTCAATCCTTTCTTCCACCACAGCCAAATCAGTGAGGAGAGTTGAGTGTTGGGGAGATTATCATTTGAAGCACAAGAGCAAGGAGTTCATCATCATCAACACCATCTATTACCTTTTGGAGGGTGGTGCCTCCTAGATTGGTTAGGTGTCGCTTGGGAGCCTCCGTCGAGATGTGGAGTTGAACCAAGAAGTTTGTAAGGGCAAGGAGATCGCCTACTTCGTGAAGATCTACCCCGAGTAAGGCTAGCTCTCCGTGGGCGTAGGCCATGATGGAATAGACAAGGTTGCTTCTTCGTGGACCCTTCGTGGGTGGAGCCCTCCGTGGACTCTCGCAGCCGTTACCCTCCGTGGGTTGAAGTCTCCATCAACGTGGAAGTACGATAGCACCACCTATCGGAACCACGAGAAAAATCACCGCGTCTCCAAATTGCGTTTGATCTTCTCCACTTCTCTTTACTACTTGTGCAATTTACTTTCCGCTACCCATACTCTAGAATTGCATGTGTAGTGTGCTACTTGACTTGTGTGTTATGCAAAATCTGCCAAAATCTGTCCTTGATAAAAGACAGAATTTTTATCTTGTCGAGTAGTCTAATCACCCCCTCTAGACACTCTCACCTTCTTGATCCTACAATTGGTATCGAGCATTGGTCTCCATTGCTTTGGTTTACACACCATTGGAGGAAGATGGGCGTGTCTCACGTTTGGGAGTGTTAGCCATAGAGTGTCTATTCTTAATGGAGTGTCCTATAACTCATGGAGGATTGAAATGCTTATTATCTTTAAGACATACAATTTGCGAAAATATGTTGAGACCCCATATGTGCCTCCATTTGACCCCTTGCACCCTACCATGGATGAAGAGCTTGATTTGCTTCGTAACCTTAGAACTGTAAATCTTATCATTAGAGGGTTACCCGATAACTTGCTTAAGCTCATTACAAACTTTGAGTGCGCCTATGCTATGTGGAAGTTCTTGGAAGAACTTTATCCGGACTACTCTTTGAGAGGTCTTGATGAAATTCTATACAAGACTATTGAATTTGATATGATGCGCCCCAATGATCCCAACTTTGATAAATGCTTCTTTGAGCTTCGTGATCTTATGAAAAAGAAGTGTGATCCCGGTCTTATCAATGTTCTAATTAGAAATGCTCTTGTATTGCATTCCGATGATTATTGTCACATTGACAAAACTAATGCAAGTTGTTATCAAATTGACCTAGGTATTCATGATGAACAATCTATGGGTCAATATGATGATGAGTATGAGCATGATGATGATTACTCCGATTCGGACACCGAGCTAGACAAGATCATGAAGAGTCTCAATCTGATGGCGAATCTGAGAGACTACATATCCGGTGGAAAAGAGTGGATTCTTGATAGTGGATGCACCGATCACATGACCGGAGACAAAGGCATGTTTAGAGAGCTTGCAAAGAACGATGGTCCACGCAAGTATGTGACTTTTGGAGACAACTCCAAGGTAAGGTACTTGGCCTTGGTAAGGTGGCCATATCTCATGATAGCTCTATTCAAAATGTCATGCTTGTAGAATCACTTGGATACAATTTACTTTCCGTGTCTAGATTAGCTGACTTTGGATTCAATGTGCTATTCACCGAAGTAGATTGCCAAGTCTTTCGTCGTGACAATCATAACATGGCATTTACCGGTATCCGTAGAGGTGATCTATATATTGTTGATTTCACTAAGAAAGCCCAACCTAGAGCTTGCTTCATTGCTAAATCCGCTAAAGGTTGGTTATGGCATAGAAGGATTGGACATGTTGGTATGCGTAATCTAGACAAGCTAATCAAAGGTGATCATATTCTTGGCGTTAAAGATGTTCACTTTGACAAAGATAGACTTTGTAGTGCTTGTCGGCAGGAAAACAAGTAGGTGGAAGTCATCCGTGAAGAACATCATGACCACAAGGAGACCGCTTGAGCTTCTTCATATGGATCTCTTCGTCCCAATGCTTACAAAAGCCTTGGTGGTAACTCCTTTGGTCTAGTTATAGTTGATGATTATTCCAGATTTACGGGTATTTTTCCTTGATGACAAATCGCAGGTTCAGAGAATCTTCAAAACCTTTGCGAAAAGGCCCAAAATCAATTTGAGGTGAAGATCAAGAAAGTTCGGAGTGACAATGGAGCGGAGTTCAAGAACGCCAATGTAGACTCTTTTCTCGATGAGGAAGGGATTCTACATGAGTTCTCGACTACGTACACTCCTCAACAAAATGGAGTTGTTGAGAGGAAGAACCGAACAGCTCATAGAGATGGCAAGAACGATGCTTGATGAATACAAGACACGAAGCACTTTTGGGGGAAGCCGTCGAGACAGCTTGTCATGCTATCAACAGGCTTTATCTTCATAAGCTCCTCGGCAAGACATCATACGAGCTCCTCACCGTAACAAACCCCAAGTGGGATACTTTCGTGTCTTTGGTTGAAATGCTATATCCTTGATAAGCATCGTCGGTCTAAATTTGCTCCTAAAACTCATGAAGGCTTTTTTCTTGGTTATGGATCAAACTCCCACACCTACCATGTCTACAATAATTTCACCCGAAAGGTTGAAGAGACGGTAGATGTGAAGTTTGATGAATCTAATGGCTCGCAAGTAGAGCAAATGCCTATTGATATAGGAGACAAGGACCCATCGGAAGCCATCCAAGATTTATCTATTGGAAAAATCCGTCCCATGGAAGTGAAGGAGAGTACCTCATCTACATATGTGGAGCCCCCTACCTCACGGCAAGATGAACCTCAAGGCAACATGGAGGCCTCCACAAGTGGAACTCACCAAGATGAGGAAGTGCAACAAGAAGATCCACCACAACCTCCTTCTCCACCACCTCAAGACAACACCAACAACAATGAAGAAGAAGAGGAAGATGAGGATGATGAGGAAGCTCAGCCACAACCACAACAAAAGCTATCCCGAGTCCGAGCAAGAGTCAAGAAAAATCATCCCGTGGAACAAATGATCAATGACATCAACTCCGGGAGAATTACTCGCTCTAAAACTCGCTTAGCTAACTTTTGTGAGCATTACTCATTCATCTCTAGCATTGAACCTATGAAGGTAGAAGAAGCACTTGAAGACCCGGATTGGGTGAACGCTATGCACAAAGAGCTTCACAACTTCGAGAGGAACAATGTATGGACTTTGGTAGAGAAGCCCAAGGATGATCAAAACGTCATTGGAACCAAATGGGTGTTTCGGAACAAGCAAGATGAAGATGGACAAGTCATCCGCAACAAGGCTCATCTCGTAGCTCAAGGTTACACACAAGTCGAAGGTATGGACTATGGTGAGACCTATGCCCCCGTTGCTAGACTTGAGTCCATTCGCATTCTTCTTGCTTATGCCAACCACCATGATATTACTCTCTATCAAATGGATATTAAAAGTGCTTTCCTAAATGGTGAAATTGAGGAGGAAGTATTTGTGAAACAACCTCCGGATTTGTGAATCCCAAAAAGCCTAATCATGTTTACAAGTTGCACAAAGCTCTTTATGGTCTTAAACAAGCTCCTAGAGCTTGGTACAAATGCTTGACTAGCTTTCTTCTTGAAAAAGGCTTTGAGATTGGAAAAATAGACTCAACGCTATTCACGAAAAGGGTTGATGGTGAACTATTTGTGTGCCAAATATATGTTGATGATATTATCTTTGGTTCAACTAACCCTCATTTTAGCGAGAAGTTTGGAAAGCTCATGTCGGAGAAGTACGAGATGTCCATGATGAGTGAACTCAAATTCTTCCTTGGGTTGCAAATCAAGCAATCTAAGGAGGGTACCTTTGTTTCACAAACAAAGTACACCAAGGATCTCTTCAAGAAGTTCAACATGCAAGAAAGCAAGGTATGAGAACCCCCATGCCTACAAGTGGACATAATGACTTGACAAAAGATGGAGAACCCGTTGATCAAAAGGTTTACCGATCTATGATTGGTTCTCTACTATATCTCTGTGCTTCTCGTCCTAACATAATGTTGAGTGTATGCATGTGTGCTCGATATCAAGCAGCCCCTAAAGAATGTCATCTTAAAGCTGTTAAAAGGATTGTGAGATATTTGATACACACACCAAACTTTGGCATTTGGTATCCTAAGAGGGCCTCTTTCGACCTTGTTGGCTATTCCGACTCGGACTATGCCGGTGACAGGGTTGATAGAAAGTCAACTTCGGGTACGTGTCAATTCCTTGGTCGATCCCTTGTATCTTGGTCCTCCAAGAAACAAAATTCGGTATCATTATCCACTGCCGAAGCAGAATATATTGCTGCTGGTTCATGTTGTGCTCGGTTGCTATGGATGACACAAACGCTTAAGGATTATGGGATACATGTGAGACATGTTCCCTTGCTTTGTGACAATGAGAGTGCGATTAAAATTGGACATAATCCCGTGCAACACTCTCGAATGAAACCTATTGAAGTTCGTCACCATTTTATTCGTGATCACATTGCCAAGGGTGACATCAATCTTAAGCATGTTCGTACTGACAAACAACTCGCTGATATCTTTACAAAACCTCTTGATGAGAAGGTGTTTTGTCGCTTAAGGAGTGAGTTGAACATCATTGATGCTTCAAACTTGGAGTGAAAACTCCATTGATGCATGCAAGGCATGAGCCTACTTGACTAATCCTTGATATTTCTCTTATGATGATGATCATATGTCTTGGACACATTTGCCCCCTTGTATTGCATCTAACTCCTTGCAGGTACTTGGATGATCTACATTCCACAAGATTACCACACACTCAAATCATGAGTAATCTTGTCATTAACCAAGTATCTAGCCCTTTGGGATGTTGAGTTCAAGGAACACAATTCCACATATCCTTTTTGACATCTTATACATCTAGTATTTCACTCTTGTCATCTTGGATATTCTTGAGTATTTCCTTGCTTGCCTAACCCATGTAGGAAGATGAACTACACAAGTGGAAATGGCGCTCTAACTTCACATTCAATGAGCATCTACATCAAGTTCACCTACATGAGCAAAGCAACAACAAGCCCAAGGTATGTTCTTCACACCTTTAAGGAGCTTTGCTCAAAGTCATGAGTACAAGCAGCTTCATAAGATGTGATCACATCAAATGCTTAATCGAAAAATGGCAACCCCATTTTGTGTTGGGGAACGTAGCAGAAATTCAAAATTTTTCCTACGTGTCACCAAGATCTATCTATGGAGAGACCAGCAACGAGGGGAAGGAGAGTGCATCTACATACCCTTGTAGATCGCTAAGCGGAAGCGTTCAAGTGAACGGGGTTGATGGAGTCGTACTCGTCGTGATTCAAATCACCGACGATCAAGTGCCAAACGCACGGCACCTCCGCGTTCAACACACGTACAGCCCGGTGACGTCTCCCACGCCTTGATCCAGCAAGGAGAGAGGGAGAGGTTGAGGAAGACTCCATCCAGCAGCAGCACAACGGCATGGTGGTGGTGGATGAGTGTGGCAATCCAGAAGGGCTTCGCTAAGCACCACGGGAGAGGAGGAGTACTTGGGAGAGAGGAGAGGGCTGCAACCAAAGGCAGAGATCGAATCACGTGTATTCTGTGTGTCTCTGGGCAGCCCCTAGGCCTCACTATTTATAGGGGAGAGGAGGGCTGCGCCCCCTTTAGGGTTTCCCACCCCAGGGGCGGCGGCCAGCCCCTGATCCCATCTGGTGGCGGCGGAGGGGAGAGAGGGGGAGGCGCACCTAGGGTGGGCCTTAGGGCCCATCTGCCCTAGGGTTTGCCCCCCTTCCCCACTTCCCACGCCTTGGGCCTTGGTGGGGGGCGCCCCAGCCCACCTAGGGGCTGGTCCCCTCCCACACTTGGCCCACTCAGCCTTCTGGGGCAGGTGGCCCCACTTGGTGGACCCCCGGGACCCTCCCGGTGGTCCCGGTACGTTACCGATAAACCCCGAAACTTTTCCGGTGACCAAAACAGGACTTCCCATATATAAATCTTTACCTCCGGACCATTCCGGAACTCCTCGTGACGTCCGGGATCTCATCCGGGACTCGAACAACATTCGGTAACCACATACAAGCTTCCTTTATAACCCTAGCGTCATCGAACCTTAAGTGTGTAGACCCTACGGGTTCGGAGACATGTAGACATGATCGAGACGTTCTCCGATCAATAACCAACAGCGGATCTGGATACCCATGTTGGCTCCTACATGTTCCACGATGATCTCATCGGATGAACCACGATGTCAAGGACTCGACGATCCCGTATACAATTCCCTTTGTCTAGCGGTATTTTACTTGCCCGAGATTCGATCGTCGGTATACCGATACCTTGTTCAATCTCGTTACCGCAAGTCTCTTTACTCGTTCCGCAACACATCATCCCGTGATCAACCCCTTAATCACATTGTGCACATTATGATGATGTCCTACCGTGGGCCCAGAGATACCTCTCCGTTTACGGAGTGACAAATCCCATGTCGATCCGTGTCAACCCAATGAGACACTTTCGGAGATACCGTAGTGCACCTTTATAGTCACCCGATTCGTTGTGACGTTTGATACACCCAAAGCACTCCTACGGTATCCGGGAGTTACATGATCTCATGGTCTAAGGAAGAGATACTTGACATTAGAAAAGCTCTAGCAAACGAACTACACGATCTTTGTGCTATGCTTAGGATTGGGTCTTGTCCATCACATCATTCTCCTAATAATGTGATCCCGTTATCAACGACATCCAATGTCCATAGCCAGGAAACCATGACTATCTGTTGATCACAACGAGCTAGTCAACTAGAGGCTCACTAGGGACATATTGTGGTCTATGTATTCACACGTGTATTACGATTTCCGGATAATACAGTTATAGCATGAATAAAAGACAATTATCATGAACAAGGAAATATAATAATACTTTTATTATTGCCTCTAGGGCATATTTCCAACAGTCTCCCACTTGCACTAGAGTCAATAATCTAGTTCACATCGCCATGTGATTTAACACTCAC
Organism: Aegilops speltoides; assembly: GCA_021437245.1. Classification (NCBI taxonomy): domain Eukaryota; kingdom Viridiplantae; phylum Streptophyta; class Magnoliopsida; order Poales; family Poaceae; genus Aegilops; species Aegilops speltoides. The sequence goes on from CM038143.1 coordinate 571,870,162, forward strand.
AGGTCACATCGCCATGTGACCAACATCATCAAATGAGTTCTGGGGTTCGATCATGTTTCGCTTGTGAGAGAGGTTTTAGTCAACGGGTCTGAACCTTTCAGATCCGTGTGTGCTTTGCAAATTTCTAGGTCATATTGTAAACGCTGCTTCCATGCTTCACTTGGAGCTATTGCAAATTGTTGCTCCACTATACGTATCCGGTTTGCTACTCAGAGTCACTCGGATAGGTGTTAAAGCTTGCATCGACGTAACCCTTTACACCGAACTCTTTATCACCTCCATAATCGAGAAACATGTCCTTATTTACTCCAAGGACAACTTTGATCGCTGTCCAATGATCCATTCTTGGATCATTCTTGTACCCCTTGACTGACTCATGGCAAGGCACACTTCCGGTGCGTTACGCAGCATAGCATACTGTAGAGCCTATGTATAAAGCATAGGGGGCGACCTTCGTCCTTTCTCTCTCTTCTGCCGTGGTCGAGCTTTAAGTCTTGACTTCATACCTTACAACTCAGGCAAGAACTCCTTCTTTGACTGATCCATCTTGAACACCTTCTAGATCATGTCAAGGTATGTGCTCATTTGAAAGTACTATTGAGCGTTTTTGATCTATCCTCATAGATCTTGATGCTCAATGTTCAAGTAGTTTAAACCAGGTTTTATATTGAAAAACACTTTTCAAATAACCATATATGCTTTCCAGAAATTCTACATCATTTCTGATCAACAATATGTCAACAACATATACTTATCAGAAATTCTATAGTGCTCCCACTCACTTCTTTGGAAATACAAGTTTGTCATAAACTTTTGTATAAACCCAAAATCTTTGATCATCTCATCAAAACATACATTCCAACTCCGAGATGCTTACTCCAGTCCTTAGAAGGATCGCTGGAGCTAGCATACCTTTCAGCATCCTTAGGATCGACAAAACCTTTCTTATTGTATCACATACAACCTTTCCTTCTGGCCGGTAAGGAAACTCGTTTTGACATCCATCTGCCAGATTTCATAAATGCAGCTAATGCTAACATGATTCCGACGGACTTTAAGCATCGCTACGGATGAGAAAATCTCATCGTAGTCAACTCCTTGAACTTGTGAAAAACTCTTCGCCACAAGTCGAGCTTCATAGACGGTGACATTACCGTCCACGTCCGTCTTCTTCTTAAAGATCCATTTATCTCGGATTTCATGGCTTCTAACCATTTGTCGGAATTTGGGCCCACCATCGCTTCTCCATAGCTCGTAGGTTCATTGTTGTCTAGCAACATGACCTTCAAGACAGGATTACTATACCACTCTAAAGTAGTACGCATCCTTGTCACCCTACGAGGTACGGCAGTGACTTGATCCGAAGTTTCATGATCACTATCATAAGCTTATACTACAATTTGTGTAGGTGCCACAGGAAAAACTTCCTGTGGCCTGCTACACACTAGTTGAAGTGATGGTTCAATAACCTCATCAAGTCTCCACCATCCTCCCACTCAACTTTTCGAGACAAACTTTTCCTCGAGAAAGGACCCGATTCAAGAAACAAACCCTATTGCTTTCGGATCTGAATTTGGAGGTATACCCAAGTGTTTTGGGTGTCCTATGAAGATGCATTTTATCCGCTTTGGGTTCGAGCTTACCAACATGAAACTTTTTCACATAAGCGTCGCAGCCCCAAACCTTTAAGAAATGACAGCTTAGGTTTCTCTAAACCATAGTTCATACGGTGTCATCTCAACGGAATTACGTGGTGCCCTATTTAAAGTGAATGTGGTTGTCTCTAATGCCTAACCCATGAACGATAGTGGTAATTCGATAAGAGACATCATGGCACGCACCATATCCAATAGGGTGCAACTATGATGTTCGGACATACCATCAAACAATGGTGTTCGGTAGCGGTATTAATTGTGAAACAATTTCCACAATGTCTTAATTATGCCAAAGCTCAGAACTCAGATACTCATCTCTATGATCATATCATAGACATTTCATCCTCTTGTCACGATGATCTTCAACTTCACTCTGAAATTACTTGAACCATTCAATAATTCATACTTGTGTTTCATCAAGTAAATATACTCTACATCTACTCGAATCATCTGTGAAGTAAGAACATAACGATATTCATCAGATGCCTCAAAGACTCATTGGACTGCACACATCAAAATGTGTTACTTCCAACAAGTTGCTATCTTGTTCCATTTTACTGAAAAACGAGGCTTTTTAGTCATCTTGCCCATGTGGTATGATTTGCATATCTCAAGTGATTCAAAATCAAGTGAGTCCAAACGATCCATCTGCATGGAGTTTCTTCATGCGTATACACCAATAGACATGGTTCGCATGTCTCAAACTTTTCAAAATGAGTGAGTCCAAAGATCCATCAACATGGAGCTTCTTCATGCGTTTTACACCAATATGACTTACATGGCAGTGCCACAAGTAAGTGGTACTATCATTACTATCTTATATCTCTTGGCATGATAATGTGTATCACTACGATCAAGATTCAATAAACCATTCCTTTAAGTGCAAGACCATTGAAGGTATTATTCAAATAAATAGAGTAACCATTATTCTCCTTAAATGAATAACCGTATTGCGATAGACATAATCCAATCATGTCTATGTTCAACGCAAACACCAAATCTCGATGGTAGAGGGAGCGTGCGATGCTTGATCACATCAACCTTGGAAACACTTCCAACACATATCATCAGCTCACCTTTAGCTAGTCTCCGTTTATTCCGTAGCTTTTATTTCGAGTTACTAACACTTAGCAACCGAACCGGTATCTAATACCCTGGTGCTACTAGGAGTACTAGTAAAGTACACATTAACATAATGTATATCCAATATACTTCTATCGACCTTGCCAGCCTTCTCATCTACCAAGTATCTAGGGTAATTCCGCTCCAGTGGTGGTTCCCTTTATTACAGAAGCACTTAGTCTCGGGTTTGGGTTCAACCTTGGGTTTCTTCACTGGAGCAGCAGCTGATTTGCCATTTCATGAAGTATCCCTTCTTGCCCTTGCCCTTCTTTAAAACTAGTGGTTTCACCAACCATCAACAATTGATGCTCCTTCTTGATTTCTACTTTTGCGGTGTCAAACATCACGAATATCTCGAGGATCATCATATCTATCCCTGATATGTTATAGTTCATCACGAAGCTCTAGCAGCTTGGTTGCAATGACTTTGGAGAAACATCACTATCTCATCTGGAAGATCAACTCCCACTCGATTCAAGTGATTGTTGCACTCAGACAATCTGAGCACAAGCTCAACGACTGAGCTTTTCTCCCTTAGTTTGCAGGCTAAGAAAATCGTCGGAGGTCTCATACCTCTTGACGTGGGCACGAGTCTGAAATCTCAATTTCAGCCCTCAAACATCTCATATGTTCATGACGTTTTGAAAACGTCTTTGGTGCCTCAACTCTAAACCGCTTAACCGAACTATCACGTAGTTATCAAACGTGTATGTGCGATGTTCGCAACATCCACAAACGACGTTTGGGGTTCAGACACATGGCGGTGCATTAAGGACATAAGCTTTCTCTTGTCCGCATAATCGCCATGTCAACTTTCAACTTTATTTTCTAGGAACATATCTAAATAGTGGAACTAAAGCGCGAGCTTACGACATAATTTGCAAAGATCTTTTGACTATGTTCAGGATAATTAAGTTCATCTTATGAACTCCCACTCAGATAGACATCCCTCTGGTCATCTAAGTGATTACATGATCCAAGTCAACTAGGCCGTGTCCGATCATCACGTGAGACGGACTAGTCATCATCGGTGAACATCTTCATGTTGATCGTATCTACTATACGACTCATGCTCGACCTTTCGGTCTCCGTGTTCCGAGGCCATGTCTGTACATGCTAGGCTCGTCAAGTTAACCCTAAGTGTTTTCGCTGTGTAGAACTGTCTTACAACCGTTGTATGTGAACGTAAGAATCCATCACACCCGATCATCACGTGGTGCTTAGAAGCGACGAACTGTAGCAACGGTGCACAGTTAGGGGAGAACACTTCTTGAAATTTTGTAAGGGATCATCTTATTTACTACCGTCGTCCTAAGTAAACAAGATGCATAAACATGATAAACATCACATGCAATCAAATAGTGACATGATATGGCCAATATCATTTTGCTCCTTTTGATCTCCATCTTCGGGGCTCCATGATCATCATCGTCACCGGCATGACACCATGATCTCCATCATCATGATCTCCATCATCGTGTCTTCATGAAGTTGTCTCGCCAACTATTACTTCTACTACTATGGCTACCGGTTAGCAATAAAGTAAAGTAATTACATGGCGTTGTTCAATGACACGCAGGTCATACAATAGATAAAGACAACTCCTATGGCTCCTGCCGGTTGTCATACTCATCGACATGCAAGTCGTGATTCCTATTACAAGAACATGATCAATCTCATACATTACATATCATTCATCACATTCTTCTTGGCCATATCACATCACATAGCATACCCTGCAAAAACAAGTTAGACGTCCTCTAATTGTTGTTGCATGTTTTACGTGGCTGCTATGGGTTTCTAGCAAGAACGTTTCTTACCTCGCAAAACCACAACATGATATGCCAATTGCTATTTACCCTTCATAAGGACCCTTTTCATCGAATCCGTTCCGACTAAAGTGGGAGATCGCACCGCTAGCCACCTTATGCACCAAGTGCATGTCAATCGGTGGAACCTGTCTCACGTAAGAGTACGTGTAAGGTCGGTCCGGGCCGCTTCATCCCACAATACCGTCGAAACAAGATTGGACTAGTAACTGTAAGCATATTGAACAACATCAACGCCCACAACTACTTTGTGTACTACTCGTGCAAAGGATCTACGCAATAGACCTAGCTCATGATGCCACTGTTGGGGAACGTAGCAGAAATTCAAAAAATTTCCTACGTGTCACCAAGATCTATCTATGGAGAGACCAGCAACGAGGGGAAGAAGAGTGCATCTACATACCCTTGTAGATCGCTAAGCGGAAGCGTTCAAGTGAACGGGGTTGATGGAGTCGTACTCGTCGTGATTCAAATCACCGATGATCAAGTGCCGAACGCACGGCACCTCCGCGTTCAACACACGTACAGCCCGGTGACGTCTCCCACGCCTTGATCCAGCAAGGAGAGAGGGAGAGGTTGAGGAAGACTCCATCCAGCAGCAGCACAACGGCGTGGTGGTGGTGGATGAGTGTGGCAATCCAGCAGGGCTTCGCTAAGCACCACGGGAGAGGAGGAGTACTTGGGATAGAGAGGAGAGGGCTGCAACCAAAGGCAGAGATCGAATCACGTGTATTCTGTGTGTCTCTGGGCAGCCCCTAGGCCTCACTATTTATAGGGGAGAGGAGGGCTGCGCCCCCTTTAGGGTTTCCCACCCCAAGGGGCGGCGGCCAGCCCCCCAGATCCCATCTGGTGGCGGCCAGAGGGGGAGAGAGGGGAGGCGCACCTGGGTGGGCCTTAGGGCCCATCTGCCCTAGGGTTTGCCCCTTCCTCACTTCCCACGCCTTGGGCTTGGTGGGGCGCCCCAGCCCACCTAGGGGCTGGTCCCCTCCCACACTTGGCCCACGCAGCCTTCTGGGGCAGGTGGCCCCACTTGGTGGACCCCCGGGACCCTCCCGGTGGTCCCAGACGCTATCGATAAACCCCAAACTTTTCCTGTGACCAAAACAGGACTTCCCATATATAAATCTTTACCTCCGGACCATTCCGGAACTCCTCGTGACGTCCGGGATCTCATCCGGGACTCCGAACAACATTCGGTAACCACATACAAGCTTCCTTTATAACCCTAGCGTCATCGAACCTTAAGTGTGTAGACCCTACGGGTTCGGGAGACATGTAGACATGATCGAGACGTTCTCCGATCAATAACCAACCGCGGGATCTGGATACCCATGTTGGCTCCCACATGTTCCACGATGATCTCATCGGATGAACCACGATGTCAAGGACTCAGTCGATCCCGTATACAATTCCCTTTGTCTAGCGGCATTTTACTTGCCCGAGATTCGATCGTCGGTATACCGATACCTTGTTCAATCTCGTTACGGCAAGTCTCTTTACTCGTTCATAACACATCATCCCGTGATCAACCCCTTAATCACATTGTGCACATTATGATGATGTCCTACCGAGTGGGCCCAGAGATACCTCTCCGTTTACGGAGTGACAAATCCCATGTCGATCCGTGTCAACCCAATGACACTTTCGGAGATACCGTAGTGCACCTTTATAGTCACCCGATTCGTTGTGACGCTTTGATACACCCAAAGCACTCCTACGGTATCCGGGAGTTACACGATCTCATGGTCTAAGGAAGAGATACTTGACATTAGAAAAGCTCTAGCAAACGAACTACACGATCTTTGTGCTATGCTTAGGATTGGGTCTTGTCCATCACATCATTCTCCTAATGATGTGATCCCGTTATCAACGACATCCAATGTCCATAGCCAGGAAACCATGACTATCTGTTGATCACAACGAGCTAGTCAACTAGAGGCTCACTAGGGACATATTGTGGTCTATGTATTCACACGTGTATTACGATTTCCGGATAATACAGTTATAGCATGAATAAAAGACAATTATCATGAACAAGGAAATATAATAATACTTTTATTATTGCCTCTAGGGCATATTTCCAACATTTTGAGCTTAAACGATGAGTATGACCTATGATCAAATGTTCTCATTTGACTCCTAAGTCAAAATACTCAAACATAGGTGACTTTGTCGCCGACTGAAAGTGCAACTAATCCCCGGGTGGTTTTGGTAATTAATAACAACATATATATCATTGAACTAATTATTTCTTGAGAATATTTCAGAAAGTTCGGTGATATGGGTATGGCAATGACTGATGATGTGGACCCCTCAAAATGCTAAGGAAAACATTGGCAAAAGCTCAAGACTCCATTTTTGGTTTAGTGATCCAAGATCACATTGAGTCCATAGGAAAGCCAATAATATTAAAAGGGGATGAGGTTATGATGATGATCTGGTTGCTCAAAGTGCTTAGTGATTTATCTCTCAACCTATCAGCAATCTTTCATTCCAACATAAACCCATAAGTAATCTCGGTCCCACTGATTCCATAAACTCAGTCACACCGAGATGAACCACCTCAGCCATATACCCAAACCCTAAGAATTTCGGATTTTCCGATTCCAAACTCGGTCATACCGAGATTGGTGTTATAAGCTTCAGAACATTCAGACTCAAATCGGTGTCACCGAGATGAGAAAGTCGGTCCCACCGAGATTGGCAAACCCTAGTCTTTGGAAGAATCGGACTAACCGAGATTGTATTTTCGGTCCCACGAAAATCCCAACGCTCACAAGATTTGAACTTTCGGTCTCACCGAGTTGTCAACTTCGGTCCCGACCGAGATTGGTCAAATGTGTGTATAGCAGTTGGATTTTGTGTGGAGGCTATAAATACCCTCCACCTCCTCTTCATTCGTGGAGAGAGCCATCGAAAGAACTACCACTCCTACCTTACATTTCGAGAAGAAAACTACCTATCCTTGTGTTGAGATCAAGTTGCTCCACTCCCACCATATGAAACTTGATTTCTAGCCTTCCCAAGTTGCTTTCCACTCAATCCCTTCTTCCACCACAGCCAAATCAGTGAGGAGAGTTGAGTGTTGGGGAGATTATCATTTGAAGCACAAGAGCAAGGAGTTCATCATCACCAACACCATCTATTACCTTTTGGAGGGTGGTGCCTCCTAGATTGGTTAGGTGTCGCTTGGGAGCCTCCGTCAAGATGTGGAGTTGAACCAAGAAGTTTGTAAGGGCAAGGAGATCGCCTACTTCATGAAGATCTACCCCGAGTAAGGCTAGTCCTCCGTGGACGTAGGCCATGATGGCATAGACAAGGTTGCTTCTTCGTGGACCCTTCGTGGGTGGAGCCCTCCGTGGACTCTCGCAGCCGTTACCCTCCGTGGGTTGAAGTCTCCATCAACGTGGATTGACGATAGCACCACCTATCGGAACCACGAGGAAAATCTCCGTGTCTTCAAATTGCGTTTGCTCTTCTCCACCTCTTATTTACTACATGTGCAATTTACTTTCCGCTGCCACTAATCTAGAATTGCATGTGTAGGGTGATACTTGACTTGGTCATCATTGTGAACTTGCTAAAAACTTGTCCTAATCAAAAGGCTAAACTTTTAAGTTGTCAAGTAGTCTAATCACCCCCCCTCTAGACATACTTCCGATCCTACAAGTGGTATCAGAGCTTTGGTCTCCATTGGATTGGTTTCATTGCATTGATTCCATAAGCTTGGTTTCACAACCTAGGAGAGTATGGCGTCTAGTGAGGTAATTTCCGTAGAGGTCCTTACTTTGATGGTTCAAATTTTGCTAGTTGGAAGCACAAAATGAAAATGCATATTCTTGGACATAACCCGCCGCATGGGGCATTATTTGTGTTGGCTTGCAAGGTGAGTTCTTGAGGAAGGAAAAGTTCCGGATCGCGAAGCTACTGCGGATGAGTTATGGATGTTACGTAACAATGCTCAAGCTTGTGACATTCTCTTCAATGCTTTGTGTCTCGAGGAGTTCAACAAGATCAGCCGTCTTGAGAATGCAAAAGAGATTTGGGATACTTTGGTCGAAATGCACGAAGGTACCGAGTCCGTGAAGGAATCAAAGCTAGATGTTCTTCAAGGTCAGCTTGACAAGTTCAAGATGAAGGAAGGTGAAGGAGTCGCTGAAATGTACTCTAGGCTTGCTCTCATCACCAATGAGATGGCAGGCTTAGGAAGCGAAGAAATGACCGACCGATTCATCATCAAGAAGATTCTCAGAGCTTTGGATGGAAAGTATGACACCGTGTGCACTTTGATCCAAATGATGCCAAACTACAAAGATCTCAAGCCTACCAAGTCATTGGAAGAATTGTTGCTCATGAGATGACACTTAAAGATAAGGAAGAGCTTCACAACAAGTCAAGTGGTGCTTACAAAGCTGCAGTTGAAGCTCCCACAACCTCAAGTGACAAGCTAGTTTCCAATGAAGAGATAAGCGTAATGGTGAAGAACTTCAACAAATTCTACAAGAGTAGAAGCAAGGAAAGAAGCTCAAAGTCTAGATCATATGATGAAAAGAGATCTTCTAGTCGTGATCGAAACTGCTACAATTGTGGAAGACCGGACACTACTCAAATGAGTGTTCGACTCCCACAAGAGAAGAGAAGAATCTCCAAGAAGAAGAAGCTCAAGAGAAGAGTCGCCTCGAAAGAGAGAAGGAGTAGAGATGATCGTTATGAGCGAAGATCCTCTCGGAGAAGCAAGGATTCGGAAAGGAAAGACAAGTCATCAAGGAGCTACACAAGAAGAAAACATCAAGCTCATGTTGGTGAATGGGTTTCCGCCCGACTCGACAATCACTCGAAAGAAGCTATCACTCCAACTCCTAATACATCAAGATGAAGGTGTTGCGGTCTTGCTCTCGTGTCCTCCAACTCCAACTCCTATGACATATTTGATTCACCAAATGAGGGAATTGGAAGATGCTTCATGGCAAAAGGCCCCAAGGTATCACACCCTGAGTTTATTGACTTTGATAGTGATGAGGATGACTTGCTTGGAGAAGATGAGCTTTTACATGATAAATCTAGTGAGCTTAGTAATGATGAACATGCTAGTAGTCTTTATAGTCGAGAAGAGTCGAATGACAATGCTATGAAGGAGATTGAGCGTCTAACTAAAGAACTAAACACTCTTAAGTTAGCTCATGAAACAACTCAAGAAGATCATAGAGAGCTCCTAAGATCTCATGAGAAGCTACGCTCGAGAAGCTCAATCTAGAGCAAGAACATGAGTTTCTAAAAGCTATCAATGACGATCTTGAAAGAAGAGTTCTTCATATCTTGCCAAACGACTTCTCTTGTCTAATTTCTTGCCACCTATTAAAACTAAGCATGACAAGCATAAGAAAAATTCTTCATCTAGTAGTAACAATAATCATGCTAAATCAAATGTTGTTACTTCTAGTAATTCTCTTGATTCCACTAACAATGTTTCAAGCCAAGTTTCACTTGAGCAAGAAAATAGTCTATTGAAAAGGATTATAGAGAAAGGTGTCTACAAGAGTCTTGCCGAAGCAAGAGCTTTGAGGAAATTGTTCGCAAACAAGGAAGACACCGAAGAATCAAGGAATTGGTTTTGAGCGAAAGTTCAACGCCGAGGGTGTTGAATGGGAAGAAGGTCAATATCCCACTCCAAAGTTTGTTTCTCAAGAGGAGAAGTATGATCCTACTTCTTCCAATGTGGAACAAGCTCAAGATGACCTTCCACCACAAGACCACAAGCTAAAAGGCAAGGACAAGCTTCAAGAGGAGATTGATGCATTCATTGAAGCACCCAAGGCCATGGTCAAGTGGGTTCCCAAGGCAACTTCAAGTTCTACTTCGACAAGTTCAACTACTACCCCAAGGATTCCCATCAAGATGATGTGGATCCCGAAGAAGAAGAACTAGAGAGTTCTTGAGGGTGACTCCGCCAACATACTTCATTCACATTTACTTAGGCAAAGAACTTGTGCAATCAACTTCCACATCTTGCACTAGTTCATGGAGTCACAAATCCTCATGTTGGTAAGTCAAGGGACAAGGTAATCATTGCTTTCATGGACATCATCTATTGTGTACTTCAATCTATGTCCATGGATATCCTTGTTTGTTCCTTGTGGGACTAACCCATGTAGGTATTGAAAGTGCCCGAATCCAAAGGATTGCTCCCAACTCTTGGTGATCTTCATCAACATTGAGCATCCACATCTTCAACATCTACATGAAGTCTTCAACGACAACCCAAGGTTAGTTTGACCCTTTAAAAGGGGTTCTCACATCAAGGGGGAGCTTTGCTCTAAAGAATTGAGCTAAAGCATCTTCTAATGATGTGAACACATTAATGCTTTATGAAAAGTGGTAACCCCACTTGTGCTTAAACGATGAGTATGACCTATGATCAAATGTTCTCATTTGGCTCCTAAGTCAATATACTCATATATAGATGACCTAGTCATCGCCAAATTGTGTGCTAGTAGCTAGTGTTTTGTTTGTGCATGTTTGACACATATTTTATTTGCTATCTTATTGTGTGAGCATGTTGGATGCATGATTTTATCCATTCGAGGACATCCATTTGTTGCTTTGGTCTTTTGGATTTTTCTTCTTGACCAAATGGATGGACAAGAATGCCTAAGTTCCTCCCCTAGCTATCTATGCTTTCTTGTCTCAAACTCTATTCATGCTTATATCACAAACTTTGAACAAGACTTTTTCGGACAGACCGAGTGAGGAGCACTCGGAGCCACTGATCCGTCAAAAGCCTAAATTCCAAAACATTCTAAGTACTTTCGGTCAAACCAATATACTCAAATCGGACAGACCGAAGTCACTTGGATTGATCTAGATTTTCACCTCGGTGAAACCGAGTTGTAAATTTCGGCGTGACCGAAATGTGTAACTACACGCAGTTAACCATCTCGGTCCCACTGAGTTTTCCAACTCGGTCCCACCGACAGCCGAAGGGTATATATACCCGAGGACAGCGCGCATTGATTACTTCTTCAAAACGCCTCGCCCTCAAACCCTTCGCTGCCGTCGCCGTGGTCTTTGGATCGTCTCCGCCGTCGCCTGTGCGCCCTCGCCACGGGTCTCCATCGCCGTCAACGGACAATCTCGTCGCCATTGTTGCGCCGTAGTGAAACTCCACCAGATTGGGTGAGTTTCATCCTCTCGTGCTTCAACCTCGATTCTATGCACGATAGGTTTTGCCTAGCTTCTTGCCAAGATTGAAATCTTCCTATCCAGCATATTAGATCATAGAACAAAATTCGAGTGAAAATTTTAGGTTAGGTTTCACGAACACATCTCGGTGTGACCGATTCTACATTCTCGGATCGACCGATTTGGCCTCTGCCATTGCCTTTACTTTTCGGTTAAACCGAAGTTGTGCAAATCGGTAAGACCGAAGTGAGGATTTAGTGAAACCCTAGTGCTCTCGGCTAGACCGAAACCCATTTCGTCCAACCGAAAGTGGTGTGTACGGTTAGGTTTAGACACTTGGATTCACCGAATTTTTAGAGTCGGTCGAGACCAAATGCATTCTGTGAAAACCTAAAACTAATGTTTGAACTCATTTATTTTGCAAAATCCTCTGCAGTTTGTGATAACTCTTCTATTCTGCCTATACCTATTCTTTTCACAGTTGTCACCATGTCTCGATGCAAGTGACAGCGAAACAAGTCCGAATCACCGCTTGAGATTCCAGAGGCGGTGACAAGTCCCAAGCAAGCAGTTTTTCAGATGATGGAGAGAGCACTCAAGTGGATTGCCTCCAGCTGCCACCAGGGCCAGGAAGAGGAATTCTGATGAGGAAGACTCTGACTTTGTTGCAGATGAGGAGATTACTTCCAAGCCAAAAAGGCAAGTGGTTGCCAAGGGCTATCAAGGGAAACAGTCAAAGAAAGGCACCAGCAAGGTGAAGAAATCCACAGTTGCAAAGAAGCTGAGCATGGAAGAAGAAACCTCCAACAAGATCAAGAAAACTTCCAAGAGGAAGAGGCTAGTTCATGAAGAAGCTGATGATGACTCAGATGAGGAAGCACCCCAGCCTCCTCAGAAGCAGAAGTTGATGGGAGATGCCATCAGGGCAGGAGCACCCACAAAAGCTAAGCCATCAGCTCCAGCAAAGGCAGCCCAAGCCAAACCTGCTGCCAAGCCAAAGAAAACTGTGAGAAACATACTTGCTTCAGAGAAGAAGAAGGATAATGTGCCACCTGCAGAATCTGATGAAGAGGCACATGTTTTGCTAAAACTCAGACAGAAATTGCCAGTTCATAATGATGCTCATCCTCGAGCTGAAAATATGAAGGAAAGGAAGGACAAAGGTCTCAGACTATGGAGGCAAGTTGATCCATATGCTACCAGGAGAAGGACAGCTGTTGACTCTAGATTCCACACCAGAGAGCAACAAGATTTTTATGAGACTGTGCTCATGGATAAGAAGCCAATTGTTGCTGACACCAGGTATGTAGACTGGGAATACATCGACAGTGAAGAGCACAGAGACTACTTCCCACATGTGCATGAGAGCTTCACTGCATGTGGAGTTGCTGAGTTTGTTGGTCAGAAACTGACTGCTTGGAATGATGAGATGATCATGCAGTTCTATGCCACCGCACATTTCTATCCAGATGGCAGAATTGTATGGATGACAGAAGGACAGAGATTCCATTCAACTGTTGAGGAATGGAGAGCGTTGCTGAATGCACCAGTATCAAGGGACGATGATGTTGATGTCTATGGCATTCCTAAGAAGAATCACGAATCTATGAAGAACATGTACAATGAGGTACCTGACAAGGATGTTGAGATATGGAAGCTTGGATCAGTTTATCATCTTCAGGCAGGTCTCCCAACCACTAACACCATTCTGAGGCATACTTTGATGCCCAAGTCAGGAGACCACCGCATGATAAGAGGCTACTCTATCAACATGCTGCACATTCTAGATCAGAAGACACCTTTTAAGGTGATGGACCCGATAGTAGAGACTATCAAGAGGACAGCGACAGCAGACTGAAGAGGTCGTGTGGGTTTGCTCCGCATATTCAGATGCTCATTAATGCCAAGTTTGGCACGGACACCTACCGTTGGATAGACCCCACTTGCCCTTGCAGCCTGAACATGAAGATAATGAAGTTGTGATGACCGAGGATGCTCCCACATCCGTCAAGGACATGCAAAGTCTGAAGTTGCCAAACAAGCTAAAGCTGAAAAGGAAGCAGCAAGAAAGCCCAAGAGCGTTGGAGAACAACTTCTTGAAGCCACTCAGAGAATTGAGCTACGCCTTGCCAGCATAGTGCAGTCTCAGGAGAGCCTTGAGAGGATAGTAGAAGATAAGTTCCATGCTCTGGATGTCAAGTGGATCAAGTGCAGTCACCGTCAACAAGCTTGAGGCGGACATTGAGGAAGCGAAGAGGAGAAGGCAGAGCTCATGAAGGAGATGGAAGGTGATCTAGTCCAGATGACTATGAGCAGCCTGCTGCAGGCCCACAAAGCCCAGATCAGCTGCTATTCCAAAGGATGATCCTGTGGCTACTACATCAAGACCTCCCACAGCTCCATCGGCCCAAAGACTAGCTCCAAGATCCACTCCTCCAGCTCCACAGACTTCAGAAGCTTTTGCAGATGCAGCTATCTCCACTCCATCGACACGCAGCAGAGAGCCGCCAGCAGAGTCCCTAGTGACGATTAGCTCTATACCTTTCGAACTTTTTGGTAACTTGTTGCCAAAGGGGGAGAAATTGTATAGATCATAGGACTTCGAGAGAGAGAGAGTGCTCGTTTTTGCTCTTTCGTTTGCGGTTTTCCTTGAGATACTTTTGAGTTCTTCGAGACATTTTGTGTGTTTGATACTACGTTTGCTCTAACTTGATGAGTGCTTGATCATACTATGCTTAATGTGTGCTTAATGCTTATCATATTCTATTCATATCTTGTATGATCACCTACTCATGTCTTGGTGATTGGGTGCATGTTATTCATTCTTATCATTTTGTGCGCTCCACCAAGATGTATGTGACATGGAAGAGTAACCCATGATCCTAATCGATTGTGCATTTGCATTCAAACGCAAATCTTAAATAATGCACAAATTTAGGGGGAGCTCTTGCTTATCACATACTTCTCAAAGCGACGATGTTATTCATTGATTATATCATTTGTCGAAGCTTTGATCTATATGTTGTCATCAATTACCAAAAAGGGGGAGATTGAAAGTGCAACTAATCCTCGGGTGGTTTTGGTAATTAATAACAACATATATATCATTGAACTAATTATTTCTTGAGAATATTTCAGAAAGTTCGGTGATATGGGTATGGCAATGACTGATGATGTGGACCCCTCAAAATGCTAAGGAAAACATTGGCAAAAGCTCAAGACTCCATTTTTGGTTTAGTGATCCAAGATCACATTGAGTCCATAGGAAAGCCAATAATATTAAAAGGGGATGAGGTTATGATGATGATCTGGTTGCTCAAAGTGCTTAGTGATTTATCTCTCAAACTATCAGCAATCTTTCATTCCAACATAAACCCATAAGTAATCTCGGTCCCACCGATTCCATAAACTCAGTCACACCGAGATGAACCACCTCAGCCATATACCCAAACCCTAAGAATTTCGGATTTTCCGATTCCAAACTCGGTCATACCGAAATTGGTGTTGCCAAGCTTCTGTAACCTTCTGTACTCAAATCGGTGTCACCGAGATGAGAAAGTCGGTCCCACCGAGATTGGCAAACCCTAGTCTTTGGAAGAATCGGACTAACCGAGATTGTATTTTCGGTCCCACTGAAAATCCCAACGTTCACAAGATTTGAACTTTCGGTCTCACCGAGTTGTCAACTTCGGTCTGACCGAGATTGGTCAAATGTGTGTAACGGTTGGATTTTGTGTGGAGGCTATAAATACCCCTGCACCTCCTCTTCATTCGTGGAGAGAGCCATCAGAAAGAACTACCACTCCTACCTTACATTTCTGAGAAGAAAACTACCTATACTTGTGTTGAGATCAAGTTGCTCCACTCCCACCATATGAAACTTGATTTCTAGCCTTCCCAAGTTGCTTTCCACTCAATCCCTTCTTCCACCATAGCCAAATCAGTGAGGAGAGTTGAGTGTTGGGGAGATTATCATTTGAAGCACAAGAGCAAGGAGTTCATCATCACCAACACCATCTATTACCTTTTGGAGGGTGGTGCCTCCTAGATTGGTTAGGTGTCGCTTGGGAGCCTCCGTCAAAGATGTGGAGTTGAACCAAGAAGTTTGTAAGGGTAAGGAGATTGCCTACTTCGTGAAGATCTACCCCGAGTAAGGCTAGTCCTCCGTGGACGTAGGCCATGATGGCATAGACAAGGTTGCTTCTTCGTGGACCCTTCGTGGGTGGAGCCCTCCGTGGACTCTCGCAGCCGTTACCCTCCATGGGTTGAAGTCTCCATCAACGTGGATTGACGATAGCACCACCTATCGGAACCACGAGAGAAATCTTCGTGTCTTCAAATTGCGTTTGCTCTTCTCCACCTCTTATTTACTACATGTGCAATTTACTTTCCGCTGCCACTACTCTAGAATTGCATGTGTATGGTGATACTTGACTTGGTCATCATTGTGAACTTGCTAAAAACTTGTCCTAATCAAAAGGCTAAACTTTTAAGTTGTCAAGTAGTCTAATCACCCCCCCTCTAGACATACTTCCGATCCTACACCGACCCCTATCTAGATGAAGTACATATGTCTTGGAGTCTTTCTATTTTCTCTTATGTTCTCTCATTAAGTTTTCATTAAAAAAAACTTCATCTAGAAATCTTTTTCATTTCTATTCTTCTGTCTTTGTGAATATCCTTTTGGCTCTGATCAATTCCTCGAAAATCATTTACAAATTCATTGCAAATCCTTTGAAACATTCCTTGCAAAGTGAGCTGAATTATTTCTGTATTTCCTTGGAATTAAACTCAAGGCCACCGATTTAAATATTTGATCTGACTGAAAAGGATCTACCCTAAGTCCATGACTTTCGGACCCACCGATCCATCTTAATTCGTGTCACCGATTTATTTCTTCAGGATATCATCTTCGCAGCTCCACTCAATGATTCTCTATGCATGTTTCTTTTGCCCTGTTGTGATTCTTAAGGATCCCACTTCTTTCCATCTTCCCTGACGTTCCTAGTTTGCTGTCCTTTTCGGCACTTGATGTCAAAGGGGGAGAAGACTTAGGGGGAGAAGAGAAGATTTAGGGGGAGAAAAAGAGCAATCTTACCTTAAGGGGGAGAGAATCACATCAAAGCTTTGCCGTGTTTCACATTGGACATTACAATTGGCATCATTCTTTTGATTTTGCTCTTTCCATCAAACCCCTTGATCTGAGACAACTCAAAGGGAGAGGAACCTTCACAATTGATATCTTATGGAAAGCAAAATCTCTCAGAGTTCATTGAAAATCTTTTTAGTTTCGGAGACATGTTTGCTGATTCAAGCTTGTGCTCAATATGAGACACTCTTTATACATGTCATCCCTGGCTTGGTACTCTTGATGTTCTTGCAGTTGGTTGAAGAAATACTCTTGTGTTATCTAACCTTGTTTTCCCAAGTTTATCTCTTGGTACAATGCCAAGGAACCTCAACGTAAGTATATGCACTTTGCGAATGTGCATGATGGTGACTTGCTTGTGAATACTTGTTTGCAAGAAATCACCATGCACATATGCATTATCACTCACTTCTTTTCATCTGCTCTCGATGCATATAGCCAAGCTGCATGTAGCACATCTTGCCTTTCTCTCTTGTGTGCTTGTGGTAGTCCAAAACCATTTTATGAAAATCTTGCACACTTGTAGGGGAGCACTGTGTACTACATGTTTGTCAAAGCTTTCTTGATAATTCTGTCTTTCTTTCAAGAAGCTTTGATGTCTTGTTTTGTGTGTTGCCATCAATTACCAAAAGGGGAGATTGAAAGCACATTTCCTCCTGGGTGGTTTTGGTAATTAATGACAACATACTTTGTGGTTGGACTAATGCTTTTATCAAGTATGTTTCAGAAGTTCAATCACATTGGCATGGCAAAAGGATCAAGAAGAGGTGGACCCTCAAAATGCTAAGGCAAGCATTGGCAAAAGCTCAAGACTCCATTTTTGGTTTAGTGATCCAAGATCACACCGAGTCCATAGGAAAGCCAATACTATTAAAAGGGATGAGGTTATGATGATGATCTGGTTGCTCAAGTGCTTAGTGATACATCTCCTAAACTATCGGCAACTTTCACCGCCATATACACTCATAAGTAATCTCGGTCCCACCGTACTCCAAACTCACCACACCGAGATGAACCACCTCAGCCATAAAGCCAAACCCTAGAAAACTCGGATTTTCCGATTCTGAACTCGGTCTCACGAAACTTGAGTTGCCAAGCTTCAGAACATACATTATCAAATCGGTGTCACCGAGATGATGAAGTCGGTCCCACCGAGATTGGCAAGCTCTTGTCTTTGCACGAATCGGACTAACCGAGATTGTATTTTCGGTCCCACCGAAAATCCCAACGTTCACATGATTTTAACTTTCGGTCTCACCGAGTTGTCAACTTCGGTCCCACCGAGATTGGTCAAATGTGTGTAACGGTTGGATTTTGTGTGGAGGCTATAAATACCCCTCCACCCCCTCTTCATTCGTGGAGAGAGCCATCAGAAAGAACTACCACTCCTACCTCACATTTCTGAGAAGAGAACTACCTACCCTTGTGTTGAGATCAAGTTGCTCCACTCCCACCATATGAAGCTTGATCTCTAGCCTTCCCAAGTTGCTTTCCACTCAATCCATTCTTCCACCACAGCCAAATCAGTGAGGAGAGTTGAGTGTTGGGGAGATTATCATTTGAAGCACAAGAGCAAGGAGTTCATCATCATCAACACCATCTATTACCTTTTGGAGGGTGGTGCCTCCTAGATTGGTTAGGTGTCGCTTGGGAGCCTCCGTCGAGATGTGGAGTTGAACCAAGAAGTTTGTAAGGAAAGGAGATCGCCTACTTCGTGAAGATCTACCCGAGTAAGGCTAGCCCTCCGTGGGCGTAGGCCATGATGGAATAGACAAGGTTGCTTCTTCGTGGACCCTTCGTGGGTGGAGCCCTCCGTGGACTCTCGCAGCCGTTACCCTCCGTGGGTTGAAGTCTCCATCAACGTGGAAGTACGATAGCACCACCTATCGGAACCACGAGAAAAATCACCGCGTCTCCAAATTGCGTTTGATCTTCTCCACTTCTCTTTACTACTTGTGCAATTTACTTTCCGCTGCCCATACTCTAGAATTGCATGTGTAGTGTGCTACTTGACTTGTGTGTTATGCAAAATCTGCCAAAATCTGTCCTTGATAAAAGACAGAATTTTTATCTTGTCGAGTAGTCTAATCACCCCCCTCTAGACACTCTCACCTTCTTCGATCCTACACCATCACTTTCCACCAAGCCTACGATGGAATTACTCATGAACGGCGGTGAGCATCATGAAATTGGTGATGGAGGATGGTTGATGATGACGATGGCGACCAACTCCCTCTCCGGAGCCCCGAACGGACTCCAGATCAACCCTCCTGAGGGAGTCCTGGACTAGGGGGTGTCCGAACAGCCGGACTATCATCGTCCGCCGGACTCCAAGACTACGAAGATACAAGATTGAAGACTCCGTCCCGTGTCCGGATGGGACTTTCCTTGGCGTGGAAGGCAAGCTTGGCGGTACGGATATCTAGATCTCCTACCATTGTAACCGACTCTGTGTAACCCTAGCCCTCTCCGGTGTCTATATAAACCGGAGGGTTTTAGTCCGTAGGACACAACATACATTACAACAATCATACCATAGGCTAGCTTCTAGGGTTTAGCCTCCTTGATCTCGTGGTAGATCCACTCTTGTAATACACATCATCAATATTAATCAAGCAGGACGTAGGGTTTTACCTCCATCAAGAGGGCCCGAACCTGAGTAAAACATCGTGTCCCT
Source organism: Aegilops speltoides (assembly GCA_021437245.1). Taxonomy (NCBI): domain Eukaryota; kingdom Viridiplantae; phylum Streptophyta; class Magnoliopsida; order Poales; family Poaceae; genus Aegilops; species Aegilops speltoides. The sequence goes on from CM038143.1 coordinate 571,889,773, forward strand.
CGTCTCCTGTTACCATCCGCCTAGACGCACAGTTCGGGACCCCCTACCCGAAATCCGCCGGTTTTGGCAACGACATTGGTGCTTTCTTTGAGAGTTCCTCTGTGTCGCCACCGATAGGCTCGATGGCTTCTTCAATCAACAACAACGCCGTCCAGGGTGAGACTTTTCTCCCCGGACAGATCTTCAGCTTCGCACTGCGGGCTAATTCACTTGGCCATCCGGAGCAGATCGAAAGCTACGCCCCTGGCCGTCAGGTCAGATTCGGAAGCCTAAACTTCACGACCGACATCCGCGGGGACTGGATCTTTTATGGACTCGAGCCACAGCCGAGCATGCCGCACTGTCACGATGGGCATGATTTAGCTCTGCCGCCGGACAGTGCCTTGGTGGCCGCACACAAATTCGCTCCGGCCCTCAGTCCGGAGCCGATCGCCCAGATCGAGGACCGGTGGCTGGACATCGCCTTGGGGGCTGCAACTTCCGCGGCGATGGAGCCGAACACTGACCTTGTCCCCTATAAAGCTCGTGACTCCGAGGTTCCGGACTCCGAACCTCCTACACCCCTGCCAATCGAATCCGATTGTGCGCCGATCATGGAGTTCACCGCTGCGGACATCTTTCAGCACTCGCCCTTTGGCGACGTCCTAAATTCGCTGAAGCATCTCTCGCTATCCGGAGAGCCCTGGCCGGATTATGGCCAGGATGGTTGGGGTGCGGACAACGAAGAAATTCAAAGCCCACCCACCACCCACTTTGTAGCCACTGTCCACGATCTAACCGACATGCTAGACTACGACTCCGAAGACATCGACGGTATGGACGACGATGCCGGAGACGATCAAGAACCAGCGCTCACAGAGCACTGGAGGTCCACCGCAACCCACGATGTATATATGGTGGATACCCCGAAAGGAAGCGATAACGAGGACCAACGGGGCGCAGCAAAGGATAATCCCGCCAATAAACAACCAAAACGGCGACGCAGACACTGCCCTAAGTCCCGCCTCGACAACAACAGCGCTCCTAATGGCCCAGCAATAGAGCAGGTGTCAGGACCCCGACTCAATGCCACATCGATCTAGCATGTAACACCTCATATCACTTTGCGGCCTCACGCACGGTATTCCCACGGGTGTTGCCTTACCTTTGCCCGGGACCGTTTATGCCTTTTGGCACACGATATGATAGTGTCGCTAGCATCCATATGATAAGGAGCCCGGCTGACATGGCTAGTCGTAAACCCAAAGTGGCACAAACTTACAGGACAGCATCCATGACCCAACATCGAACGTGTCGGTCATCGACAAGTGAATCCAGTGCTGTAGCATTTGGGCTAGCGAGACTCGGTGAACCAGTACTGTATCGGGCTAACAGACTCCAAGATTCATCGCGACATTTCCCGAAGGGATGACCAGAACGAAGAAGGACACATGCCGGCCAGCCTAAGTGATTCCGGAGCAGTAGCAAGCTACCATGGCTCGGTGGAAACACTAGGAGACATTTCCCGGTAAGAGAGGCTACTAAAGATAAACAACTAGATAGTCAGATCCCACACATACCAAGCATTTCAATGACATACACACAATATGCTCGATATGTGCAAATACAACATGGCATCACAACATGACTCTACGACTCAAGTATTTGTTCATTAGGCTCCGAGGAGCGAGATATTACAAACATGGGTCTCATGACCCAACATTCAGAGCATACAAATCAAAGCACACGCGGAAACTTAACATGTCCGAGTACGCACAACTATAAATGAAAAAGGCTTAGAAGCCCGACTATCTACTGATCTGCCGAGGGCACAAGATCGTAGCTGAGGTAACAAGCTAAACGTCAAGTCCACGCTGAACTACTAGCGAGACCGAGGTCTCTCGCAAAACCATAAAATAGGCAAACGTGAGTACAAATGTACCCAAAGAAGACTTACATCGTAACTAACTACATATGCATCATTATCAATAAAGGGGATGGTGGGGTTTAACTGCAGCAAGCCAGCTTTGACTCGGTGGCTATCCTGAACTACGACTGCAAGTAACTCTTTTGAGGTGGCGCACACGAGTCCACATATTCACCATATCAATACACCACTATGGATCCGCACCCGTCTCCCTCTGATGCGCCATCCATAGCACTCACGCTTATCTTACGCATTTTAGAGTATCCACTTTCACTTGTCTATGAACTGTACAGGCAACCCAGAAGTCCTTTACCGCGGACACGGCTATTCGAATAGATGATGTTAACCCTGCAGGGGTGTACTTCTTCACACACGCTCTCACCACTTACCGCCGTTTACACGACATGTACTCGGCAACCTTCAAGCGGAAGCCCAACGAGGGTGTCGGCCACGACCTACCTAAACACTCAAGTCCCTAGTACAGGTTTATCGCCTATTCGGGTTCCATCCATGAGGAGATCCGGCCAAAGTTTCGCTCACAGCCCCAAACGATGTGTACAGGGTTCCGTGACACCAAACGGGCGCCCGGTAACCCGGCCACGTGCCTACCGCATCACAGCCCACCCCTACGGTCAGCGCACAAGCCGGCCTCCAAATACTACAAACACGAAACTACTTGCAACTCCCGGACAGAGGACAAGGGTGATTAAGAAGCCGAGAGGGTCCATTGGTTTCGGGCCCAATGCGTGGTAGTAGCTGAATCATGGATCACAAACACGAACTCGGTTCACGAGGGCGGCTGCAATGAGACAACCCACCATGTACTCCTACATGGCCTCTCACCGCTACCTTTACCAAATCGTGTTCACCCACTTAGCTCACACACGATGGGACATGTTCACACACCTCTGATTCATCCTCGATGAATCAGACCCGACTCAACTCTAAGCAGTAGCAGGCATGACCAAACAAGCATGTATGAGTAGGCACAACAGGGCTCAAACAACTCCTACTCATGCTAGTGGGTTTCATCTATTTACTGTGGAATGACAGGTCATGCAGAGGATAAAAGGGTTCAACTACCGCAGCAAGTAATAGTTGAATCGATGTTGTCCTAATGCAATAAAAGAGAGCAGGAGCGAGAGAGTGGGTTTGTATCGGAATGAACAAGGGGGTTTTGCTTGCCTGGCACTTCTGAAGATATTATAGTTCTTCATCGGTGTCATCGAACTCGTCGTCGAAACCACGTCTATCGAGAGGGGACAATTACCGGCAAACAAAGAGGGACACAATCAATGCAATGCAACAAATATGATGCATGATAATGTCATGGCAATATGCTGTTGATTGAGATAATGCAACTAGCAACGATATTAAATGAAGTTGGTTTGAATCCAAGATTCAAATTCAAACTCCATATGTGGATATTTAAATGCCATTTATATGATTTGACCTAAACAGTGAACAAAAGTTGTTCTAACATGCATGGAAATGGTACAGATGGATAGATTGGATTTTGCTGATCATTTTTCATATATAATTTATTTCATTTGGAGTTACTGTTGAATTTCTATGAATTTTAGAAGTTTTTACTAATTTCTGGAATTTTCTCATTAATAATAAATCCAGAAAATGTATTACTGCGTCAGCATTGGGTCACTATGATGTCAGCGGTCAACTGCGGCGGTCCAGGTCAAACCCTGACCTGTGGGTCCCGCGTGTCAGTGTAATTAGCCTAACTAGTTTTTAGTTAGCACTAAACCAGTTTAATTAGAGGACGAGCCCCATCTCTCATGGAGTCGAGAAGTCGAGTCAAACCCTGCACGGGTCAACTTCGCTGGCGTTTAGCACGGCGACGACACCGCACGCGCGGAAGTGGTTTTGGCCGTTCCGGCCACCAAATGGGATGCGGAAGGCATCAAAGTGGAGCTGGGGACGAGCCACGGCTCTTGGTGGAGTCAGTTGGGGTCGGGGTGGCCGGAGTTGGCGCCGGCGATGAGCTCGGCGGCGGCCGAAGCTCGGTCGAGCTCGAGAGCGGCGATGTGGTGTGCAAACGAGAAGGCTGCCGTGCTAGTTTTGCTCTACGGAACGTTGCGAGTGCAACGGACGCACGCGTGGGACCGAAAGGTCACCGGGGCTTCGCCGGCGACGTGTGCGGGTGAACGCGGTGCAGTCGCTATGATGCACGGGGAAAGAAAAGAAGAGGATGGGGGAGGTCAGTGGCTCACAGCGGTCACGTAGAGACGCTCGGTGGGCTCGGGGAAAGCTCGGTGCGGTCGGGACGACGTCGGCGATCTGGGCGGCCCGAGGTTGAAGACGACGGCGGCGGGGGTGATCACGAGGCTCGGCGTTGTGTGGCTTGGTTGGTCGGCGTAATCGACGGCGATGGCTGTCTGGACACGGTGAGAGGGCGCGGGGACGGCGTTGGACGCGGCTGTGGCGAGCGGCGGCGACGACGACGTCTCGGGCGACGTCGGGGAGAGCGAGAGAGAGGAGCCAGGGCGAGGAGCGGTTGTCTGCGGGGTCGGGGAGAGGGAGAGGGTTCGTCCCACGTCAGCAGCTGGACGAGGGGAGCAGCGAGGCGGCGGACAGCTGCGTGGCACCCATGCGGTGCTCGCCACGAAGCACTGCACTGCCTGCTGCCGAGCCAAGCAACTTCATTGGCCTTGGCAGGCTGGGCAGGCAGGGTGGGCAGTTAGTAGGCGCCAGGTAAGGTTTTCTCTCTCTCTCTCTCTCTCTTATTTCTGTTTCTGTTATCTATTCTGTTATTTTGTTCTGGGCTTTATTAAAAATATCTAAGCACTTTCAAAAATCACCAAACTGCACATGCCCACTGTATAGAATATATCCAACATGGAACATTTTAGTTTGGGATTATTTGAGCATTTGAAATATTTAATAGCATTTAAATGCCCAAATGCAAATACTATATGATTTAATTCATTGACCCAATTATGTCCTGCAAAAATATAAACCATTTTTGGTAGATGCTTCCACCTCAAACCAGAAATGTTGAACATTTTTAGAGGGCATTTTGAGTTCAATGAAAAAGGTTTTATTTTGACCCTAGTTGAATTCATTTGGTGCTAGGGCTTAGTCAATCCCCATTTCAGGTTTAAATGAAATTTAAACATGATGCAACACTCTAACGCATGCACTAGGCATTGTCAGAACTAGGGATGTGACAGCAGGGCAGACCAGTGCACGACGAACATGCAGCCAAGCAACCGTCCGAACAGGACGAATCGGATAATCAATCCATGCCCGGCGAAACCAATAGTCCAGACGACCTCACGCCGGACACACCACCGGAGAATAAGAGCCTTCGCAAAAGAATCGTAGCCATTGCAAGAAGTCTGAAGAAGGAAAAACGGAAGCTCAAAACAGCGGAAGACATACTCAGAATGAGGTGGAGCAAAGTGCTCAAAACCGCAGACAAATACGGCAATGGCCATCAATCAAAGAGCTACCCGGCGCAAGCTGCTGCGAATTGACGAGGAAGCCATAGAGCCCCACAAAGTCAAGAAACAAAGAGGCCGCCGGCACGATAGGCGGCCGATGATAGGCCAAAACTATAAGCGGCGCCAAGACACAAGCCGCCCACGATCCGGGAAAACAGATGGCCCAGCCAGTCAATTTACGGGCCAAAAAAGAGGGCCCGAGGAAGCAACACAACACGCCAAGTGTTCGAAGACAGCGGTACACCCAAATATAGGGGCGCCGCACACCCACTATGTTTCACCAATGAGGTGCTGGATCATGAATTCCCAGCAGGGTTTAAACCCATAAACATAGAGGCTTACGACGGAACAATGACCACGGAGTCTGGATAGAGGATTATATACTACACATACACATGGCTAGAGGAGATGACCTCCACGCCATAAAATATCTACCCTCAAGCTCAAAGGGCCAGCTCGGCATTGGCTCAAAAGCCTCCCGAAAACACTTGTTGGAAGTTGGGAAGAGCTTGAGGGCGCGTTTAGCAAATTTTCAAGGGACTTATGTCCGCCCTCCGGATGCAGACGATCTAAGTCATATGACTCAACAGCCCGGAGAGTCAGCGCGCAAATTCTGGCACATGTTCCTTACTAAAAAGAACCACATAGTCGACTGTCCGGATGCCGAAGCCTTAGCAGCTTTCAAACACAACGTCCGAGATGAATGGCTCGCCAGACACCTCGGCCAAGAGAAGCCAAGGACAATGTCCGCGCTAACAAGCCTGATGACCCACTTTTGCGCGGGGGAAGACAACTGGCTGGCAAGATGCAGCACCAGCAACCCAAGTACATCCGAGATCAGAGATGGAAACAGAAAATCACGGCGCAGAAAAGATCAGCGCCGGAATAAAGAGAAAATCCCAAAGAACACGGCGGTCAACGCCGGATTCAAAAGCTCGCGGCCAAACAACAAAACACTGCCTCTTAAGGACAACAGTGACGAGCTATCCAACTTAAACAAAATTTTGGATCGGATATGTCAAATCCACAGTACCTCTGGAAGGCCTGCAAACCACACCCACCGAGATTGTTGGGTTTTCAAACAGTCCGGCCGACTCAACGCCGAACACAAGGGGCTTGACGCACCAAGCGAGGACGACGACGAACCCCACCAGCAGGGCACCGGAAAACAAAAGACTTTCCACAAGAAGTCAAAGAAGTAAACTCACTTCATGTGATCATACGGAATAACAATGCGACACCCGCTAAGATGGGTCTCGCACGGACCACCCCAGCGGAACCCCGAGATTGGACGTCAAAACCAATCACTTTTGACCACCTGGATTATTCCAGAAGTGTTCGGAATGCAGGCTGGACTGCCCTGATATTGGATCCTACAATCGACGGACTACAATTTACACAAGTCCTGATGGACGGCGGCAGCGATTTAAACCTGCTATATCCAAACACAATCCGCAAGTTGGGGATAGACCTTACTAAAATTCGACATAGCCGCACTTCCTTTAAAGAAGTGACGCCAGGCCCTTACGCCAAGTGCACAGGCTCCTTATTACTAGAAGTTGTGTTCGGGTCACCGGACAACTTCCGACGCGAAAAGCTAATCTTCCATATCGCCCCATTCAAAAGTAGCTATCAAGCACTCTTGGGGCCTGCTTTTGTCCGCTTTAACGCAATACCACATTACGCGTCTCTTACACTTAAAATGCCCGGTCCACGTGGCATCATTTCATTAAGAGGGTCATCTAAAGACCCCGGACACGGCTAGACGAGTCCGGCATAAATAAGCTAGGGGCTCCCTAGCCGCACACCCCTTCACAAGGGGTTGTGCGTATAAGCAATAATGAGCTAATATAGACTCCACTTTATTTATTTATTGATATTTTTCATACACTTTTTCGCACGATTTCCTTTCAAACTAAGTTCCTCTCTTTTTACAGATGAACATCATGCACACCCGTCCAGGATAACGGCACAACGGAGACATAGGCGCAGACGTGCAGTAGGGACCCGTTGGTAGGATTCTTTTCAGATTAAGACCCTGCGTAAACCTTTTTTACTGTCTCTTGTTGCTATAATCCCCTGGTTTTTTATGATAACCAGAGAGGATACTCACGTTTTGGCATCGGCCGCGTCAGAGGACCTCGCCCGTACCTGTACACAAGGGGTTTAGGGCATTGTTTCGCCCGTTATTATAAAAAGACCGAACACCTTAGGGAGTGTTCGGCGTCTCGAGTTAGGCCTTATATGCATCAGCTCCGAATCATGTCTTTGGTCAAATGTTGGGTTTGCCCGGCTCCTATGTTTTGCTGCCTTACGTTCAGTATCATCGCTAACGCGCACTAGGAGAACTATCTGCGATTGTGCCCCGATTCGCTGGGCGAGCACCTCGAGAGAAAGCCGCCCGATCGTCATGATACTGATGAGACTGGTCAACCACTCGATCGACCACGGAATGTTTAGAATTCCTCCGCTTTGACGAAGGACCGTTTCCCGGTCAGGCACACACGCGCCCCGAATTCGGAGAACGCGGTGCCCCCAGGGGCTATATCGTAGCCCTACCCTCGAACTCCAATGGCTAAGTGAAAGTGATAAAGCATCATAGTCTGCTTGCCTCGTTGGCTACGCTATCACCTCCTCAATAGGACCGAGACGTCGGATTAAGTGTGAAAATGCGCTATTTTTGCGAACACCCCCGCACCTTGTGCGTGGGGGCTGAAGCCGAAGACTGCCATCTTTCAGGTTATACACACGTATACATGAACGCGCATAGGAGATATTTCAATACTTGGAACGCACAAGTATAAAAAGCGATTACATCATAACCAGTGTTTTACAAAATAAAACGTTCATTTGAACGTGACATTTTTCGAGCACTGCGACTCTATTACACGAGCACCACGCATAACTTCCCCAAAATAGTGCTCGGCGGGTAGCCGGATTTCGTTCGAACCCTGGGTTGCAACAGCGATGGCATCCATCTCTGTCCAATGTGTCTTCACACGGGCAAGGGCCATCCGCGCACCCTCTATGCAGGCCGACCGCTTCATCTCCTTGATATGCGGCACCGCCCCAACAAACTCCTGCAATAAGCCAAAATAGCTCGTCGGCTTGGGCCTCTCCGGCCAGACATGAGTCATGATATCCGCAATGGCAAGTCCGGACAACCTATTCAGCTCGGCCCATTCGGCCAACCGATCGGTCAGCGGAAGTGAACGATCCGGACTATGGAATTGAGACCAAAATAGCTCTTCTGTCTTGTGATCCTTCCGACTTCGAAGTGCACAACGGCATCATCCGCCCTTTTCGCCGCCAAGTCCATATATGGATCCTCCGACCCCACAGCTGGCCAAGCTGGGCATACTTTGGATCCATAAACCTGCGGCGTAGCAGAAAAGGCTTGCCAGCCACAATGTCTCCGGCCTGACGCAGCTCCTCCTTCATAGCCCGCATTGTAGAACGGACATCCTTGGCTTCGGCGGTGGCCTTCCCCGGGTCTTCCCGCTCCGATAGGCGCTCCTTTTCAAGAGCCTCATTGCGGTCGGTAGCATCCTTCAATTTAACGGCCAGTTCGGCCATCTCTTCCCTGCTTCGGCAGTGTGCAGCCCTTTCGGCTTCTAACTCCTCGGCCGCCCTCGAGGTAGCCGCATCACTCCTTCGGGCTTGCTCCTTGGCTTGAGCAAGTTCTGCCCGAAGGCTCTCCACAGCAGCAGCACCATCTGCGTCAAGCATAAATATTGTAAGTGGTGGGCTTTTGCTCCCTTAATAGTTGTCTGTGGCGACACAATTTACCTTGCGACTCGTCAAGTCGCTTGTTGACTAGCGCAATGTCCGCGTCCGCAACATCGAGTTGCCGCATTAATTCAGCAACTCCATAAGTCCGGCTAGCCCCCGGACTATCCGCCACCTGTATAGGCAAGGCGACACTCAATACCTGCGATTTTGATCCTCGACGCGGCTGTCGCTTTCGACAACTTACCGAGTCTCGGGGCTACTATCTATCTGAGGCGACTTTCATGTGCAAAACTGTCAAAAAGGTGCGTCGTTTCGTACTTCAAACCCCGACAAACTCTCGACAAGATATGCAATCCGCTTTGGCGATTTAAATCCTTCAATCGCCATGCTCATCAATGCACGGTGATCTTCGAGATGGACGCCCTCTCAGCGAGATCCTTGACTCCTGGCGAACACTAGTCGGCGCCGAACTCTTCGGCTCTGCCGAACTCGAGGATACCATCCGTGACGACACTTCAGGCTCATCCGCCCTATCCAACGGCGTACACTACTAGGGAAAAGGCTATACACAGAATCTTAGCAGCAGCGAGGGCTAAAAACCCTCGCTACTGCTACTTACTAGCAGCGCAGGTTTTTAAACCTCGCTACTACTAAGTTGATAGCAAAGCAGCGGGTTTGTAACCCTCGCAACTACTAAGCGGTGCATGCATCGTGCCCCGGGATATGCCATAGTAGTAGCGAGGGTTTTAACCTCGCCGCTGCTAAGTTCATAGCGATAGCGGGTTTTAACCTCGCTATTACTAACCCGCCATCGCTATCAACTTAGTAGTAGCGAGGGTTAAAACCCGCCATCGCTAATCGCCTCATCATAGTAGTAGCGGGTCCGCCTATTTGGCAAAGTCAACCCCCCGTGGACCGCTTTTCAGTTTAAAAAATAAAAGAAAATGATAAAAATGTCAAAAAAAAAAAAATAAGTTTCCCATGTGATATGTGGTCTAGTTGTTGGGAAAATTTACAAATATGAATTTCGACTTTATTTGCAAAATCTCTCTGGAAATTTGTAAAATGGCCATAACTTTTGCATACGAACTCGGATGAAAAAGTTTTTTATATGAAAAAGCATCTACTCGAACCCCGTTAAATGTTTTCAAAATCCTCAAAAGCCTGACAAAAAAAAAGTTACGGGGCTTTTAAGATCTGGAGGCAAAAAAATTCAAAAAAAAATTATTATTTTTTAATTTTTGTTAAATCTGATCAAACTATGGTCAAACTAATTATTCAAGAATATTAGTGTTAATAAATAATTATTTAGTTTTTTTGAATTTTGGTCAAATCTGGTCAAACTATGGTCAAACTGTGGTCAAATCTGGTCAAACTGTGGTCAAATCTGGTCAAACTAATTATTCAAGAAATATTAGTGTTACTAATTTTTTAGAACAATAATTTCAAACTCAAACAGTGAAATGTGTGACTTCATGCTCAAGCTAAATTCCTGAGGTTAATAGGATTGACATCTCACTATTGTCGAAAACAACAAGTGCGGACTTGGAAGCGAGGGAGAATAGAACCCGAAGTTAAGCGTGCTCAGCCGGAGTAGTGAGAGGATGGGTGACCGTCCGGAAGTTAGATGATTTGAAATGATGAGGGTTGATTAGAGATTAAATTGAGCAGCGATTAGGGGTGATTAGAGATTTGAGTTAAAATAATTCAGAAATTTAAAAATTTCGAAAAAATTCAAAAAAAAATCGAAAAAATTCAAAAAAAAAATTCCGAGATTACAGATTAGTACTAGCGCGGGTTTAAACACGCGCTACTGCTATACATTAGTTGTAGCGCGGGTGGCACCCGCACTACTGCTATAAGTTAGCTGTAGCGCCTTATTAGTAGCGCGGGTGCCCGCGCTGCTGATAGGCCTAAAACCCGCGCTGCTGCTAGGCTTTTCCCTAGTAGTGGTAGTAGACGGAGGCGTCTCGCTCTCCATCATCTCTGGACGAAGATCCCCCGAGGACGAGCTCATCTGAGAAGGTCGCAGATCCGAACTACAAGGTAAAAATTCCTGTTGTCCTCAGAAGCACAAATAGGGATGTTTCTTATTAATGAACTCTCCTTTTTCTACTCACGGCTCGCTGGAGGGCTAATTCTTAAGAGAAGATTGCACGGCCGGGACCTCCCCGGACGCAGGACCCTCTGGTGAAGATTTCTTCCCCCGCTTAGGGGCTTTGGCCTCCGGGTCCTCGGAGGCGGTCCTCTTCTCCCCCTGGAGGGAGGGATTCTCGATCCCCCCTTCTTCAAGCGCCCCCTTGGGCGAGGTGGTAGCTCCTCTATTTTCCCCTTCGCCTTCTTCTGAAGGCGCAACCTCCAACATTCTGACCAGCACGGGCTCCGGCGCGGTCTCTGGGAGGGGGGCCGGACACCGTATCAGCTTTGCTTGCGCTATCCACTCCTTTTGAAGGATAACGGGTTAAAAGGCGAATTGTAGAAAAGCAAACAGATGGTACGTCCGAACACTGGGCTACTTACCTGAGTATCCGGGCGATTGCAGCTTAGGCCTGCATCCTCGGTCAATTCCGGACACGCCACCTGCGGTCCGAAGAACAACTTGTACATCTCCATGGGTGTTGTACCCATGAAGTGTTGGAGAATCCGTGGTCCCTCCGGATTAAACTCCCATAGCCGGAGAGGGCGGCGTTTGCAGGGCAGGAGACGCCTAATCAGCATAACCTGCATCACCACGACCAGATCGATCTCCCTCGCCTGGAGGTCTCGAATCCGGCCTCGCAATAGGGGCACGCCTTTTGACGGCCCCAATTGAGCCCCTTGGTTGACCCACGACATCAACCATTGTGGAGGTCCTGAGCGGAATGAAGGCGGCGGCTTCTGCCTGCTGCCCTTTGGAGCGGTGATATAGAACCACTCCTGCTACCACAAGCCGAGCTCCTCTTGGAAGGAGCCCTCGGGCCACGGGGCATCGGCCCTCCTGCTTATGGCCGCCCAAGACTTTCTGAGCGCCCCAATCATCTTGGTTCCACATTGAAGGTCTTCACCCACAGGCGAAGTGGGGGGTGACGCGAGGAAGGCCATGACGATAATAAATGCGGAAATATGGAGGATGGACTCCGGAGCCAAGTCATGGAAATCCAGCCTGTAGTAGAACATGAGCCCTCTCACGAAAGGATCCATCGGGAAGCCTAAACCCCGACGGAGGTGGGATACAAAGACGACGTACTCGCCGGGCTCGGGAGTGGGTATGGCCTGCCCTTTGCCGGGCAACCTGTGCGAAATCTCGTACGACAGGTGCTTGGCCTCTCGCAGCTTTAGCACGTCCTCCTCCGTGACAGAGGAGGGCATCCACCGGCCCTGAAGGTCGGAGGCGGACATTGTTGAAGGTCCAAAGCACTCGAATCTGGGGCTCTGGGCGTTGGAACTTAGAGCGAGGAGAGGATTCGATGGAAGATTGAAGAAAAGAGACGAGCCTTGGTCCTATTATAAAGAGGGAGAATACCAAGAGCCGTCTCCGCGACCGTTCGGGACTCGCCTTCGATAGAGGAGGCGTGGCGACGGGCGCGGTTGGGTTACCCACGACTGTATTGATGAGAATACCGGAATAAAGGGAACACGATCTCTGCTTCGACAAGACGTGCCAAGGAAACCGCTTCGCTAAACGCGCTGAGGTGGTATAATAAAAAACAATTCAAGTAAAGGACTTGGTAGTGGCGTGACGTCACGCTACATGATACATCAGCAGATTGAACCTGTGTACATGATATTCTCTCTACGGTGGAATGTGGAATTTATTTTGCAGAGCCGGACACTATCCAGGTGTTCACAATCTTCTATGGATTATTTGGAGGAGGAACCCGCCTTGCAATGCCGAACATTATGCGCGCCGGACTCATCGTCATTGAAGCCAGTTCAGGGCTCTTGAGGAGTCTGGACTAGGGGTGTCCGGACAACGGACTATCATCGTCCGCCGGACTCCAAGACTACGAAGATACAAGATTGAAGACTCCGTCCCCGTGTCCGGATGGGACTTTCCTTGGCGTGGAAGGCAAGCTTGGCGATCTGGATATGTAGATCTCCTACCATTGTAACCGACTGTAACCCTAGCCCTCTCCGGTGTCTATATAAACCGGAGGGTTTTAGTCCGTGGGACACAACATACATTACAACAATCATACCATAGGCTAGCTTCTAGGGTTTAGCCTCCTTGATCTCGTGGTAGATCCACTCTTGTAATACACATCATCAATATTAATCAAGAAGGACGAGGGTTTTACCTCCATCAAGAGGGCCCGAACCTGGGTAAAACATCGTGTCCCTCGTCTCCTGTTACCATCCGCCTAGACGCACAGTTCGGGACCCCCTACCCGAGATCCGCCGGTTTTGACACCGACACCTCCCGAGAGAGATTAGGGCTTGACAGCGGCTCCGTATCGTAAAACGCGGTGAAACTTTCTCTCTGATTTTTTTTCTCCGCGAAACGAAATATATGGAGTTGGAGTTGAGGTCGTTGGAGCATCAGGGGGCCCACGAGACAGGGGGCGCGCCCAGGGGAGAGGGCGCGCCCCCACCCTCGTGGACAGGGTGTGGGCCCCCTGGCCTTGATTCTTTCGCCAATATTTTTATATTTTCCAAAAGTTATCTCCGTGGATTTTCAGGTCATTCCGAGAAATTTTGTTTTCTGCACAACCAGCTTCGTCACGTTAGCTGGACCAGGGGCTTTGCCTCGGTGAGCCAACCTTTGCCAGCATCGCATGCCGTCGCTTCATCACCCATCAGGTGCTATTAATCCTAGTAATTTTGGTAGTAAGCTGTCTTCAGATTGCTACAACAGATAAATCAGGTGCTATTAATCCTAGTAATTTTTTCTTGCTTGGGTTTATTTTTTCCGAGGAATTATTACTCTGATTTGTTCCATCATATATACACAGGTCTGTCAAATGGTGGCCGCATTAACGATGGTTGCGTGATGGTTCGGTCAGTTTCTTGTCCGCAGTTTGGCGAACGCCTCATCAGGGACTCGGACTTTCCTGTGAATACATGCTTTGTCACGCCTGCGCCATGCACCGACATTGGCTTCGACGCCAGGCCACATCTCTTAAAAAAGTTATTTTGCGTAAATTAATTATGCGAGTTTTTTCTATACTTATATTATTATTTTTTGGACTGCACTATTTTACATGTGTAGACAATCGACTTCGACTGCGTCACACGGTCACTTCAGCAAGAAGACGTCGTCGTCCCAATTGGCGTAAATCGGCTCGCGCGATCACCTTGTTGGTTGAATTGCCATATCGACATGTTCGATTGCCTCGGGGAATTCGGCATTGCTGAGAGAGCTCTAGCTCATCGAGTGTTCCATACACGGGCCATATTTATTTTATTGCTCATTTTGCATAAATTATTTATTACGCTACAAATTTTTTTAAATTATTATTATTACTATTATTTGCGGCTTGCATTTTTTCTGTGCACATGTAAATGATCCGGGTTGGACAGCGCTGTCACCTCGGCGTACCGACGTAACACGTCACCTTGGCCGGACCAGGGGCTTCGTCATCACTTCATTAACCCAAGTCGGGAACTTCGGCGTCATACTGTCGGCCTGCTCCGTGGCCTCGGACGGACTGGGGGTTCCACCTCACCACATTGTCCATGCTATGTCGTTACTTCGGAGTGTCGAGCTCTTCGCTCGGCCACCTCGGGTCCAACCTGGGGGTTGGAACCTTGTCCCGCACCAAGCTCGGACCGCGTCATCAATGCCGAACACATTAACCAGCTAAGTTGCTTTCATGCTCAAAGTTTTAAATTTTTAATTTGTGTTCGGTTCGACCGTACTCGCATACGTTGTTTTTTAAAAGTAGCTCCCTTTGCCCATGTTAACTGGGGGCTCTTAAAATTTATATGGGCCGTTTTATAGTAAATATGTTTTTTCTTCTGGGTCGTTGCAAAGTCTTTTTCTACCACTCCTGTTTCGACATGAGTGTATGGTCAATAGACGGATAGCCTGGCTTCTCTCTAAAGTCGCTCGAGTTTAGTTCGCTAGACTGTCCTTGGAGAAGCACTCCGCCTTTGGGATAAGGAGGGTGAAGCGAGAAGATGACCTACTCGCAGTTTAGAGATCGGATGTGTCATGTTAAAGCACGACAGAAGCACAAAAAGCTTTAAGACCAATTTTTGGATTGGCACCAAAACCTTGATTTAGTTCGGGCGTAAAGTTTTTACTAAAGTTTTTTGGTTTTCCAAGCCTATGGCACTTTTAACCTATTTGTGTGTCTCCAGCATAAGTCTGCAGTACAAACGTCAGACACCTTTAAAGCTTCAGCAATATCAAAGAGGGGCTGCGGCTAGAGACGAACCCACCAAAAGCCAAGGTATTCCATGGACTCCTCGGCAAAACATTCTTGGATACTGCTTTATATGCATCGGTTTCGAATTGTGTCTTCGATCAATAGTTGGGTTACCCGACTCCTGTGCTTGCCTCCTACGTTCCGCTTTGTTCAGCTAGGTGTGCGAAGGAAGAACCACTGTGATTATGCTTCCAGCTCGCATGGTTAAAGTGCCTCAGTGGAGAAAGCCAAAAACTGACTGTCACAATAAGCGCAAACTGGTCAGCAATCCGATGACTATGTTAAACAATAAGATTGATAGAGGTCACCCCGTGTTAAATGACGGGCCGTTCATAACATTGGCCGAAGTGTTTACGGCTATCGCCGACCACTATCGCCGAACACTAACCGGGGGCTAGTAACTGGCCTCCCAACTTTATGCTCCTATGACTAAGTGAAAGTTATAAAGTCCGCATATCTGATTACCTCGTTTCCGCTAACACAACCGCCTTCGCGCACCGAGACATCGACTAAGGGTTATTTTTTGTTATTGCGAAAACAACCTACGTAGCATTTACAAGGGGGTGGAAGCCGACGATGGGCCACTTTCAACTGGTAAACGGTGGCAACGGAGTCAAAATAAACATATCATCGGTGTTTGTATTTAATATACGAGGGCTGCCTTCCGTAATCATCGTTATAAAGCCATAAATATGCATCAGTTTGACTTAAGATTTTGGCCAAGATGGATTGCCTGGCTCCTGTGCTTACCCCTACGTTCCCGATTGTTCGGCTAGGTGGTAAAGGGAGCACCTCTGTGATTGTTACTACCGGGTAATCGGAATTAGTACCTCAGACTAGGTGAAGCCAAAAGCTAGCGATCTTAAAGGATATAATTGGTCGGCAACGACGGAAGTGAAAATTTAGGTTCGCTGAAGACCACATAGTTTGGGGACTTTCCCCAAACTAAATCCTCAATATTTTTCTCCTGCATTGATCGAAGGTGAGGTTTCATGATCATGGTCGGCATGACAACCCAAAGAAAGGAACCGATAGCGGAACTATTTTCTTTGGAAGATGTTTCTTACATTAAATAGTAATATAGCATTCTCTCCGCATACCTTTGTTTATAAACCTATGGCCGGATTGTCTTGTTTGTCGTAAATCTTTTCCCTCATAAAGACTTTATAAATTGGGACAAACACTCCCCGGCTACTAGCCAAGGAGGTTGAAGCCGATGGTCGGTCAACAAAGTTTTGTACAGTGCGGATCCGAGCATTAATGATGGAGAGTACTTGGATAAATAGAATCATTACACATAAATTGTGATTTTACTCCAGATATCGATCCTTAATTCGGCCACTCGTGCCCAAATTAAGGCTCGGGGGCTACTGGGCTTTGGGCTTATCATTTACTAATATTAAATGGGCGCATTGATCCCCTGATCTAGTGTTACCACCCGACCAATATCTCGGGGGCTACTGCATTGCCTATTCAATACAGAAAATTCAAAGTGCTCAGTTTTCAGCTTGACCGAACTATGGGCAAACGCATCTTTAGATAACAATAGGAACTATCTAGGACCTATCCAGCATCAAGCTAATATATTATGGCGACTGCTCAAAACACTCTCTCAAGGGCTTGTCCGCCGATCACTATCTCCTGTAATGTGCATCTTGGATTTTAGGCTGACACACACACCTTGAGGACTACTGGCTATATATCTCGTCACTAAATAAATTGCATCAATCGGAAATAAAATCCACAAACAATCAGCCCAAGCCCGAGATGGTGCATCACCTCAGAAGTAGTCCGGCATAAAGCTCGGATGCAAGTGGCTGGCTCTATAGAGGGCATTTCGGGCATTAAAGCTCGGCTAAACTCCTTTGAATTTTCCAAGCCAAGGTGATCTATGACGCCTCAGATACAGTCTGGCGTTGGACTTCGGATATAGTCCGGCATTGGAGCTCGGATGCAGTCCAACGTTAAAGCTCGGACGCAAGAGGACACCACCGCACGGGAACAACTTCAAACCCGAGGTATGGCGTAAAAATAACAAGGCATTGATAAGGCCGATAACTCGACGTGTAAACTTTTCGGATTCACTTCGGCGATCCTCAAGATCGAAGATGAGAAGATTTGTTGAACCAGTTTTCAAGACCGATGGCCGAAGATGAAGAACAGTTCGGAAGAATCGAGGAGCGTCCCCAACTTAAAGACCAGTTCGTGGGGCTACTGACGGTGTCCTGAACTAGGGGGTACTCACCACGTCGTCTCCCGACCAGCTGGATCAAGCCGAGGACCCCCATGGCGGTTCACTCATGGGCCACTTCGGGCAACCCATGCCGCACACAAGGGAGATCCCACAAGACTTGGCGCACAAGACGTGGACATTCCTAAACCCTAGGCCTCTTGTGTGTAATATAAACCGAGGCCAGGCTAGTCAATAGATAACATCTAATATTCATTAGAACAATCTCATGGTAGATACATGTACTTTGTACTACACCCATATGAATACAATCAAAAGCAGGAGGTAGGATATTATCTCTTCGAGAGAGCCAGAACCTAGGTAAAACACTGTGTCCATGTTACCGTTGCTCTACGAGATACGCTGGGCTCTTACCATGCATCCCATTAGAGCTCTAGCAGAAAAAGTTAGTTCACTTAGAAGTTTTTTAGGGAAAAAAAGCTAATGAACTTGGTTGTACTTAGATATTGCCCCAGCTCCAAGAGTGAGCTGGCTCTGCCACTGAATGTTGACAAGATTTCTATGTTTAATTCATTTTTGCACAAGTTTGTATTGAGAAACCTACCAGATCTATTTTTTTGAGAAAAACTTCAATCTATTCATCAACTGTCGAGGTAGTACAAAGAACATGAGAAAGTAAAAATACATCCAGGTCCGTAGACCACACATCGACGACTAAAATCATTGGAGCGAGCTAGAGGCACGTCACCGTCATCGCCCCCCCACACACACACACACACACATATTATTGGAGCCAGGAAACTGTATTGTAGGAGATAGAAGTCGTCGGGCTAAGGCCCGATAGGACCAGCGCACAAGGGCAACAACCGCCGCCGATGAAGAAAAGCATAGATCGGAAGGATCTAACTTGCAGACATATGAATGCAAACGAAGGAACAACGGATTCAAGAGGCAGGGCCGGTCTTGAGATTTTGGGGGCCCGCGGCGAAACTAAAACTCGGGGCCCCTTATATATAGAAATTGTAACAATGATAATGGATATGAGATTTATAACAAGCTCACTTTCGCTCGTATAGTTATCCCTACAACTTGAACTATGATGTTTGACGAGGGCGGTCCTCTTGGGAGATCCACAAGTGTTGGCCCATGACGAGTTGTCATAATTCCGGCACAGTGTGCTTGATATGGTATTTCCTTTGTCCGGATTTATTAGTCCTCCTCAGGTTTTAAGCCTATTTTTGACCTAATATTTGACTAATAAACTATGTGTTATATATCACAAATATGGATCATTGGCAACATTCTTCAAATACTAACCTAATGACAGTCTTTTGGCATATAACTTGTATATTTGTGAGTAAAATTTCTAATCAACTAAAGGGCTCAATTTTTTAGGGGACCTAATAAATTCAAACAGAGGAAGTTTGCAGTGTCATGTAGAGCGGCCGGCATGTTGTATTTGGATTCTAACTAGTGGTAGGGGCGCCACCCTGTGGCGCCGCTTGAGAGGAAGATGTGCGTACGTTTTCATTAAAAAAATACATAGAGTCCTCGCCTCCGTCTAAAAAAACATCTAAAAAAAATCCTCACCCTCTTCTAAAAAAGAAGTAAAAAACAAAAAACAAAAAAAATACCACCACAACCTATCTAACTGGTGCCACTTTGCATAACCCTCCATTCAAAAAATACCAGAGGTCTTCATCTCCATCTAAAAAAAATACATTTAAAAAATAATACACACCTTCATCTAATTTTTTTTAAAATATTTCCCACCGCGGCCAACCAGCTTGCGCCACGTGGCATAGTTGGTTGGCCGCCCTTCATGCGTAGCTTAATGGTTTTAATTAATATACACAAATATATAATGGTACAAATAGATACTTAGATAAACCAAGAAGAATATTTTATAGGTTCAAGAACGCTAGATATGCATGTCCATGCCAAAGTAAATTAGTTAATTAGCCATATAAGTGAGAAACGGTAACTAGATGTACCTAAAATGGGTTGGATCAACGCCGGTGATTGGACGCCGGTGATTGGACTGGTGCCTGGCCCTGGCGGGAGGCGAGAGGCGGGAGGCGCTCGGCTATCTGCATTGGCTTCTAGCGATCAGAATTGGCATCGCCTCAGCCTTGACGAACCCATCCATTCAGCGATCGTTGCCGGCAAGAGAAACAGGAAGAGCGAGAATGGATCCGGGCTTGGAAATATGGAATACGGTCTCAATTTTGAATGCAGACTGGAGACATAGAATACATCTGTACATGACGACGTACTAGTTGGGGAATAGCCACGATAAAATCAGGAAAGCTGCGTTTTTTCCTTTGAGAATCAGGAAAGCTGCGTCTGCATACGTGATTAGCATGTGAGATCGAAGGAAATTAAGTTGTTTTTTAGGAAAAGAAGGGAATTAAGCTGCGTCTGCGGCTCTGCACGATCCCTGCGATACTGGCCTGTCTCACTGGGCAAGGGGGGCCCGTGGACTACGTGCGAGGGGCCCCATGACCATGGGGGGCCCGGGGCAGTCGGCCCCCCCCCCCCCCCCCGCCGGCCCTGTGCCCCTGTCAAGAGGGTCCATCAAAAGACGAACGCCGACCGAATCTCATGAGATCCGCCGGAGACACCCTCCACACACCCTCTAATGAGGCTAGATGCACCGCCGGTACAGTGGCTAGGCGGGGACAACCTTATTCCACCTTTCAGGAGGCGCCTTACCTTTTCTTTCTGAGTAGAACGCAAACCCTAAACAAACACAAAAAGACACCTCAAAATGAGCTGGAGCCCTCCTGCCGGCAAGGGCTGAGATCCACCGTGTCTCCATGGCCTTAGGCCACAGGAGACGGGCTATACCTGCGCAGCGACGACAGGAGGCTAGAAACCCTAATCGCTTTTAGTTCACTAGAGCACAAGGCCGATGGGGTACACGTGCAACCTGCAATATTTCTTTGTTCGGATTAGTTAGTATAAATAATTAATGTCGGTTCAAATACGAAGAAAACACACATCTACTAATGATTGAAGTTATACTCTAGAGTTTTTATAAATATTATTTTCTTACAATAAACTACAAATTGCTATTAAGATATTTATTATATTATGTGCCTTAGATATCTTTACCATGATATTAATGATATTAAATATACACGAATGCACGCATATACATATAACATATGTACACTATATAATTTATGCAATTGTCAAGAGTTGATTAAAGGGGACTTTTCTTACAACATACACGGTCTAAATTTGGAAAACAATTTTTTTGGTGAGGTACAATACAAATGTATAAAAACACTATAATTTATATTTGGCAACATTATCATGCGATACTATGGTATCAAAGTAAATAAAAAAACATCCTTGTTAAGATTATAGTACAATAAAAATAAGCTCAAAAATATTAAATTTCAGTATAAAAATAAAGCTCAAAAATATAATTTCAAAAATATTAATTAAAGGATAGTACAAATACAAGAATAGTACAACTCAACCAATACCAGTTTTAGGGAACCCCATAATTAAATTAAATGTTCTGTTGTATCCAGATTCTGATCTTTTCTGACTCTGATGATTTAGCTCTGAGCTCTGAAGCATGCCGTCCTTCTTTCAAGTAATGCTTCCAAGTATCCAGAGATGGGGCAGCTCTCCTAAAAATTCTGTCATTTCTACTCATCCAGACTGCCCAGCAACCCTGAATAATGATGTCCATAGCAATGTCTGCTGGAAGGTGCTTCATGGAAAGATGAATCTCATCATATACAGATATACCTCTGGACTTAGTTGGTAGAATGGAGTGCCAACATGTTGAAGCAAATTGACAATCCCATAACAGATGGATAAATGTTTCCTCTGTGGTATCTGTAGATAGGGCACAATTGTAGTCATCCAGATACATGGATCTCCTGTGGATGAAGTTCCTAGTACTCAGGTGATCCCATAGCAGCAGCCAGAAAAAGATTTTATGTCGTAGTCTGCATGCTGACTTCCACAGGGTTCTGAAAATGTCATGTACTATGTTCTCCCCTCTGAGAGCTTTGTACATTTTCATAGATGAGTAGTTGGGTGACGCCCATGCGTATGCCCATTTATCATTGTGAGTAGCAGTAGCTTGCTCAGTCATGATCAGTTGCAATGAAGTGAATTGCTCAAAAGCTAACTGAGAAAGTGGTCTGTGAAAGAGTTGGTTGGTGTCTGTATGCTGAAGGGCACCACTCAAGGAGATAGTCTGATTGATAGCATATGAATGTAGTTCAGGGAATTTATTGAGGAGTGGTACATCTTGCCACCGATCAGTCCAAAAGCTCACTGAATCTCCAATGCCTGCTTTACAGATAGCATGCTGCTTAAACAGTGGGAGTAGTTTAAGTACCTCTCTCCACCAGAAAGATCCTACTTTCTGCTCCCCAGGAAGCCTGTCATGGTAGTTCTTTTCCCAAATGATATCTACCCATGGTGTGTCCACTTTGTTGAAGAACTTATGCAAGAATTTTAGGAGCAATGCCTTGTTATGAATGTGGATATCTAAAACCCCAAGTCCACCATGGTTTTTAGGTCTGTTAACTTTGTCCCAGGCAATTAGTACAGAGCCTCTATCCAAGGTACCATATCTTCTCCAAAAGCAGTTCATGAGGTAAGTGTTGATTTGCTTGACAACTGTTTTGGGTATCATCAGAGTGCTCATGAAAAAAGTGGGCATACTTGTGAAGATGGATTTTATGATGGTGAGTTTATCCCAAGTGGACAACATGGTAGAGCAGCTTAGCAGCCTCTTTTCAATCCTTTGAAGAAGAGGTATAAAATCCTCAACTTTTGGCCTAGATAGACACAGAGGGAGCCCCAGATAATTAAGTGGCAGAGTACCAATCTTGCATCCTAAAATGCTTGAAAGTTCAATCGTCTTCTCAGGAGGAGTGTTAATAGAGATCATCGTAGACTTTGCATAGTTCACTTTGAGTCCTGCGTAATGTGCATAGTGTAACAGAAGGTTTTCGATATGCTGCACCTGACCATGATCAGCATTTGCCACCAGTATAGTATCATCTGCATACTGAATGATAGGATAATCAGGGAAAGTAGTATGTATGAGTGGTGGCTCAATCATGAAAGCATGGTAGGCTTCATTGAAGATTGTCTGAACTAGATCAGCAGCAATCACAAATATTAGTGGTGACAAAGGATATCCTTGCCTTACTCCATTGCTACAGAGGAACTGTTTGCCAGGAACTCCATTAAGCAGAACAGATGAATACCCAGTGCCATAAATCATTTTGATCCAGTGGATCCACTTGTTCCCAAAACCTTTAGCTTCCAGGATCTCAATAATAGTGTCATGATTCAACATGTCAAATGCTTTTTCAAAGTCCAGTTTGAGGAGAATGATTTCTTTTCTGCTCTGTTGGCATTGGTGTATATATTCAAATGACCATGCTAAGCAATCTTGGGTACATGTGTGATTCAGAAAGCCATATTGATTTTTATGGACCATACCAAGGATGAGCTTCTGGAGTCTATTAGCAAGCAGCTTGGTGATTATTTTGAGAGTGCAGTTCAATAATGAAATGGGCCTGAATTCTGCAGGTGTAATTGCATGATCCTTCTTAGGGATGAGTGTAATGTACGAGTGTTGATGCTCTAGATATTAACCTGAACTGAGTGAAAATCTGCAATGAGTTTATAAAAATCAGGAGCAATGATGTCCCAGCAATGCTTGAGGAATGCAGCATTGAACCCATCAGGGCCAGGAGATTTATCAGCAGGCATATGTTTGATGACATAGTCAATCTCCTCCTTGGTGAATGGAGTTTCTAACTCAAAAAGATCCTCATGAGGTTGGAGCAGTTGGTGCAACAAAAGAGGGTTGGATGTTTGAACCCTGGTTCCCAGTCTGGCCTTGAATGCTCTATATAGAATAGCAGCTTTTGCCTGGTGATCATGATGTTCATGTCCCTATTCATCTTTCAATATGGCAATACAACTGTTTCTGAATTCAATGGTAGCTTTAGCTTGAAAGTACTTGGTATTGGCTTCACCCACTTTGATTTTTCTGATAGTTGCTCTTTGCTTCCAGTATTGTCTCTGATGATCAAGTGTAATTTCAAGGTGTATCTTAAGTATATTCCTGCCATTGACTTCTTCGGTAGTTAATTCTCTGAACTCCTCAATAGTGTCCCAGCATAGGATCATGAAATTGGTATTCTCAATAATCTTCTTTAGATCAGATAGGCCCTTGGCCCACACCTTTAGCCCTTTCCTCAGTCTCTTAAATTTGGCTGCAATCACTTTAGCACTGTCTGTTTCTGAAACTGGTTGTGTCCAAATGGAGCTAACTACATCTTTAAAGTGCTCATGCTCCATCCAGTAGTTCTCAAATCTGAAAATGTTGGTTTTGGGGATGGAAGAGCCTATCTGAATCTTAATAGGCACATGATCAGAAGTGGTTTTGGCCAAAGGATAAGCAAAGGTAGCTGGATATTTAAGTGACCAAGCTTCAAATGTGAAACACCAGTCAAGCTTCTCAAGTAATGGAGAATCCTGCATATTACTCCAAGTGAATTTTCTACCTTCGAGGGGAATCTCAACCAGTGCATGTTTGTTAAGAGCTTCATTGAACAGGAACATGTCATTAATGTTGCATCCCTCTCTGCTTCTATTGTGTGGATATCTGATAAAGTTAAAGTCACCCACAATTAGCCAGTTATCATCATCTGGTACTTGAAAGTTCTGAAACCAATTGAGAAGAGAATTCTTTCATTTTGCTGGCAAGGACCATAAATATTTGTTAAGATCCAAGATTCTCCATTGTGGGTTGAGGTGAATTGGATAGATAGTGAGAAATCATTGACATGGTAGATCTGACCAGAGAAAACCCTTTCATTCCAAGCAATCAGAAGGCCACCAGCAGCTCCAACAGATGGGAGGAATGCAAACTTTGAGATTCTTTTGGGACAAAAGTTTTTGATAAATGAGCTATCAAAACTTTTTTCTTAGTTTCCTGAAAGCAGAGGATTGAGCATTGAGACTCCTCAATCTTATTGGCAATGGCAGGCCATTTCTTGGGGTCATTGATCCCTCTAATGTTCCAATTGAGAACATTCCATTGTCTGTTCATGGTGTAATTGGATAGAGTTGCTGACAAGAAAATTCACATTCCCTAACTTAGGGATGAGGCAACAGATCTTAGGGAAGCTGATATCAATAGATAGCATTACAGCATAAGGCAATATAGTCACATGAGGTTCATTACAGAGCAGATACATAAATAGAGTCCTGGATAACTTTTCACTGCAGTCAGATGCAAAATGCCCATGGCAAAAGTTCTATCTCCACTAATAAATCTGGTAGGAGAGGTGATTCTTTATTTGCTAGTGGCCCTGCTTCCCTTGCTTGTTTCCCCACCTGCCTTTCGAACCAGACAATCTCTGTCCCTACAAATGGCTTGTTTAAATCCTTTGGACAACTTTTGAAGTCTACAGCTCCTCCTTACCTCAGATTCAACCAGGGGAACTTTCTATTTTCTTTTCTTGTTGAGGTGGAGAGCAGACGTGGAAGATGCAGACATAGCTTCAGTAGAAGTGTTGTCTGTTGGAGAGGAGTTCTCCTGGTCAAGTGTAACCTGAAACCCAAGAGACAGTGAGCAAAGAGTTGTCTCATTAGGGCAAGTCTCTGGGACAGCAAATGGGAGTGTGAGAGAGGATGTAGATCCATGGGTAATGATTTCCCATACAGATGAAGTGATAAACTTTTTGACCCAGGCGAATTTATCAGGAGTGAGAAAATTAACAGATAGAAAGTTGACCCAATCTACAGGTACCTGGATGGTAGACTTGCTGTTAATCTTTGGGGCAAATTGGTCCGACCAAACTCTAGCTCCTTCCACCCCAAGATGATGCTCCACCAGAGCCTGGTTCCAGTGTGTGATATCTGACAGCACAGCAACATTACTTTGTACATGTGCCTTCTCCAGGGTAGAAGTATGTGCCTGATTGGCAAAGATAGGGAGTGGGAATCCTGGAGGAGCAGACATTTCAGACTTAGATTTGTCACCTGTTACAGCAGGTGCTGAGTAGGCATTCTCATCAAGTGCAGGTGGGATCTACTTTGAAGGTTGTGCAACTGGCAGAGAGCAATTCAAATGGGCAACATTAGTGGTGTCTGCCTCCTTGATAATCTGTTCATTCCCAACAGTAGCTGCAGGCTCAAGCATGAGTGGAAGATCAGAAGCACTATCAGGTACAAATTCTTGGGTGTTATTGTGAGCGGGTTCCATAACAGGAGTTGACAGTAATAGAGGATCAGTAGGTAACTGAACAATAGGAGTTGTGACATGTTGTGCCAGAATTTCAAATTGCATTGGGTCCACCATTCTCTCTTCCATCTGAGAAGGTTCATGTGCTAGAATAGCATCCAAACATGGGTCAATGAAAACTTGGGCATCAGGAATCATAGGGTCATAGGCCTGATGATTTGCCCCAAGGAAAGCAGGGCCTTCATGGGCCAAGGGCTCTGGCCCATTAGGAATGGCCAGCACATTCAAATCAGGTAGAGCAGGAGCATTTGGCGCCAATGGGCCATCGGCAGATGCAACAGAGTTATCAGTGCTCTCTGAGTTTACCAGGGATAGAGTAATACTGCTCTGCTCATTGATGTTCAGGTCTTCCTCATGGGGTTCAAAGATTTCATTCATCTGCAGGAATTCTCCAGCTTCAAATTCCTGGTCCACTTCTTGTGGCATAGCCCGGTGCCCCCATCCAGGCATCTCAACAGGATCTTCATCTTCATTATTGTCCTCACCAATCTACATATTTTGTGCTGCATTTAGATCAACATTGAGTGCTAACTGAAGGTTAAGCTGAGGATCCTGGTGCTCATCATGTTCATGCTGTTGAAGAGGTCCCAAGAAGTGATTGTGCTGATTTGGATGATAATTAGCTTGTGGAGGAACTGGGTGTGGACTTCCATTTGGGTCAATAGGATCCTCATCAGGGGCATCCATACCCAGAATCTAAACTGGGTGTGAATTTTTTTTTTTGGCAAAGGGTTCGTCCTTTCAATGGAGATTGGTGAATACACGTGAGTTAGGGATGGTTCAACTTCTTGATGGTGCAGATAGATGCTGCTTGGATGATGGCATGAAGTTCTTCTTCAATGAGTACTTAAGACACGACATTACTGGGAGCTTTTTCTTTTTATGTTTGTTTTGTTTATTTGTGCTTAGACCGCGTGCTTGCTTTGGCAAGTTACATAGAAAAAGACATCTCTTTTCAATTTAGATTATTCGTATATAATTGGTTATATACATCAATATTAATTAAATTATTATGTATTACTCCCTCTATTCCTAAATGTAAGTCTTTGTAGAAATTCCATTATAAACCGCATACGGATGTATATAGATGCATTTTAAGTTTAGATTTATTCATTTTGCTCCGTATGTAGTCCACCTAGTGGAATCTCTGCAAAGACTTATATTTAGGAACGGAGGGAGTATACAATAGTAATATTAGTAACTGATGCCAGCTCTGTGAATCATTTCTTCCCTTACGATATTTCCGATTGGCCCAAACGGTTCGAGGACACCGTTCCTGATATTCTCGCATCTCTCCTTGCACGGCTGTCTAAAAAAAATATTGCTTGAGGATTTGAATATCTGATGATCAATGCACAAGTATATCTGAGGACCCCACAAGTAAGCAGTCAGGTCAAGTCGCCTTCAATTAGCAGACCAGCTTTAGCACAGGAACAGTTGGTTTAGCCGATGATTAGCGACCCCAGCACTTGCACTAGTGGCAGTACAACAGTCCTCTGCATCTCCATAATTCAGACGGACACGGATCATCAGCTCAGCTAGGACGGGAGCCTAGGATTAGGAGCGCCAGCCGCCGATAATGGAGCGTACTTTCTGGGAATCACCTTGGCCGGACGGTTTTCGTCCCGAGGATATTACTTCGAAGATCTTTGACCCTCCAGTAAAAAAAAAGCTCCGTCTGCTTGATCCGCAGCATTATTACCTCTCAGGGCCTCACTTTTAAGCATATTGAGCAATTTGCCACTATTTGGGAGAAGCTCTCTAATGTCATACTCACCCCTCGAGTCGACGATACAATTATTTGGAAGTTTACTAAAGAAGGTGTCTACTCCGCGTCTTCTGCGTACGATACTCAGTTTGAGGGTCTCATTGCCTCGATCATGATCTCAACCGTTTGGAATACTTGCTCCCCCCTAGTGCAAACTTTTTGCTTGGTTGATAATCTAGGATAGGGTGTCGACCGCCGGTAGGTTGCGACGTCGGGGATGGCCGAATTGCAACATTTGCCCTCTTTGCAAGCAGGTTAAAGAGACGGCGGCCCACCTCCTCTTCCAGTGTCGGTTCCACAGTGAGAGTATAGACGAAGATTAAGACTTGGCTTGGTCTTCACGACATCGACCGACAGATTGGAGACTTGTGTCGTCGGTTCCTCGGTGAGACTTTGGTACAATGAGGTTTGTCACAAAAGGGGTGACTCGCGCATGGCTCGTAACACCTTGATGATGCTTGTTGCGTGAGAAATTTGGAACGAGCGTAACGCGAGGATCTTCCGCAACAGAGCCGCCCCTACTACCGTCGTCATTGCCAAGATTAAGGATAAAGCCTCTCTTTGGGCTCGTGCGGGTGCAAAGTATTTGAGTAATGTAATTCCGCGGGAGTAATTTTAATTGCCCGCTTGGGGGAATCATGTCTAATGCTCTTCTCAATAAATGAAAATGAAAAATCTTTTGCCTTGTTTCAAAAAAAATCATTTTTCTGTGATGAACTAATGGTTAGCTACCGATGTTGCCTCTGTGAATTCCTTCTTCCGTGACGAACTATACGGGTCCTACATTTTCTTTCTTTCCCTGTTATATATTGCCCCTCTAGCATTTTCTCCGTTTGGTCTAAACGGTTTGAGGACACCGTTGGTGATGTTATTGCCTCTCTCCTCACTCGGCTGTCTCAAAAAAAAAAACTGCCTGAGGATTTGAATATCTGATAATCAATGTGCAAGTATAGCACCAGAGTGCTTGCCAGGCCCCCCACAGAGAACCCAGTCTGGTCAAGTCGCCTTTAATTAGCAGACCAGCTTTAGCACAGGAACAGTTGGGTTAGCCGATGATTAGCGACCCCAGCACTCGCACTAGCGGCAGTACAACCGTCCTCTGCATCTCTCCATAATTCACACTGAGACGGATCATCAGCTCAGCTAGGATGGGAGCCTAGGATTAGGAGGAGCGCCCGCCGCCGATAATGGAGCGCACACCCACCCCTCCACATCGCATGCTTAGCCATATCTAGCATCCGGTAACCCTAACCCGCCATGCGAAATGCCTCCCGAGAAAGAAAGAAAGAAAGAACGAAAGAAAGAACGAAAGAAGGTGAAAAAAAGAGGCCTCGTGTCGTGCTTCGAGCCGCAAAACTGACGGCCACACCACATGCCGTCGCCTTTGGCAATTGCCGACCCGAAGCCACTTTTGGTTCTGGTGAAAGTAAAAATGTGAGAGTTACTGACAGTAGTAGTAGCCACTGGCCACTGCCGGTGGGAGTGGTAGTTACCACTTACCAGTGTGGCAAATACTACTTGCAGGGGAAAATGTTTGAAAAGGGTGACCGACCGACGGGACGGACGCCGTGCAACGGCTAACATGGGGTGATTTGACAGTGGCGAGGCGAGCGGGCGTGGCCGGCAGCTTTGCGCGCGATCATGTGGCGTGATTCAGAGGTTACGCACAGTGATCGCAGTAAATCTGGTGCTCACTGTGAGCGAGAGTAGTACTACTTGTAACTTCAATTTTATTTTTGTACTAATACTGCATGCAGTACCGGGGCTGGTACGCTACACTATGCTACACCAGTTGCTGCGTCTGCGTGCGTGGTTGTGCGTGAAATGAAACTGGGGAGGGGAGACAGTGTAGGTACCAACAGAATTTTTAGAGCCGCGTAGGCGTCTGCACCAGCACCAGCACCAGCACCATCTGCGGCGGCTTTTCTTCCGTCTCGAGATGGTCGGCGCTGCAGGGCGGGCGGGGCAGGTGGATCCGACGGGCCACGGGATTCCACTTCCACCGCCACCACCATTGATCGGTCGATCGATCGATCGATCGATCACATACGGAATGTACTCTGCTACTTGGAGTGGTGTGCTTGCGTGCGTTTTCATGGCGGTAGCGGCCAAGCACAGTGAGTGAGAGTGAGCTGAGTGAGTGGTGCGGTGGTAGCTAGCTGGTGCCTGGTTGGAGGAGTTGTCTTCCATCCGTCGAAGGGCTGGGGTCGGGGCTGGGGTCGGGGTCGGGTTTCATTTGTTTGGGAGCGACGCGAGGAGAAGCCAGCTGAGCTGAGGAGGGAGGAGACAGGGCGGCCCCATTCCCACTCCCTCCCACTCCCTCACTCCCTGCTCTGCTCTGCAGCTAGCACACCATTCATTGATTCACTCGCCCGCTCGCTCGCTCCATTTCTTCTTCTATCCCTTGCTCTGCTCCCTCTGCTCATTCCACGCGCACTGTCCACTCCATCCGTCCACCTCCACCGACCCGCCTGCATTTACGTTTCAGTCGCCGGCGGCGGCGGCAGGGCTGAGCTGATCTAGGTTGGGGAAGGGGCATGGAGGGGGACGACAAGTGGAAGCTGTCCAAGAAGGGGCGGAGCAGATCGGGCCGGAACTACTACTACGGCGACGCGTCCGGGTCCGGGGCCAGCACCAGCGGGGGGCTCAGCCGGAGCTACTCGGCCAGCGTCACCGCCACCCGGGACGGCAGCGCCGGCGCCAGCGGGAGCGGGGGCGGGAGCTCGTCGTCGGAGCAGCAGAAGAAGGAGGAGGCCGAGTCGAGGAGGCGGCTGTCCAAGAAGTGCGTGGAGGCGGTCAAGGAGCACCGCGCGCGCTTCTACATCGTCCGCCGCTGCGTCTCCATGCTCGTCTGCTGGCGCGACTACTAGGACCTGCCGGCCACCTCCGGCAGGCCGGCCGCCACATTCTTTCAATCGTTTGCTTCCTCTTCCCACTGCTGCTGTAGCTACGTACCGGCG
Source organism: Aegilops speltoides (assembly GCA_021437245.1). NCBI lineage: Eukaryota > Viridiplantae > Streptophyta > Magnoliopsida > Poales > Poaceae > Aegilops > Aegilops speltoides. The sequence goes on from CM038143.1 coordinate 571,920,446, forward strand.
TACATTTCTTCCCCCTGCTCGGCCTAGCCGAGCTCTCCATCCGTCTCAGCCTATATAATCTTCTTAGCTGCTGCTTCTTCTTCTTGCTACTGCTTAATTTTGTTGTTGATGTTTTTCCCCACCGCGATTTGGGTCATGTACAGTACATCAGCCATGAGCACCACCACCACAAGGTAATCTACCTACCTAGCTAGCAGTCCCGTCACAATCAACCAGCCACCATTACTAGCTAGCGAGCTCAGGAGCTCCATTTTGCTCTGTTTTTCCTAGTACTACTTCCGAGACATAAATTTGTGCAGCTAGCTTCATTTTACTTTCAAATTTGCCCTAGTAGTACCTACCTGGTGCTTTGATTTTGAGTGAGTGAGTGAGGCCCTTGATGAAGAACAAACATGCAAGATCAGTCGATGCTGTTTCATTTCGTCTTTCATACTGTCTACTACTCCCTCCGTTCGGAATTAGTTGTCTCGGAAATGAATGTATCTAGAACTAAAATACGTCTAGATACATTCATTTCTGCGACAAGTAATTCCGAACGGAGGGAGTAGTTGGTGGTCCTTGTTACAAGTACTATCAATTATCTTGTTGCTTGCGACTCAAATTGTTGAGCTAACTAGCTGGCTCGCGGGCGGTCAATTGACCGGATGAGGCTCACGCACGCACGCACGCAGAGATTGAATCAATCAGGAGCTCAGGGGCTCGTCGGCCGGCCGGCCAATGATTGTGTTAGTCTTAGTGGACGCCGGCCGGTCAATCGATCTGCTGATGATAATGATGGTGGGGAGTACAATTAGGTGGGGGATGCAATGCAACACACAAGTGAGTGAGTGAGTGAGTGAGCTTGTCAATTTGTTGGTGGGATTCAGGCATGGCGATAATGTTAGCATGGTCCCCTGGCTCATGCTCGCCCGATTCAGTCAAGCCAATCAGTAGACCAAATGTTCGCTTAATCTCCCAGCTGGGCCTGAGCCGTCGCCATCGCCGTCGCCGTCGCCGTCGTCGTTGCCGGCCGTCGTCGGCCATGCAGGGCTCACTCTAGAAGGAAGGAAGAAAGAAAGAAGATTCAACGCATTGGGTTTGTATCCTTTTTCTTTTACTGGTACTCTAGCAGGTTTGTTACTGCATGGTACTTTCACCGCGCGGTGGACGCCGCATGCATGGACGTACGGGACACATGCGCGGCACGTGCGAGATTCCCGTTGGCTGCTAACTGGTTTTTCGATTCACCAAGGGCCATGCAAATATATGTATGTATATATACACGCGCCCAGCGTACGGACTGTCTCTCACTGTAATTTTTTACTGGTAATATCTGTGGTACAAACTTAGGTTCCAAGTTCCAGCTACCTAGTATAAGTGATTAGGAACCGGAATCTTTTCCCAACGATTAATTAAGCTCGATCCATCCACCCGACCCATCTGGGATGAAGATCTTATAATTCTTGTCATGGTATTAGTTCGTCGAGTTGGTCAATAGTGCTAAACGTACAAAAAGTTACAGGCAATTACACGCTGACTCGGATTCTTTCTTTCTAACTAACCTTTTTCCTCTGATTTTTATGGGTGTGGGCCCCTCCTCCTTTTAATCTTGAATCAAAACCCATCTATCTGCCTGTAAAACCACCGTAAACCTATCTATGTGTAGCATTACGAACTAACCTATGTATCGTGTTAGCAAATCAACCTGTGGTTGGATTGTTAGAGGATTTTCGGAGGTGCTCATAGAGGTAGGGTGTTCGTGTGTGTTCATAGGGATAAGTGTATGCGCGTGTATGTGAGCGCTTGCGTCTGTACCGTGTCCGTGTGTATCGTACTTTTTTTTTCGGGTATTGCTTTCCTTTTTCTACCTCCATTCACGGAGGGCGTACGTGCTACGTGACGGGGTGAGAGAGATATATGGTGGTAATTTGGTTGCCATTGGGGGTGGAAACAGTTTGGAGCTGGCTGCTGGTGCGAGTACAGTGGGTGCGGGATTGTACGTACGCGGGCACTGTACAAACATATGCAGCGGGGCCGGGGGCAAGGACGCTTGCCTCGCCGGCACGCATTGCCGTCTCCTCCATCTCCATCTCCATCTCCATCTCCCTGTGTGGAGCGTGTGTAGTGTAGTACCCCCGGCCGGCCCGGCCGGCACTGTCACGTCCACTGCTACCGCTACCCATCGAGCTATTTATCTTAGCTCCTACTCGTACCAACCGTGAACCACCACCCATGCGCCATGCACGCTGTCGAAAGCAAGGAAAAACCACCCGTGCACCACCGTCCCGATGGATGGGATGCGTCCAAGCTGCGTGTACTGCTTGCCTTTTTCTTCACAAGTGCATTACTCACGTCGACCAACTTATGACAATGGCTATATATCCACCAAAAAGAAGAAGAAGACAATGACCATGGCGGCCGAGGTCTCACCTAGTTCAGGTCGTCGCGGGCGAACATCTCCTTCCGCCGGTTCGTGAACCAAGCCTTCCTCTCCGGTGACATGTTGTTCTCATCGACGCTCATCAATGCTAGTGCCACCTCCTTGGCTTTTGTGTCGGCATTGGTGGCCTCGATCTCTAGCTTCTTGAGTTGAGCGGGCTCCTCTATGTCAAGCTTCCTCATCTTCACGGCCCTCCTTCATGTCAAGCTTCTTCGTTTGAGGATCTAGCTATATCTTCATTTGCTCCCCCTTCCCTTTGCTCCTTCTCTCCTCCCGCACTTCCTTTTGGCTCATCATGTTCTCCAAAGTTCCTTGCAAGGCTATAGAAAACGCATCATGCTTCTCGTCGGCATTCGAGCCTGACTTGCCACTCGGCCTCTTGAGCACGTCTCCCTCATCAGCCATGGCCACCTTCTCTCCTCTCTTCTTCTTCAGAGCGTTGTATGGTCTTTGAACTAGGGGCAATCTTTGGTGAGCACCCAACAATGCATGAGAGTGAATGACTTGTCTTTGTGACGGGCCTTGACGCTTCCAAAGATTGGAATGCCTACACAATCAAACATGCGGCCACAATTGTAACATGAAAGGACATACAATGCATGAAACTAAAATGGCATGCCAACATGAATGGACGCATGATGAAAAAGCGAGAGGTTCATACCAAGTCACCAAGGCCTAGGCCGCTCACGAGACGGGCTTTGACGCTCTCAAGCACAGCATAATATTTGTTGCACTCTTGTTGGATGAATCTCCATCTTTTTTGGATTGAATTGATGTCGCGGGTGCTTGTGAATTGGTAGGAGGGGGGAACTTTCTTCGCTCATGAAAGTTCTTGTGAACTCTTGTCCAAAAGATGACTCCTTTTTGCTCGGCACCTTTGATTGGATCTTTGCCGATTTCCTTCCAACTCTCACAAGTCAAAGTGTCCTTAGCTTGGCTATATGATCCCCTGCGAATGCTTTTCCTCCTCTTTTCTGCTTTCAGCCTTTTGGGTGAGCCCGTCGATAAACAACAATGGCTCCGCGGAAATGTCGACCTCTTCTTCTTCATCTTCACGACGGTTGGTCATCCGTCCGTCTGCTGCCCACATTGATGGAACGCGGTTGCCGAGACGTCTCCTCCGATGCCATTCGTTCATCCCTCTACCGCCCGCCATTGCTATATAAGCCATTGCCCCGGCCATAGCCGCATTCCTCCGCCTCCGATCTCTCGCCGCCCACTCGAACCATGGATTCCTCTCCCACCAAAGCTCTCTGGGACGGGCTAAAACTGGACCCAAAGAAGGAGATGACCGCCATTACTGTCGGCTGGTAGGCCGGCAGGCAGCCGAAGGACGACGGCGTCCCAAAGGAGGACGCGACCGCCGATAACGAGCCGGCGCCACTATCCTCGTCCGCGCCACCCTCCTCCTCCTTCATGCCACCCTCCCCAGTGCATTGCACCATTACCATCGGTGAGGCCCGTTCGCATTACATGTACATGGTGTGGGAGGAGCGGAGGAGCAGTTTCGGGAGGCGTAGGCCGACGCTGCCTACAACCACCACCTCCTCACGGAGCATCTGCAGGCGAAGGAGAAGCTCGCCACTAGCAGGGCGGTCACACGGGACGCGACATGGCGGAGCATGAGGTGTTGCTAGAGTCCTACCGCTACGCCTGCGAGATCCGCCTCGCCCGCTGGCGGTGCCGCCAGCGGGTGGCGGAGGTGGCAGCCCTCGGCAAGGAGTGCGATGGCGAGGCGGGCGAGGCGGTGGTCGGCGAGATCGATGACGCGGAGGCCATCGTCGAGGCCGCGTCCCGCCACCACGACCATGAAGCACACACGTCCACGAACGTCGCCGACAGCGAGGAAGAGTAGTGCACGGTAGGTCGCTGCCAATCTGGTCCTAGGAAGGCCATTGCTCCTCCTCTCCCGTCGACGCCAAGCTTGGTGGGCTAAGCATCGTTGGCCGATTAGTTGCTTGGCGTTCAGTTCCCGAGGCTCCAGAGGCGGAGCTGGAGAGCGTCGAGGTGAAGCTGGAGAAGAAGCTTATGTCCTCGGTGCTCATGGCTAGACACGGGGACCATTTAGATTAAGTATTAGCTATACCTCCAGAGTTAGACTAGCACCTTAGTTGATCATGTTTGGTGTCTATATGAAATCCGTACGTGTTTGAACGAATTCAGTCTGGTTGGTTTGAACTGTTGTCAAAATGTATATAGCTACGGTTGGATGGATGATGGCCTCGGGCATCCATGTCCATGAATTGGTCCTCCTCTATCCATAGACTGGTACCAGAGGAAATTTACGGGTTGCTGTTGAACATGCCCTAAAAGCACTAGCCGATTATAGATCAAGACGCCGGGGTGCTCTTTCCTTTCCGAAATCATCCCGATCACCCCAAAGTCACTTTCGATTCGGCAAGTTAAGCAACCAGTGTCATGCGACCTAATTTCCTGATCTGAACCGAGCTAGTTTTCACTAAGAAGATCTTGTCCATGCTCAAATTCGGCAACTGTAGCCGATCAAGAACCCAGCCAACTCGCTGTTTAAGAGAAAGAAGATAAGCATTGCCAAGTAAAAACAATACTCATATGTGTCTTCTTGTCCCGAAGATCATATCTACGGGGAACTGAGATACATTTATATTTTATTTGCATCAAGATTTTCTTCATCGTGCCATTCTTTTTGGAGACACCCGAAGATGAGGATACATTATTTATGCTAGGTGACTACCATCTCAGAATGTTGAGACTCAACGTGTTGACAGGGTAGTCGCACCATGTTAGGTGCGTTCGGGTGGTTGCGTGAGGTCATGTTGCTCCATGGTTCAACAGAAGTTCGCCAGCTTGTAGGATTGTGCTTTTTTACCTGAGCAGCTTCGTAACAACTTTTCGTCTTGTTTTCAATTACTGGATGAGGCAATTATTTTGCCTCCATTTTCATTTGTTTTACAAGGTGTCATATGTGTTGGGGAACGTACCAGAAATTCAAAATTTTCCTACGTGTCACCAAGATCTATCTATGGAGAAACCAGCAACGAGGGGAAGGAGAGTGCATCTACATACCCTTGTAGATCGCTAAGCGGAAGCGTTCAAGTGAACGGGGTTGATGGAGTCGTACTCGTCGTGATTCAAATCACCGATGATCAAGTGCCGAACACACGGCACCTCCGCGTTCACACACGTACAGCCCGACGATGTCTCCCACGCCTTGATCCAGCAAGGAGAGAGGGAGAGGTTGAGGAAGACTCCATCCAGCAGCAGCACAACGGCATGGTGGTGGTGGATGAGTGTGGCAATCCAGCAGGGCTTCGCTAAGCACCACGGGAGAGGAGGAGTACTTGGGAGAGAGGAGAGGGCTGCAACCAAAGGCAGAGATCGAATCACGTGTATTCTGTGTCTTCCATGGGAAGCCCTATGCCTCACTATTTATAGGGGGAGAGGGGGGCTGCGCCCCCTTTAGGGTTTCCCACCCCAAGGGGTGAGGCCAGCCTCGGATGGCATCTGGGGTGGCGGCCAGGAGGGGAGGAGAGGAGGCGCAGGAGCATGGGCCTTAGGGCCCATCTCGCCTAGGGTTTGCCCTCCCACCCTCCCTGCGCTTGGGCCCCTTGTGGGGCGCACCAGCCCACCGGGCTGGTTCCCTCCCACATGGCCCACGAGCCCTCTGGGGTAGGTGGCCCCACTTGGTGGACCCCGGACCTCCCGGTGGTCCCAGACGTTATCGATAAAACCCAAACTTTTCCGTGACCAAAACATGACTTCCCATATATAAATCTTTACCTCTGACCATTCCGAACTCCTCGTGACGCCCAGATCTCATCCGGACTCAACAACATTCGGTAACCACATACAAGCTTCCTTTATAACCCTAGCGCCATCGAACCTTATGTGTAGACCCTACGGGTTCGGAGACATGTAGACATGACCGAGACATTCTCCGTCAATAACCAACACCGGATCTGGATACCCATGTTGGCTCCCACATGTTCCACGATGATCTCATCGGATGAACCACGATGTCAAGGACTCACCGATCCCGTATACAATTCCCTTTGTCTAGCGGTATTTTACTTGCCCGAGATTCGATCGTCGGTATACCGATACCTTGTTCAATCTCGTTACCGGCAAGTCTCTTTACTCGCTCCGCAACACATCATCCGTGATCAACCCCTTGGTCACATTGTGCACATTATGATGATGTGCTACCAAGTGGGCCCAGAGATACCTCTCCGCTTGCACGGAGTGACAAATCCCAGCCTCGATCCGTGTCAACCCAAAAGACACTTTCGGAGATACCGTAGTGCACCTTTATAGTCACCCGATTCGCCAGACGCTTTGATACACCCAAAGCACTCCTACGGTATCCGGGAGTTACACGATCTCATGGTATAAGGAAGAGATACTTGACATTGGAAAAGCTCTAGCAAACGAACTACACGATCTTTGTGCTATGCTTAGTATTGTCTTGTCCATCACATCATTCTCCTAATGATGTGATCCCGTTATCAACGACATCCAATGTCCATAGCAGAAACCATGACTATCTGTTGATCACAACGAGCTAGTCAACTAGAGGCTCACTAGGGACATATTGTGGTCTATGTATTCACATGTGTATTATGATTTCCGGATAATACAGCTTATAGCATGAATAAAAGACAATTATCATGAACAAGGAAATATAATAATACTTTTATTATTGCCTCTAGGGCATATTTCCAACAGTCTCCCACTTGCACTAGAGTCAATAATCTAGTTCACATCGCCATGTGATTAACATTGACAGTCACATCGCCATGTGACCAACATCATCAAATGAGTTCGGGGTTTGATCATGTTTTGCTTGTGAGAGAGGTTTTAGTCAACGGTCCGAACCTTTCAGATCCGTGTGTGCTTGCAAATATCTAGGTCGATTGTAAACGCTGCTTCCACGCTCCACTTGGAGCTATTCCAAATGGTTGCTCCACTATACGATCCGGTTTGCTACTCGAGTCACTTTCGGATAGGCGCTAAAGCTTGCATCGACGCAACCCTTTACGCCGAACTCTTTATCACCTCCATAATCGAGAAACATGTCCTTATTTACTCCAAGGACAATTTTGATCATGTCCAATGATCCATTCTGGATCATTCTTGTACCCTTGATGACTCATGGCAAGGCACACTTCGGTCTGCGGTACACAAGATAGCATACTTGTAGAGCCTATGTATAAAGCATAGGGACGACCTTCGTCCTTTCTCTCTCTTCTGCCATGGTCAAGCTTTAAGTCTTGACTTCATACCTTACAACTCAGGCAAGAACTCCTTCTTTGACTGATCCATCTTGAACACCTTCTAGATCATGTCAAGGTATGTGCTCATTTGAAAGTACTATTGAGCGTTTTTTATCTATCCTCATAGATCTTGATGCTCAATGTTCAAGTAGCTTAATCCAGGTTTTCCATTGAAAACACTTTTCAAATAACCCTATATGCTTTCGGAAATTCTACATCATTTCGATCAACAATATGTCAATAACATATACTCACCAGAAATTCTATAGTGCTCCCACTCACTTCTTTGGAAATACAAGTTTCTCATAAATTTGTATAAACCCAAAATCTTTGATCATCTTATCAAAGTACATATTCCAACTCCGAGATGCTTACTCCGGTCCTTAGAAGGATCATTGGAGCTAGCATACCTTTTAGCATCCTTAGGATCGACAAAACTTTTCTGATTTGTATCACATACAACCTTTCCTTCTGGCCCCGGTAAGGAAGCTCGTTTTGACATCCATCTGCCAGATTTCATAAATGCAGCTTATGCTAACATGATTCCGACGGACTTAAGCATCGCTACGAATGAGAAAATCTCATTGTAGTCAACTCCTTGACCTTGTGAAAAAAAACTCTTTGCCACAAGTCGAGCTTCATAGACGGTGACATTACCATCCACGTCCATCTTCTTCTTAAAGATCCATTTATCTCAATGGCTTGCCGATCATCGGGCAAGTCCACCAAAGTCCATGCTTTGTTCTGATACATGGATCCTATCTCGGATTTCATGGCTTCTAACCATTTGTCGGAATTTTGGCCCACCATTGCTTCTCCATAGCTCGTAGGTTCATTGTTGTCTAGCAACATGACCTTCAAGACAAGATTACTGTACAACTCTGAAGCAGTACGTATCCTTGTCACCCTACGGGGTACGGTAGTGACTTGATCCGAAGTTTCGTGATCACTATCATAAGCTTCTACTTCAATTGGTGTAGGTGCCACAGGAACAACTTCCTGTGCCCTGCTACACACTAGTTGTAGTGACGGTTCAATAACCATATCAAGTATCCACCATCCTCCCACTCAACTTTTCGAGACAAACTTTTCCTCGAGAAAGGACCCGATTCAAGAAACAATCCCTATTGCTTTTGGATCTGAATTAGGAGGTATACCCAACTGTTTTGGGTGTCCTATGAATATGCATTTTATCCGCTTTGGGTTCGAGCTTATCAACCTGAAACTTTTTCACATAAGCGTCGCAGCCCCAAACCTTTAAGAAATGACAGCTTAGGTTTCTCTAAACCATAGTTCATACGGTGTCATCTCAATGGAATTACGTGGTGCCCTAATTAAAGTGAATGTGGTTGTCTCTAATGCCTAACCCATGAACGGTAGTGGTAATTCGACAAGAGACATCATGGTATGCATCATATCCAATAGGGTGCAACTATGATGTTCGGACACACCATCAAACTATGGTGTTCCAGGCGGTATTAATTGTGAAACAATTTCCACAATGTCTTAATTGCGTGCCAAAGCTCGTAACTCAGATACTCATCTCTATGATCATATCATAGACATTTCATCCTCTTGTCACGATGATCTTCAACTTCACTCTGAAATTACTTGAACCATTCAATAATTCAGACTTGTGTTTCATCAAGTAAATATACTCTACATCTACTCAAATCATCTGTGAAGTAAGAACATAACGATATTCACTGCATGCCTCAGCACTCATTGGACTTCACACATAAAAAATGTGTTACTTCTAACAAGTTGCTATCTTGTTCCATCTTACTGAAACCGAGGCTTTTCAGTCATCTTGCCCATGTGGTATAATTTGCATATCTCAAGTGATTCAAAATCAAGTGAGTCCAAACGATCCATCTGCATGGAGTTTCTTCATGCGTATACACCAATAGACATGGTTCGCATGTCTCAAACTTTTCAAAAACGAGTGAGTCCAAAGATCCATCAATATGGAGCTTCTTCATGCTTTTATACCAATATGACTTACATGGCGATTGCCACAAGTAAGTGGTACTATCATTACTATCTTATATCTTTTGGCATGAAAATGTGTATCACTACGATCGAGATTCAATAAACCATTCCTTTAGGTGCAAGACCATTGAAGGTATTATTCAAATAAATAGAGTAACGATTATTCTCCTTAAATGAATAATCGTATTGCGATAGACATAATCCAATCATGTCTATGCTCAATGCAAACACCAAATCTCGATGGTAGAGGGAGCGTGTGATGCTTGATCACATCAACCTTGGAAACACTTCCAACATATATCGTCAGCTCACCTTACTAGTCTCCGTATATTCCGTAGCTTTTATTTCGAGTTACTAACACTTAGTAACCGAACCGGTATCTAATACCCTGGTGCTACTAGGAGTACTAGTAAAGTACACATTAACATAATGTATATCCAATATACTTCTATCGACCTTGCCACCCTTCTCATCTACCAAGTATCTAGGGTGGTTCCGCTTGATTGTCGTTCCTCTTATTACGAAGCACTTAGTCTCGGGTTTGGGTTCAACCTTGGGTTTCTTCACTTGAGCAGCGACTGATTTGCCGCTTCATGAAGTATCCCTTCTTGCCCTTGCCCTTCTTGAAACTAGTGGTTTCACCAACCATCAACAATTGATGCTCCTTCTTGATTTCTACTTTCGCGGTGTCAAACATCGCGAATACCTCAAGGATCATCATATCTATCCATGATATGTTATAGTTCATCACGAAGCTCTAGCAGCTTGGTGGCAATGACTTAGGAGAAACATCACTATCTCATCTGGAAGATTAACTCCCACTCGATTCAAGTGATTGTGGTACTCAGACAATCTGAGCACAAGCTCAACGATTGAGCTTTCCTCCCTTAGTTTGTAGGCTAAGAAAATCGTCGGAGGTCTCATACCTCTTGACGTGGGCACGAGCCTGAAATCTCAATTTCAGCCCTCGAAACATCTCATATGTTCCGCGACGTTTCGAAAAACATCTTCGGTGCCTTAATTCTAAACCGTTTATCTGAACTATCACGTAGTTATCAAAACGTGTATGTCCGATGTTCGCAACATCCACAAACGACGTTTGGGGTTCAAAGACACCGAGCGGTGCATTAAGGACATGAGCTTTCTCTTCCGCATAATCGCCATCACAACTTTCAACTATTATTTTCTAGGAACATATCTAAACAAAGGAACTAAAGCGCGAGCTTTTACATAATTTGCAAAGATCTTTTGACTATGTTCGGGATAATTAAATTCATCTTATGAACTCCCACTCAGATAGACATCCCTCTGGTCATCTAAGTGATTACATGATCCGAGTCAACTAAGCCGTGTCCGATCATCACGTGAGACGGACTAGTCTCATCGGTGAACATCTTCATGTTGATCGTATCTACTATACGACTCATGCTCGACCTTTCGGTCTCCGTGTTCCGAGGCCATGTCTGCACATGCTAGGCTCGTCAAGTTAACCCCAAGTGTTTTCGCTGTGTAAAACTGTCTTACACCCGTTGTATGTGAACGTAAGAATCCATCACACCCGATCATCACGTGGTGCTTAGAAGCGACGAAACCGTAGCAACGGTGCACGATCGGGAGAACACTTCTTGAAATTTTGTAAGGGATCATCTTATTTACTACCGTCGTCCTAAGTAAACAAGATGCATAAACATGAGAAACATCACATGCAATCAAATAGTGACATGATATGGCCAATATCATTTTGCTCCTCTTGATCTCCATCTTCAGGGCTCCATGATCATCATCATCACCGGCATGACACCATGATCTCCATCATCATGATCTCCATCATCATGATCTCCATCATCGTGTCTTCATGAAGTTGTCACGCCAACGACTACTTCTACTTCTATGGCTAACGCGTTTAGCAATAAAGTAAAGTAATTTACATGGCGTTTTTAATGACACGCAGGTCATACAATAAATAAAGACAACTCCTATGGCTCCTGCCGGTTGTCATACTCATCGACATGCAAGTCGTGAATCCTATTACAAGAACATGATCAATCTCATACATCACATATCATTCATCACATTCTTCTTGGCCATATCACATCACATAGCACACCCTGCAAAAACAAGTTAGACGTCCTCTAATTGTTGTTTGCATGTTTTACGATGGCTGCTATGGGTTTCTAGCAAGAACGTTTCTTACCTCATAAAAACCACAACGTGATATGCCAATTGCTATTTACCCTTCATAAGGACCCTTTTCATCGAATCCGTTCGACTAAAGTGGGAGAGATCGCACCGCTAGCCACCTTATGCACGAAGTGCATGTCAACCGTGGAACCTGTCTCACGTAAGAGTGCGTGTAAGGTCGGTCCGGCCGCTTCATCCCACAATACCGTCGAAACAAGATTGGACTAGTAACGGTAAGCATATTGAACAAAATCAACACCCACAACTACTTTGTGTTCTACTCGTGCAAAGAATCTACGCAATAGACCTAGCTCGATACCCTTTGTTGGGGAACGAGGCGAAATTCAAAATTTTCCTCGTGTCACCAAGATCTATCTATGGAGAAACCAGCACGAGGGAAGGAGAGTGCATCTACATACCCTTGTAGATCGCTAAGCGAAGCGTTCAAGTGAACGGGGTTGATGGAGTCGTGCTCGTCGTGATTCAAATCACCGATGATCAAGTGCCGAACACACGGCACCTTCGCGCTCAACACACGTGACAGCCCGACGATGTCTCCCACGCCTTGATCCAATGAGGAGAGAGGAGAGGTTATGGAAGACTCCATCCAGCAGCAGACACACGGCATGGTGGTGGTGGATGAGTGTGGCAATCCAAACAGGCTTCGCTAAGCACCACGGGAGAGGAGGAGTACTTGGGAGAGAGGAGAGGGCTGCAACCAAAGGCAGAGATCGAATCACGTGTATTCTGTGTCTTCCATGGGCAGCCCTATGCCTCACTATTTATAGGGGGCGAGGGGGGCTGCGCCCCCTTTAGGGTTTCCCACCCCAAGGGGTGCGGCCAGCCTCCAGATGGCATTTGGGGTGGCGGCCAGGAGGGGGAGGAGAGGGAGGCGCGGGGAGCATGGGCCTTAGGGCCCACACTACAAGAAATATGTCAACTTATGACCTTCTGTCAGTGACCCTAGAAGAATTGGTCATAGATTTATGACCATTTTAGACCAATTGGTCAAAAGCTGTTCGAGGGGCTCCAAACCCTAAACCATTGCGACCATTTTGGTCAGAAAGGTCATAATTTCCTTACATGAAATGGTCATAAAGCTAACAGCGCTAGTCCGCTGCCTTATTTCTAGTTGTTAACGACCAATATAGATGGTCATAGCCTTGTATATTGTGGTGGGTTGCTATGACTAGGCGCCACCTCATCGGTTTGCCTATGTGTCATGTCCATGTGGCAGTTTTGCCCTAGGTTGTGAAGCAACCTATATTTCTGTCATTCCCAAAATTCCCAAAACAATCTCATAAATTCTTTGGGTCATATCTTCGTCAAATATGTAAAACCTTCCTTGCCTAGTTAAAAATAATCCAAAATATTCATTTCCTATTCTGCTCAGAGTAACAGTTTGTGAAGGAAGTACCACTTTGGCATGTCCAAATAGTATCCATTTTCTCAGTGCTTTTCTATGCCCAAATAACCATCCTCCACCAAATGCCACTCAATCCATTCATTATTTTGAGCCGAGCTTCAACATTCAGATTTATGTCCAAGGTGGTGGTTTGCAAAGCAAGTACCACCTAGGCTCCTCCTTTTGAGTTGAAAATTTGTGAAAACGGTCTTCTTAGTAACTGATCATCCTCACCAAAACTCACGCCCATTAGCCATGTACATTTCCGTCATCGCTAATCAAACACTTGGTCGCTAATTCATGTTTGAGCATCGATTGGTCTCCCGTGAGAATCTTATGTTGTAATTTTCTTCCTAGCACCAACCTGGGGAGTGCCCAACCCACTAGACATGCCTAGGCCGCCTGAACACACGGCAACGCCATGGTCACGCGGTGACCACGCCAAGAACATGCGAGTTCTGGCGCTCTAGAGTTGGGGCCCTCGGCCACCGCCCAAACCTCGAGCTATCGCCACCAAACCATGTATTTATCATTAAATAGGTCCTTATGTAACTGGAAATGATTTTTGGAAAAATAAATAGCAAACTATGAGGCATTGCAGCTCAAATTTGACCTTCTTCCAACCGAATCGGCAAGAAATTTGTCTTTTTCACGAGAGGTGGATCAAAACATTTTACACTAGACCATTTTGTCAATTGTGCATTAAATATGGCCTAGTATTTTATAAAAATGATTTAGTCCAATTTTGCAACAATTATTTGGTAGTTCCTTCACAAAAAACCTCCTTTCGCACTCAAAAATGGAAAATGGTTTTTCGTCCAACGAAAATGAAAACTTCCTTAGGCAACATTGTTTGCTATTCCAATATGCACCCTTGTGCACAATATGAGATCATTTGAACAAACTATGCCATGAATGTGGCCATAAGATTGATCATTTGGCTTGAAAGCCATGAATCTTCACACTTGATAGCTCATTTCTGAGAACACTTTTTTAAAATAATTACCGTATTACAAGTTTATTATTTTTCCTCGAAACTTGGTCACATATAATGACACAATGTGAAGGTTTTCCAATTTTTTTTTTTTTTTGAATTTTTTATGCCCATTTCAAAATGCGGTCAAAACGGCGGGCTTGACCGTTCCTAGCTAGTTGTTGAATCTTGGAATTTTTTTGGTGTTTCTATGATTAAATAGATACTTATGTACCTAGAAATAATTTTTGGAAAAAATAAAGAGCAAACTATGAGGCAGCTACAGTTCAAATTTGACCCGTTTCGGTGAATCGGCGACACGCTGTCTTTTTCACGAGGTGGATCAAACTTTTGACACCAAACCATTTTGTCAATTGTGCATTAAACATGGCCTAGTATTTTATAAAATTGATTTGGTCCATTTTTGCAACAATTATTTGGTAGTTCCTTCACAAAAAAACCTCATTTCGGGCACTCGAAAAATGGAAAATGAATTTTCCGTGCAAAGAAAATGAAAACTCCCTTAGGCAACATTGTTTGGAATTCCAAGATGCACCCTTGTGCACAATATGAGATCATTTGAACAAACTATGCCATGAATGTGGCCATAAGATTGATCATTTGGCTTGAAAGCCATGAATCTTCACGCATGATAGGTCATTTATGAGAACACTTTTTTAAAATAGTTACCGTATTACAAGTTTATTATTTTTCCTTAAAACTTGGTCACATATAATGACACAATGTGAAGGTTTTCCAATTTTTTGATTTTTTTTTGAATTTTTTATGCCCGTTTCAAAATGTGGTCAAAACCGCGGGCTTGACCGTTCCTACCTAGTGGTTGAATCTTAGAATTTTTTTGGTGTTTCTATGATTAAATAGATACTTATGTACCTAGAAATGATTTTTGTAAAAAATAAAGAGCAAACTATGAGGCAGCTACAGTTCAAATTT
This sequence comes from Aegilops speltoides, assembly GCA_021437245.1. Taxonomy (NCBI): domain Eukaryota; kingdom Viridiplantae; phylum Streptophyta; class Magnoliopsida; order Poales; family Poaceae; genus Aegilops; species Aegilops speltoides. The sequence goes on from CM038143.1 coordinate 571,935,622, forward strand.
CACCCGCTTCCACAGAATCGATTTACAATTTGTCTTTTTCACCAGAGGTGGATCAAAACTTTTTCACCCAACCATTTTGTCAATTGTGCATTAAACATGGCCTAGTATTTTATAAAATTGATTTGGTCCATTTTTGCAACAATTATTTGGTAGTTCCTTCACAAAAAAACCTCATTTCGGGCACTTTCGAAAAATGGAAAATGAATTTTCCGTGCAAAGAAAATGAAAAATCCTTTGGCAACATTGTTTGTAATTCCAAGATGCACCCTTGTGCACAATATGAGATCATTTGAACAAACTATGCCATGAATGTGGCCATAAGATTGATCGTTTGGGTTGAAATCTCACGAATCGGGAATTTGTCTTTTTCACCGAGGTGGATGAAATCTTTTGACACCCAACCATTTTATCAATTGTGCATTAAATATGACCTAGTATTTTAGAAAAATGATTTTGTCCAATTTTTTGACAATTATTTGCTAGGTTCAAAAAAGTCATTTTTGGCACTTGAAAAAGGAAAATGAATTTGGCATGCTGCATCCTTAGCAATGAGCAATTTACGGTGGAGGTGCTAGAAGTGGTAAAGTAATTTTCTGGAACCGGCAAGATGGTATGGTCCAATATTGCAACACACATTTGTAGGCATTTGTAAAAAAATCAGAGATTTGGGTCCAAAATTTGGATTTTCGAGCGTGAGCCAGCCAGCCAATGAGAAGCGAGGAACCACCTCCACGCGGATCACCAAGTTGGACACGATCCAAGCCATCCATCACGCGCCCATCCAACGGTTGATCCTCTCCTGAAAAAACCAAAACCCTAACCCACCTACCCACCCACCGTTTCTCCAGATCCGATCCATCCCCACCCTCCTCTCCCTCATCTCCTCTCCTCCTTCGTCTCCCTCATCTCCCACCGCCGCCATCCCCACCCACCACCGCCGCCATCCCCACCCACCGCCGACCCCCTCCCCTCGACTTCAACTCCCATATCCACTAGGCTAGGCACGGCCATGGCGTCCCCCCTCCTCCTTCTCTTCTAGGGTTAGGATTTCCACCTAACCCTCCCCCGATCTGGCAGCCACGTTGCTCCACCAGCGACCTCCCTGCTCGTCTCCGGTCTCCCCCACCGGTAGTCCCCCCCACCCCGACGCCTTCCCCCCGGGCGGCACCACACCATCTTCCCCTCTCCCACCTTCTCTCTCACACCTTGCCGTCGCCATTGGGATGGGGATCTTCGACCTGCTCGACCTGGCCGATGGCGCCTCGGGAAACGAGGCCGTCGCCCGCGTCGTCCAGAAGGTCGTTCCGCCCTACAACCCCGACAAGCCCACCAGGGCCAGCAAGAAGGCCGCCAAGTACAAGGCCAATGCCGCCGCCGCCCCCGACGCCCACGAGGACCAGCCACAGCAAGACACCACCACCAGCAGCACTACCCCGACCCCAGGAGGTAACGTCCCCTGATCTGACCTCCCCCTTCTTCTCCGACCTCTCTTCTCCTCAATCCCCCTCACCACCCTCGTCGTTTTTTTTCAGGGGAGGCCATGTTGATGACGGAGACCAGCCAGGCCTGGGAGAGCAGGCGGACCCCCATGGCTACCAGGAGGAGACCTACGCGGATCGTGAGGATTGGGATAGGTGACCATCTCATTTCCCCATCTATCTTATTAATTGATGACATCTAGGGCTCGACATTATTATCTTCCCAATCTGAAATACATGTTCGGATGTGTGTCTATTGTTCATGTTCAAATGTGTGGCCTGCTTGTTTCATCAAGATAAAGATTGCCCTATGCATGCCATTATTATTCTGAAACTTGCACGGATGATGGATATCTGTGATGTTCATGTCTTTTTGAATGCATCTCGATGTATTTTTGATGTGCATCTGTGACGTTTTCAAGTATGCATGGTCACTTGAATGGCATGATCACCTTCCAAAATCTAAATCTAAATCTTTGTTAGTTCTTTAGTTTATCTACACCGTAAAGATCAGTATAGCCTGCAACTTGGGCCAGTTCAGTGTTCTACTTTGTATGGAATAGTCAGAAAGCAACAAGGGTTGGGTTGATTCCTCTAGAAATAGTCAGATGAATCATTGTTGTAATTTGTAAAGCTGTCAAGGAAAGTAGTTTAGCCAAAATATTTATTGTGGGCATTCTGTTAGCTAGTGTGCATTGCCAAGTACAACTGTTCTACTTTGTATGGAATCATCTCACTATTCTGAACATCTGAAACTTGCTATGTGCAGGGTGAGGAGGTGGAGGTGTAGGGGTGCACCCAGCCGGCAGCCCTGTCCTGCTTGAGGGGGTGGGGGCAAGAGGGGTCTGCTCCTCTACTTCCATTGCGACCGCGGCAGGTAGCTCCTCCATCTCCCTCCCACTCTTCTCGTGCTCACTAATTCTGATGCTAAGTTGATGAATATGTGATGCACTTGTGCCAAGGTATTTTAGAGGGATCTGTACTCAATATTGAACTGGATGTCTGATCAACTTAGTTCGAGCTCAATATTGAGTACATATCAACTTAGTTCCATTAACAAGTAGATGTTCTTCTTTGTACTCAATATTTGAAGTTGCTTTTTCTTTTTGAGAGAAGTGTATTAGGTTGATGAGATTAATTAGCTCAGTTGGCTAAAGTAGCAACAACAAAGAGCCACACTTTTCCATCCACTTTATAGCTGGACTATACTTACATGCTTAGTATAACCTTGGACGTGTAGCTGGACTGCATTTACATGCTTAGTATAACCTTGTACGTGGTTCGTTTAATTTATAAATGATTATTTGTTCTTCTTTGCAGAGCAATGTTCTTGATGGCGGCAGTGCGTGATGGTGGCTAGTGTGGTGGGCGACCGACCAAACCAATGATGCAAGGCTTCTCCTGCTGCTCTCGCATGTCCCGATCAACTTAGTTCTTCCACGGGAGAGATAAAATTTTCACTTGTTCACTGTAATCTGCAGATTACTTCCATTAATCACCTAGTGCTCTGTTAGTGAGATTCATCTAGTATTTCTTTTTGCAAAGCATGCGATGGTGCAGTACTTGATCATGGCCCGATGGAACATGTCGTTCTGAGAGCTAGAAGCAATCCATTTTATTAAATGCATTCGGTTAGGATTTGGTCATGGCAGACACCTTGCTATTTTCTTTTCTTTAAATCTGGTTGCAAGTTTACTATCTTTCTAGAACCATCATCTTACATTTTGGGCATCGGCATTGAAATTTAGGCATTTATGTATAATTTTAGTTCTGGATATGTCCTATGCAAACATTACTATCAATTGTCAAGTTGATTCTAAAATGTCTCATTAACTAAATTCTAGATGGTGATTTCTAGATTTAGTACCAATTTATTGTTGGCCTAGTCTATGCTCAGTACCTTGCTCTATACCAATTTATTGCATTATTCTGTTATTTACGGTTAAATATGCTATCATTAACTCTGAGAAAATGTTATGTTTTTGCTGATTAGTGGCAGTACATCTTTGCTTTACTATTCCTAGCAGCTGCAGTTCATCTACCATAAACATGCTGTGTACATTTTGAACCCCCAAACATGACACAAGTGATATGTATATGCAGCAGGGAATCGTTAGCTTGTACAGTTTGTTTATTGGAATGTAACTTGTACAATTTTTACTTGAATATGTTCGATTATGAAGTCGTGTAGTTGTTTTTCTCATCGGTTCTAAACTGCAGACTTTCTTGAATTGTTGATGATCTTTGAATGAATCTAGCTTGTTGGGTTCAGTCTCTAGTTTAGATGGAATAGCACCCCATCACCGTTGTTGTTATTCACCTTATCCTTGCTGTTACTCGCTTTCTTGTTGGCGATATTTTGAGTAAATTCAAGACGAAAGATGTTCAAAGAAGCTCCAAGACATTCTTATATAGCAAGTTATGTAATAATAGCTGGGTTATCTGGGAATTTAATGTATCTTCTCTTTGTTTGTGAATGAAATAGTAATTATGTATGTGAATCAATGTATCTTCTCTGCTTGTGAATTTCATGTATGTTTCGAATTACAATTTCATTTCATATGAAATAGTAATTATGTATGTGATTTGAAAATGTGTGCAATGAAAACATGACTCATGCGACCCACTTATCAAAATAATTTGAGCACATTTGAAATTTCTAACGTGTGGGACCAAGTGTATGATATTATAATATTTGGGACAAATGTAAAACAAAGGAAAATAAAATAGCAAAAGTAAAAGATCATACTGTTGTAAAGGCGCATCTAGAAATAAAAGGCCAAATTGTTGGGCCAGCCCGTGTAGCTAGAGAAAATTAATAGGAAAAATACAATAAAAGGCGAATTGTTGGGCTAGGCCCATGTAGAAACCGAATTGGACCGGGCTGAATCTTGTGCCACATCGACTTGCCACTGGATGCCTCGTGGCACAGGGGAGGTTGCTAGTGACCAAAACGCCACAAGAGGAATATTTTGGTCAGAACGTCTTTGACCATTCCGAAGGAAGGTCGCTATAGTCGGTTTATGACGGCCAGCTTTTGACCTTGTTTTTGGTCACAAAAAGGTCATAAATGGAAATTTGTGACCTTTCAGTGACCAATAGTGGTGGTCATAAGTTGACATATTTCTTGTAGTGCCATCTGCCCTAGGGTTTGCCCCCTCCCACCCTCCCCTGCGCCTTGGGCCCCTTGTGGGGGGCGCACCAGCCCACAGGGCTGGTTCCTCCCACACATGGCCCATGCAGCCCTCTGGGGTAGGTGGCCCCACTTAGTGGACCCCGGGACCCTCCGGTGGTCCCGTGCGTTATCGATAAAACCCAAACTTTTCCGTGACCAAAACAGGACTTCCATATATAAATCTACCTCCGGACCATTCCGAATCTGCTCGTGACGTCCGGGATCTCATCCGGGACTCGAACAACATTCGGTAACCACATACAAGCTTCCTTTATAACCGTAAGCGTCATCGAACCTTAAGTGTAGACCCTACGGGTTCGGGACATGTAGACATGACCGAGACGTTCTCCGATCAATAACCAACAGCGGGATCTGGATACCCATGTTGGCTCCCACATGTTCCACGATGATCTCATCGGATGAACCACGATGTCAAGGACTCAGTCGATCCCGTATACAATTCCCTTTGTCTAGCGGTATTTTACTTGCCCGAGATTCGATCGTCGGTATACCGATACCTTGTTCAATCTCGTTACCGGCAAGTCTCTTTACTCGTTCCGCAACACATCATCCCGTGATCAACCCCTTGGTCACATTGTGCACATTATGATGATGTACTACCGAGTGGGCCCAGAGATACCTCTCCGTTTGCACGGAGTGACAAATCCCAGTCTCGATCCGTGTCAACCCAAAAGACACTTTCGGAGATACCTGTAGTGCACCTTTATAGTCACCCAGTTACGTTGTGACGTTTGATACACCCAAAGCACTCCTACGGTATCCGGGAGTTACACGATCTCATGGTCTAAGGAAGAGATACTTGACATTGGAAAAGCTCTAGCAAACGAACTACACGATCTTTGTGCTATGCTTAGTATTGGGTCTTGTCCATCACATCATTCTCCTAATGATGTGATCCCGTTATCAACGACATCCAATGTCCATAGCCAGGAAACCATGACTATCTGTTGATCACAACGAGCTAGTCAACTAGAGGCTTACTAGGGACATATTGTGGTCTATGTATTCACACGTGTATTATGATTTCCAGATAATACAGTTATAGCATGAATAAAAGACAATTATCATGAACAAGGAAATATAATAATACTTTTATTATTGCCTCTAGGGCATATTTCCAACAATATGTTCCACCGAGTGCCTTTCACCGCACCACCTTGCGACCATCTCTCTAAGCTTGGGGGCACCAATGGACATATATATGTGACCATACAGGGCCAAGGGGTATAGCTGGGAGGAATATGATCGAACTTCCATTGGCCAGTTCAGATGTCACTTCTCCACCCGCCCCTATTTATATGGTGTTCAGGTGATTTGATTATCAATTGGACCTATAAAATGTGGTTTACGTGTCATAGAAAAATCATTAATTGTACTTAGTGAACTCAACAGTATATGGCATGTTACAGAATATTATTGCCTAAATTAACGGTCAAAGGTCAACCATGGCGCATTCCTGGCAGGATCATGCCAATTCCCCCCCCCCCCAACTCACAATGCAGAGGGGTCCGAGCTATTGGCGTGCTGGAGGGCTCTAATCCAGGCTCAAGAAGATCCTCAAAACAGATTCTCAGGGAGTGGTGAGTAAGATTAAGAATGTGCAAAAGGATTTCTCAGCTAATGGGCAACTAGTTGAGGAGGTAAGTGATTTACTGTGGTAAGATTAAGAATGTGCAAAAGGATATCTCAGCTAATGGGCAACTAGTTGAGGAGGTAAATGATTTACTGAGCTCTTTTCAGAAGTTTAGGGTTGCTTGGGTGCGATGTATGTTCGGCGAGTAAAGTCACACATGGCTTAGCTAGGGAAGGCTGTATTAGATCTCTATGTATGACTTGGTTTCATGTATCTCCTGAGTGTGTTAGCTCGGAGATTGCTACTGAGGGAGCTATGAACTTTGAATAAAGTGACAGCGATTTCCCCTAAAAAAGAAAAAAAAGGTCAATCATGAAATATAAAGGCCAGTAGCTTTAGTTGAAAAAGAAAAAAGAAAAAGGGGAAACGTTTTTTGTTTCTTAACCGTGACTAATAAATAATGTCACCCTTCTCCGTACGCGTGCAATGATGCATGTTCACTGGTGGAAAAAAGGCCTTTGGTCGCGGTTCGCAAGCGCCATTAGTCGCGGCTGCGCAAGAATCGCGACCAACAAAGCGCGACTAAAGCCCACCACCTTTAGTCGCGGCTGCTTAAGAACCGCGACTAAAGGCCCGTCCGTGGGCGCCAGTGGCCGTCGGGGCGGAGGACCTTTAGTCGCGGTTCTTCCGCCAACCGCGACTAAAAGCCACCGCAGTTTAGGGTTTTAGCCCCACCCCCTAAACCTGTTTTCTGCTTAATTTGTATTGTTTTATTTCTTTTGTGCTTTATTTTAATTTTGAAGGAGTTTCATATATTCTACGGTACTACATACATGCATATATGAATGTACAATTTCAAATAAATTTGAAATTAGAAACAAAAAGAATTCAAGAGGAATATACAATATATATTCAATATCATCGGATGACCATATACAATTTTGAACAAGTTTCCATACATGATTTAATCCATATAAAGTTCTACGTCCTCGTGATAGTGTTCTCCTTTAGGATGGAGGACTTCCTGCAGAACCATCCAGCTAGTTCCTCTTGAAGTGGTCGGAAGCGAGCTTACGGACTAAGCATCCACCGGAGGTTATTCCTCTTAGCATTGGTATCACTCGAATCAACCCTCCAGAGGTGTATCTCCTGATCATCTCACGAACATAGTATGCACATAGATTGGTCACGGTGGCTGAATATCCCGATCTTAGTCTTTACCCTTTTGAATTCTAGCTCTTTTTGAATTCACCGACCTTTGTATCTACGAACCGTCTCCAAACCCTACGAGGCAAAGAAAATTAAATGAACAAGAGAGTTATTAGTTACTTGATATTAAGAAATGAACGAAATAGGCCAATCGATATAGGCGCAAATGAATGAAAATAATTACTTACGCAGCATTTTTACGATGTCGGCCCAAAGCTTTGGATCCTTATCCGAGAGTCGTGGGCGAGACATTACGAGGTGTTAACTTTAATTACTAGCGAGAATCCAAAGTGGAACTGCGGACACGATACATGCACAATCGTCATGCATAACTCATCGATTAGCCGCCACATACCATGCATGGAGTAAACAAAAGAGAATGTGCTCAAGATGAAACACTCACCCAAAATGGTAAGGAAATAGAATATCACTTTTGAGTTCCTGCTTTGTAAGAAATCGCCAGTGTCCGCCTCCACGTCGGCGGGGTAATGCTTCAACACAATATCATTAACGATGTGTGGGTCAATGAACCCAACATCATGGATGTTCCTTACTCGCATTCCTTAATCTTCATTCGCATGTATAATAGAGGACACAACAATATAGTTAGGACATATATATAGTGCGAGCAATATGAACGAGATGGGGTAGAAATTAATAAATATCACTTACGTAACGTAGCAACCGATGATAGATTTGTCGAGCTCAAGCAGATTGAAAAGCTGGAACAATTCACTCGGTTCAACTTGTACATAGTAATGTTTGAAGTGATGCTCATGTCTAACTTCCGCATAAATATATTCTTTGGCGTTTTATTTTTATGTAACCCTTGTACCAATTCAGCAGACGTTTCATTTGGTCGGTAGATCCTTTTCTGCTTGCAGCTCGACGAGAGACCCATTCTTGACATATGTAATTACTACCTCCTTCACGGGCAACTCATCAAGGTCTAATAGTTCACGAAGAGTAATACCTAAGTTGGCGCTTGTTCTCGCACTCGTTCATATCAATCCTGTCTTCCGCGCAGCTTGTATGATCTCGGGGCATCCGGACGTAGGCTTCCACTATAAGCGGGCAATCGATTGTTTACTTTGTTCCCGAGCTGGGCAACTTGTTTCCGCTTTTTATACTTTCGCCTTCTCCGCTCTTTGTTCTCCTTGAACATGAGTGCCTGCCTTTTAAGTTCACGTGCATAGTCGGTGGCGATTCTTCATGCTTGGGACGGTGTGCTCAAAATGACTTAGCCCACTTCTTTTGCTCATCGAAAATCTTGGCTTGGGCTCGGGCTCTCTTTTCTTCTTGCAGTCCGCCTTCCATTTCTCCAAATCAGCAGCAGCGCGCGTCGACTTCCTCGGCACTACGTTCCCAAGGCCTTGTGGGAGAGGCTTGATGATGGCTCCGGTACCTTTGTGGTCTTAGGTACATAAGGGTCCGGTTAATAATCCAGATATACGCTTCTTTGCCATAGGTGGATTGGGGCGGCGTCGATCACCCTCCGGACGAGGATCGGGGCGGCGGATGATCACCACGGACGTTGTGGATCGGGGCGGCGTCGGCCGATGTGACGGAGGTGTAGGTGAACCGCCACCACCACCACCACCACCACCACCGCCACCGCCACCACCACCACCGTAGGGGGTGGACTTGTTGTCCTTGGCGCCTCCTGAAACTTGATAAACTTCTTTTGCCATAGAATGTAATGGCGCTTGACATCTTCAAGTCTTTTCTCCCCTTGGTGTAGCAATTTCAATCTCCGTGTCCTCAAACCCTTGGACTATGTCCTCCACCGTGACACGAGCATAGCCATCTTTAATGGGGTTGTTGTGGTGGAGTGCTCGAGTAAACATGGTAAAGCACTGCCGATGGCTACCTTCATGGACATGTTCCCGATAGGATAATACAGATGACATTCTTTCATCTCCTTTATATCGCCCACGGGTAGCGAGGAGGCTCCGGTGCAGTAATTTCGACCACCGAGGCTCCGGTGCAGATAATTTCGATCGTCGGTGCATCTGCACCAGCCGGTGGGGCCTCCGTGGAAGCCACGCCGCTTCTCGCTGCTGGCTTCCGAGATCCGCTGGATGATCTTCATGCTGCACCGAGCTGAATCTCTTTCGCTACTAGTACACTCATGGTTTTCTTCATCACTTCCATTTCCGATGCCAACCGCGCCACAACATCCGCTTCCCGATCCATCTTTCTCTTACGGCTTCAGAATCGTGCGGGTCATCGCTCGGGGAACCCTATTTTCCACGGAATGTGCCCCATGCCTCGTACACGTCCTCCGTGTTCAGGATTCCCGAGGGCTTTGTCGGTAGCGTCGTTCTCTCTGTTGAACTTGATCTTCCCTCTTGAGCATCCTTCATTGCGTCAATAAGGGTTTGGGTGGGTTTAATTAATTTGCCACGTAAACACACTCCCCTGCCTCCGGGTTGAGCGTTCCCCATGCCCGTACCACCAGCTTTTGGCCCTTGGGTCCCATCCTCCGTACTGGACGGATTCCTCGCGCCCTCACTCGTTCTCCATCTTCTCGAACCTAGGCACCCAAATGCGATACCCTCCTGGCCCCATAACATGATTGTACTCCTTCTTAGCCGCATTTTCCTTATTTTGTTTCGATATTTGAAGGAACTGCTCCGATTTCTTTTGCTTCACAAATTCTGGCCAATCATCTTTCGCTTTCTCATATTGTCCTCGAAATCCGAGTCTTGTTACGCTTGACAAAGTCACGGGCTAGATTTTGCTTGAATTTCCTAATCGTCGGCCATCTTATGAAGAGCGAAGTGTTTGACTAGCCTCCTCCTCTCCTTGTTTTCCTCAATCTTGTTACCCTCCTCATCGAATTTGTTGTATTCGGAGGTAGAACGAAATGTTCCATAAGCTTCTTGAAGCAATCTTTTTTGTTCTCTTGTCGACAAAAGTGAAACCATCAATTCGTGCCTTCTTTGGCTCATTCCACTCTCGACGGTGATCGAGACGTTGTCTCTAACAATGGCTCCGCATTGGTGACAAACTTGGTGGCGTTCTTGCGGGCTCCAGCGACTCGCCGGTTGCACATCGACAACCTGGATGGTGCATGTTTCTCCGGTTTCATCGTCTGGTTGCGCCACGCTTTGACGACGTACTCGATTGTTTCGACGATCCGCCGAGGGCTAAAATAAGAAAGAGAGTCGCGTTAGTACACACATATTTATTCAAATCAGTTAGTTTGTATCACCAGAGGCTCAATGTATATATATACCTCGGAGGCGGTTGCTACTTCCATTTGAAGATCGCTGCGTTTATCGACGCTTTCTTGACATCATCTTCTTGACGCGCCTTCATCTTCACCGTCAAGGTTCGAGATAAGAAGAGATATCATCTTCTTCTTCTCCGCCGCACATATTGAATATCGCCGTTTATGATGCGAACATATGTGCTTCACCGTCCGGATCATAGTTGTCCATAATCGGTCACTCTATCGTCCGCCATTATGTCATCCTGAAAACATGTAGTAAAACAAATTAATTAAGTGAAGAAGGGGGGCGGTGGCGGTGGCGGTGGCGAAAGGGCGGTGGCAAAAGGAGGGGGCGAGGAAGGGGTGGGAGAGGGTGTCGCGGTAGAGCGCGAGACGGGGCGGCAGACGATGGCGTCACGGAGAGGGAGGCGAGGACAACACACATGTATAACCCTCGCCGCCCCCTCTCGATCCCAAAAAAACACCGCGCGCATCGCCGCCCCCCTCGCCGCCCCTCGCCGCCCCCTCCATTTTATTTTTTGTTTTTCTTTGGCGGTTTTCATTGTTTTTGTTTTTGGGGTTTAGGGTTTTAAGTTAATTATTTACCGCTTTTGTTAAACTAATTAACTAGTTAAAATTAAAGAACAAAAAAAAAAAAAACAGAAAAAATTCCTTTTCCTTTTCCTTTTCTTCTTCTTCCTTTTCCTTTTCTTTTCTTTCTTCTTCTTCCTTTTCCTTTCTTCTTCTTTCTTCTTCTTTCTTCTTCTTCATTTTTCCTTTTTGTTTTTCTTTGGCGGTTTTCTCGTTGTTTTTTGTTTTTGGGGTTTAGGGTTTTAAGTTAATTATTTACCGCTTTTGTTAAACTAATTAACTAGTTAAAATTAAAGAACAAAAAAAGAAAAAATTCCTTTTCCTTTTCCTTTTCTTCTTCTTCCTTTTCCTTTTTCTTTTCTTTCTTCTTCTTCCTTTTCCTTTCTTCTTCTTTCTTCTTCTTTCTTCTTCTTCCTTTTCCTTTTCTTTCTTCTTCTTCTTCCTTTTCTTCTTCTTTCTTCTTCTGCGGCGGGCGGCGGGGCGGCAGGGTGCGCAAGGCGGGCGGCGGGCGGCGGGGGCAGGGCACGGCGGCGGCGGCGGGGGCGGCGGGCAAGGGCCAAGGGCTAGGGCGCAGGGCACCGGCGGCGGGCAAGGGCAAGCGGCGCCATCGGGACGGGCGGCGGCGCCATCGATTTGGGGGCGGCGGCGCAGGCTTTTGTCGATCGGCGTCGGCGGCGCCAGCGTCGGCGTCGGCGCCGATCGGCGTCGGGGCAGCGCTTCGGCGTCAAGAGAGAGGCGAATGGGGGGCAAAACTGCTAAGTGCAGTATTTATAGACGAACCTTTAGTCGCGGCTGGGGAGGCGGGCCGCGACTAAAGGGTACCTTTAGTCGCGTCCGCCTCCCCACCATGACTAAAGGGTTTTGCCGCCGCTTGTTCTCACAAAAGACCCTTTAGTCGCGGTGGGGACAACAACCGCGACTAAAGGGTACCTTTAGTCGCGATCCGCCTCCCCACCGCGACTAAAGGTCCGTCTTTGAACTGGCGCGGTGCGGTGGGATGTTTAGTCCCACTCGCTAGCCGAGAGGCTTCGACGATGGTTTATAAGCGGCTGCTGCGCCACCACTTCGAGCTCCTCTCAAATGCAAAGCTTACGGGCCTATTCATTACTATTAGCACAGTGGCCTATTGGGCCTTCATGGGCCTGAATCTCGCCCATTAATGGGTTTATAGTCGATTCAGCCGTGGTGGCCCAATAGGTGGCATATTTTTTATTTTTGCCTGTTTTTGTTTTCATTTTTGCTTTATTTATTTTGTGTTGTTTCTACTTACAACAAAAAACTTATTTATTTTATTTTATTTTGTTTCTAGTTACTTATTTATTTTACTTTATGATAATTATTTTTGCTATTAAAGTTTCTAATTACTTATTTATTTATGTTATTAAAATCTTAAAAATACAATTATATATCAAAAAATCAGAAAATAAAACTAATTCATTTTAAATTCTTGTTTTTCTTCTGTTTTTTCTTCCTTTTTCTTCTTTTTTTTCTTCTGTTTGTTTCTTCCTTTTCTTGTTTTTCTTCTTTTTTTCTTCCTTTCTTCCTTTTTCCTTTTTTCTTCTGCTTTTCTTCTGCTTTGTTTTTTTCTTATGTTTTTCTTCTGCTTTGTTTTTTCTTCTGTTTTCCTTTTTTCTTCTGCTTGTTTTTTTTCTTCTGCTTTTCCTTTTTCTTCTGTTTTTTTCTTCTGTTTTTTTCCTTTTCCTTCTTTCTTCTTCTTCCTTTTCCTTTTAAAATCGAAAAATAAAACTAATTCATTTTAAAATCTTAAAATACAATTATATATCGAAAAATCAGGAAAATAAAACTAATCCTTGAAGGTTTGACAAAAGGTTTGATACATCATTCAGTTCATCGACCAAATACAAAGTTTGGTACAATAAATTATTACACATCAATTCTTCCCTTGTGTCCCCGCTTGCTTACGATTGTGCAGTATCCATGGAGCATCCTCATCATTTAACTTAATGCTTGGGTCGGTGTTCACTTTGAAGGGCGGAATTTCAGCAAACATATTATAATCTTGACATGTCTGTCTTGTCCTCCACTCCCACGATGTTTCTTTTCCCCGAAAGAACAATGTGGCGCTTTGGATCATCGCATGATGTAATCGATCGCTTTCTTATCTTTCCGCTTCCTCGGTTTGCTACTCATGTCCTTCACATAGAAAACCCGAGCGACATCTTTCGCTAGGACGAATGGTTCGTCAAGGTAACCAAGATTGTTGAAATCCACCATTGTCATTCCGTATTGCTGGTCCACCTTTACCCCACCTCCTCGTTAGCTTGAACCATTTGCACCGAACAAAGGGACCTTAAAGGAGGGTCCATAGTCAAGTTCCCATATCTCCTCTATGTAACCATAATATGTGACCTTTTGCCCATTCTCGGTTCTTGCATCAAAGCGACACCACTGTTTTGGTTGGTGCTCTTTTTATCTTGGGCGATCGTGTAAAATGTATTCCCATTTATCTCGTACCCTTGGAAAGTCGTTATAGTCGAAGATGGTGTCTTGGCCAACATGTACAAATGATCTACAACATCATTGTCATTCATTAAATGTTTTCTCAACCAACTGCCGAAAGTCTCCATGTGGGCCTTCCTAATCCAGATTCAGCTTCCCGGGTTGTCCGAAGCGTAAAATATTCTTGTGTTTCTCAAAGTACGGAGCCACCAAGCTGGAATTGGTCAAGACAAAGGTGGTGTGCTTCATCGAGAGAATGGCCGTCCATACATATCGTTGATTTCCTTCCGATCGTGCCTTTTCCACTTAGTCTCCCCTCGTGCGCGATCGAGGAAGACCAATCGGCTTAAGGTCGAACAAAGTCAACACAAAACTCAATTACCTCCTCATTTCCATAGCCCTTGGCGATGCTTCCTTCTGCCTAGCACGATTCTGAACATATTTCTTTAATACTCCCATGAACCTCTCGAGGGGAACATATTGTGTAGAAATACAGACCGAGAACGGAAATCTCTTGACTAGGTGAACCAGGAGGTGCGTCATAATATTGAAGAAGGATGGCGGGAACACCAACTCGAAACCGACAAGACATTGGATCACATCGCTCAGAACCGTGGTAGAACTTCCGGATTGATTACCTTCGAGAGATTGCATTGAGGAATGCACATAGCTTCACAATGGCTAATCGAACATTTTCCGCAGAGCCCTCAAAGCAATCGGAAGCAATTGCGTCATAATCACGTGGCGGTCGTGAGACTTCGGTTTTGGAACTTTTCTCCGCCATGTTTATTATTCCTTTATATTGGGCGAGAATCCAGACGGGACCTTCATCTTGCTCGGCATTCAAAAAGATGACCTTCTCTTCTTTGGTCGAGCGTAGTCGGCACGACCTTGAAACCATTCCGGATGCGGTCATCGTGGTCTTTCAAACGTTCTGGGTCTGCCGTGCTTCCTTTGTATCATTTGTCTTCCCATACACGCCCAAGAAGCTTAGGAGGTTCACGCAAATATTCTTCGAACGTGCATCACGCCGATTGCAGAGCGGACTTCTAGGATTTTCCAATATTCTAGCTCCCGAATATAGATTTCTTCTTCCACATGGCTGCGTGCCCGTCGGCTCCCTTCGAACCGATTGTCCGCCAGACCCTTTCCAAAGATGACTTTCAAATCCTTGACCATATCAAATACCTCGGACACCGGTCGTTCCGCAGCTTCGCCGGTGATCTGCCTTGCCGTTGTAATGCTTGCCTTTCTTTCTTCTTGGATGAATTTTGGAAGAAATCGACGATGCCCAAGGTACACGTTCTTTTTACAATTTGGCAAATGTACACTTTCGGTCTCATGTAAGCGGTGCGTGCATGCATTGTATCCCTTATTTGACATCCGAAAGGTTACTAAGAGCAGGCCAATCGTTGATGGTTACGAAAAGCAACGCTTCGAGGTCAAATTCCTCTTGTTTGTGCTCATCCCACACACGGACACCACCCCACAACTGTAAAGTTCATCAACTAATGGCCTTAGGTACACATCGATGTCGTTGCGGGTTGCTTCGGACCTTGGATGAGCACCGCATCATAATGAACTTCCGCTTCATGCACAACCAAGGAGGAAGGTTGTAGATGCATAGAGTCACGGGCAGTGCTATGGCTGGAGCTCGCTTTCGCCAAAAGGATTCATGCCATCCGTGCTTAGAGCAAATCTTATGTTCCTTGCGTCACCGCAAAATCTTTGAACCATCTCGTCGATCTTTCTCCATTATGCTCCATCTGCGGTGTGTCTCAACTCCCGTCCGACTTACGTTTCTCTTTGTGCCATCGCAACAACTTGGCATGCTTTTGTTCATGAACAGACGTTTCAACCGTGGTATTATAGGAGCATACCACATCACCTTGGCGGGAACCCTCTTCCCGGTTTCGCCCTCAACATCGTCACCGGGTCATCGACTCGATCTTATAACGCAATGCAAGGCATACCGGGCATTCATTCAAATTCTCGTATTCACCGCGGTAGAGGATGCATCGTTGATGCATGCATGTATCTTCGTAACCTCTAAACCTAGAGGGCGGACAACCTTCTTTGCTTCAGACGTCTCAAGGGCAACTCGTTATCCTTTGGAAACATATTCTTCAACATTTTCAAGAAGTTTTCAAATGCCGAGTCACTACACCGCCTCGCCTTCCATTTCAGCAAATCCGATTAGCAGCCCAACTTTTTCGCACCATCATCGCATCCGGGTACAGCGCCTTCTGTGATCCTCTAACATGCGATCCAAATTCTCCTCTCCTTTTCGGTTTCGCGGCGTCTCCGTGCATCAAGAATGGTCCGACCAAGATCATCAACGGATCATCACGTGCCTCTTCTTCACCTTCCCTTCACCTTCAAAGATCCTCCATGAAAGTATCACCAAATGAGCAAGATAGCTTTCATCGATGAAATCATCCCTTCTTCATCTTCTTCCATTATAACCCCTCTTTCTCCATGCTTGGTCCAACAATTATAGCTTGGCATGAAACCCTTCAAGCGGATGCATGTGAACAACTCTTGAGGAAGAGTAACCCTTCTCATTCTTACAGATAACACATGGACAGATAACAAAACCCCCCGCTTGTTCGCATTAGCCACTACGAGGAAATCTTTCAAACCCGTCTTGAACTCACGGAGAGTCGGTTACCGTACATCCATTGCCGATTCATCTGCATTATTATAATATAAAATATATAATTAACCATCATGCATTTGTTATGAACTACACACATGCATATTGACACATCAAAGGTTCATCAAGTTGCTAACCGCGATCGAAGGGTGTGGCTCCAACACTTCATGTCATGTTTGTTTCATGCTCTTGGGGCATTTCATCAAACACCTTATGTGCATAAGAGGAACCAAAAGCAAACCTACACCCACTTGTGAAGAGAATGGCTCCAAATGGCTAAGTGTTGGCTCTTTGGATGGGTATATATAGGGAGGGCTTTAGTCGCGGTTGGCGAACCAATCATGACTAAAGGTGCTCGAAGGCCTTTAGTCGCGGTTGGCACTCGCCAACCGCGACTAAAGCCCCTCACGCACCACCAGTACCGAGCGCCAGTGCTCAGACCTTTGGTCGCGGTTCACCTCGTAATCATGACTAAAGGTCCCATTGGTCGCGGTTCCTACAGCTTCGCGACTTATGGGCTGGACGGAAAGCCTGTTTTTCCACTAGTGGTTTTAGGCTGGCGATCTGCACAGTTAATCTGAATCTGCGCGCCATGCTCAACTATTGGGAACGATAATCTGCAGTACCCATCTGCACAGAAAAGGTATAATTATTAGAGATAGCTAGAGCCCAAATCAGATGTCCGTTGGAGTGGATCGTACTGTTGGTCAGCTATATATGTGTGGATGTGGGAGCTGGCCGTAACAGGCCATGCAAATTGCAAACTAGCTATAGTTAGCAGTGTTGGTGTACGTACGTCCCCAATGTGATTAAAGCTGATTAATTCACAGGTCGATCATGGAGATCATGTCGCCCGGATCCCATCTATGCTTACATGCATATTGATTGATCGATCCATGACTAGCTGTTTCAAAATTCAAATGTACGTATGTACATACGTGAAGGTAACAAGTACTGTAAATCAAATGCGGTGAAGAATTGTGCAGTGATATAAAACTCACTAGCCCGTTCCAAAATATAAGGCCAACTCCACCGCGCGTGACCGGGCAGTTTCCGGGATGCGGTGGCCGTGCGCCCAGCGCGCGGACGCATCCCGGCCGCATCTTGTCCGTGTGCACATTTTTTTTGCATGTCCTTAATTTTTTTTATCATTCATTTTTGATACATGACAATACACCATTACATTTTAACTAGTAAAGTAAGACCAAAGAAAACAAAAACCACAAAAATACATTGAGAAGATACCCAACTTCCATAACTGCTCCCTTGAGTTGGGTAAGGCCTTGTACAATAGGAGGTGCTTAGAAAAATAACCAGGATTTTCTTAAGCACCGGTGCTTATTTGTACAGGATAGACGCTTAACTAAGCATCTCTCCTGTAGAAATAGGCACCGGTGCTTCAGAAAAACCAGGTTTATTTTTATAAGCATCTCTCTAAGCACCTCCCATTGTACAAGGCTTTAGGGCCTTCTCGATGCACTCATTGTTGATCTGTGGAGGAGGCTCGACGTTGCACCTTCCTTTCTTCTTCAAGCCAGAAGTCGACGTTGCTTCCTCACACGTAGTATCGTGCCTTATTGCTTCTTCGCACGTAGTATCGTGCCTAGCCTCTAATCTAGCAACAAGTGCACTTGTCTCATCTAAAGCCTCTAGAGCCTCTAGGCTAGCTAAAAGTGCACGAACATGTACTACATTTCGCTCTATCAATATATCGATGTACTCTTCTTCCCAATACCAAAACTTGCATCCATTCTACACAATAAAACTTAAAGTTAGCACCACTAGTCTAATCCGAGAGCACAAACCGAAGCTAAAAAGAGCACATACCCCATCGTTTAAGCACTTGATGAACACCCATCCGGGATGCTCTGGCGTTGTAGACACGCGGCGCACGACCATCCTTGGGCAGTGGTCGCACTTGATGAGGGGCAACGGTGCGCCGACGAGCTTTTGGGCAAGCGCCGAGCCCGGCCGGCCGCCATCGCGTATCTGTCGGCGGATCACCAACGGTGCAGATCCGAGCGACTAGAGGACGAGCCACTGCCTGCATGTGGCCTTGCGGCCATGCCAGGGCCTTCCGGCGAGGTGCCCGATCCATGACGTGGCGACCTCCCACAATGGGCGAGCTCAAGACCGACCGGATCCGCCCCAAATCCGGTCGGCGGTGCGCAAACCGTGGCCGTGCTTGGGTAGCTCGGCGGCGACGAGGAAGGGGTCAAGAAGCGTGTCCGAAGTTACCGGATGCAATGGCAACGGGCGACGGCGGCGGCGAGGGGAAGAGTGGGGAAGAGTGGAGAAGAGTGGAGTGGGATGCGGCCGGAGGGAGGGAGGGGGCGGATAGAAAAAGGCCCGTCCTGTGTCGCCGACGGCCGGGCAAGGGAAGGACACGCGCAGACGGCCGGCGCGTCCGCGTGGTGTCCGTTTCACCCCAAAAGCGGCCGCGAATGGGTCGAAAGCGGACACAAAACGGACAAAAGTCCGTTTGCTCCCGCGCGCTAGGCCGCCCCGTTTGTCCGTTTTATCCCAAACAGACGGGTCCGGACAGGATGGGGTCGCGCGGTGGAGTTGGCCTAAGACGTTTCGATAGTGTAATTAGGCAAGGATGTAAAAGATGAGCGGGTGACAAGTGGGCCGACTCCAAGAAAGAGAAGGACAGAGAGTGACAAGTGGACTCACAGTGCATGCATGCACGGGTTGGGGACCAGCGGCTGCCAAAAAGGAAGCAGATGGAATCTACCAGTGCTTGTTGCGCAACAGCAAATCGATTGACTGCTCTGTTTTGACACCACTCTGTTCTCCCTGCTCTACTCTGTTCTAGTGTGGTATTAGAGTATGTAAAATGTAACATACCTGCACAGGTGATGTACCTGTACATAGATGCCACACACCCCACTCAGATGCTGCATTACATGTTATTTTTCTTCTTCTTTTTTTACATCTTACTTGTTGCTCCCTCCGTTCCAAAAAATACATGTCCATTTTTTACATCTTACTTGTTGCTCCCGCCGTTCCAAAAAATATATGTCGTGATTTTAAATAAACCATGACAAGTATTTTCGACCTGTCTTAAAACCCCCACAAGTATTTTATACTTGGAACGGAGGGAGTACTGCCTAGCTACTCCCTCCGTTCCTAAATACTTGTCTTTCTAGAGATTTCAACAAGTGACTACATACGGCGCAAAATAAGTGAATCTACACTTTTAAATATGTCTACATACATCCGTATGTTGAGTCCATTTGAAATGTCTAAAAAGACAAGTATTTGGGAACGGAGGGAGTAGTTTTTAGTACTCCTCTATCCGACTGCATCAAGGTAAAATAAAATGAGAGTTAGGCTTTAGAGTGTGTTTTGAAGAGCATACACCACCGCTGGAGATATTTTGGGTTTCCTCGCCCCCCGACTGTTATCTTAGTGCTGAGAGGGGGAGTCAAATCTTTAAGAATTTTATGCATCTTTTTTGGCGTCTAGTGGTAGTCATGGTGTTTGTGTGAATAAAGTTACTCATATTATTTCTTTGTTGGTGACATGGAGGTAGACAAGTTTGTGCCCTTGCATATCCAACTATTCAGATCTAGCGAGTTTATACTATTTTGCCATCCTGTTATTGTTAATTTGATTCTTTGTGGAGTTGAAATCTCTCATCGACACGATGATGAGCATCTTGTGGTTTCACGACATGTGATTCTAGGGGATCATCCTCGACCAAGTCCGTTCATCGTTTATGGCTTCCTATCTTTTTTGCATAAGCAACTCAAATGGCTTGTAGGTATATGTGTTGGTAACGACGTTCATGTGAGTGAACGAGTGGTGTTATTATTGCTCCGGTCTAATCATAATCTCTTTAGTGAAGTCCTGAAAGTACTTCGTCATGCGAAGATTGATACCACGAAGAAATCATCACCAAGAGATACGCTGTAATTATCAGTCCTAGGAGTTACTTTGTATTTTATTGAACCTTGGAACCAAATGAATGCACCCGTAATGGTTATGACTACGAATAAAATTATAGGTGTTTCTAAAAAGAAAGTAGTACCTCCGTCCTAAATATAGTGCCTACTAGATGTTTTTAAAGTCAAACCTTGTAAAGTTTGATCAAGTTTATCGAAAGATTTATCAACACCCAGAATACCAAATCTATTCCACTTTATTAATCATAAATTTATTTTCAAATTGTATGTATTTGGTATTGTAGTTATAGATAACTTTCTCTATAAACTAGGTTAAAGTTTGTGAACCTTGATTTTTTGCGAATATAGTGCACACTGTATTATGGACGAAGGAAGTATAAAATTTTGAAAACCTAGAGAGTGAATGACCAAAAAACTATTCTCGGAATAGAAATATAAAAACTGCAAGTAGTACTCGTAGTCACTGTTCAAGAAATCTTCCGATTCACCGATTAATCTTCCGATTTATCGCTAATCGGGGGGTGACCGATAAGATTATGCCTTATCTTTGCCTTTTATCTTTTGGACCGATTTATCATTCTGACAAGCAATTTATCGGGAATCTACCAATAAATTAGACCTATTAATAGCACAATGTTTGCAAAAACTGTGTTTATTTATATTTTGTGGACCTTGTGACGAAATATGTACTATTGTCCTATTTTGTTTGCCATTATACGAGGATTCAAACGCTAGAAATCAAGGTAACACTTCTGCCAAATATTGTTTTGGTGTTGAATATAGCGTATTTTAGTGTTGGGAACTTGATATTTGCAAAAAAATATCCAATTAATAGTCGACCGATAAAATCGATTAATCGGCCGATTTCTGATTAATCTCTAATCCCTAGCTGACGGAAACGATAACGATAAGCGATATCCTCAACATTGCTCGTAGTATTGCTGTGTTGCTTGTATTGAGTCAGTTGATGGTGTCTCTTGAGTTAGAGCAAGTACAATAGAGCTGAGTCAGCATGCTATAAGAAATAAACTAGTATATTTTTGCTTAGTTGGAGGAAAGAGAAGAGGAGAGAGAAGGTAAGCGGGCTCTTCGTGAAGAGCCAAATTTCTAAGACGCGCTCTGAGGCACTTTATGAGAATGAAATGTGGCCACATAATAAAAAAGTAGTACATTCTTTTGATCTATTATTGTACATGTTGGCTATAAGATGGGATGTAGATGACACGGCACTGGCTTATAGCCAGCAGCTGGCTATACTATTAACCATGCTCTTAGTAGATGGCCGTCGACTGCATTACGCCTGCATCTGCATGAGTGCAAGATTCAATCAACCAGGAGCTAGCCAATCATCAACAATGCATCGATCGGTCGTGGAAGGTGGTCAATTTAAGTGGGCGATATGCGTGTGAAGTTGATGATGTTGTCAATTTCTTGTTGGAATTCAGGCATGCATGGTCCCCTCGCTCGGGCAATCTGCAAAGCTCTTTGCATTTGGCCAACGATCTGCCTACTAGCCAATAGTATCAGTACACCGAATGTGTGCGAGCTTGCTTAATCTCAAGCCGTACGTCGCCGTCGTCGCCGTCGACGTCGAGCGTCGGCCAGCGCCGTTCTGCCTGCTGCGTGCTCAGCAGCGTGCAGTTCGGCCACCAGCCTAGCATGCCTGTAGCACTAACACATGCCCTCCACGTGCGAGGTTCCTGTTGGCTACTTTGCCCGCCGTTTTCTCGACAAACTCCATGCATATATATAGTTTACTTCGAAAAGCTATGTGTATTTTTTGGATTTGTACTCTACTTGATGGTTCCATCCATCCATCCAAGGGAACTCTCTGGCCGCAGCGGACGATTTTCCTTGCGCTGAGAGCTCCAGCGGCGCCATGTGACACGCGCTGGGCACTTCTCACATTTGAGTTATTTTTTCTTAGTGTTTTTTTAAAAACATGTTTTTTTCTTTGGGGGAGGGTATTTGTTTAGTTTTTCCTGGATTTTCTCTTTTTTGTCCTATCCGTCTTTGCTGTTTTTTTAGCGGTATCATGTCTTTTTTGTTTTTATGTTTCCATTTTTTTCGTTTCACTGTTTTTTTTATTTACAATGAGTAGAAGCATGCACTTTCATGAATGTGAAGCATAGATGTGCTTCACATGAAGCATCAGTTGTGCTTTTGTGCTTCCCCAAAAATGAAGCATAGTTATGGTTTCCTGTGAAGCACATTGCGCTCCCGTGCTTCCCAAAAAGTGAAGCACATATGTGCTTCCACGTTTTCAGCAAATAGTGAAGCACATATGTGATTCCACGTGCAGCATAGTTGTGCTTTTGGGCTTCCTCGAAAGTGAAGCATAACTGTGCTTCTGCGTGAAGCACTGTCCCCGCGGAAGCACAAGTCAGTTTACTTGGATGAATATTTTCGCACAGTTTCAAAGCACAAATTTCTACTAGTTGAAAGTATAGATATGCCCAAAAAAACTTCACCGAAACCAATCAATATGGGGTCTAGTTTGAAAGGCTCCGAAGCAAGATACACAATGGTGAAAATGGTTCTTGATTTGGACGCATGGTTCAAGATATAAGATGTTTTGAAGAAACGTATCTACCAAATGAAAACAGAAACAAACTCACCCGTGCCTCCATGCGTATGGAGAAATCCCACCAAAACCCCCTGGTTGTGACAAGAGTAAGTGTGCCACTTGTCAACACCATAGGATGTGAGAGTGACCTTTGCAAAGGGTACCCCTTAACTAGGGAGTCCATTTTTTTTACAATGTCTGAGGCGGAGAATCCTATTTGGTGCTTGTGCGCCAATACTGTGTTTGGGTCGGCTCATATAGGTTTTTGTCTCTCATCGGTTTTGGAAACCTTCTAGAAGGTTCCCTTGGTATTTTTGGTGCTCTTTTGTTCTCAAAATAATCCGGGTCACTCCAAGGCTACCTTGGGTTCGGCTAGTTAAGCAAACGGGGCATACAACCTAATTTCCTGATCTAAGTTGAGTTCGTTCATGAAGAAGATCTGGTCCATGCTCAATTTGGCAATGCTAGGCGACCAGGAACATGCTCAACTCGATATTTAAGAGAAAGAAGAGAAGCATAACTAAGTAAAGACGATATGCATGGCGCCGAAGATCTTACTATCTTTGGGGAACTGGGATACATTTATCTTTTATTTGCATCCAAGATTTCTTCACCAAGCCACTTTTTTGGATACCTCGGAAGACGAGGATAAGTTCTCTGTGCTAGGTGGCTCCAATCTTAGGATGTTGAAACTCATGTGTTGAGGATGTAGTAGTACCATGTTGGGTGAGTTCGTTGGGCTGCCTAGGTGGTCATGTGGCTCCGTGGTTCAGGAGAAGTTTGCACGCTTGTAGGGTTGTGCTTGTTCAACTTAGCAAGTTTGTAACGGATTTTCTTCCATTTTTTCTTCTAAATTATGCTTAATTAAAGCACGTAAAAAATCATTTACCTTCAGTTCAAAAAGAAGTGTGATATGTTTCCCCGTAGTGCCACCCCAATGGTCATTCACCACCACCTCTCTGGCACCACCCTGCAACCATCTCTCTCGGTTCGGGGGCACCAATGGCCACGTAGTATGCGCTCGTGCATGGCCAAGGCATATAGGTGGGCATAATATGAATGGAACATGCATTGACCATTCACTTTTATATGGAAATGTCACTACTACACCAGTTCCTACTCCCTCCGGTTTTAGTCTGCATATAAGTTTTGTCTGAAGTCAAAGTATCTCTACTTTGACCAAACTTATAGAAAAAAGTATCAACATTTACAATGCCAAATCAATATTGTTAAATTCATTATGAAATGTAGTTTCATAGTATATATATATTTGGTATTGTAGATGTTGATAATTTTTAATATAAATTTGGTCAAAGTTTATAAAGTTTGACTTGACACAAATCTAATACGTGGAGTAAAAAGGACCAGAGGGAGTATTTACATGGCGTTCACGTATTTTGAAGTTCAATGTGACTATTAATTAGACCAACAAAATGTGGTTTATGTGTCACAAAAAAGTTCATTATTTTGAAGTTCAATGTGACTATTAATTAGACCAACAAAATGTGGTTTATGTGTCACAAAAAAGTTCATTATATTCATATTTAAAAATCGATTTCAAGCTATAATTATTATGGCATTGTAACTTGTATATTATTGGTTAAATTAAAGATCAAAGGCCAATTGTGAATTATGAAGGCCGGCCGGGATTTTTAATTGAAAAATAAAACAGAGAAAGCGGAATTTTTTTCTTTTTATGAAACGAAGGGGACATGTTTTTTATTTCTTAACCGTGACTAATAAATAATGTCACCTTCTCCGTACGCCTGCAATGATGCAGGTTCTAGGATGGGGAGCTGCACAGTTAATCTGAATCTGCGCGCCATGGCTGAACTATTGGGAACGATATGATAATCTGCAGTGCCCATCTGCACAGAAAAGGTATCATGATTAGAGATGGCTAGAGGCTAGAGCCCAAATCGGATGAGATGCCCGTTGGAGTGGATCGCACTGTTCATCAGCCTGAACAGGCCATGCAATTGCAAACTATAGTTAGATTTACATAGTGATGCACGTACGCCCACCATGTAAATAAAGCTGATTAATTCAGAAGTCGATCATGGAGATCGGGTCCCATGCATATTGATCATCGATCCATGGCTAGCTGTTTCAAAATTCAAATGTACGTACATATGTGAAGCTAATTAATCAAATGTTTGTAATTCAAACGTGGTCAAGAATTGTCCAGCGATGTAAGAAAACTAAGTGGTAAATTAAGTGATGATGTGAAATTTGAGTGGGTGACAAGTGGGCCGACTTAGAGAGAGAGAGAGAAGGACAGAGGGTGACAAGTGGAGTCACTGTGCATGGGTGGATGGGGACCAGCGGCGTCCAAAAGGGAAGCAGATGGAATCGCCCGTTGTTTGTTGCGGAACAGCGGATCGATCGGTCGACCGCCGATGCAGCTGTCTACTATGTTCAGACTACTCTGCTCATCGTTTGGTACGTGCATACCTGCTGCACACAGGTGAATGTACCCATACGCAGCAGCCGCATGCCACGCCCACGGTATTTCTAGCGGCTGTGTGTGTGTATTTGGTTAAGATCATGGTTTAAAAAGATTTATTTATATACACAGTCGGTTTTGCAGCAGATTGTCTGTATACATATTGTCTATATTGTCTCTCTTATATTTTGATACGTATTGGTGTTTTAACTATCAATTCAACTGCCATTTCAGAAACTATAAATTGCAACGGTTATTATCCTATCGTCTAATTTTCAAACGGTCCATACTTTCCCGAATACGCAGATCTTGCGCATCTTTTAATTGATAGAAGAAGAAAGAGTGAATACAATAATGATACAATACATGACACGAACGCAAGAAGGCACGACAATGGTGCCCGGAGCAGAGGGACATGGGGTGCTCAGCCCAAACGTAAGCAATATCACGGCAAAAGTCGCCAAGCCCTGAGAAGCGGCCCCAACCAAACAAAGACGACCAATATCTCCAACTCCACCACCGGGGATGCCGCGAGTGAACAAGACAACGGCTTCATGAAGACAAATGACGTCGAAGACGCCTCGTTGTCCGGTCCGAACAACCGGAGCAGTAATGTAGGAGTTTATTTCAGATTTAGTCCCTTGGCCATCAATGGAGCATCAATGGTAACCCCTACATACAACTTTCCATGATGTTGTCTACCTCAAGCTCTTAGATTGTACTCCTTCCATTTATGTTTTACTTCGCATATCAGTTTTTACTTTAATCAATTTTTCTTAAGTCTCAACATTCTCAATACCAAATTGATATAGTTAGATCTTCAAAAAAGTTACAGGTTGTGGGAATAGATAATTAATTCTGTAGCAAAAGCTTTCATAGCTCAGTTGGTTAGAGCACCCGTTTAGTAAGCGGGAGGTCTTGAGTTCAACTCTCAATGAAAGCATCCCTTTTTCTTATATATCAAAGACCAAGTCAGGCGGTCTCCAACAGTTTTGGACTGTTAAAATTTTGCTGAATAATGTAGCACATTTCCTGGCATTCTCATCTCTACCTTGTCTGATGAAATAACATTTCCCCTTTTTAGGGGGACAACACGTGTTTTCATGGCGAAATTCCATCGCCAGCCATGTCTTGGAGCGCAAGCTCGACTCCCGGAGAAGCAAGCCAAAAGGACGAAGCTAGACTGTCGGCACCCATCAACGGTGACGGGTTTTGACGCGTCAACGCTCACGTGTTCCGTAGTAGTGTGCCTTCTTTGTGAGTGTGGAGTGTCGGAAAAAGGAAGGTGTGAAGTGCATTGTACGTCCTCAAACTAATTCAGATGTGTCATATGCGTCCTCCAACTATGAAAAGTCTCATCCAGATCCTCAAAGTGCAATATGTGTGCCTTCCAGGTCTTCAAACTATTTTAGAGGGACAACACATGTTTTCATGGAGAAATTCCATCGTTAGCCATGTCTTGGACCGCAAGCTCGACTTCGAAGAAGCAAGCCAAGAAGACGAAGCTAGACTGTCGGCACCCTTCAACGGTGACGGGTTTTGATGCGTCAACGCTCAGTGTGCCTTCTTTGTGAGTGAGGAGTGTGGGAAAAAGGAACGAGTGAAGTGCATTGTAGGTCCTCAAACTAATTGAGATGTGTCATATACGTCCTCCAACTACGAAAAGTGTCATTCAGATCTTCAAAGTGCAATATGTCTAATATGTCTTTCAGATCATCAAACTATTTTAGAGGTGTCATGTAGGTCCTCAAACTATCCCATAGGTGCCACATATGTACACACTTATTGCATTTCGAAGACCTAGATGACGTCTCTAATAGTTTGAGAATGTACATGACACCTCTGAAATAGTTCAAGGACCTAAAATGCACTTCACTCAAAAGAAGAGAGTGAGTGATGTGGTAGCTGGTGCCTACCTGGTGGTATTCCAGGAGACGTGGAGTTGTCTTCCACCCATGATTCGTTCTGTGTTCGAACAAATTAACATGCAGTAGATCGTTTTCTCTTGTTTCTTGTTGGTCCTTGTTAACTGCAACTAGCACTTATAGTATTGTGGAAAAAGTCTACAACAAACCTTAAACTTGTAGACAAAAGCTAAATCGAACCCTGAATTTTCACTCCCGAAAACTAGCACACCAAACTCTTTGATCCCGGTCTATTTTAAACTTTGAGGACGTTTAACTGGTGTTTGCTGACGTGGCAAGGATCGTTACTGGGATGGCTAGACATTAGGACAAATCCGGCTGGCCCATTAGCGCGGTAGCTCGCGCGCTCGTTGTGCTCTGTTTTTTTTATTTTGTTCTTTGTTTGACATTTTTGTAAGGATCATAAATTCGTTTACATTTTCGTAATGAAAATAAAATTTATTTTAAATATACACAAACCCACTTTTCATATATTAGGAGTGACAAAAATGGAAGCAACAGTGAGCTTGTGAGAGGTCTCGAACTGGCTAGGGACGTGGGGCTTGCGGCGGCCGGACATAGCCAATCACCATGACGGCTGCTAGTCATTATAGATCGCGCGTCGCATATAAGAATAGACATAAACATTTATGTATGAACGCATTTTTGAAAACCTTTAAAACATTTCTTGAAAAAAGATCTGAACATTTAAAAATAACAAATATTTTTAATGCAAATAATGTACGGAATTCCGAAAACATTTTTCGAAAATGTGACAAGGTAACATTTTGCCAAATATATATTTTACATTTTATGAAACTTTACAAATATTTTTCACATTGTTTTATTAAAATTGTTCCGGTTTCAATATTTGTTGCATTTTTGCTACAAATGTTTATGTTCAAAATAGTGTTCGCTTATCAAAATTGATTGTATTCTAAAAAAATGTTCGTTTCAGAAAAAAAGTATTCAGAATTTTCAGAAATGTTCGCACTTAAAAAACAGATATTTCAAAAGTCGTTCGGGCCTGCACGTTTCCAATATACGTTTCCCCCTAAATGATATTTTCATTTTTTAGAGGTCCTATGAAAGATATTTTCAAATATGGACGCTACGGTCTGTGGTTAAATTGCTCGGGCCTCTAATTATAGCACTAACATCCGATGCTTCTAGTGGCAAGCGGGTGGAGTTTAAAGCTGCTATGCGCAAGTTCGATTACTCCAGAGTTAATATTTTTATGGGTATTTTTACTCCGGCATTACGAAAACAAAAAGGGGAAATCTGTTTGTGTCTCTTGGGCCGGCCCAGTCGCGAGCACACTCAGCTATCCCGGGATTCGACCTTGACAATCCCTGTTTGGGAACGCGCACACGGTTCAAAATAGACTGAGATTAAAGAGTTCGGTATATTGATTTCCAAGATATTCCAGTTAGCTTTTGTTACAAGTTTAAGTTTTATTTTGGACTTTTTCCTAGTATTGTTGTGTTGCTCGTGTCAAAAAGAGAAGTATTCTCTCTCGAGCCAGCTACATGAGGAGACGGTCGATCCAGTCAATCCGGAGACGGCCAATCATCGACAATATGCCGACCGGCCATCGAAGATGATCGATTTACTCACGATGATGACGATGATAACGACGAGGACGAAAGACGGGAGTACAATTTAAGCGACTGAAGGTGATGTTGTTGTCAATTTGTTGTTGGAATTTAAGCGTCTGAAGTTGATTCGCACAGGCATGGTCCCCTCGCTCGACAATTTGCAAGCACTTTCATCTGGCCAACGACCCACCTCATGCTTGATACAGTCAAGGCAATATCATTACACTAATACCAGTCAAGCCAATATGCCGTCGCCATCACCGCCGGCCAGCGTCGGCCGCCGCGGTTCTCTCTCTGCATGCCGCGTGCTCATCTTCAATGTTCAGTCCGGCCACCAGCCTAGCTTGCCTGTGTGTGTTTGTGTACGGCAGTACGGGGCCACATGCACGCCACGTGCGAGATTCCTGTTGGCTTCCTGGCCAGCTATTTTCTCGGCACACTCCATGCATATATATAGTTTAGTTCCAAAATACTACTTCCTCCGTTCCTAAATGTAAGTCTTTGTAGAGATTTCACTAGATGGACTACATACGGAGCAAAACAAATAAATCTAAACTTAAAATGCATCTATATACATCCGTATGCTGTTTATAGTGGATTAAAATAAATAATCTAACTTTCCTAACTTATCTAAATCAATCGATTCCTTTTATTGGTTCAATTTGTCTTAGGAAACAAATAAAAGATTTTCAGAAAACAAATAATACATTTTAATCTAACTTACTTAAATTATGCAAATCAATTGATTCCTTTTATTGGTTCAATTTGTCTTAGTAAACAAATAACAGATTTTTAGAAAACAAATAATACATTTTAATCTAACTTTCCTAACTTATTAGTTAAATTTGTTTTAGGAAACAAATAACAGACACGTCACAACTTTCCTCCCAATAAATAATTTCTTAACATTTGCAAACTTTCCTAATCAGACACGTCACAAACGGGCAGGTACTAATATCACGTTATCAAACAATAAAACCCCATTTGCATAGAAATAAGTTCAAAAATCCTAACTTTCCTAAATTTTTACCTTTCCTGAAAATCTGTTATTAGCTTCCTAAGACAAATTGAACCAATAAAAGAAATCGATTGATTTGCATAATTTAAGAAAGTTAGATTAAAATATATTATTTGTTTCCTGAAAATCTGTTATTTGTTTCTAAGACAAATTGAACCAATAAAAGGAATCGATTGATTTGCATAAGTTAGGAAAGTTAGATTAAAATGTATTATTTGTTTCCTGAAAATCTGTTATTTGTTTCTTAAGACAAATTGAACCAATAAAAGGAATCGATTGATTTGCATAATTTAAGGAAGTTAGTAAAATGTATTATTTGTTTTCTGAAAATCTGTTATCTTCCCGGCCCAGAACGACGGAGATGCCACATGATAGTATGGCACCAACCCATCGTCTGTGCGGCGACGACGAGTGACGACAGAGACGAGAGCACGAAACTTAATCTGAGTACGAATAATCAACAATGGCGGCAATCGTCGAGGTCATGTTTAACATCAAGCAAAACAAATTTGCATTGGTGTAAAACTACAACTATTAGCTCTTTCACCTTGTCAGACAGTCCCTTCAATCCAAGAATATACAACATCTAGAAGAAATAAAACCAATGACATAATTAGTAAACAATTTCAGCGACATAAGGATAAACAAATTGGATTTTTAAAACAAAACCTGCACTTGCACAAGTATATGTTATATTAACAAAAGTGCAGATCCCGTCCCACTCTTCACTTTTTGACAAAAAACTTCCGAATAGCAATCTTGGTGAGTGATCTCGACCGGTTTCGATCGGCATGGCGTGTCGTTCCTCCGTGGAGTGGGTGCTGAGAGGAAGGATGGCAAACCTCCATTGTCAATCGGCGGAGCTGCATCGTCATTTGGATCGAGCATGGGCGAAATCGAGATGGTAGAGGTTGAGAAATTTGTAGGACATGAGGGTTTAGGGTGGGCATCACGAGAACTCACCCATATCTTGGGAGGCGGCAGACCCGAGGTGCGATCGTGTTCGTGCTTCGAGGGCTGCCATGTCTTGTCCTCGCCGCCATCGCTTTGTCGATGCCACTTCAGCGCCACGAGCATGGGACTGAGGGACGAAGGGAAGAGAAGGGAAGGAAGCGAGCTAATGACGTACCTATGTTTGTTTGGTATGTAATACCCTCCATTAAGAGTAGATATTTTCTTAAAATCGGTTATTTTGTTTCCTAATTAATGTGATTGAGCAATTTAAGGTAAGGTTAATTAATTTAAGGTAAGGTAAGGTTAATTAATTTAGATTTGATATTTAGACGTAATGCAGTATAGTGTTGAAGCGGACAAAAGCCTTACGTCCCAAGAGTGCTTGATATTCACTTTCAAATGGGACGATGTGAAAAATTAATTTTTCATGTCTATAATTGTTCGGTGATCCGAACACGACTTCTAGCAATATGGAGCCTGTGCACTTGGCGTAAGGGCCTGTCGTTACTCCTCTGAAGGGAGTGCGGCTGTGTCGGATTTTGGTAGGGTTTATCCCCATCCGACGGATCGTTACGGGATCTGACGGGTTTAAGTCACTGCCTCCATCCATTAGGACACTGGTAAATTGTAATCCGTCTATTATGGGATTCACTATCAGGGGAGTCCGTCCCGCATTTCGAACGCTTCTGGAATAGTCCAAGTGGTCGAAAGTGATTGGTTTTGATGTCCAATCTCTATTGTCTGCTGGGTTGGACCGTGCGAAGCTCTTTTTGGAAAGTGCCGCACTGTTTTTCCGTATTATCACATGAAGTGAGTTTACTTCTTTAACCCCTTGTGGGAAAGTCTTTCGTTTTCCGGTGCTCACGTGGCGGGTTTGTCCTCTTAAACTTGACGCGTCTGGCCCCTTGTGTTCGGCGTTTAGTTGGCCGGACTGTTTAAAAACCCAACAATCCCTTGTTGGAAATATGCCCTAGAGGCAATAATAAAAGTATTATTATATTTCAATGTTCATGATAATTGTCTTTTGTTCATGCTATAACTGTGTTATCCGGAAATCGTAATACACGTGTGAACACTTGACCCCAATATGTCCCTAGTGAGCCTCTAGTTGACTAGCCCGTTGTGATCAATAGATGGTCATGGTTTCCTGACTATGGACATTGGATGTCGTTGATAACGAGATCACATCATTAGGAGAATGATGTGATGGACAAGACCCAATCATAAGCATAGCATAAAAGATCGTATAGTTCGTTTGCTAGAAGCTTTGCCAATGTCAAGTATCTATTCCTTCGACCATGAGATCGTGTAACTCCGGTTACCGTAGGAGTGCCTTGGGTGTATCAAACGTCACAACGAATCGGGTGACTATAAAGGTGCATTACGGTATCTCCGAAAGTATCTGTTGGGTTGACATGGATCGAGATCGGATTTGTCACTCCGTATGACGGTGAGGTATCTCTGGGCCCACTCGGTAATGCATCATCATAATGAGCTCAATGTGACCAAGGTGTTGGTCACGGGATCATGCATTACGATGCGAGTAAAGTGACTTGCCGTAACGAGACTAAACAAGGTATTGGGATACCGACGATCAAGTCTCGGGCAAGTAACGCATCGATTGACAAAGGAATTGCATACGAGGTTTGATAGAATCCTCGACATCGTGGTTCAACCGATGAAATCATCGAGGAGCATGTAGGAGCCAACATGGGTATCCAGATCCGCTGTTGGTTATTGCCCGAGAGTCGTCTCGGTCATGTCTGCGTGTCTCCCGAACCCGTAGGGTCTACACACTAAGGTTCGGTGGCGCTAGGGTTAGAAGGAAGTCTAGTATGTGAATACCGAATGTTGTTGAGTCCGGATGAGATCCCGGACGTCAAGAGGAGTTCGGAAGGGTCCGGAGGTAAAGAATAATATATAGGAAGTGGTGTTTCGCCATCGGAAAGTTTGGTGTTTCGGTAAAATCACGGACCACGGAAGGGTCCCGGGTCCACCGGTGGGGCCACCTATCCGGAGGGCCCCATGGGCCGAGGGGAAGGAACCAGCCCACGGGGGCTGGTGCGCCCCTAGGCCCACCCGCGCCTAGGGTTGAAACCCTAGGGGTGGGGCGCCCACCGGCTTGGGGGTACTCCACCCCTGGCCGCCGCCCTTGGAGATTGGATCTCGGGGGCCGCCACCTGGGGCCTATATAAAGGGGGGGGGGCTGCTGCACAAACTCCCAAGGCGCAGCCCTCCCTCCCAACACATCTCCACCTCCGTAAGTGCTCGTGAAGCCACCGCCGAGATCTTGCTTCACCACCATCACCACGCCGTCTTGCCGCGGTGGTGCTGTC
Organism: Aegilops speltoides; assembly: GCA_021437245.1. Classification (NCBI taxonomy): domain Eukaryota; kingdom Viridiplantae; phylum Streptophyta; class Magnoliopsida; order Poales; family Poaceae; genus Aegilops; species Aegilops speltoides. The sequence goes on from CM038143.1 coordinate 571,968,735, forward strand.
TTCCTCAACCTCTCCTTCCCCTTGCTGGATCAAGAAGGAGGAGACGTCGCTCGTCCCGTCGTGTGTGTTGAGCGCGGAGGTGCTGTCCGTTCAGCACTTGGCATCGGTGATCTGAATCACGTTCGAGTACGACTCCATCATCACCTTGCAAGCTTCCGCACGCGATCTACAAGTGGTATGTAGATGCAAACTCTCTCCCGTTACTCGTTGCTTAGATGAACTCATAGATGGATCTTGGTGAAGCCGTAGGAAAAATTTTAATTTTCTGCAACGTTCCCCAACAAAGGGCATCATGAGCTAGGTCTATCGTAGTTCTCTATTGCACGAGTAGAACACAAATTTGTTGTGGGCGTTGATCTTGTCATCTTACTTGCCCTACTAGTCTTTTCTTGCTCAACGGTATTGTGGGATGAAGCGGCCCGGACCAACCTTACACGTGCGCTTCGTGAGACCGGTTCCACCGATGACATGCACAAGTTGCATAAGGTGGCTGGCGGGTGTCTGTCTCCCACTTTAGTTGCAGCGGATTCGATGAACAGGGCCCTTATGAAGGGTAAATAGAAGTTGACAAAATCACGTTGTGGTGATTCGTAGGTAAGAAAACGTTCTTGCTAGAACCCAATCGCAGCCACGTAAAAGATGCAACAACAACTAGAGAACGTCTAACTTGTTTTTGCAGCGATTGATCATGTGATGTGATATGGCCAGAAGTTGTGATGAATGATGAATTGTGATGTATGAGATCATGTTCTTGTAATAGGATTCACGACTTGCATGTCGATGAGTATGACAACCGGCAGGAGCCATAGGAGTTGTCTTTATTTTTTGTATGACCTGCGTGTCATTGAAGAACGCCATGTAAACTACTTTACTTCATTACGCGTTAGTCATAGAAGTAGAAGTAGTCGTTGGCGTGACAACTTCATGAAGACACGATGATGGAGATCATGATGATGGAGATCATGGTGTCAAGCCGGTGACAAGATGATCATGGAGCCCCGAAGATGGAGATCAATGGAGCTTGATGATATTGGCCATATCATGTCACAACTATATAATTGCATGTGATGTTTATTATGTTTATGCATCTTGTTTACTTAGGACGACGGTAGTAAATAAGATGATCCCTTATAAAATTTCAAGAAGTGTTCTCCCTAACGTGCACCGTTGCTACAGTTAAATCGTTTCTAAGCACCACGTGATGATCGGGTGTGATGGATCCTTACGTTCACATACAACGGTGTAAGACAGTTTTACACAGCGAAAACACTTAGGGTTAACTTGACGAGCCTAGCATGTGCGGACATGGCCTCGGAACACGGAGACCGAAAGGTCGAACACGAGTCGTATGGAAGATACGATCAACATGAAGATGTTCACCGATGATGACTAGTCCGTCTCACGTGATGATCGGACACGGGCTAGTCGACTCGGATCGTGTATCACTTAGATGACTAGAGGATGTCTAATCTAAGTGGGAGTTCATAATTTTGATTAGAACTTTATTATCATGAACTTAGTCTAAAACCTTTGCAAATATGTCTTGTAGATCAATGGCCAACGCTAATGTCAACATGAACTTCAACGCTCCTAGAAAACCAAGCTGAAAGATGATGGCAGCAACTATACGGATCGGGTCCGAACACGAGATCATCCTCATAGCTGCAAAGAAACAAGATGTCCTAGAAGCACCGTTAGGTGACCCACTGTTCTCCCAGTACTGCAAGACGATTTGAGCGTCTGGCGGACTCGTTCGATGATTACTCCCTCGTTCGATGCGGCATGCTCTACAGCTTAGAACCGGGCTCCAAAAGCGTTTTGAGCATCACGGAGCATATGAGATGTTCAAGAGCTGAAACTAGTTTTCCAAGCTCATGCCCGGTCGAGAGATATGATGTCTCGACAAGTTCTACAGCTTGTAAGATGGAGGAAAATAGTTACACGGTGAGCACATCCTCAAGATGTCCAGGTTGCACAACCGTATGACCCAAATGAACATAAACCTCCTGATGAGGCGGTCATTGACAGAATCCTCCGATCGCTCCCACCAAGCTACAAGAGCTTTGTGATGAACTACAACATGCGGGGATGGTAAAGACCATTCTGAAGTGTTCTCGATCTCAAGTCAGCAGAGGCTGAAATCAAAAGGAACATCAAGTGTTGATGGTCAATAAGACCACTAAGTTCAAGAAGGGCAAGGGTAAGAAGAACTTCAAGAAGGACGGCAAAGATGTTGCCGCGCCCGTAAGTCTGCTGCGGGAAGAAGTCAAAGAATGGACCCAAGCACGAGATCGAGTGCTTTTATTGCAAGGGAAGGGTCACCGAAGCGGAACTGCCCCAAATACTTAGCGGATAAGAAGGCCGGCAACACCAAAGGTATATTTGATATACATGTAATTGATGTGTACCTTACCAAGATTACTCGTAGTAACTCCCGGTATTTGATACGGTGCCGTTGCTCATATTTGTAACTCACAGCAGAGCTACGGAATAAGCGGAGATCGGCGAAGGGCGAGGTGACGATCTTGGCGTCGGGAATGGTTCCAGTCGATGTGATCGCCGTCGACGCTGCCTCTACATTTACCTACGGGATTAGTTTTGAACCTTAATAATTGTTATTTAGTGCCAAGTTTGAGCATGAACATTGTATCCGGATCTCGTTTGATACGAGATGGCTACTCATTTAAGTCTGAGAATAATGGTTGTTCGATTTATATGAGAGATATGTTTTATGGTCATGCTCCGATGGTCAATGGTTTATTCTTAATGAATCTCGGCGTAATATTACACATGTTCATAGTGTGGATGCGAAAAGATGTAAAGTTGATAACGATAGTCCCACATACTTGTGGCATCGCCGCCTTGGTCACATTGGTGTCAAGCGCATGAAGAAGCTCCATGCTGATGGACTTTTAGAGTCTCTTGATTATGAATCGTTTGACACATGCGAACCTTGCCTCTTGGGCAAAATGACCAAGACTCCGTTCTCCGAACAATGGGCGAGCAACCAACTTGTTGGAAATCATACATACCGATGTAAAAGGTCCAATGAGCGTTGAGGCTCATGGAGGATATCGTTATGTTCTCACTCTCACTGATGACTTAAGTAGATATGGGTATGTCTACTTAATGAAACACAAGTCTGAGACCTTTGAAAAGTTCAAGGAATTTCAGAGTGAGGTAGAGAATCAACGTGACAGAAAGATAAAGTTCCTACGATCAGATCGTGGAGGAGAATATTTAAGTCACGAGTTTGGCTCACACTTAAGAAAATGTGGAATCGTTTCACAACTCACGCCGCCTGGAACACCTCAGCGAAACGGTGTGTCCGAACGTCGTAGATCGTACTCTATTGGATATGGTGCGGTCTATGATGTCTCTTACTGATTTACCGCTATCATTTTGGGGATACGCTCTAGAGACAGCTACATTCACTTTAAATAGGGCACCGTCTAAATCCGTTGAGACGACACCGTATGAATTATGGTTTGGGAAGAAACCTAAGCTGTCGTTTCTAAATGTTTGGGGATGCGATGCTTATGTCAAGAAACTTCAACCTGAGAAGCTCGAACCCAAGTCGGAAAAATGCGTATTCATAGGATACCCTAAGGAAACTGTAGGGTATACCTTCTACTTAAGATCCGAAGGCAAGATCTTTGTTGCTAAGAACGGATGCTTTCTAGAGAAAGAGTTTCTCTCGAAAGAAGTAAGTGGGAGGAAAGTAGAACTCGATGAAGTACTACCTCTCGAGCAGAAAGCAGTGCGGCGCAGAAACCGTTCTGTGATGCCCACTCCAACCAAGAGGAAAACGTTGATGATGATCAAGGTACTTGGATCAAGTTACTCTTGAACTTCAAGGTCCACGAGGACACGTTCCGCACTGAGTGGTACGGCAACCCTGTCATGGAAATCATGTTGTTAGATAACAATGAACCTTGAACTATGAAGAAGCAATGGCGGGCCCGATTCCAACAAATGGCTTGAGGCCATGAAATCCGAGATAGAATCCATGTATGAAAACAAAGTATGGACTTTGACAGACTTGCCGATGATCGGCGAGCGATAGAAAACAAATGGATTTTTAAGAAGAAGACGGACGCGGATGGTAATGTCACCATCTATAAAGCTCGACTTGTCGCTAAGGGTTATCGACAAGTTCAAGGGATTGACTACGACGAGACATTCTCTCCCGTAGCGAAGCTTAAGTCCGTCCGAATCATGTTAGCAATTGCCGCATACTATGATTATGAGATATGGCAGATGGACGTCAAAACGGCATTCCTTAACGGACATCTTAAGGAAGAGCTGTATATGATGCAGCCGGAAGGTTTTGTCGATCCTCAGAATGCTAGCAAAGTATGCAAGCTCCAGCGATCCATTTATGGGCTGGTGCAAGCATCTCGAAGTTGGAACATTCGCTTTGATGAGATGATCAAAGCGTTTGGGTTTACGCAGACTTATGGAGAAGCCTCGTTTACAAGAAAGTGAGTGGGAGCTCAGTAGCATTTCTCCTATTATATGTAGATGACATACTCTTGATGGGAAATGATACAAAACTTACGACAGCATTAAGGCCTACTTGAACAAGTGTTTTTCAATGAAGGACCTTGGAGAAGCTGCTTATATATTAGGCATCAAGATCTATAGGGATAGATCGAGGCGCCTCATAGGTCTTTCACAAAGCACATACCTTGATAAGATTTTGAAGAGGTTCAAAATGGATCAGTCCAAGAAAGGGTTCTTGCCTATGTTACAAGGTGTGAAATTGAGCTCAGCTCGATCACCGACCACGGCAAAAGATAAAGAAGAGATGAGTGTCATCCCTATGCTTCACCATAGGATCTATTATGTATGCCATGTTGTGTACTGACCGATGTAAACCTTGCCGTAAGTTTGGTTGCAAGATACCAAAGTAATCCCGCAAGGAACACCGGACAGCGTCAAGAATATCTGAAGTACCGAAAAGGACAAAGGACATGTTTCTCGTTTATGGAGGAGACGAAGAGCTCGTCGTAAGGGTTACGCCGACGCTAGCTTCGACTCAGATCTGATGACTCTAAGTCATAAACCGGATCGTGTATATGTTGAATGGTGGAAGCGATGCTGGTGCAGTTGCAAGCGAGCGTCGTGGCGGGATCTACGTGTGAAGCGGAGTACATGGCAGCCTCGGAGGCAGCGCATGAAGCGATTTGGGTGAAGGAGTTCATCACCGACCTAGGAGTCATACCCAATGCGTCGGGCCGATCAAACTCTTCTGTGACAACACCGGAGCTATTGCCCTTGCCAAGGAGCCCAGGTTTCACAAGAAGACCAGCACATCAAGCGTCGTTTCAACTCCATCCGTGAAAATGTTCAAGATGGAGACATAGAGATTTGCAAAGTGCACACGGATCTGAATGTCGCAGATCCGCTGACTAAACCTCTCTCGCGTGCAAAACATGATCAACACCGAACTCTATGGGTGTTCGATTCATCACAATGTAACTAGATTAGTGACTCTAGTGCAAGTGGGAGACTGTTGGAAATATGCCCTAGAGGCAATAATAAAAGTATTATTATATTTCAATGTTCATGATAATTGTCTTTTGTTCATGCTATAAGCGTGTTATCCGGAAATCGTAATACACGTGTGAACACTTGACCCCAATATGTCCCTAGTGAGCCTCTAGTTGACTAGCCGTTGTGATCAATAGATGGTCATGGTTTCGACTATGGACATTGGATGTCGTTGATAACGAGATCACATCATTAGGAGAATGATGTGATGGACAAGACCCAATCATAAGCATAGCATAAAAGATCGTATAGTTCGTTTGCTAGAAGCTTTGCCAATGTCAAGTATCTATTCCTTCGACCATGAGATCGTGTAACTCCCGGTTACCGTAGGAGTGCCTTGGGTGTATCAAACGTCACAACGTGGCGGGTGACTATAAAGGTGCATTACAGGTATCTCCGAAAGTATCTGTTGGGTTGACATGGATCGAGACTGGGATTTGTCACTCCGTATGACGGTGAGGTATCTCTGGGCCCACTCGGTAATGCATCATCATAATGAGCTCAATGTGACCAAGGTGTTGGTCACGGGATCATGCATTACGGTACGAGTAAAGTGACTTGCCGGTAACGAGACTAAACAAGGTATTGGGATACCGACGATCAAGTCTCGGGCAAGTAACGTACCGATTGACAAAGGGAATTGCATACAGGGTTTGATAGAATCCTCGACATCGTGGTTCAACCGATGAAATCATCGAGGAGCATGTAGGAGCCAACATGGGTATCCAGATCCGCTGTTGGTTATTGCCCGAGAGTCGTCTCGGTCATGTCTGCGTGTCTCCCGAACCCGTAGGGTCTACACACTAAGGTTCGGTGGCGCTAGGGTTAGAAGGAAGTCTAGTATGTGAATACCGAATGTTGTTGAGTCCGGATGAGATCCCTGACGTCAAGAGGAGTTCGGAAGGGTCCGGAGGTAAAGAATAATATATAGGAAGTGGTGTTTCGCCATCGGAAAGTTTGGTGTTTCGGTAAAATCACGGGACCACCGGAAGGGTCCTGGGTCCACCGGTGGGGCCACCTATCCGGAGGGCCCCATGGGCCAGAGGGGAAGGAACCAGCCCACAGGGGCTGGTGCGCCCCTAGGCCCACCCCCGCGCCTAGGGTTGAAACCCTAGGGGTGGGCGCCCACCGGCTTGGGGGTACTCCACCCCTTGGCGCCGCCCCCTTGGAGATTGGATCTCGGGGGCCGCCACCACAGGGGCCTATATAAGGGGGGAGGGGCTGCTGCACAAACTCCCAAGGCGCAGCCCTTCCCCTCCCCAACACATCTCCACCTCCGTAAGTGCTCGGCGAAGCCTGCCAGATCTTGCTTCACCACCATCACCACGCCGTCGTGCTGCCGGTGGTGCTGTCTTCCTCAACCTCTCCTTCCCCTTGCTGGATCAAGAAGGAGGAGACGTCGCTCGTCCCGTCGCGTGTTGAACGCGGAGGTGCTGTCCGTTCAAAGACTTGGCATCGGTGATCTGAATCACGTTCGAGTCGACTCCATCATCACCTTGCAAGCTTCGCACGCGATCTACAAGTGGTATGTAGATGCAAACTCTCTCCCGTTACTCGTTGCTTAGATGAACTCATAGATGGATCTTGGTGAAGCCGTAGGAAAAATTTTAATTTTCTGCAACGTTCCCCAACATCCCTGTGGGTGTGATTTGCAGGCCTTCCGGGGGTACTGTGGATTTGACATATCCGACCCAAAATCTTCTTTAAGTTGGACAATTCATCACTGTCATCCTTTAGAGGCTGTGTTTTGTTATTGGGCCGTGAGCTGTTAAATCCGGGGTTGACTGCCATGCTCTTTGGGCTTTTCTCTTTATTCCGGCGCTGCTCTTTTCTGCGCCGTGATTTTCCGTTTCCATCTCTTATCTCGGATGTACTTGGGTCGCTGGTGCTGCATCTAGCTAACCAGCTGTCCTCGCCCGCACAGAAGCGGGTCATGAGGCTTGTTAGTGCGGACATTGTCCTCGGCTTTTCTTGACCGAGGTGCCTGGCGAGCCATTCGTCTCGGACATTGTGCTTGAAAGCTGCTAAGGCTTGGCGTCCGGACAATCGACTATTTGGTTCTTTTGGTAAGGAACCTGTTCCGCAATTTCATGCTGACTCTCCGGCTATTGAGTTATATGACTTAGATCATCTCAGATCCGGAGGCGGACATAAGTCCCTTGAAAATTTGCTCTAAACGCGTCCTTGAGCTCTTCCCAACTTCCAACAAGATTTTCTCGGGAGGCTTTTAAGCCAATGACGGGCTGGCCCTTTGAGCTTGAGTGGTAAATATTTTACGGCGTGGAGATCGTCTCCTCGGCCATATGTATATGTAGTATATAATCTTCTATCCGACTCAGTGGTCTGTTGTTCCATCATAGGCCTCTATGTTGATGGGTTTAAATCCTGCTGGGAATTCAAGGTCCAAACCTCATCGGTGAAACATAGCGGGTGTCTGGCGCCCAGTATTTGTGTGTGCCGTTATCATCGGACACTTGACGTGTTACCTTGCTTCTTGGGGCCTTCTCCTTTGGCCCATAAATGGACCTGGCTGGGCCATCTACTCTTCTGAGTTTGTTGGTGGATTTATGTGTGGCGCCGCTTTCATAATTTGGCCTGTCCTCTGGCCGTCTATCCAACCAGGCAGCCCCTTTATTTTTAGACGGTGGAGGCTCTATGGCCTCCTCGTCGAATTCCGGTAGCAGCTTGCGCTTCGGGTAGCTCTTTGATTGGTGGTCATTGCCGTACTTATCTGCGGTGTTGAGCACTTTGCTCCATCTCATTCTGAGTGTGTCTTCCGCAGTTTTGAGCTTCCGTTTTTCCTTCTTCAGGCTTCTTGCAGTGCTGACGAGTCTTTTCCGAAGGTTCTTATTCTCCGGCGACGTGTCAGGCATATGGTCGTCCAGACTATTGTCTTCGCCGGGTTTGGATTGATTATCGGACTCGTCGTGTTCGGACGGTTGCTTATGTGCATGTTCGTCGTCCGATTGTGAGCCCTGCTGTATAGCGGGCTCGTTGGGAGCGTTGTTGTCGTCGAGGCGGGACTTAGCGCGGCCTTTGCGCCGTCGCTTTGGTCGTTTATCGGCGGGGTTATCTTCTGCCGTGGCCCGTTGGTCCTCGTTATCGCTCCCCTTTGGGGTATCCACCATATATATGTCATGCGACAAGGTGGTCTTGTTGTGCTGTATAAGCTCTGTTTTTTGTTCGTCTCCGGCGCCGCCGCTCATTCCGTCGATGTCTTGAGTCGTAATCTAGCATGTCGGTTAGATCGTCGACAGTGGCTACAAAGTGGGTGGTGGGTGGGATCTGAATTTCTTCGTCGTCCGAACCCCAACCATCCCGCCATAGTCCGTCGGGACTCTCTTGATAACGAGAGATGTTTTAGTGAATTCAGGATATCGCCCAAAGGCGTAGTATTGAAAGATGTCCGCGGCGGTGAGTTCCATAACCGCGCCCAATCCGGATCGATTGGTAGGGCGCGAGGCTCGAGTCCGCAAGGAGTCCGCACTCGAATCGCGAGCTTCGCAGGGACAAGATCGATTCGGCTCCATCGCCGTGGATGTTGAAGCCCCAGTGGCGCGCTACCCACCGCCTCGATATGGGCGATCGGCTCCGGGCTAATGGCGAAGCGGATCCGAGTGCGGCCACCAAGGCACTGTTCGGCGGCAGAGCTAGATCGTGCCCATCATCACAATCTTGGCGGCGCTTGGTCGTGGCTCGAGTCCGTCGAAGATCAAATCTCCGCGGACATCGGCCGTGAAGTTTAAGCTTCCGAATCTGACCTGACGGCCAGGGGCGTAGCTTTCAATCTGCTCTAGATGGCCAAGAGAATTGGCCCGCAGTGCAAAGCCGCCGAATACAAAGATCTGTCCGGGGAGAAAAGTCTCACCCAGACAGCGTTGTTGGTTGAAGATGCCATCAAGCCTATCGGTGACGACACACGAGGAACTCTCAATGAAAGCACCAATGTCGGTGTCAAAACGCGGATCTCGGTAGGGGTCCCGAATCATGCGTCTAGGCGGATGGTAACAGGAGACAAGGGACACAATGTTTTACCTGTGTTCGGGCCCTCTCGATGGAGGTAAAACCCTACGTCCTGCTTGATTAATATTGATGATGTGGGTAGTACAAGAGTAGATCTACCACGAGATCAAGGAGGCTAAACCCTAGAAGCTAGCCTATGGTATGATTGTTGTAATGTATGTTGTCCTACGGACTAAGGCCCTCCGGTTTATATTGACACCGGAGAGGCTAGGGTTACACAGAGTCGGTTACAATGGTAGGAGATCCACATATCCGTATTGCCAAGCTTGCCTTCCACGCCAAGGAAAGTACCTTCCGGACACGAGCCGGAGTCTTCAATCTTCTATCTTCGTAGTCTTGGAGTCCGGCGGATAATGATAGTCCGCTGTCCGGACACCCCTAGTCCAGACTCCTCGGTAGCCCTCGAACCAGTCTTCAATGACGATAAGTCCGGCGAGCATAATGTTCGGCATTGCAAGGCGGGTTCCTCCTTGAATAATCCAGAGAAGATAATGAACACCAGGATAGTGTCCGCTCGCAAAATAATTTCCACATTCCACCGTAGAGAGAATAAAACATATACACTAGCTCAATCTGCTGACGTATTATGCGGTGTGACATCACACCGCTACCAAGCCCTTTGTTTGAATCGTTTTTTATTATTCCACCTCAGCACGTTTAGCGAAGCGGTTTCCTTGGCACGTCTTGTCGAAGCAGAGATCGTGTCCCCTCCATTCCGGGATCCTCATCAATACGTGCGTGGGTAACCCAACCGTTCCCGTCGCCACACCTCCTCTATCGAAGGGGAATCCTAAACGGTCATGGAGACGGCCCTTGGTATTTCTTCCCCTTTATAAGAGGACCAAGGCCTGTCCTTGTTCTTCAATCTCGCATCGAATCTTTCCTCCGCTCCTAGTTCCAACACCAGAGCCTCAGATTCGAGCGCTTCGGATCCTCAACCATGTCCGGCTCCGACCTCCAGGGCCGGTGGATGCCCTCCTCCGTCACGTAGGAGGACATATTGAAGTTGCGTGAGGCCAAGTACCTGGCCTACGAGGTTTCGCACAGGTTGCCTGCCCCAGGGCAGGCCGTGCCAGCCCCCGAGCCCGGCGAATACGTCGTTTTCGTATCTCACCTCCGTCGGGGATTAGGCTTCCCGACGGATCCCTTCGTGAGAGGGCTCCTGTTCTACTACGGGCTGGACTTTCACGACTTGGCTCCGGAGTCCATCCTCCACATCTCCGCATTCATTATCGTCTGCGAAGCTTTCCTCCGCGTCATTCCCCACTTCGGCCTATGGCTGAAGACCTTTAAGGTGGAGCCGAAGATGATCGGGGGGCGTCAAGCGGAGTGCGGCGGGGCGACCATAAGCAAAAAGGTCGATGCCCCGTGGCCCGAGGTTCCTTCAAGAGGAACTCGGTTGTGGCAGCGGAGTGGTTCTACATCACGCTCCGAGGGGCAGCAGCAAAAGCCGCCGCCCTTATTCCGCCGGGACCTCCACGCCAACCGATGTCGTGGGTCAACCAAGGGCTCAGCTGGGGCCGTCCCGAGGACGTGCCTTCCTTCACTGCAGGCGGATTCGAGACCTCCAAGCGAGGGAGATCGACCTGATCAAGGTGATGCAGTTATGCTAATCGTGCATCTTCCGCCTCGCAAACGCCGTCCTCTCCGTCTATGGGAGTACAATCCGGCGGGACCTCGTATTCTCCAACATTTTATGGGTCGTCACCCACGGAGATGTACAAGCTGTTCTTGGACCGCAGTGGCGTGTCCGGATTCGGCCGAGGACGCAGGCCTAAGCCGCGATCGCCCGGATACTCAGGTAAATAGCTCAGAGTCCGGACATTCTATTTATATGCCTTTCAAAAGTTCGTCTCCTGACCCGCTGTTCTGTACAGGAATGGGTGGTGCGATCAAGGCTGATAAGGTGTCCGGCCCCCCTCCCAGAGACCGCACCGGAGCCCGTGCTGGTCAGAATGTTGGAGGTTGCGCCCACAGAGGGGGGCGACGGGGGAAATAAAGGAGCTAATACTTCACCCGAAGGGGCGACTGAAGAGGAGGGAACCAAGAACCCTTCCCTTCAGAGGGAGAAGAGGACCGCCTCCGAAGATCCGGAGGCCAAAGCCCCTAAGCGTGGGAAGAAATCCTCACCGGGGGGTCCGGCGTCCGGAGAGAATCCGGACGCGCAATCATCGCCGAAGGACCAGCTCTCCAACGAGCTGTGAGTATGAAAGAGGAAGTTAATTAGTAAGGAAGTACCTTCATTTGTGCTTCTGTGGGTAACCGAAATATTTATATCGCAGTTTGGATCTGCAGCCTTCTCAGATGAGTTCATCTTCGGGGGACCTTCTTCCGGAGATGATGGAGAGCGATACGCCTCCGTCTGCAGCGCCGCCAGATGAGGCAGGCGAACCCGAAGTGTCGTCTCGGGCGTCCCGAGTCCGAGGGGCGGAGAGTTCGGCACCCACGAGTCCGCCGGAGAACGAAGAGTCTGCTTGAGAGGGCGTCCATTTCGAAGATCACCGCGTTAATGTGTATGGTGATTGGAAGGATTTCGTCCGCTGAAAGCGGATTATGAATGCCGCCATGAGCTTGTCAAGCGGGATTTGAGGTATCTTAAAATGGCGCACCCCTTTGTCTTTTAACAGTTTTGCATATAAAAAATGCGCCCTGTATAGATAGTAGCCCCTGAGACTCGGTAGGTTGTCGGCAACGACAGCGTACTGAGGATCGAAATCTAAAGAAATGAATTCCGTCGTTCCTATGCAGGTGGCAGATGGTCCGGGGGCTAGCCGGACTAGTGATTTTGCCGAGTTAGCTCGGCAACTTGACATGGCAGATGAGGACATCGCACTTGTCAACAGGCGACTTGACGAGTCGCAAGGTAAAATAGTTCTCCGCAGCCGCTTTATTGAGTGGGTCAAAGCCCGCCTCTGATAAGTTATATGCTGTTTATCTGATAGCAGTCTTTGCTGCTGTGGAGAGTTTTCGGCGAACTTGCTCTAGCTAAGGAGCAAGCCCGAAGGAGTGACGCGCTGCCTCAAGGGCGGCCGAGGAGTTGAAAGTCGAAAATCGCGCGACGCTTGCCTAGGGCGGAGGTGGCGAATTGGCCACGAAAGTAAAGGATGCTACCGACCGCAATGAGGCTCTTGAAAAGGAGCGCTTATCGGAGCGGGAAGACCTGAAGAAGGCCACCGCCGAAGCCAAGGATGCCCGCCAGCAATGCGGGCTATGAAAGAGGAGCTCGCCAAGCCGAGAAATCGCGGTGGCAAGCCTTTTCGATCGTCGCGGTTTATGGATGCAAAATACGCTCAATTTGAGCGGCTGTGGAGTTCGGAGGATCCGTATATGGACTTAGCTGCGAGTGCGGCTGATGCTGTTAAGCACTTCGAGCGAGGGGATCACGAGGCGGAAGAGTTATATTGGTCTCAATTCCACAGTCCGGATCGCCCTCTTCCGCCGACGGACGGTTGGCGAATGGGCGAACTAAATAGATTGTCCGGACTAGCCATGGCGACATCGTGGCCCATGTCGGCGAGAGAGGTCAAAGGCGACGAGCTACTTGACTTCTGCAGCAATTCCTTGGGGCGGTGCCGCATATCAAGGAGATGAAGCGGTCGGCCTGCATCGAGGGCGCGCGGATGGCTTTGGCCCGTGTGAAGGCACAGTGTCCGGAGATGGATGCCACCGCTGTTGCTGCCCAGGGTTCGGATGAAAACCGGCTCCCTGCCGAGCACTATTGCGGGGAGGTTATGCGTGGCGCTCGTGTAATAGAGTCGCAGTGCTCGAAGAATGTAACGTTCAATTGAACGCATTAGCTTGTTTATCAATGATTATGGTATGACTGCTTTTTATACTTGTGCTTCCAAGTACTAAAACTTCTCCTGTGCGGCCGTTTACGTATACTTGTGTATAACCTGAAAGATGCAATCTTGACTTCAGCCCCTCGCACAAGGTCTTTGGGTGTTCGCAAAATAAGCGCGTTTTCACACTTAATCCGGCGTCTCGGTCTGTTATAAGGAGGTGGTAGCGTAGCGAACGAGGCAATCCGGACTATAATGCTTTATCTTTTCACTTAGCGATGGAGCTCGAGGGTGGGGCTACGATATAGCCCTGGTGGCCCCGCACCTCTCGAATTCGAAGTGCGTAAGTGCTGACCGAAACGGTCCTTCGTCAAGCGAAATTCTAAACATTCCAAATGTCGATCGAGTGGTTGACCAGTCTCGTTGTATCATGACAATCAGTTTTCGGCTTTCTCTCTTGAGGTGCTCGCCAAATTAACTGGGGCACAATCGCAGAGTTCTCCTAGTGTCGCGTTAGCCGATGATCTGAGCGTAAGGCAGCAAAACATAGGAGCCGGGCAAACCCAACATTTGACCAAAGACATGATTCGAGCTGATGCATATAATGCCTAACTTCGAGGCGCGAACACTCCCTAAGGTGTTCGGTCTTTCTAATAATGGGCATAATGATGCCCTAAGCCCCTAGTGTCCGGGTACAGGCATGGTCTTCTGACGCGGCCGATGCCAAAGCGTCAGGCTCCGCTTTGGCTATAAGAAAAAGCCGAGGAGAATAACAACAAGAGACAGTAAAAAGGTTTACGCAGGTCTTAATCTGAAAAGAATCCTCTACGGGTCCCTCTGCGACGCTCTGTGTCTCCGTTGCGCCGTTATCCTGGACGGGTATGCACATCGCTCATCTGTAGAAACAGGGGAACTTTTAGTTTAAAAACAATTTGTGCGGAAAATATGTAGAATAAAGAATAAAAATATAAGTAATTAAAGCAGAATTCGCATGAACCCGCGGTTGTTTGTGCGCGCAGCCCCTCGTGAAGGGTATGCGGCTAGGGAGCCCCTAGCCCTCACGACGCGGACTTCGTCTATCCGAGTCCGGGTCTTGAAATGACCCTCGCGACTGAAATGATGCCATGCGGACGGGCATCTTGAGTGTAAGAGACGCAGCGTGCGGTATAGTGTTGAAGCGGACAAAAGCCTTACGTCCCAAGAGTGCTTGATATTCACTTTCAAATGGGACGATGTGAAAAATTAATTTTTCATGTCTATAATTGTTCGGTGATCCGAACACGACTTCTAGCAATATGGAGCCTGTGCACTTGGCGTAAGGGCCTGGCGTTACTCCTCTGAAGGGAGTGCGGCTGTGTCGGATTTTGGCAGGGTTTATCCCCATCCGACGAGCTGTTACAGGATCTGACAGGTTTAAGTCACTGCCTCCGTCCATTAGGACACTGGTAAATTGTAATCCGTCTATTATGGGATTCACTATCAGGGGAGTCCGTCCCGCATTTCGAACGGAATAGTCCAAGTGGTCGAAAGTGATTGGTTTTGATGTCCAATCTCTATTGTCTGCTGGGTTGGACCGTGCGAAGCTCTTTTTGGAAAGTGCCGCACTGTTTTTCCGTATTATCGCATGAAGTGAGTTTACTTCTTTAACCCCTTGTGGGAAAGTCTTTTGTTTTCCGGTGCTCTGCTGGCGGGGTTTGTCCTCTTCGCTTGACGCGTCTGGCCCCTTGTGTTCGGCGTTTAGTCGGCCGGACTGTTTAAAAACCCAACAATCCCTGTGGGTGTGATTTGCAGGCCTTCCGGGGGTACTGTGGATTTGACATATCCGACCCAAAATCTTCTTTAAGTTGGACAATTCGTCACTGTCATCCTTTAGAGGCTGTGTTTTGTTATTGGGTCGTGAGCTGTTAAATCCGGGGTTGACTGCCCTGCTCTTTGGGCTTTTCTCTTTATTCCGGCGCTGCTCTTTTCTGCGCCGTGATTTTCCGTTTCCATCTCTTATCTCGGATGTACTTGGGTCGCTGGTGCTGCATCTTGCTAACCAGCTGTCCTCGCCCGCACAGAAGCGGGTCATGAGGCTTGTTAGTGCGGACATTGTCCTTGGCTTTTCTTGACCGAGGTGCCTGGCGAGCCATTCGTCTCGGACATTGTGCTTGAAAGCTGTTAAGGCTTCGGCGTCCGGACAGTCGACTATTTGGTTCTTTTTGGTAAGGAACCTATTCCGAATTTCATGCGACTCTCCGGGCTATTGAGTTATATGACTTAGATCATCTGCATCCGGAGGCCGGACATAAGTCCCTTGAAAATTTGCTCTAAACGCGTCCTTGAGCTCTTCCCAACTTCCAACAGTATTTTCTGGGAGGCTTTTAAGCCAATGACGGGCTGGCCCTTTGAGCTTGAGTGGTAAATATTTTACGGCGTGGAGATCGTCTCCTCTGGCCATATGTATATGTAGTATATAATCTTCTATCCGACTCGAGTGCATTGTTCCATCGTGAGGCCTCTATGTTGATGGGTTTAAATCCTCTTTGAATTCAACGTCCAAAGACCTCATCGGTGAAACATAGCGGGTGTCTGGCGCCCTGTATTTGTGTGTGCCGTTATCATCGGACACTTGACGTGTTACCTTGCTTCTTGGGGCCTTCTCCTTTGGCCCATAAATGGACCTGGCTGGGCCATCTACTCTTCCGAGTTCGTTGGTGGATTTATGTGTGGCGCGCTTTCATAATTTGGCCTGTCCTTTGGCCGTCTATCCAACCGAGCAGCCCTTTATTTTTAGGCGGTGGAGGCTCTATGGCCTCCTCGTCAATCGATAGCAGCTTGCGCCGGGTAGCTCTTTGATTGGTGGTCATTGCCGTACTTATCTGCGGTGTTGAGCACTTTGCTCCATCTCATTACGAGTGTGTCTTCCGCAGTTTTGAGCTTCGTTTTTCCTTCTTGAGGCTTCTTGCAGTCTTGTGAGTCTTTTCGAAGGTTCTTATTCTCCGCGACGTGTCGGGCATATGGTCGTCCGGACTATTGTCTTCGCGGGTTTGGATTGGTTATCGGACTCGTCGTGTTGGACGGTTGCTTATGTGCATGTTAAATCGTCCGATTGTGAGCCCCGCCGTATAAGCGGGCTCGTTGGGGCGTTGTTGTCGTCGGCGGGACTTAGCGCGCCTTTCGCCGTCGCTTTGGTCGTTTATCGGCGGGGTTATCTTCTGCCATGGCCCGTTGGTCCTCGTTATCGCTCCCCTTTGGGGTATCCACCATATATATGTCATGCGACAAGGTGGTCTTGTTGTGCTGTATAAGCTCTGTTTTTTGTTCGTCTCCGGCGTCGTCGTCTATTCCGTCGATGTCTTCGGAGTCGTAATCTAGCATGTCGGTTAGATCGTCGACAGTGGCTACAAAGTGGGTGGTGGGTGGGATCTGAATTTCTTCG
Source organism: Aegilops speltoides (assembly GCA_021437245.1). Taxonomy (NCBI): domain Eukaryota; kingdom Viridiplantae; phylum Streptophyta; class Magnoliopsida; order Poales; family Poaceae; genus Aegilops; species Aegilops speltoides. Next base: position 571,985,517 of record CM038143.1, read on the forward strand.
TCGTCCGAACACCAACCATCCTGGCCATAGTCCGGCCAGGACTCTCTTGATAACGAGAGATGTTTTAGTGAATTCAGGATATCGCCCAAAGGCGAGTATTGAAAGATGTCCGCGGCGGTGAGTTCCATAACCGGCGCCCAATCCGGATCGATTGGTAGGGGCGCGGGAGGCTCGGAGTCCGGCACCTCGGAATCGCGAGCTTCGCAGGGGACAAGATCAGTATTCGGCTCCATCGCCGTGGATGTTGAAGCCCCCAGGGCGGCGTCTACCCACCGCCCTCGATATAGGCGATCGGCTCGGGCTAATGGCGAAGCGGATCCGAAAAGACCACCAAGGCACCGTCCGTGGCGAGCTAGATCGTGCCCATCGTCACAAAGGCGGCGCTTGGCGTGGCTCGAGTCCGTCGAAGATCAAGTCTCCGCGACATCGGCCGTGAAGTTTAAGCTTCGAATCGACTGACGGCCAGGGCGTAGCTTCGATCTGCTCGGATGGCCAAGAGAATTGGCCCGCAGATGCAAAGCCGCCCGAATACAAAGATCTGTCCGGGAGAAAAGTCTCACCCAGACAGCGTTGTTGGTTGAAGATGCCATCAAGCCTATCGGTGGCGACATAGAGGAACTCTCAATGAAAGCACCAATGTCGGTGTCAAAACCGGCGGATCTCGGGTAGGGGTCCCGAACTGTGCCTCTAGGCGGATGGTAACAGGAGACAAGGGACACAATGTTTTACCGGGTTGGGCCCTCTCGATGGAGGTAAAACCCTCGTCCCGCTTGATTAATATTGATGATGTGGGTAGTACAAGAGTAGATCTACCATGAGATCAAGGAGGCTAAACCCTAGAAGCTAGCCTATGGTATGATTGTTGTAATGTATGTTGTCCTACGGACTAAGGCCCTCTGGTTTATATAGACACCGGAGAGGCTAGGGTTACACAGAGTTGGTTACAATGGTAGGAGATCCACATATCCGTATTGCCAAGCTTGCCTTTCACGCCAAGGAAAGTACCTTGGGACACGAGCCGAGTCTTCAATCTTCTATCTTCGTAGTCACGAGTCCGGCGGATAATGATAGTCCGGCTGTCCGGACACCCCCTAGTCCAGGACTCCCTCAGGAGGGACGAAAAAAAACCAGCGAAATAAAACGGTTGAAAGTGGTGGGACGAAAATAAACCGTACGAGGCTACCAACTGGTCCATTAGGACCACAGAGGCGTTGAGTGTTTAGGGCATCTCGGCCGCGCCCCAAGAAGGCCTCCCAGCGATTTTTGGCGCCGGCGCCAAACGCCCGATCGCGCCTCGGGACGCCGAAAATCGCCGGCTTGGGCGAAAACAGCGCCGCGAACCCAGCCCGAACCCGGCTGCTGGGGCGCCGGGCGCCGGGCGAAGATGTTTTAGCGCGAAGAAGCCGCGGGCCAGCGCGTCGGCGACTTCGGCGCCTCGTCTCCCCAACGGCCTCGGTTTCCACGGGAATCAATGGTCACGGCGGCGCTTCACGGGCGGCGCCGACGCCCCCTCGCTACAGACACACGGCGCGGCCAGCTATAAAGCGGCGGCCTCCACTCCACTCTCTGTGCCCACACCCGCCCGCCCCTCGCCGCCGTCCAGCCCTCCTCTCCTCGCCTCTCCCGCCGCCGTCGCCGTCGCCATGGCGAAACGTTTCCCGGGGACTAGGCGACGCCAACGGGCCGCCGTTAAGCTCCGCGTTCGAGTCTGGCTCTGTTCGAGCGAACATCCGGCGCCGCCGGACATGCGCGCCGCCATCGGGGTGGAGGCTCAGCGCCGGGGGAGTGCCCATTCCCCCGTTGCCCGACGCCGAGGCGAAGCCGGAGTACTTCGCCGAGGAGGTCGAGATCGTCCGCGCGTCCATCACCGATGCCGCGCTCCCTCCCGATGACGCCGCCGACAACCATCGAGGCGGTTGAGGTCTTCCTCCTCGATCCTCCTCGCCTCCTCCTGCGCTCGAGCCACCTTTCGCCGTCGAGGCCGAGCTGCGGCGCGGAGTCGCCGCTTCGGTCGGCGCTTTTCGCAGCGCCGCATCGTCATCAACGAGGCGGCCGGCGCGCTTCCTCTCGGCTCGCCAGCGCCGTCAAGCGAAAGAGGGCGGGGCGCGCCGTGAAGACGGGCGGGCTGGCTCGGTGAAAGCGGAGCCGGTGCGCGCTAGCGAAGGCGGTTTCGTCGGCAACGAGCGCCCTAGAATGGGCGCGCCAGACTCCATTGCGATGGAGAAAGCGCGTCGGGGAAGCGAAGGCGCCCGGTAGCGCCGCCTGCGCCGCTTCGAGAGCGCCGACGCAGCGGCGACGAAGACGGAGTCGTCGTCCTATCGACAATGACGACGACGACGCGCGCCGCCGATCCACCATGGCGACCGGGTCCAGCCGGGCGTCCGTGTCAAGGAGGAGAAGGCCGGCGACGACGATGGCGGCGGCGGCGGCGACTTCAGCCCCTTTTTAGATTAGCTTAATAATGTAATGAAAATGGGCGAATTTGGCGAATCGCCATGTTCAAGAAATTTAACTACTCTTTGTCATAACCGCGAACACCCCCCTTTTTTTTTACACTCGCTTTGTGGGCGCCCACAAGTGACGGCTGGCGACAACTTCGCCAGGGCCTTTTTTGCCGCTCACCCAGTAGCGCTTTTAAACGCCCAAATAACGGCCGAGATGCCCTTATAGGCTTTGGTGACAAAATATGTCAATGGATTTTCAGGTCACAAGAATAGCACATATTTTACCTACTAGTTATTTATCTGTACAGATTCCCTATCAATCGTGTTGCCGTTGGTTTGAGACTGAATTAATCTCGAACCGCCAACCATTAAGAGTGGGTTCTCTCTTGAATGGTCCATTTTTTTTGTTGCCACTTTATTGCATGAAAAAAAATGGTGTCAAACAATTTTGGGAAACTAAACAAAGAGTGAACTCTAGAATTGATATGGTAATTAACTCTCTTTCTTTAAATCCAAAATTTCACCTTGAAGTGTTATATTCGTTCGTTCACGTGTTAAGTAATGTTTCTATTTCTTCTTGCTTTTGCAATGAATGTTTCTATTTCTTACAAGTATGTGCACGCAAAATGTGCATGGCATGAATATAAACATAGTTCCCTATGCACAATTTAGCTTTCATATTATTGAAAAAAAGTGCAAGGATGCACGTGTTATTGAGAGTGGGCCGGAAGTATTATTTGGTTTGGGAGGGCTAGCATGTGCACTGAACGGCTGGAGATAAGTCATTGAACTCCGCCACCATTCGGGATGTAGTGGTCACCTCTATGCCAAACCACCTGCATTCACCCTCCACAGCCGGCCGCTGTCGCGTCTCGCCACTCCGCCTTCCCTCGACCTCATACCACCATGCTCGCCACCACCCCCGCCATCCCTTTAAGCCCCGCGCCACTGGTGAACAACTCCGGCGATCCCTTGCACCCCCACCCATATAATAGATAATGGGGTTGTGGCTTCCCCATAAGATAAATAATGAGGTTACGGCTTCCCCCTAAGCTAGATAGTGCGGCTGGTTCTTCTCCCGCAAGATTCAAAAGGAAGGAAGAAGGTGACGGATGCAACAACAAAAAATGCAGGTATCTAAAAAATGCAGGTATCCAGTCAATCAGGAGATGGCCAATCATCAACCAAACACCGACCGTTCGTCGAAGGTGATCGATTTGTTGGCGGTGACGACGACGACGGGAGTACAATTTAAGTGGGGGATAAGCGAGTGAAGTTGATGTTGTTGTCAATTTGTTGTTGGAATTCAGGTACCGGCATGCATGGTCCCCTTGCTTGACAATTTGCAAGGTGCAAGCACTTTGCATTCGGCCAACCACCCACCTCATCCTTGATTCAGTCAAGCCAATATCATTAGACTAATATCAGTCAATCCAATCTCACGCTGGGCCACCGCCGATCACCATCACCGCCGTCGAGCGTCGGCCACCGCCGATCTCTGCATGCATGCTGCGTTCTCATTTTCAATGTTCAGTCCGGCCACCAGCCTAGCATGCCTGTGCGTACGGCAGGACGGGGGCACATGCATGCGACGTTCGAGATTCCTGTTGGCTTCTTGGCCAGCTATTCTCTCGGCAAGCTCCATGGATATATGTAGTTTACCACCAAAAACTAGCTTATTGTTTTGATTTGTACTTGATGGCTATTCACATCCATCAGGAGGCACCTGTTTTTAACAAAGACTCAGGAGCCACCTGATTATTTTTCCCTTTCGGTTGTAGTAGTAGCATGTGATAGTGCGCCAGTGCGACGCGGTGACGGTGAAAAGCCAAAATTGTTAGACAGAAAATAGTTTCAGGCGGGTCATGGATACTATACGTACGTATGGAGTGCTAGTTGATACAAGCAAGTCTGGGGTGGAGTCAGGGAGCCCTGGCAGGTCGTTGCCGTGTGCGCACTGCTCGGATCATGGTGGGCCACCGCCGATCACCATCACCGCCGTCGAGCGTCGGCCACCGCCGATCTCTGCATGCATGCTGCGTTCTCATTTTCAATGTTCAGTCCGGACACCGGCCTAGCGTGCCAATGTGTACGGCAATACGGGGGCACATGCATGCCACGTTCGAGATTCCTGTTGGCTTCTTGGCCAGCTATTCTCTCGCCAAACTCCATGGATATATGTACGTAGTTTAATTCCAAAACTAGTACTCCCTCCGTCCCAAAATAAGTGACTCAAGTTTGTACGGAGGGAGTAGTTTATTGTTTTGATTTGTACTTGATGGCTCTATCCATCCCTCAGGAGGCACCTGTTTTTAAGAAAGACTAAGGAGCCACCTGGTTATTTTTCCTTTTCGGTTGTAGTAGTAGTAGCATGTGATAGTGCGCCAGTGCGACGCGGTGACGGTGAAAAGCCAAAATTGTTAGAGAGAAAATAGTTTCAGGCGGGTCATGCATACTGCGCGTACATATGAAGTGCTAGTTGATACAAGCAAGTCAGGGAGCCCTGGCAGGTCGTCGCCGTGTGTGCAGTGCTCGGATCATGGTGGGAGACGGCGGCGTGAATGGGTCTCGAGGTAAACGCAGGCGGCGTCGGCGGCAGGCAAAGGGAACTCCTATGCGCCGCTTATTGCGGCAAGTAGTCACAGTTTCGCATAGGAGACGACTCGCCTTGGCCAGCCCACTAGCTAACCTCCGCAGAATGAAAAATCGGAAAAATAAAAGCGCGCTACTCCCTCTGTTCCGAATTACTTGTCGCACGTATGGATGTATCTAGATGTATTTTTGTTCTAGATACATCCATTTCAGCGACGAGTAATTTGGAACGGAGGGAGTAGCTGGGAATCGAACCCGCGAGCTGCTGTAGATAAGCACCGCGCGCTAGCCACTGCGACACGCTAGTTAATATGAAAACTATGCAGCGCCAGCATTAAAGAACCTGAGCGAGTCCATAGCCAATGTACTAACAGAGGTTTATTGCATACAATTACATATTAAAACTTCTATTAAAATTTCAAGCGTAAAAAAGGATTTTTTTTTTGGAAACACGACATTATTTGGGAACTGAATAGAAACTAAAAACAAGTAGGGAAAAAATTGAATACGAGAATAATTTCTAAATTATGAACTACTTTTCATAAACACAAAACATCTTTTCCAAAACAAGTAACAAAACTGAAAAAGGTGATAATTTTTTCAAAACTAAGCTATTTAAAAAAAACCCGAGCATTTTTTGAATTTGTGACATGATTCCGAAAACAAGAACATTTTTAAAATTTGTGAACAAATTTTCAAAACTGTAGCTTTTTAGAAAATGTGAACAAATTTGGACAACAAGAACATTTTTGAAATACCAAATATTTAAGAATTTGCGAACAAAAATTCAACATGCGAACACATTTTGAATTTGTGAAGAAATTTTCAAAAATGAACATTTTTTGAATATGTGAACAAATTTTGAAAACGAAAATATGTTTTGAATTCACAAACTAATTTGGGATATGGGAATAATTTTTTACATTTCCAAAACATTTTTGACTTTTTGAACAAAATTTGGAAAGAAGAACATTTTCATGAAATTCCCAAACATTTTTTTAATTTGCGAACAATTTTTTAAAACGGGAACATGTTTTGTACCGCTGAATATTTTTTAAAATTTGTGCACAAAATTTGAAACTGTACAATTTTGAAACTCAAAATCGAAAATGTGCGTATTTCTTTGAAATGTGCGAACAATTGATTTAAAATAGGAACATGTTTTGAACCACCAAACATTTTTTGAAATTGTGAACAAAAATTTGAAACCGAACAATTTAAAACTCCTGAAAAAATGAAAACGTGCACATTTTTGGAATTTTCCGAAAAACTATGACATTTTCGAAAAATCAGGGACATTTTGTTGAAATCATGAACATTTTTTTCTAAACATGATTTTTTTGAAATTATGAATAATTTGTTCAAAACAAAATTTTTCAGAAAATTCAGAAAACATGAACATTGTTTGAGTATGTGAACAAAATTGAAAAGGCTGGAACTTTTTTTGAAATTACAGAACATTTTCAAATTTATGAAACAAAATTTAGAAATTAGAACGTTTTCAAATTTATGAAACAAAATTTAGAAATGAGAACATTTTTTCAAATTCCTCGAACATATTTTGAGTTTGTGAACAAATTGTCAAAAACATGATTTATTTTCAAATTAGTGAACACATTTATTGAAGAATTCCAAATAGAAAAGAAAACAAAAAAAAGGCAAAGACAAACATTTTTTAAATCCCACAACATTTTGTTTAAAATGCGAACATTCTTTGAATTTATGAACAATTTTGGAAAATGCGGCCATTTTTAGAAAAAATATAGGTTTTTCGAAAGTGGGAACAATTTTTTAAGGTTACGAACAATTTTTGAAGCATAATCTTTTTTCAATAAAAATTGAAAAATAAAAAAGAAATGAAAAAAGAAACCGGAAAGGAAACAAGAACATTTTTAGACCAAAGTTAGAAACATAAAACAATTTTAAAAATTCCAAACAAATTTGAAAGTTGAACATTTTCTGAATGCATGAACAAAAGTTGAATACGTGAAGAAAATATAAAACGAATATGTTCAGAAATTCATGAACATTTTTGGAAAATTGCAAACAATTTTTAAAACGGAAACATTTTTTGAAATCGCGAACATTTTTTTAAAAGTTGTCAAAATTTTGAACAAAAACATTCTGAACATGTTTGTTAACACAAAATATGTTTTGAAAATACCAAACATTTTTTGATAAATGCATACAGTTTTTGAATTTATGAATAAAATTTGAAAACACGAACATTTTTGAAAATTTGAACATTTTTGTAAAAGCGCGAACATTTTTTTGAGAGAGAAAGAAACAGAAATAGAAAAAGAAAGGAAAATAAAAAACCGGTTCAGGAACCTTCTAGAAGGTTGTCAAAACCAGAAAAAAACCAGCTGGGAACCTCTAGAAGGTTCGCAAAACCGGGAGTGCTGGAACTCGGGCCGGGCCGTTGCGTCGCTGCTCGGTCGCTCGCATGTGCGAAGCGCCGGCAGTTTGACGCAACGAGCGGCAAATGGATATTCCGGCCGGCAGCGCCGCTTAGGGTTTCGGCTTCTATTCCTCAATCTCTCGAGCTGGGCGTGGGGGCCGAGCTGGGCCGCTGTTGGGCCCATGCGCTCACAGCCGCCAGCTCGTCGGCCGGCCATGCAGCGAGCGCCGGGCTCCTCTAGCCCAAGTTCATCGATGGGCACGCCCTGGTCGCTACCTCTAGCGTTGTTTCACCTCCATTGAATAAAAAAATTCGTAAAAATTCGCAAAGAAATGAAAACATCGAGAAATCCAAAAATCAGAAACTTTGTGAAATACAAATTTTTTTGATGAAAGTGAAAAAGGGTTCACAAATTTGGATAAAAAGTTCGCAGTGATCTGAAAAAAGGTTCACAGATTTTGAAATGTTCATAGATTTTTAGAAATAGTTTACAAATCTGAAAAAATTCATCAATTTGGCAAAAAAATTCACGAACTATATAAAAGCACATCAATTCTGAAAACAAATCATCGAATTTCTAAAATAAGTTCGTTGGTTTAAAAAAAAATCATCAAATTTGAAAAAAAATCATCGAATTCGAAAAAAATAGTTTATCCATTTAAAAAAAGGTTCACGAATTGAAAAAAGATATTTTTTTGCATGAAAAAAAAGATAGTTGACTTTACAAAAAGAAATATAGTAAAATTGAAAAGTGTATTTATCATTTATCAAAATGTGTAAGAATAAAGAAAAAAAATTTGACGAAAATCGTTAAAAAAAGTAAGTAAATCAAGACGAAAAGAATGATATCATCATGTCAGAAGGAGGTTGCTTGGTGGTTATCGAGGCATACTTGAAACCAGCAGACCGCTGGCCCGAATCCCACCTAACTCGCTGTTTTTTGTGATTTACCAAATGAGAAAAAAGAATAAATGGGCCGACCCAGCTCGCGGAATGTAGTGTGCGCTGCAGGCACCAGTTAACAAAATGCATGTTAACCGGCGCCTGCAGCGCCAAATAGGATTCGCCCCTGCACTGTGCATTTTGTCAGACTGAACTGGGTGGGCCAGGCCTACCCGGTGTTGTTCAAGTGTGCGATCTAGGGAGCACTGGTGCGACTGGACCCGTTCGGGCTCTGTCAGACGTGTCATGTGAGTGTGGGGCTCCTTCGCCGGTCGGTGGTGCATCCGAACCATGTGGCCTGCGAAAGCCAGGTCTTGTGTCGAGTGCCGTCGGTGGGGATGTGCGGCTTGCGTCGGCATGCAGTGTGTTTGCATTAAACTGTTTGTCTGGTGCGGAAGCAACTCGGGTTGGTTAGAATTATACCTAGGCATTGGTCGTGTTAGACATATACTAGTGGGGAATTCAGGCTCACTAAGAACGATTTAGTCCTATCAATACAAACTAATGTTATTTATGTCTCGTGCTCTTTTCTTTTACCATTGCCCTTTATTTATGTGTTCGCAAAACCCTCTCAACACTTTAAAACATTCGTTTCCATCTTGTTTGTGATCGCAACTAACTTGCGGGCACTTTAATCAAAATAATTATTAGAGGCAAAATCCACTTGCTATGCTTCCTGCATGGATTGATACTTTTACTGTGAAAAGGATACAACTAAACCATGTATACTTGCAGGATATCACTCACGCGTGCACCTAGCTGGCCCTGGCCCATAGCTCGCTCGAGCACTGGTATTTTAATATATCGCCTGGGGCTGGCCGCTCGATCGATCGCTATATCGGGTTGCTTGCTAGATTTTATTTTCCTTGCGAGCACGCGTGGGAAAATACTCGCTGGTTAAAAGCATTCTGTTTTTTCTATTGATCAAAAATAATCACAAATACGAAAGAAATTTGTGAATTTCTAAAATTTATGAATTTTAAAAAGTTTGAAATTTTGAAATAAGTTATTGAAATTGAAATAAGCCCAAGAGTTCAAAAAATTTTGTTCACCAATTTGAAAAAGTTCGTAAATGTGAAAAAGTAATGAATCTGAACAATATTTCACGAATTTAAAAAATAATCACAAAGTAAAAAAATCTAGAGTTTGAAAAGCATTAGAGTATTTCAAAAGTGTTCATGAAGAAATAATAAGAAAAAAAAATCCCACGGACTAATATAACAAGGGGCAACAATGCAATCATTACATTTTAAAATGAAAGAAAGTAAAAAAAAACAAAATAAAAGAAAATAAAGGAATCCAAATTAAATCTGGAGGAGGAAAAGCAGAATGAAAGATCTGGAACGTTCAAAAGTCAGAATGCCATAGCGGTTGCATTTCCTGGCCGCTCGCCTAAGGTGACCTCTACGGAAACTTATTTTACCTTAATGGGCTGGCCCATAAAATCCACACTTGGTCACTGTAGGCGCTACATACCGTTAGTCAAGTATTCGGCGTCATAAGCGTTGAAAAGGATACGTACTGATTATGCCAGGGAACCTCCTAACTGGGCCGTCCATTAGTCAGAAGTGAGCGCAGGTTTTCCAGGTTTCAGAAGTTTCTGGCACATTCTTGTTAAGTTTTTATTTTAATTTTCTCAATCGGTTTTATTTTAAAATATTTGGATATTTTTCTAAAAATGGCTGCTTTCAATTTTTTTCAGAGAATTATAAATCTACAAAACTATTTTAAAAAGTGGTCCTTTTTGTTAAAAAATCAATTATAATTTAAGAGTAATTTTTATAATTTGAGAAAAAAGTATTAATTTTTGATTTTTTTGGAAAATATGCACAATTTTAAAAATTCATGAATATTTTGAAAATTTGGGAATTTTTTGAAAAAGGATATTTTAGAGAAAAATGAACAATTTTGATAAACAAGTATCTATTTTAAATACATAATTTTTATTTTTTTTGTGAACTTTCCGTGAACCTATTGTGATGTAGCATTTGTTTTTGAGAATACCGTCCAGAATAAAGAATGGACGTAAAAGATAACCGTTGCTTACTCCTAGAGCGCTAATGCGCTAGCCCAGTCATGGGTGCCAACGACTAGGAGAAACAATGAAGTTTGGCCGGGTCAGTTGTTGGTCTGGCCCGATTGAGGGATAACGAACACTCAATACATATTGATAGATCCATATCTGCTCCTTCCCGGTGCTCTCAAGAATCCACACCTATAAACAATCATAATTGAGTGAAGGCATCTCTTACGGATCAAATACTTTATTTACATGCACATATATGTGTGTCCATAGTCCATAGGAGAGATATATATTTAAAAAGTATAGTATTATAAACGATTTTGCTAAGTTTGCGTGACTCGATTTAGAAAGCCGCGACGATACCTTGATGATGTCTCTGTCGATAGTAACGATGCTGAGCCGGCGCTGGACCTCGGTCAAGTGGCAGATGGACGTGACCGACATGTACAATGGCTTTGTGGGTTTCACCCGCTCACTCTTGGGGTCAAAAGACATTATTTTCTCCTGTGATCCCTCCGTGACCCAGAACGAGGCCCCGTTTACGCTGACGACGCCGGCGTCCAGCTTGCATTTTGTGTTAGGCGTTGGAACCTCCCACTACTAGAGTCTTCATCGAGCCAACGCAATCAAGAAAGGTGGTCCAACTTGAGGGAGTCACGATCATCATCATCTAGCTCAAGTGGACCATGTGCAAGGGAAAAGTTTGCCCTTGATAGGTTTTCTATTTTACCGGTCTCATGGTAGTTGTGGAGACCGGGTTATAGGATCGATTGCCATACTATCAAGGGGCGCTCTCGATGAGTAGCTTGATCGTATCGTTCGTAGAGAGCTCAAACCATTGCATCCTTGCATCATCTTTATTGGTTCTTGTTTGGTTCTTCTCCTTGTGAGATTTGGAGCTTATGGTCATTTTCATGACAAGCTCGAGTTCATCGGAAACGGAGTTCACTTGCATCTTCTATGATGTTTTCGATGTTGGAAGGTATGCCGGTTCTTCTTTGTTGGAGGCTTCACTCCTTTGTTTGGTAGGCATACCTCCCCTGCCTCTTCTTACTACTCGTCTTCCTCTATCCAACAAGCTTGAGTTTGCTTAATTCAGAGCTCATTTGCAGAAGTTATGGCAGTTCTGGTTTTCCTTGGAGTATACCTTGTTTTCGTGGAAGTGGCATAAGGATGGTGCAAGCGGTAGTACCGTGGGCCGGAGCGGCAGTACCGCTTATCGCAACAAGCGGTAGTACCGCTGTCCCATAGCGGTAGTACAGCCCATGGCCATAAGCGGTAGTACGGCTCCGGTTCCGCGCTGGTACCACCTCGACTTGAGACATGGTTTTCTCGTGTCGGGTTCAGCGGCAGTAGTAGCGGCAGTAGGAGCGGTAGTACCGCTTGTAAGCGGTAGTACCGGTGGGGTGAGAGGTAGTACCGCTTATATGCGGTATTACCGCCCTAAGGTTCATATTTGGTTTCTCCTTTTCCCTGCTTCTTTCGCCCGAGCGGTAGTACCGCTCGTGGAGCGGTAGTACCGCTCGTGTGCGGGCTGAGCACATAACGGTTGGATTTTTCCCCTCCTATAAAAGGGGGTCTTCTTCCCCATTGAACCTTATCCTTTGATCTCGTGTTCTTCCCCCATTGTTAACCTTCTTCGAGCTTGCTAACTCTCAATCCCTCCATGGATTCTTGCTAGTTTTTGAGGGAAAAGAGAGAGGAGATCTAGATCCACATTTTCACCAATCACTTTCTCCTCTATGTGAGGGGAACCCCTTGGATCTAGATCTTGGAGTTCTTCGTGTTCTCTTCTTCGTTCTTCCTCTCATTTTCCTCCCTAGCATTAGTTGCTTCGGTGGGATTTGGGAGAGAAGGACTTGGGCACTCCGTGTGCCCTTGCCATTGCATATGGTGCATCGGTTTGAGTTCTCCACGTGATACGTGGAAGTTACAAGTTGAGAAGCTTATTACTCTTGGGTGCTTGGTACCCTTGAGCTTGTTACTCTTGGGTGTTTGGACACCCTAGAGCTTGTTCCTCTTGGGTGCCTTGCGCCCTAGATGGTTGGTGTTGTTCGGAGCTCAATCATTGTAGTGTAAAGCTCCGGGCAAGCGTCGGGGTCTCCAATTAGGTTGTGGAGATCGTCCCGAGCAATTTGACGGGTACCGGTGACCGCCCCCAAGGGTTGCCAAAGTGTACGGGTTTGGTGACCGCCCCCAAGGGTTGCCATTTGTACAGGTTTGGTGACCGACCCTCAAGGGTCCCTTAGTGGAATCATGACATCTTGCATTGTGCGAGGGCATGAGGGAGTTATTTACCCAAAACCACCACATTATGGGCTAGGGTAACAGATCGGTACCACTTTTCGGACAGGGCACAAAAAACCACCAATTTTGTGCCTAATGACTAATGGGGACCACTGATTGTCTGATAAGCATGCGAAAATAGTGAAACTGACAAGTTGGGCCCACCTGCCAGGCTGACGTGGCATGGTTGTGTGGACAATATGCTGAGTTGGACAAGAGACCCACCTGTAAGTGACTCACCTGTTTATCTCTTTTAAAATTCCTTTTCTTGTGGGCATTTCAACAAACAGGTAATGGGCTTATCAGCACACTGGGCGCCTCCGGCGCGGCTCACCGCCCTTGATGGTCGACGGCCATATGAGGCCTAGCCGCCGATGTCAAGCTGCTGGAGCTCCCCTCGCCGCCGCTTTGTTTTTCTCCTCCTTCTTCCCTGATTTCCCTCTCTCTCAAACAGGAGCAAATTGCCATTCCCGCACCATGGATGAACTCGACCTCGCCGTGTTGCCCCGACATCGCTGAGCTGCCTCAGCCCTCTTCTGCGCCTGGATCCAACGAGTTTCGGCCGGGAACTCGTGCTCGCGGCAACCGCCAGAGGCCCTGGTCGCGACCGTACAGAGGGGGGAGGGGTGCTGTGGTGGAGTTCCCTAGTCGCGCCCGTGCGCATGGTGCCCGCCGGGAGGCCCTGGCCACGTGCGCCGCCGTGGAGCGCTCTGGCCACGCCCGTGCTCGCGGCTCACGCATGGAGGCCTTGGCCGAGCCCGCTGTCGTGGAGCGCCGTGGCCATGCCCCATGGTTGCCGCGCCCGACGGGAGGCCATGGCCACCCCAGTGCTCTACTCGTCCGCCAGGAGGGCCTGGTCGCGCCCGACGGGAGGCCATGGCCACCCCCATGATCTGCTTGTCCGCTAGGAGGGCCTAGTCGCGCCCGTCGGGAGGCCATGGCCACCCCTGTGCTCTGCTCGTCCGCCAGGAGGGCCTGGTCGTGCCTGACGGGAGGCCATGGATGGCGGGGAGGATCGTCGGGGTGGGGTGGCTCACCGGAGTAAGGCTCTGGCGGCGACGCTGGATATGGCCGACTATGTCGGGGTGGGTGGGGAAGAAGGTAGCTTGGGGGAGAGAGAGAGGGGTTGAATAAGACAGAGGCTGACATGTGGGGCCTTTGGCCACCTCAACAAATAATCCAGGTAGGCATGCCACATCGGCCGGCCAGGTGGGCCCAACCGGTCAGATTCAGAGTCTTCGTGACCGAATTCAAGCATCAGTGCTCCGCGTTATAGATTAGGCGCAATTTTGGTGGTTTTTTGTGCCCTGACTCAAATGTGGTACCGATCTATTACCCTAGCCCATAATGTGGTGGTTTTGATTAAATAACTCGGCGTGAGGAGATTACGGTGGCCCTAGTGGCTTCTTGGGGAGCATTGTGCCTCCACACCGCTCTAAACAGAGATTAGCATCCGCAAGGGTGTGAACTTCGGGATACATCATCGTCTCCGCGTGCCTCAGTTATCTCTTACCCGAGCCCTTTACTTATGCACTTTACTTTGTGATAGCCATATTGTTCTTTGCCATATATCTTACTATCACATAGTTGCTTATCTTGCTTAGCATAAGTTGTTGGTGCACATAGGTGAGCCTAGTTGTTTTAGGTTTTGTGCTTGACAAATTAACCGCTAGGTTTATTCCGCATTTGTTCAAGCCTAAACCGTAATTATTTTAAAGCGCCTATTCACCCCCCCTCTAGGCGACATCCTCGATCTTCCACCTATTATGAACCTCACCATGACTTTAGCAAGGAGGGTACAATAGTGATCCAGGAGTGGATCACTGGACAGCGGTCAAAATTATCCTTAGTGGAATAAGGAGACATTTCTCGATTATGGATGTGATAAAGAGTTCGTCGTAAAGAATTACGCTGATGCAAGCTTTGACGCTGATCCGGATGACTCTAAGTCTCAATCTAGATACATATTGAAAGTGGGAGCAATTAGATGGAGTAGCTCCGTGCAGAGCATTGTGGACATAGATATTTGCAAAATACACACGGCTCCGAATGTGACAGACCCATTGACTAAGCCTCTCTCACAATCAAAACATGATCACACCTTAGTACTCTTTGGGTGTTAATCACATAGCGATATAAACTAGATTATTGACTCTAGTAAAACCCTTTGGGTATTAGTCACATGGCAATGTGAACTAATCACATGGTGATGTGAACTATTGGTGTTAAATCACATGGCGATTTGAACTAGATTATTGACTCTAGTGCAAGTGGGAGACTGAAGGAAATATGCCCTAGAGGCAATAATAAAGTTGTTATTTATATTTCCTTATATCATGATAAATGTTTATTATTCATGCTAGAATTGTATTAACAGGAAACTTAGTACATGTGTGAATACTTAGACAAACAGAGTGTCACTAGTATGCCTCTACTTGACTAGCTCGTTGAATCAAAGATGGTTAAGTTTCCTAGCCATAGACATGAGTTGTCATTTGATTAAATGGATCACATCATTAGAGAATGATGTGATTGAGTTGACCCATTCATTAGCTTAGCACTTGATCGTTTAGTTTGTTGCTATTGCTTTCTTCATGACTGATACATGTTCCTATGACTATGAGATTATGCAACTCCCAAATAACAGAGGAACACTTAGTGTGCTATCAAACGTCACAACGTAACTGGGTGATTATAAAGATGCTATACATGTATCTCCGATGGTGTTTGTTGAGTTGGCATAGTTCGAGATTAGGATTTGTCACTCCGAGTATCGGAGAGGTATCTCTCGGCCCTCTCGATAATGCACATCACTATAAGCCTTGCAAGCAATGTGACCAATGAGTTAGTTGTGGGATGATGCATTACGGTACGAGTAAAGAGACTTGCCGGTAACGAGATTGAACTAGGTATTGAGATACCGACGATCGAATCTTGGGAGTCACATAGGTTTTATTCTTCTTGGTTGGTTCGATTGTAGAAGCACTCAGTTTCAGTAGCTCGTTCATTGTTCCCGAGAACGGAGTTTTAGTCATCTTGCCCAAAAGGCACGGTTCGCAAGCATCAAATGATTCATAACTAAGTGATTCCGAAAATCCATCTTTATGGAGTTTCTTCATGCGCTTTACACCGATATGACCCAAACGGCAGTGCTATGAATAAGTTGCACTATCATTATTAACTTTTCATCTTTTGGCATCAATATTATGAATATGTGTATCATTACGATCGAGATCCAACAAACTATTTTCATTGGGTGTATGACCATCGAAGGTCTTATTCATGTAAACAGAATAACAATTATTCTCTAACTTTAAATGAATAACCGTATCGCAATAAACATGATCAAATCATATTCATGCTCAACGCAAATGCCAAATAACATTTATTTAGGTTTGACACTAATCCCGAGAGCATAGGGAGTGTGCGATTATGATCATATCAATCTTGGAACCACTTCCAACACACATCGTCACTTCACCCTTAACTAGTCTCTGTTTATTCTGTAACTCCTGTTTCGAGTTACTAATTTTTAGCAACTGAACAAGTATCAAATACTCAGGGGCTACTATAAACACTAGTAAGGTACACATCAATATCAAATATACCCTTGTTCAATTTGCCATCCTTCTTATCCACCAAATATTCAGGGCATTTCCGCTTCCAGTGACCATTTCCTCTGAAGTGTAAGCACTCAGTTTCAGGCTTTGGTCCAGCTTTGGGCTTCTTCGCGGGAGTGACAACTTGCTTGCCATTCTACTTGAAGTTCCCTTTCTTTCCCTTTGCCCTTTTCTTGAAACTAGTGTTCTTGACAATCATCAACACTTGATGCTCTTTCTTGATTTCTACCTTTGTCGATTTCAATATCACGAAGAGCTCGGGAATCGTTTTCGTCATCCCTTGCATACTATAGTTCATCACGAAGTTCCACTAACTTGGTGGTGGTGACTAGAGAACTCTGTCAATCACTATCTTATCTGGAAAATTAACTCCCACTTGATTCAAGCGATTGTAGTACCCAGACAATCTGAGCACATGCTCACTAGTTGAGCGATTCTCCTCCATCTTTTAGCTATAGAACTTGCTGGAGACTTCATATCTCTCAATTAGGGTATTTGCTTGAAATATTAACTTCAATTCCTGGAACATCTCATATGGTCCATGACGTTCAAAACGTCTTTGAAGTCCTGATTCTAAGCCATTAAGCATGGTGCACTAAACTATCAAGTAGTCATCATATTGAGCTAGCCAAACGTTCATAACGTCTGCATATGCTCCTGCAATAGGTCTGTCACCTAGCGGTGCATTAAGGACATAATTCTTCTATGCAGCAATGAGGATAAACCTCATATCATGGATCCAATCCGCATCATTTCTACTAACATCTTTCAACACAATTTTTCTCTAGGAACATATCAGAATAAACATATGAAAGCAACAACGCGAGCTATTGATCTACAACATAATTTGCAAAATACTACCAGGACTAAGTTCATGATAAATTGAAGTTCAATTAATCATATTACTTAAGAACTCCCACTTACAGACATCTCTCTAGTCATCTAAGTGATCACGTGATCCAAATCAACTCAACCATGTCCGATCATCACATGAGATGGAGTAGTTTTCAATGGTGAACATCACTATGTTGATCATATCTACTATATGATTCACGCTCGACCTTTCGGTCTCTGTGTTCCGAGGCCATATATGTATATGCTAGGCTCATCAAGTTTAACCTGAGTATTCCGCGCGTGCAACTGTTTTGCACCCGTTGTATTTGAACGTAGAGCCTATCACACCCGATCATCACGTGGTGTCTCAGCACGAAGAACTTTCGCAACGGTGCATACTCAGGGAGAACACTTCTTGATAATTAGTGAGAGATCATCTTATAATGCTACCGTCAATCAAACCAAGATAAGATGCATAAAGGATAAACATCACATGCAATCAATATAAGTGATATGATATGGTCATCATCATCTTGTGCTTGTGATCTCCATCTCCAAAGCACCGTCGTGATCACCATCGTCACCGGCGCGACACCTTGATCTCCATCGTAGCATCGTTGTCGTTTACGCCATCTAATGCTTCTACGACTATCGCTACCGCTTAGTGATAAAGTAAAGCAATTACAGGGCGTTTGCATTTCATACAATAAAGCGACAACCATATGGCTCCTGCCAGTTGCCGATAACTTCGGTTACAAAACATGATCATCTCATACAATAAAATATAGCATCACGTCTTGACCATATCACATCACAACATGCCCTGCAAAAACAAGTTAGACGTCCTCTACTTTGTTGTTGCAAATTTTACGTGGCTGCTACGGGCTGAGCAAGAACCGTTCTTACCTACGCATCAAAACCACAACGATAGTTCGTCAAGTTAGTGCTGTTTTAACCTTCGCAAGGACCGGGCGTAGCCACACTCGGTTCAACTAAAGTAAGAGAGACAGACACCCACCAGTCACCTTTACGCACGAGTGCTCATAACGGTGAAACCAGTCTCGCGTAAGCGTACGCGTAATGTCGGTCCGGGCCGCTTCATCTTACAATACCGCTGAACCAAAATATGACATGCTAGTAAGCAGTATGACTTGTATCGCCCACAACTCACTTGTGTTCTACTCGTGCATATGACATCTACGCATAAAACCAGGCTCGGATGCCACTGTTGGGGAACGTAGTAATTTCAAAAAAATTCCTACGCACACGCAAGATCATGGTGATGCATAGCAACGAGAGGGGGGAGTGTATCTTCATACCCTTGAAGATCGCTAAGTGGAAGCGTTTATCAACGCGGTTGATGTAGTCGTACGTCTTCACGATCCAACCGATCCAAGTACTGAACGCACGCCACCTCCGAGTTCAACACATGTTCAGCTCGATGACGTCCTCGCCTTCTCGATCCAGCAAGACGGGCGAAGTAGTAGATGAGTTCCAGCAGCACGACGGCGTGGTGACGGTGTTGGTGAAGAACAATCTCCGCAGGGCTTCGCCTAAGCACTACAGAAACTGTTGGGGAACGTAGTAATTTCAAAAAATTTCCTACGCACACGCAAGATCATGGTGATGTATAGCAACGAGAGGGGAGAGTGTTGTCCACATACCCTTGTAGACCCGAAGCGGAAGCGATCACAACGTAGAGGAAGTAGTCGACGTTCTCCTCGCGATCCGACCGATCCGGCGCCGTTACTCCGACGCCCCGAGTTCTTGACACACGTACAGCTCGATGGCGTCCCTCGTACTCGATCCAGCCGAGTGTCGAGGAGAGTTCCGTCGGCCGACGGCGTGGTGACGATCTTGATGTTTCACGGCGCGAGGGCTTCGCCTAAGCTTCATGACGGTATAACCGAGGTGGAATATGGTGGAGGGGGCACCGCACACTGCTAAGGAACGATCTCACGATCAACTTCGTGTTCCAAGGTGCCCCCTGCCCCGTATATAAAGGAGCAAGGGGAGGGGGGCGGCCAAGGAGGCGCACAGGAGTCCTACTCCTCCGGGAGTAGGATTCCCCCAATCCTAGTTGGACTAGGATTCCTGGAGGAAAGAGAGAGAGGGGCGGCCCCTTCTCCTAGTCCTAGTAGGACTAGGGAAGGGGGAGGCACGCCCACTAGGGCTGGCCCTTTCTCCTTTCCACTAAGGCCCATCGAGGCCCATTTACCTCCGGGGGTTCCGGTAACCTCCCGGTACTCCGGTAAATTCCCGTTTTAGCCCGGAACCATTCCGAACTCCAAACATAGGCTTCAATATATCAATCTTTATGTCTCGACCATTCCGAGACTCCTCGTCATGTCCGTGATCACATCCGGGACTCGAACTCCTTCGGTACATCAAAATACATAAACTCATAATAACTGTCATCGAAACCTTAAGCGTGCGGACCCTACGGTTCGAGAACAATGTAGACATGACCTAGAACCATTCACGGTCAATAACCAACAGCGGGACCTGGATGTCCATATTGGTTCCTACATATTCTACGAAGATCTTTGTCGGTCAGACCGCATAACAACATACGTTGTTCCCTTTGTCATCGGTATGTTACTTGCCCGAGATTCGATCGTCGGTATCCAATACCTAGTTCAATCTCGTTACCGGCAAGTCTCTTTACTCGTTCCGTAATACATCATCTCACAACTAACTCATTAGTTGTAGTGCTTGCAAGGCTTCAGTGATGTGCATTACCGAGAGGGCCCAGAGATACCTCTCCGACTATCGGAGTGACAAAACCTAATCTCGAAATACGCCAACCCAACATCTGCCTTTGGAGACACCTGTAGTACTCCTTTATAATCACCCGATTCGTTGTGACGTTTGGTAGCACCAAAGTGTTCCTCCGTAAACGGAGTTGCATAATCTCATAGTTACGGGAACATGTATAAGTCATGGATAAAAGCAGTAGCAACATACTAAACGATCGTGTGCTAAGCTAATGGAATGGGTCATGTCAATCAGATCATTCAAATAATGATGTGACCTTGTTAATCAAATAACAACTCTTTGTTCATGGTTAGGAAACATAACCATCTTTGATTAACAAGCTAGTCAAGTAGAGGCATACTAGTGACACTCTGTTTGTCTATATATTCACACATGTATTATGTTTCCGGTTAATACAATTCTAGCATGAATAATAAACATTTATCATGATATGAGGAAATATATAATAACTTTATTATTGCCTCTAGGGCATATTTCCTTCAGTCTCCCACTTGCACTAGAGTCAATAATCTAGATCACATCACCATGTGATTAACATCGATAGTTCACATCATCATGTGATTAACACCCATAGTTCACATCGCCATGTGACCAACACCCAAAGGGTTTACTAGATTCAGTAATCTAGTTCACATCGCTATGTGATTAACACCCAAAGAGTATTAAGGTGTGATCATGTTTTGCTTGTGAGAGAGTCTTAGTCAACGGGTTTTTCACATTCAGATCCGTTATGTATTTTGCAATTTTTCTATGTCTACAATGCTCGCACGGCTACTCTAGCTAATTGCTCCCACTTTCAATATGTATCTAGATCGAGACTTAGAGTCATCGGATCGGTGTCAAAACTTGCATCGACGTAACCCTTTACGGCGAACCTTTTGTCACTTCCATAATCGAGAAACATATCCTTATTCTACTAAGGATAATTTTGACCGCTGTCCATGATCTACTCCTAGATCACTATTGTATTCCTTGCGAAACTCAAAGCAGGGGTATACAATAGATCTGTACACAACATGGCATACTTTATAGAAACTATGGCCAAGGCATAGTGAATGACTTTCATTCTCTTTCTATCTTCTGCTTGTGGTCGGGTTTTGAGTCTTACTCAATTTCACACCTTGTAACACAGCAAGAACTCTTTCTTTGATCGTTTCATTTTGAACTACTTCAAAATCTTGTCAAGGTATGTACTCATTGAAAAACTTATCAAGCATCTTGATCTATCTCTATAGATCTTGATGCTCAATATGTAAGCAGCTTTACCGAGGTCTTTCTTTGAAAAACTTCTTTCAAACACTCCTTTATGCTTTGCGAATAATTCTACATTATTTCCGATCTACAATATGTCATTCACATATACTTATCGAAATGCTGTAGTGCTCCCACTCACTTTTTAGTAAATACAGGCTTCACCGTAAGTCTCAGATAAAACTATATGCTTTGATCAACTCATCAAAGCGTATATTCCAACTCCGAGATGCTTGCACCAGTCCATAGATGGATCGCTGGAGCTTGCACACTTTGTTAGCTCCTTTGGATCGATAAAACCTTCTGGTTGCATCATATACAACTCTTCCTCCTAAAACCCATTCAGAATGCAGTTTTACATCCATTTGCCAAATTTCATAAATTGTGGCAATTGCTAACATGATTCGGACAGACTTAAGCATCGCTACGGTGAGAAGGTCTCATCGTAGTCAACCCCTTGAACTTGTCGAAAACCTTTTGCGACAAGTCGAGCTTTATAGACGATAACATTACCGTCGGCGTCGGTCTTCTTCTTGAAGATCCACTTGTTTTCTATTGCTTGCCTACCCTCGGGCAAGTCAACCAAAGTCCACACTTTGTTTTCATACATGGATCCCATCTCAGATTTCATGGCCTCAAGCCATTTTATGGAATCTGGGCTCACCATCGCTTCTTCATAGTTCGTGAGGTTCATCATGATCTAGTAGCATGACTTCCGAACAGGATTACCGTACCACTCAGTGCGGATCTTACTCTGGTTGATCTACGAGGTTCTGCGAGAAACTTGATCTGAAGTTTCATGATCAACATCATCAACTTCCTCACTACTTGGTGTAGGTGTCTCGTAAACTGGTTTCTGCGATGAACTACTTTCAAGTAAGGGAGAAGGTACTATTACCTCATCAAGTTCCACTTTCCTCCCACTCACTTCTTTCGAGAGAAACTCCTTCTCTAGAAAGGATCCATTCTTAGCAACGAATGTCTTGCCTTCGGATCTGTGATAGAAGGTGTACCCAACAATTTCCTTTGGGTATTCTATGAAGACGCACTTCTCCGACTTGGGTTCGAGCTTATCAGGATGAAACTTTTTCACATAAGCATCGCAACACCAAACTTTAAGAAACGACAACTTGGGTTTCTTGCTAAACCACAGTTCATATAGTGTCGTCTCAACGGATTTTGATGGTGCCCTATTTAACGTGAATGCAGCTGTCTCTAATGCATGATCCCAAAACGATATTGGTAAATCGGTAAGAAACATCATAGATTGTACTATATCCAATAAAGTACGGTTATGACGTTCGGACACACCATTATGATGCGGTGTTCCAGGTGGCATGAATTTGTGAAACTATTCCACATTGTTTTAATTGAAGACCAAACTCGTAACTCAAATATTCATCTCCACGATCAGATCGCAGAAACTTTATTTTCTTGTCACGATGATACTTCACTCTGAAATTCTTTGAACATTTCAACTATTTCAGACTTATGTTTCATCAAGTAGATATACCCATATCTGCTCAAATCATCTTGTGAAGGTCAGAAAATAACGATACTTGCCACGAGCATCAACACTCATTGGATCGCATACATCGGTATGTATTATTTCCAATAAGTCAGTAGCTTATTCCATTGTTCCGGAGAACGGAGTTTTAGTCATCTTGCCCATGAGGCACGGTTCGCAAGTGCCAAGTGATTCATAATCAAGTGACTCCAAAAGTCCATCAGTATGGAGTTTCTTCATGCGTTTTACACCGATATGACCTAAACGGCAGTGCCACAAATAAGTTGCACTATCATTATTAACTTTGCATCTTTTGGTTTCAATATTATGAATATGTGTATCACTACGATCGAGATCCAATGAACCATTTTCATTGGGCGTGTAACCATATAAGGTTTTATTCATGTAAACAGAACAACAGTTTATTCTCTTACTTAAATGAATAACCGTTTTGCAATAAACACGATCAAATCATATTCATGCTCAACGCAAACACCAAATAACATTTATTTAGGTTCAACACTAATCCCGAAAGTATAGGGAGTGTGCGATGATGATCATATCAACCTTGAAACTATTTTCAACACACATCATTACTTCACCCTTAACTAGTTTCATTTATTCGCAACTCCGCTTTGAGTTACTACTCTTAGCAACCGAACCAGTACCAAATACCGAGGGGTTGCTATAAACACTAGTAAAGCACACATCAAACACCTGTATATCAAATATACCCTTTTTCACTTTGCCATCCTTCTTATCCACCAAATATTTTAGGGCAGTTCCGCTTCCAGTGACCATTTCCTTTGCGATGTAAGCACTTTCGGTTTCAGGCTTTGGTTCAGCTTTGGGCTTCTTCGTGGGAGTGACAACTTGCTTGTCAATCTACTTGAAGTTCCCCTTTCTTTCCCTTTGCCCTTTTCTTGAAACTAGTGATCTTGTCAACCATCAACACTTGATGCTCTTTCTTGATTTCTACCTTCGTCGATTTCAACATCACGAAGAGCTCGGGAATCATTTTCGTCATCCCTTGCATACTATAGTTCATCACGAAGTTCTACTAACTTGGTGATGGTGACTAGAGAATTCTGTCAATCACTATCTTATCTGGAAGATTAACTCCCACTTGATTCAAGCGATTGAAGTACCCAGACAATCTGAGTACATGCTCACTAGTTGAGCGATTCTCCTCCATCTTTTAGCTATAGAACTTGTTGGAGACTTTCATATCTCTCAACTCGGGTATTTGCTTGAAATATTAACTTCAATTCCTGGAACATCTCATATGGTCCATGATGTTCAAAACATCTTTGAAGTCCCGATTCTAAGCCATAAAGCATGGTGCACAAAACTATCAAGTAGTCATCATACTGAGCTAGCCAAACGTTCATAACGTCTGCATCTGCTCCTGCAATAGGTCTGTCACCTAGCGGTGCATTAAGGACATAATTCTTCTGTGCAGCAATGAGGATAAACCTCCGATCACGGATCGAATCCGCATCATTGCTACTAACATTTTTCAACACAATTTTCTCTAGGAACATATCAAAAACAAACATATGAAAGCAACAACGCAAGCTATTGATCTACAACATAATTTGCAAAATACTACCAGGACTAAGTTCATGATAAATTTAAGTTCAATTAATCATATTACTTAAGAACTCCCACTTAGATAGACATCTCTAGTCATCCAAGTGATCACGTGATCCAAATCAACTAAACCATAACCGATCATCACGTGAAATGGAGTAGTTTTCAATGGTGAACATCTTATGTTGATCATATCTACTATATGATTCACGCCGACCTTTCGGTCTCCGTGTTCCGAGGCCATATCTGCATATGCTAGGCTCGTCAAGTATAACCCGAGTATTCTGCGCGTGCAAAACTGGCTTGCACCCGTTGTAGATGGACGAGAGCTTATCACACCCGATCATCACGTGGTGTCCGGGCACGACGAACTTTGGCAACGGTGCATACCCGGGGAGAACACTTCTTGATAATTTAGTGAGAGATCATCTTATAATGCTACCGTCAATCAAAGCAAGATAAGATGCATAAAAGGATAAACATCACATGCAAATCAATATAAGTGATATGATATGGTCATCATCATCTTGTGCTTCATGATCTCCATCTTGTTGCACCACCATGATCACCATCGTCACCGGCGCGACACCTTGATCTCCATCGCAGCATCGTTGTCGTCTCGCCAAACTTATGCTACTACGACTATCGCTACCGCTTAGTGATAAAGTAAAGCATTACAGGGTGATTGCATTGCATACAATAAAGCGACAACCATATGGCTCCTGCCATTGCCGATAACCGGTTACAAAACATGATCATCTCATACAATAAAATATAGCATCACGTCTTGACCATATCACATCACAACATGCCCTGCAAAAACAAGTTAGACGTCCTCTACTTTGTTGTTGCAAATTTTACGTGGCTGCTACGGGCTTAAGCAAGAACCAGTCTCACCTACGCATCAAAACCACAACGATACTTCGTCAAATAGACTCCGTTTAACCTTCTCAAGGACCGGGCGTAGCCACACTCAGTTCAACTAAAGTGAGAGAGACAGACACCCACCAGTCACCTTTAAGCAACGAGTGCTCGTGGCGGTGAAACCAGTCTCGCGTAAGCGTCTGGCGTAATGTCGGTCCGGGCCGCTTCATCTCACAATACCGCTGAACCAAAGTATGACATGCTGGTAGGTAGTATGACTTGTATCGCCCACAACTCACTTGTGTTCTACTCGTGCAAAACATCAAACCATAGAAAAACCTAGGCTCGGATGCCATTGTTGGGGAACGTAGTAATTTCAAAAATTTCCTACGCACACGCAAGATCATGGTGATGTATAGCAACGAGAGGGAGAGTGTTGTCCACATACCCTTGTAGACCCGGCGAAGCGATCACAACGTAGAGGAAGTAGTCGACGTTCTCCTCGCGATCCGACCGATCCGGCGCCGTTACTCCGACGCCCCGAGTTCTTGACACACGTACAGCTCGATGGCGTCCCTCGTACTCGATCCAGCCGAGTGTCGAGGGAGAGTTCCACGACCCGACGGCGTGGTGACGATCTTGATGTTTCACCGCGCAGGCTTCGCCTAAGCTTCGCGACGGTATAACCGAGGTGGAATATGGTGGAGGGGGCACCGCACACGGCTAAGGAACGATCTCACGATCAACTTCGTGTTCCAAGGTGCCCCCTGCCCCGTATATAAAGGAGCAAGGGGGGGGGCCGGCGGCCAAGGGAGGCGCTGCTGGAGTCCTACTCCCTCGGGAGTAGGATTCTCCCCCAATCCTAGTTGGACTAGGATTCCTGGAGGGGAAAGAGAGAGAGGGGCGGCCCCTTCTCCTAGTCCTAGTAGGACTAGGGAAGGGGGGGCGCCGCCCACTAGGGCTGGCCCTTTCTCCTTTCCACTAAGGCCCATCGAGGCCCATTTACCTCCCGGGGTTCCGTAACCTCCGGTACTCCAAGAATTCCGTTTTAGCGAACCATTCCAACTCCAAACATAGGCTTCCAATATATCAATCTTTATGTCTCGACCATTCCGAGACTCCTCGTCATGTCCGTGATCACATCCGGGACTCGAACTCCTTCGTACATCAAAATACATAAACTCATAATAACATCCATCGAAACCTTAAGCGCATGGACCCTACGGTTCGAGAACAATGTAGACATGACCTAGAACCATTCACGGTCAATAACCAACAGCGGGACCTGGATGTCCATATTGGTTCCTACATATTCTACGAAGATCTTTGTCGGTCGGACCGCATAACAACATACGTTGTTCCCTTTGTCATCGGTATGTTACTTGCCCGAGATTCGATCGTCGGTATCCAATACCTAGTTCAATCTCGTTACGCAAGTCTCTTTACTCGTTCCGTAATACATCATCTCACAACTAACTCATTAGTTGTAGTGCTTGCAAGGCTTCAGTGATGTGCATTACCGAGAGGGCCCAGAGATACCTCTCCGACTATCGGAGTGACAAAACCTAATCTCAAATACGCCAACCCAACATCTGCCTTTGGAGACACCTGTAGTACTCCTTTATAATCACCCGATTCGTTGTGACGTTTGGTAGCACCAAAGTGTTCCTCCGTAAACGGAGTTGCATAATCTCATAGTTACAGAACATGTATAAGTCATGGATAAAAGCAGTAGCAACATACTAAACGATCGTGTGCTAAGCTAATGGAATGGGTCATGTCAATCAGATCATTCAAATAATGATGTGACCTTGTTAATCAAATAACAACTCTTTGTTCATGGTTAGGAAACATAACCATCTTTGATTAACAAGCTAGTCAAGTAGAGGCATACTAGTGACACTCTGTTTGTCTATATATTCACACATGTATTATGTTTCCGGTTAATACAATTCTAGCATGAATAATAAACATTTATCATGATATGAGGAAATATATAATAACTTTATTATTGCCTCTAGGGCATATTTCCTTCAGAAACTATGACGGAGGATAAACTAGAGGGTACAGGGTTGCCGGCACACGGCTTGGTGTTTCTTGATGTGTCTTTGGTGCTAGCCCTGCCCCACTATTTATATGTTGAGCCCTGGGGTCGAAACTTGGAGTAAAAGCCTCCTCAAAGTCGGTTTTGCCCGAAAGGCAAGAGTCCTACATGGACTCTAGGGCTAGATGCCAGGGTTCCTGGCGTCTACCCCCTAGACGCCAGGGTTCTTGGCGTCTAGCCTCTGGTCTCCGCAAAACTTCCTTTTGCACTTTCCAAAAGCCTCGTGGGCTTTCCCCTTTGGCCCAAATAACGTGTTCTCGTACCCAAACATTTCGGGAAACATCCGGAACCCCTTCCGGTGAATTCCGGAACCTTTCCGGAGATCAAACACTATTATCCCATACATTAAACTTTATCTCCGGACCATTCCGGAGTTCCTCGTCATGTCCATGATCTCATCCGGGACTCCGAACAACATTCGGTCACCAACATACATAACTCACATAATACTATATCGTCAACGAAACATTAAGCGTGCGGACCCTACGGGTTTGAGAACTATGTAGACATGACCGAGACACGTCTCCGGTCAATAACCAATAGCGGGACCTGGATGCCCATATTGGCTCCCACATATTCTACCAAGACCGTTATCGGTCAAACCGCATAACAACATACGTTGTTCCCTTTGTCATCGGTATGTTACTTGCCCGAGATTCGATCGTCGGTATCTCAATACCTAGTTCAATCTCGTTATCGGCATGTCTCTTTACTCGTTCCATAATACATCATCCCGCAACTAACTCATTAGTTGCAATGCTTGCAAGGCTTTAAGTGATGTGCATTACCGAGTGGGCCCAGAGATACCTCTCCGACAATCGGAGTGACAAATCCTAATCTCGAAATACGCCAACCCAACAAGTACCTTCGGAGACACCTGTAGAGCACCTTTATAATCACCCAGTTACGTTGTGACGTTTGGTAGCACACAAAGTGTTCCTCCGATAAATGGGAGTTGCATAATCTCATAGTCATAGGAACATGTATAAGTCATGAAGAAAGCAATAGCAACATACTAAACGGTCGAGTGCTAAGCTAACGGAATGGGTCATGTCAATCACATCATTCTACTAATGATGTGATCTCGTTAATCAAATGACAACTCATGTCTATGGTTAGGAAACATAACCATCTTTGATTAATGAGCTAGTCAAGTAGAGGCATACTAGTGACACTATGTTTGTCTATGTATTCACACATGTATTGTGTTTCCGGTTAATACAATGCTAGCATGAATAATAAACATTTATCATGAAATGAGGAAATAAATAATAACTTTATTATTGCCTCTAGGGCATATTTCCTTCACCCACTAGAATCGCAAAGCTCGGGATACATCAAGATCGTGCCATAGAGGAACATGAGTGAGGGAGTCCTGGACTAGGGGGTGTCTGGATAGCCGAACTATCATCATCGGCCGGACTCCAAGACTATGAAGATACAAGATTGAAGACTTCATCCCGTGTCCGGATGGGACTTTCCTTGGCGTGGAAGGCAAGCTTGGCGATACGGATATGTAGATCTCCTACCAGATCTCCTACCATTGTAACCGACTCTGTGTAACCCTAGCCCTCTCCAGTGTCTATATAAACCGGAGGGTTTTAGTCCATAGGACATAACAATAATCATACCATAGGCTAGCTTCTAGGGTTTAGCCTCCTTAATCTCGTGGTAGATCCACTCTTGTACTACCCATATCATCAATATCAATCAAGCAGGAGTAGGGTTTTACCTCCATCGAGAGGGCCCGAACCTGGGTAAAAACAACGTGTCCCTTGTCTCCTGTTACCATCCGCCTAGACGCACAGTTCGGGACCCCCTACCCGAGATCCGCCGGTTTTGACACCGACATTGGTGCTTTCATTGAGAGTTCCACTGTGTCGTCACCGATAGGCTCGATGGCTCCTTGGACCATCAACAACAACGACGCAGTCCAGGGTGAGACTTTCTCCCGGACAGATCTTCGTACTCAGCGGCTTTGCACTGCGGGCCAATTCGCTTGGCCATCTGGAGCAGATCGAAAGCTACGCCCCTTGCCGTCAGGTAAGATTTGGAAGTCTGAACTTCACGTCTGACATCCATGGAGACTTGATCTTCGATGGATTCGAGCCACAGCCGAGCGCGCCGCACTGTCATGATGGGTGAGGGAGTCCTGGACTAGGGGGTGTCCGGATAGCCGAACTATCATCATCGGCCGGACTCCAAGACTATGAAGATACAAGATTGAAGACTTCGTCCCGTGTCCGGATGGGACTTTTCTTGGCGTGGAAGGCAAGCTTGGCGATACGGATATGTAGATCTCCTACCATTGTAACCGACTCTGTGTAACCCTATCCCTCTCCGGTGTCTATATAAACCGGAGGGTTTTAGTCCATAGGACATAACGACAATCATACCATAGGCTAGCTTCTAGGGTTTAGCCTCCTTGATCTCGTGGTAGATCCACTCTTGTACTACCCATATCATCAATATCAATCAAGCAGGAGTAGGGTTTTACCTCCATCGAGAGGGCCCAACAGGGTAAAACATCGTGTCCCTTGTCTCCTGTTACCATCCGCCTAGACGCACAGTTCGGGACCCCCTACCCGAGATCCGCCGGTTTTGACACCGACATAGAGTATTCAACCCAAATTTATAGATTCGACACAAGGGGAGCCAAAGAATATTTGCAAGTATTAGCAGCTGAGTTGTTAATTCAACCACACCTGAAGATTAATTATCTGTAGCAATATGATTAGTAGCACAATAATATGATAGTTTTGATGGTAGTAGCAACATTATTAGTAATGGTAACAGTGATAGCAATGATTTTCTAGCAAGTGTAACAATAGCAATAGCAATAGTAACTTAGCAAGAACAATATGTGACAAACTCGTAGGCATTGGATCAGTGAATTCGTTGGATGATATTCATCATATAACAGTCATAACCTAGGGCGATACAAAACTAGCTCCAGTTCATAAATATAATGTAGGCATGTATTCCGTAAATAGTCATACGTGCTTATGGAAAGTTCTTGCATGACATCTTTTGTCCTACCCTCCCGTCGCAGCGGGGTCCATATGAAAACTAAGGGATAGTAAGGCCTCATTTTAATAAAGAATCAGAACAAAGCATTAACACATAGTGAATACATGAACTCCTCAAACTACGGTCATCACTGGAAAGTATCCCGACTATTATCACTCCGGGGTTTGCGGATCATAACACGTAATAGGTGACTATAACTTGCAAGATCGGATCTAGAACATAGATATAATGGTGATAATATAAACGGTTCAGATCAGAGATCATGGCACCTGGGCACAATGTGACAAGCATTAAGCATGGCAGAGTCATGCAACATCAATCTCAGAACATAATGGATACTAGGGATCAAGCCCTAACAAAACTAACTTGATTACATGATGAATCTCATCCAACTCCCTCACCGACCAGCGAGCCTACGAAGGGATTACTCACTCCTGATGGGAGCATCATGGAATTGGCGATGGAGAAGGGTTGGTGATGACGAATATCGAAGATTCCCCTCTCCGGAGCCCCAAACGGACTCTAGATCTGGCCTCTCGATGAAGAACAAGAGGCGGCAGCGGCTCCGTCTCGTGAAACACAATAATTCTTTCTCACTCATTTTTCTCTCCAAATAAGGGTATTTAAGGAGTCAGAGATAGGGTTGGCGGGGCCACCAGGTGGGCACAACCCACCTGGGCGCGCTAGGAGGGGGGGCTGGTGGGTTGTGCTCACCCAGGCCTCCCTCCGGTGGTTCTTGGCTCCAGTATTTTTTTATTCCATAAAAAATCTCCAAAAAGTTTCGTTCCATTCCCAGAACTTTTATTTCTGCACAAAAGCAACACCATGGTAGTTCTGCTGAAAACAGCGTCAGTCCAAGTTAGTTTCATTCAAATCATGCAAATTAGAGTCCAAAACAAGAGTAAAATCGGTAGGAAAAGTAGATACGACGGAGACATATCATGGTGCACTGGTGGAAGGAGATCGGAGTCCTGGACTAGGGGGTGTCCGGACAGCCGGACTATCATCATCGGCCGGACTCCAAGACTATGAAGATACAAGATTGAAGACTTCGTCCCGTGTCCGGATGGGACTTTCCTTGGCATGGAAGGCAAGCTTGGCGATACGGATATGTAGATCTCCTACCATTGTAACCGACTCTGTGTAACCCTAGCCCTTTCCGGTGTCTATATAAACCGGAGGGTTTTAGTCCGTAGGACACACAACCATTACAACAATCATACCATAGGCTAGCTTCTAGGGTTTAGCCTCCTTGATCTTGTGGTAGATCCACTCTTGTACTACCCATATCATCAATATCAATCAAGGAGGAGTAGGGTTTTACCTCCATCGAGAGGGCCCAAACCTGGGTAAAAACATCGTGTCCCTTGTCTCCTGTTACCATCCGCCTAAACGCACAGTTCGGGACCCCCTACCCGAGATCCGCTGGGTTTGACACCGACATTGGTGCTTTCATTAAGAGTTCCTCTGTGTCGTCACCGATAGGCTTGGTGGCTTCTTCAATCAACAACAACGCAGTCCAGGGTGAGAATTTTCTCCTCGGACAGATCTTCGTGTTCGGCGGCTTTGCACTGTGGGCCAAATCACTTGGCCATCTGGAGCAGATCGAAAGCTACGCCCCTGGCCATCAGGTCAGATTTGGAAGCCTAAACTTCATGGCTGACATCCGCGGAGACTTGATCTTCGATGGATTCGAGCCACAGCCGAGCATGCCGCACTGTCACGATGGGCATGATTTAGCTCTGCTGCCGGACAGTACCTTGGAGGCTGCACACGAATCCGCTCCGACCCATAGTTCAGAGCCGACCGCGCAGATCGAGGACAGGTGGCTGGACACCGCCTCGGTAGCTGCAACTTCTACGGCGATGGAGCCGAATACCGACCTTGTCCTGTGCAAAACTCGTGACTCCAAGGTGCCAGACTCCTTGCTGGACTCCGAACCTCCTGCGCCCCTGCCAATCGAATCCGATTGGGCGCCGATCATGGAGTTCACCGCTGCGGACATCTTTCAGCACTCACCCTTTGGTGACATCCTGAATTCGCTAAAGCATCTCTTGTTATCAGGAGAGCCCTGGCCGGACTGCGGTCAGGATGGTTGGGATGCGGACGACGAAGAAATTCAAGGCCCACCCACCACCCACTTTGTAGCCACTGTCGACGATCTAACCGACATGCTAGACTACGACTCCGAAGACATCGACGGTATGGACGACGATGCCGGAGACGATCAAGAACCAGCGCCTACAGGGCACTGGAAGACCACCTCGTCATACGACATATACATGGTGGACACCCCAAAAGATGGGGACAACGAAGAAGCAGCGGAGGCAGATTCCTCTAAGAAACAGCCCAAGCGCCGACGTCAGCGGGGCCGCTCTAAATCCCGCCACAGCAAGAATGGAGATTCCGGCACCGGAGATAATAACACCCAGAGAGTGCGAAGACAACCCTCCAAAGAAGATTCAGACAGAGGACGGAGAAGCCAGCCCCCAAGAGAGAGCGGCATACGAGGAGGATGAAAATTACATGCCTCCCTCCGGAGACGAGGCAAGCCTCAACGATGATGAATTCGTCGTGCCCGAGGATCCCGTCGAACAAGAGCATTTTAAACGCAGGCTAATGGCCACGACGAACAGCCTAAAGAAAAAGTAGCAACAGCTTCAAGCTGATCAAGACCTGCTGGCCGACAGATGGACCGAGGTCCTCGCGGCCGAAGAGTATGAACTCGAACGCCCCTCCAAAAGCTACCCAAAATGCAAGTTGCTCCCCCGATTAGAGGAGGAGGCATATAATCCTTCGTCACCAGCGCACAATACGGCAGACCGACCACCTCGTGGCCGCGACAGAGAGGCATCTAGGCCCTCCACCAGAACCGTACCCCGACACCGCTCGCAAAGTGCGAAGCCACGGGGGAATGCGCCGGACTTGCGGGATATACTGGAGGACAAGGCAAGACAATCAAGATCTATCTACGGATCACGTGGGCGCCCCATGACCCACGACGACCACCGTCGCGCCGGATACAGCAACTCTGGCCGGGCCGAACACAGCAGACAAAGCTCTCTTGAGCTACGTCGTGATATTGCTCAATATAGAGGCGCCGCACACCCACTATGCTTCACAGATGAAGTAATGGATCATCAAATCCCTGAAGGGTTTAAACCCGTGAAAATTGAATCCTACGATGGCACAACAGACCCCGCGGTTTGGATTGAAGATTATCTCCTTCATATCCATATGGCCCGCGGTGACGATCTCCACGCCATCAAGTATCTCCCACTCAAGCTTAAGGACCAGCTCGGCATTGGCTTAACAGCTTGCCAAAGAAAGTCAATTGGGTCTTTGGGAGGACCCGAAGCCGCATTTCTTGACAACTTCCGGGGCTCATATGTGCGACCACCGACGCCGATGACCTAAGCCATATAATTCAGCAGCCAAACGAATCGGCGCATAGTTCGACACGGTTCTTAACAAAGAAAAATCAAATCGTCGATCGTCCGGATGCAGAGGCCCTCGCAGCCTTCAAACATAACATCCGCGACGAGTGGCTGGCCCGACAGCTAGGACAGGAAAAGCCGAAATCCATGGCAGCCCTCACATCACTCATGACCCGCTTCTGTGCGGGGGAGGACAGCTGGCTAGCCCGCAGTAACAATCTCAGCAAAAACTCTGGCAGTCCGACAACAAGGACCGCAATTGCAGGTCGCGTTGTAACAAAAACAAACGCCGCGTTAACGGCGATAACACTGAGGATACGGCAGTCAATGCCAGATTCAGAGGCTCTAAACCCGGTCAGCGGAAAAAGCCATTCAGACGCACTGGGTGGAGGAGCTTGACTCCGTACTCTGGGGGCTGCGGACCACGCCAAACCGTACTACCGGATTCACACCATTCTTTATGGTATACAGCGCAGAGGCAGTTTTGCCCTGCAACATAATTCATGACTCACCTCGAGTGCGCATGCACGAAGAAAGAGAAGCCGAGCTGGATCGGCAGGACAGCTTGGACGCATTGGAGGAGGAACACGATGTGGCAAAGGCCCGTTCCGCATTCTATCAGCAGCAGGCTCAAAGATATCAAAGCAGAGAAGTACGGGCTAAAACTTACAATGTTGGCGAACTAGTTCTACGCCTGCCGGACAAGAAAAAGGACAAACTCAAGCCCAAATGGGAAGGTCCCTTCATCATCGACCAAGTCCTGATCGGCGGAGCATACCGTCTGCGGAATGCATTGGACAACCGACTCGAGCCGAACCCATGGAACGCAGCCCGCCTCCGAAGATTCTACACCTAGCGCCAGACTAAGAGTTCGTCTCCTTCCTCCACATTTTCACACTTCGGCTATCTTTTGTTTCTCTCTTTTCTCCTACCTTTTTCATAAAAGCCCTTGAGGGCCTATTTGCGCAATGTTCGCACACACCTGATGTGCTACCCGCACTCATTATACCTGGGGGCTTCTTTAACAGAAGCTTACTTATACGGGCTTCATGACCAGCACATGTGTCAAACTTCCACATGTACCTTTTATTCACCATTATATGCATCGATATGACTTAAGTTTTGGCCAAGCTGGGTTGCCTGGCTCTTGTGCTTACCCCTACGTTCCCGATTGTTCGGCTAGGAGGTAAAGGGAGCACCTCTGCGATTGTTACTGCCGGGTCAGCCGGATGTGTACCTCAGACTGGGTGAAGCCGAAAGCTAGCGTTCTTAAGGGAATATTCGGTCGGTGACTTGAAAGATGATTTTTTACACATTTATCTATCTGCCCCCAGATGTTTTCCTGCTTTTTTCGCACACCGGACATGCACTTTAAGGCATGCCTCCCAGGGAAAGGAACCCTTAACGGAACTATTCTCCCTGGAAGATGTTTCTTACTAACCATGTAATATAACATAACTAGTTGGGCACTTATGCGATAAAGCACTAATGACCCCTACGCTGGTCTCCATGCATGCCCCGTTTTTTCATAACCGAGAAGGTATTCGGACACACTCCGGGCTCTAGGGTCCCGAGGTCGGCTTAAAAGGTCGGCAAAGACAAACGATCTACAATCCGGCTAGAAGGCATTTTACATGTCATTTTAAATACATCGTCAAATTGACTGACCAGATCCTCCTCAATCTGTCTAACAGGCTGTCTAATTCTGATCCGTTGGGAATACGTGGCGCCAACTCTACTTGGCCATACACTAAGCTCACAGGGATCTCCTTCCCATCGGGCCCCACAGGTCCGACCTCGGCCATGTGGTTTGGATCCGCCTTCTTGTACCGCATCTTCACCATGGCCCAGGCCTCCCTGGCACCTTGACGGCAGGCCGATATCTTCCATAAACGGAAGCGCTGCCGCGCTCCCTGAAGCTTCTCCGCAAGCTCCCCAAGGCCCTCGGGTAGGGAGACGGATGGCCATAGGGCCTAGACGACGCCACCCATCGCCTGCCGAACACGTTCGAGCAGTTGCACCACCTTGGGAAGTTGGTCACCCGTCGAACCAGGCATTTCCTCCGCAGGGCGACCTGTGAGCGCACCTACAGACATATTTCTGTCAATAGGCTTCCTCACCGAACTCTTCTTTTCAAAAGAATTCGCTCAAGCACTTACCATAGATGCCGCGACGAAGCCGCTGATTCTCCTTCACGGAGCCAGACAGCTCGACCCGAACACCTTTCAGCTCTTCTCCAAGCTGGGTGTGGGCATCCTGGAGTTTGTTCCTCTCCTGCTGCACCTTCATAAGCACCCTCTCGCCGGCCTTCAGCTGGCGCAGTAGGTGTTGCTTGTCCGGATCCAGTCCAGCAACATCTGCAATATCATTGTCAGACTTACACGCACGCCGCACACCGCTTATCTTTTTGAAATAATGTGTTACCAGGAGGGGTCTCTGTGTCTCCTCCTGCGGCAGCGAGTGCGGCCTCAAGTTGGGCCATGCACTCTTGTAGCTCCTAGGACAATTGGGTATTCTTCTCTATAAGATCCTGCATATCAAATGATCCTTAAATCAGTTACTCTAACTACTTTAAGTCTCGGGGGCTACTGGCATATACAACTATTAAAATCTCTTACCCGTATGTCTTTTACATACTGCTTCGTGGCTCTGGTCAAACCATCTTGAGCAGCACGGAGGTGCGCATCTCCTGCGTTAAAGGCATTCAATGCCTCAGGGGAGAAGCACGCGTCACGAAAAACTGTCCGGCGGCGCCTATGGTTCATGGCGCTCTCCACCTCAGACCTGGTGGCGGACAACCTGTCGGCATCCTCCGTTGGAGGAGTATCCGGCTCGCGCCTTGCGCTCGCCTCCCCCTCCGGACCAGGTGTTGGAGCCTGGCTGGCAGAGGCTTGGTTGGCAACCTCTCCGCCCACAGTCCGGCGAGCACTCTTTCTCCTGCAAAAGTCATGAGCATTAATACACCTCCTAGGAACTTTGTCCTAAATGATGGTCACGAGCTATACCGTTGCGGTGACGTTTCGATTCCACCGCACCCCTCTTCCGCCTGCGGGGCTGGACTGACCCCTGTTGGTCAGCCGCCGCGGGGTTCGGCTTCCCGCCTTGAAGGCACCTCCTGCAAGACACCGTTGTGTACGGTGGTCAGAAATGCTCAAGGATGGAGTAATGGTGTCAGGACTTCGGTCATAAGTACCTGGGAAGCCGGTGACAAGCCGGGGTAGTTGGCCGTAATGGCGACTAGAGCATTGTCCATGCTGAGTTAGTGGAACACCCCGTCAATTAGCTCCACCTTTATGTACGGATCCTCTTCGGAGGCCGGATCAAGGGATCTTCCCGGGTCCTCGGGTTGTGGGGCCGGACTATGTATGCTCTCCACAGTCCGGCGCAGTTCCTGCGTCAAAACCATAAAGTAAGGTACTTAACTTTGAAAGCGCGGGTCAGATAAATAAACATCCGCTTACCCAGCTCCGAGGGTTATTCATGGAGAACCCATTCAATGGGCTCATCTGGAGGAAGTCCTCCTTCTCCCCCTTGTACAGGCCGGACAGAATCTTCACCAGATCTTCGGCCGATCCCGGCCCTTTGCGGCCATGACGAGTGGCATCATTCTCCCCGTTGAAATCCCACATGGGGTGGCCCCTGTATTGCAGCGGCTGCACCCCCCGCATAATGCACGTGGCCATGACTCCAATCATGGTCAATCCGGAATGGGCCAGTAACCTTATCCGGCCCATCAAATAATGGACGCTCTTGTCTTCCTCCAGCTGAGGGCTCCGCGGGCGCCAACTCAGGCGTTTCTTCAGAGGAGCATTGCTGAACTCCGGGAGGCCGATCCGAACAGGGTCCGGCAGTGGAGCGTCTTCTACATAAAACCATTCTGAAGGCCAGTCTTCGGACGCCTTCTTAGGGGTTCCGGATGGATATCCGGTCCCGGCGATGCGCCATATTTCGGCACCGCCCACTTGATATATTGACCCCTCGTGAGAGCGGGGTACGAGGCAGAATAACCTCTTCCACAGCGCAAAATGGGGCTCGATGCCCAGGAATAGCTCGCAAAGAGCTACGAAACCCGCGATATGCAGAATAGAGGCGGGCGTGAGGTGATGGAGCTGGAGTCCGTAGAACTCCAGAAGCCCGCGGAGGAACGGATGTACAGGAAATCCAAGCCCCCTTATCAGATAGGGGACGAAGCATACCCGCTCCCCTTTCGAGGGACTAGGGGTGGCCTCCGCTTGCTTCCCACCTTTGTAGGTGTCCAGCCCGGCTCGAACCGGGACCATAAAGGCCGGAGGAAGATATCCCTCCACTTGGAGCGTCACCAGCTCGTTGTGCGGAACAGAACATCTCCTCCAATCTCCTGGTAGAGGGCTGGGAGCGCGAGAGGAGGAGCCGCGTCGACGGTCCATGATGGAATGGATTTTTGGTCAGAAGCGCTCCGATGAGTACTCGCGGAAGGAAGATGGTGTGATTTGGATCTGGATTCTTGCCTCTCTTATGGGCAGATTATTTGCGCAGTTAGGGGGTAAAACATAAAAGATACCCTGGCTTTTCACATTCGTGCGACGCGTGGAAGAAGGCCATTATTGGGCGTGGAAGCCAAGGAGCGCAACATTTGTAAGGGAGCCATACTGATGAGGACATCAATACACCTTTGCCTCTATCACATACACTGTTCGGCAGGTACATGGAATTTGAAGGAGAACCCGCCTTGCAACGCCGAAGACAATATATGCGCTGGACTCGTCGTCATTGAAGCCTGGTTCGGGGGCTACTGAGGGAGTCCTGGACTAGGGGGTGTCCGGACAGCCGGACTATCATCATCGGTCGGACTCCAAGACTATGAAGATACAAGATTGAAGACTTCGTCCCGTGTCCGGATGGGACTTTCCTTGGCGTGGAAGGCAAGCTTGGCGATACGGATATGTAGATCTCCTACCATTGTAACCGACTCTGTGTAACCCTAGCCCTCTCCGGTGTCTATATAAACCGGAGGGTTTTAGTTCGTAGGACACACAACCATTACAACAATCATACCATAGGCTAGCTTCTAGGGTTTAGCCTCCTTGATCTCGTGGTAGATCCACTCTTGTACTACCCATATCATCAATATCAATCAAGCAGGAGTAGGGTTTTACCTCCATCGAGAGGGCCCGAACCTGGGTAAAAACATCATGTCCCTTGTCTCCTTTTACCATCCGCCTAGATGCACAGTTCGGGACCCCCTACCCGAGATCCGCCGGTTTTGACACCAACACCAGGTTTATTGCCTGCCACAACTTTAATAGCTACCAAGTGGTCTATTTGTCTCGGCCTGCCACTATTGTCCCTGCCCGCCATTGTTGTGCATATTATCAATGACAGGCATCGTTGCCACCCACCACTGGTAGTGATGTCTGCTGCGTGTACT
This sequence comes from Aegilops speltoides, assembly GCA_021437245.1. NCBI lineage: Eukaryota > Viridiplantae > Streptophyta > Magnoliopsida > Poales > Poaceae > Aegilops > Aegilops speltoides. The sequence goes on from CM038143.1 coordinate 572,024,630, forward strand.
ATTATTACTCCACCCGACCGCTATCTAGTATGCATCTAGAGTATTAAGTTAATAAAAACGGAGTAACGTCTTAAGCAAGATGACATGCTGTAGACGAAGTAAATCCAATCAATATGAATAAACCTCGTCATTTTATCCTTAATGGTAACGGTACAAATATGTGTCATGTCCCTTTCTGTCACTAGGATTGAGCAACACAAGATCGAACCCATCATGAAGCACCTCTCCCATTGCAAGATAAATCAATCTAATTGGTCATACCAAACTGCTAGATCAGAGAGAAATACAAAGGTATACCAATCATGCATATAAGAATTCAGTGAAGACACAAATATTTATCATGAATAATCTAAACATAAACCCACAATTCATCGGATCCAACCAAACACACCGCAAAAGAAGATTACATCGAATAGAACTCCAGGAACATTGAGGAGAACATTGTATTGAAGATCAAAGGGAGAGATGAAGCCATCTAGCTACTAGCTATGGACCCATAGGTCTGTGGTAAACTACTCACACATCATCAGAAGGGCATCAAGGTTGATGTAGAATCCCTCTATGATCGATTCCCCCTCCAGCAGAGTGCCGGAAATGGCCTCCAAATGGATCACAAAGAACATAGACTTGCGGTGGCGGAAAATTATTTTTGGGTGGCTCTCTGTTAGTTTCCCAATTTAGAGAATTTATGGAGTTGGAATTAGGTTAGATGTAACCCCGAGGGACCCATAAGGTACTAGGGCGCGACCCCCTGAGCGCGCCCTAGTGCCTTGCTGTCTACTTTGTCTTGTTCTGACCTCCTTCCGAAGCTTCCAGGGTCTCTCTTGTCCAAAAAAACTCGTCAAAAAGTTTCACACATTTGGAATTCGTTTGGTACTAATTTCCTGGAAAACCAAAAACAGGCAAAAAAATAGCAACTGGCACTTGGCACTGGGTTAATTGGTTAGTCCTAGAAAATGATATACAATTGCATATAATTACATATAAAAACATCCAAGATTGAAACTATAATAGCATGGAACAATCAAAAGTTATAGATATGTTGGAGACATATCAGCATCCCCAAGCTTAAATGAAAAAAAAAACGGATTTTTTATGTGGAATGCTACCTAACATGTCTATCATGTAATCTCTTTTTTAGGTATGAATATTAAGATCCGAATGGTGCAAGTACTAGTCTATCATTTGATATAAAGATATCAATACTCAGGCGTATAGTTATCCCATTGTCACCACAGATAATCACGGCAAGACATACATCAAGTGTTCTCATAAAAGACTCAATCCGATAAGATAATTTCAAAGGGGAAACTCAACTCATCACAAGAGAGTAGAGGGGGAGAAACATCATAAGATCCAACTACAATAGCAAAGCTCGGGATACATCAAGATCATGCCATAGAGGGAACACGAGAGAGAATGAGAGAGAGAGAGAGATCAAACACATAGCTACTGGTACATACCCTAAGTTTGTCTCAAACGCTTCACCTTTTTAATATCTTTCGTCAGTATGATGGAAAGGATAATTGTGCTCGAGTGCTAGAAGAAGAAATCTCTAAATTGTTTGGCACTAAATATTTGAATGATGAGCATGATTGCAATGTTGTTAGTACAAATTCTTTGAATATCCATGATGCTAAATAAGCATGTCAATTTTGTGGAGTGCATTGGCCTTGCAAGGACACATCAAATAGGGAAGATAGATATTGCAAGAGGCATAAGTACTTAGAAACTAAATGGTTGCAAGAAAGGCTAGATGCATGTGCTGAAAATTTAATTTTTCTTAGCCATACTTGTGAACTTTGCAATGAACGTGATCATTTTAGTACCCAATGCAAATTGTTTCATGATCGTATCGTGTCCAAAAATTGTGTTGACTTGATCTCCCTTGCACATCATAATGAGCTTAGTTTGCTCTTGGGTTATGAAGAAATAAAACGTATAACTAATATTATTCAAGAATTTGCCCTTGATAGAATTCTTCATTTTGATCTAGAAGAAATTTATATGTATTGTCCGGTGAATTGCATTGAAAATCCTTATATTGCCAATTACATAAAGAAAAGAAAGCAAATAGAAGATGAAGAAAATACTAATGAAAGGGAAGAGACTTCCCAATCTCCTCCTATTATTTATTATGATGACTCGGATAACGAGGAGGAGCCTTCTATTCAACCAATCTCATCACTAAGGAGCTCAAAGAGGAAGGTTGAACCAGATGGGCTTGGAGTGCACGTCAGGGGACTCCCGGGCTGCCCACGAGGGTGGGGGCGCCCCCTGGGCGCGCCCTCCTGCCTCGTGAGCCCCCTGGAGGTCCATCGACGTACCCCCTGCACCCATATATACCTACGTACCCTAAAACTTCCAAAACAGAAGATAGATCGGGAGTTCCGCCGCCGCAAGCCTCTGTTGCCACCAAAAACCAATCGGGACCCTGTTCCGGCACCCTGCCGGAGGTGGATCCCATCACCGGAGGCCATCTTCATCATCCCGGCGCTATCCATGACGAGGAGGGAGGAGTTCACCCTCGGGGCTGAGGGTATGTACCAGTAGCTATGTGCTTGATCTCTCTCTCTCTCGTGTTCTCTCTCGTGTTCCTCTATGGCACGATCTTGATGTATCCCGAGGTTTGCTATTGTAGTTGGATCTTATGATGTTTCTCCCCCTCTACTCTCTTGTGATGAATTGAGTTTCCCCTTTGAAGTTATCTTATCGGATTGAGTCTTTATGAGAACACTTGATGTATGTCTTGCCGTGATTATCTGTGGTGACAATGGGATATCATGTGCCACTTGATGTATGTTTTGGTGATCAACTTGCGGGTTTCGTGACATTGGGAACCTATGCATAGGGGTTGACACACGTTCTTGACTCTCCGGTAGTAGCTTTGGGGAACTCTTTGAAGTACTTTTATGTTAGTTGGATGAATCTGAGATTGTGTGATGCATATCGTATAATCATGCCCATGGATACTTGAGGTGACAATGGAGTATCTAGGTGACATTAGGGTTTTGGTTGATTTGTGTCTTAAGGTGTTATTCTAGTACGAACTCTTTTATAGACCAATCCGAACGAATAACTTTGAGGTGGTTTCGTACCCTACCATAATCTCTATGTTTGTTCTCCGCTATTAGTGGCTTTGGAGTGACTCTTTGTTGCATGTTGAGGGCTTGTTATATGATCTATCTATGTTATTATTGTTGAGAGAACTTGCACTAGTGAAAGTATGAACCCTAGGCCTTGTTTCCTATCATTGCAATACCGTTTACGCTCACTTTTATCACTTGTTACCTTGCTGTTTTATTATTTCAGATTACAAAAACCTATATCTACTATCTATTTTGCATTTGTATCACCATCTCTTCGCCGAACTAGTGCACCTATACAATTTACCATTGTATTGGGTGTGTTGGGGACACAAGAGACTTTTTGTTATTTGGTTGCAGGGTTGTTTGAGAGAGACCATCTTCATCCTACGCCTCCTACGGATTGATAAACCTTAGGTCATCCACTTGAGGGAAATTTGCTACTGTCCTATAAACCTGTGCACTTGCAGGCCCAACAACGTCTACAAGAAGAAGGTTGTGTAGTAGACATCAAGCTCTTTTCTGCGCCGTTGCCGGGGAGGCTAGGTAAGTGAAGGTATATCTTTAGATCTTGCAATCGAATCTTTTTGTTTCTTGTTTTAGCACTAGTTAGTCTATAAAAGAAAATTACAAAAAAATGAAATTAAGTTTGTCTCAAACGCTTCACCTTTTTAAATATCTTTTGTAAGTATGATGGAAAGGATAATCGCGCTCAAGTGCTAGAAGACGAGCTGCATGTGCTTGTGCTTCTCTCTCCATGCCACATAATGGCATTGCAAAATTCACAAACACAATTTGGTTTTCCTAGATATGAAATTTGAGTGACATCCTTCGCTACATGAGATACTTCACAGTCATTGCCCTTTTTTGTCCTTGGTCGTTTGCTTGCCTTTTTCCAGCTTGAGGATCTCTTTCCTTTTTCCGCCTAGCTTCCTTTGCTGCTGCTCTAATGATGTCTGATTGACTATCATTAGATTCAAGTGTTGCTAGTTTGGAGGCTGCTTGCTCAGGTATTTGGATTCCTTGATGATGCCACATATTCCTGCATTTTATTTTGTTATCACTTTAATAATCCAAGTAAATTAATATTTATATGATAATTTTTGGTACTGCGGCAATGAACACCTTCCATTGTTTTGATTTGCTCTAGTGCGTGTTCGACGCATGTTGACTGCGGCTAGTGAATCCTGAAATAAATGAGGTAAAAAGTGTAACTGATTTTATTCTGAGATATAAGTGAGAACATCTTATACGTAACTGATTTTATTTGTCTAGAAATTCAGAATTGCTGATGATAAATTTAATGTAAACATGTCAGGCACCACATTGTTTGCAAGGATGCTGAAGGTATTTGTATGGAACAGATAGTTTCCTGATAAGATTCTTTTTCATATGGATTGTTTTCCAACAAAGGATTTTAAATCGTCTAAAATCATTATTCTATTGTGAAAGAAGGATACTTGTGTTGTCACCTTCTGATGAGAGGACGTATATGCTCTGTAATTGGTGATCAGAATCTCAAGTTTATCGCTGCTTTCTCTCTGTAATTCAAGTTAATACAAAGCATGTGTAATGAGATTCTAGAGTTGATGTACATATTAATCATTGCAGGAGACATGCATATATTATTTGTGGAAGGAGATAATGAACATTGGCTGCAAGTACTGCCACACAACCTGCCTGCTCCTTGCTGCTTGCCAGAGGAGGGCAATGTCTTCCCGGGATGTGCACCCTCTGTAATTGGTGATCTGAATCTCAAGTTTATCGGCGCTTTCTCTCTGTAATTCAAGTTAATACAAAGCATGTGTAATGAGATCAGATAGTTAATGCATATAGTATTAATCATTGCAAGGAGACATTCATGTATTATTTGTGGAAGGAGATAATGAACATTACCTGCAAGTACTGCCACACAACCTGTCTGCTCCTTGTTGCTGGCGAGAGGACTAATTATTGCCTGTATGTGATGAAGGATGAGATCGGGGGCGGTGTCTTGCCTGGATGTGCACGAATTGAGTCGACATAGAATTCTTATTTGTAAAGAAGCGTAGTTAAGGCTAGAGTTTGTAGGTTAGAGTTTGTCATCTGTACGTTTTAAACCTATACAATATCTGAGCCATTATTATTTTGTGTCACCAGATAGATAGCTCCTACTTGAAGTCAGTTTCCATGTATACTACAATATATGCACGTCTCTGTTTCTTACACGTCTTGTCTACACATTGTTTTTCTTCAGAGAATTGTATGTTACACACACGACTCCTTATCTCGACAGAATTGTTTTTCTTTACAGAATTTTAATATTTAACCTATTTAATTCCAATTAAAATCTGAGTCATGGCTGGTCAGTGGTCACGCATGATATGTCTAGATGGCAAGATGGAATGACCTATTGATTGGCAATGCAGATTACTAACTGGTGCACTTTAGTTTTAGTGGTCGTTAGTTCCACGCACAATGGGCTCTTGGTGAGAAAAGATGATGATGTGCACACTGTTGATTGTTTGGCTGTCATATGCTTTCTCTGTAGCTGTCTCAACATGTGAAAAAATTTATGTCGTCGAGAGGCCTATTATGTAGCGGATGAACATGTGAAAATCGCTAATATGTGTACGATAAATGACAATGTTTTTTTGTGAAACTGATGTACCACCCCATGTGGCTGCTTTTCACTAATGACTTTACTAACACAAAGGTACGCATTTACATTTAGTAAAATCAATCTTAAACAATGATGTTCATGTGAAGTACAAATCTGATGCTCCTATATGTTCTATTACATGCTAAATAATTGGATTTCCACTAATCAACGATTTGACTTTCGAGTTCTTGATACACCACACTTCTGAATGTCTTTGTTCATCAATTCTTTATTGACACAACTACGCCTTGTCCTAGGCCTTGAATCATTGAGCTCCTCAGTACCTGCCTGTTCTGATTCTTCTTCATGGTGATTCTTTACTTGTTTGCTATCAATACCAGCACATACGGCGTGTTTCCTCTTGGGGCCTGCTTCCATAGATTTTGATTTCATTATTTCCTGACTACCTTCAGTTTTTGGTTCTTCATCAAGATGTATAACATGAGTTGTGCTACTTATCCTACCCCTTTTAGTCCGGTTAATAGTGGGTTCACCATCCTCTGGTTCTTGCTTTATAGTTTTCATAACTGGTAACTTGTCCGCTTGCTCCTGCCAAAACATTTGTAACAATTAGTGACTTACAGAACTATGAAAGAATAAGCAAATGCAGCTAAAAAACTTACATGGCTATCTTTTTGAATTCCCTTTTTCTTAGATTCCTTATCAATAACAGGTATGAATTCATCTTTCTCTTCACTATCCAGATTTTCTGATTCTTCATCAGACTGTACAACATGACGTGTGTTCCTAGTCCTCCTAGTCTTTTTAGTGTCAGTTAGAATGGGTTTATCATCCTCCATCTGCCCATTCAAGACATTGGGTGTGTCAGTAAGGGGCTTGTACCAAAACATTTCAATTTGAGTAAAGTGCCATCAACATTCATTATAAAATATGGCATGCAGATACAAAATAATATAGAGCATTGTAGTAGAAATAGATGATACCTGCTCAACATTTGAATGATTTACTGATGTATCTTTTTCAGAATCTATGAAAAACATTCTATGAACAGTGTATTCTTGATAACCGTACTTCAAATTATAGTCATTCAATCTGAATTGAAAAATCAATCTCTGCCCACATATTTTCTGGATTTGTTTTGTCTGCTCATGGATATCACAATCATCCCTCTCTATCAAAACACTTGCAGATTGCTTAATCAATTTTTTTGCTTCTGCCTCTCTACTTTCAGTTTGTACCTAGTAATAAAATGGAACATGTGGTTAGTGCATGATAATTTACTAACTAAAGAATGAGATAGTATGAAATTCACCTTGGACATATCTTCTCCATGCTTCATTTTCGTCACACAAAGATGTTCCCAACTTCTATACCCCCGATGACAAGCCAAGCAATTGTTTCATACTTAAATAATCTCAAACTTTTTCACCCTTCACGCAATACATGAGCGTGAGCCATGGATATAGCACTATGGGTGGAATAGAATATGATGATGGGGATTGTGTGGAGAAGACAAAAAAAGAGAAAGTCACACATTGACGAGGATAATCAACGGGCTATGGAGATGCCCATCAATTGATGTCAACATGAGGAGTAGGGATTGCCATGCAACGGATGCACTAGAGCTATGAATGCTCAGCAAAAGAAAACTAGTGGGTGTGCATCCAACACGCTTGCTCATGAAGACCTAGGGCATTTGAGGAAGCCCATCGTAGGAATATACAAGCCAAGTTCTATAATGATAAATTCCCACTAGTATTAAAAGGACAACTTTATGAGACTCACTACATGAGGAACAAGGTACTACTTTGAAGCACAATATATGAGACTCACTACATGAAGAACAAAGTGCTACTTTGAAGCACAAGTGTGGAAAAAGAGATAGTAGCATTGCCCTTTTTATTTATTTTCTTTTTTTGGGCCTTTTTTGGCCTTTCTCTTTTTTTGGGCAATGCTCTAATAATGATGATCATCACACTTGTATTGATTACAACATAAGGACTACAACTCGAAACTTAGAACAAGATATGACTCTATATGAATGCCTCCGGCGGTGTACCGGGATGGTGCAATGAATCAAGAGTGACATGTATGAAAAATAATGCACGGTGGCTTTGCCACAAATACGATGTCAACTACATGATCATGCAATGGCAAGATGACAAAAGTAATGTATGTCATGATGATGATGATGGATGTTGCATGCAATATATCTCGGAATGGCTATGGAAATGCCATGATAGGTAGGTATGGTGGCTGTTTTGAGGAAGATATAAGGAGGTTTATGTGTGATAGAGCGTATCGTATCACGGGGTTTGGATGCATCGGCGAAGTTTGCACCAACTCTCAAGGTGAGAAAGGGCAATGCACGGTACCGAAGAGGCTAGCAAAGGCGGAAAGGTGAGAGTGCGTATAATCCATGGACTCAACATTAGTCAAAAGAACTCATATACTTATTTCAAAAATTTAGAAGCCATCAAAAATCAAGTACTACGCGAATGCTCCTAGGGGGGTAGATTGGTATGAAAAGACCATCGCTCGTCCCCGATCGCCACTCATAAGGATGCACAAGCCAGGTACACTTCATGTTTCAAATTTGTTACACAACTTTAACCATATGTGCATGCTATGGGACTTGCAAACTTCAACACAAGTATTTCTCAAATTCATAATCACCCAACTAGCATGACTTTGATATTATCACCCCATATCTCAAAACAATTATCAAGCATCAAACTTATCTTAGTATTCAATTCTCTCAAAAGAAAGTTCACATATCTTGAACACTAAGTATATTAACATTAAGCAAATTACCATGCTATTTAACACTCTCAAAATAATCTAAGTGAAGTATGAGAGTTCATATATTTGTACAAAATAAAACTACCACCATGCTCTAAAAGGTATAAGTGATGCACTGGAGCAAATGACAAACTAGTCCGAAAGATATAAGTGAAGGTCAATGAGTAGCTAAATAATTATGCAACTATGCGAAGACTCTCTCTCATTTAATAATTTCAGATCTTAATACTTTATTCAAACAGCAAGCAAAGCTAAAGAAAACTACATTGCAAGGATAGCACAACTCATGTGGAGAAGCAAAAACTTAGGCTCAACCCAAACTAACCGATAGTTGTTGAAGAAGAAAGGTGGGATGCCTACCGGAGCATCCCCAAGCTTAGATTCTTGAGACTTCTTGAAATATTATCTTGGGGTGCCTTGGGCATCCCCAAGCTTGAGCTTTTGTGTCTCCTTAATTCCTCTCAAATCATGATTTCTCTTTTTATGAAAAGCTTCATTCACAACAAACTCAACAAGAACTCGTGAGATAGGTTAGTATAAACCAATGCAAAAACTTATCATTTTCTACTGTAACAAATCACTTAAATAATTATTCAACATTGCATACTAAATTCCTCTGCATATTTAATACTCCTATCCTCAAATAGAATCATTAAACAAGCAAACATATGCAAACAATGCAACCATAACAGCAATCTGCCAAAACAGTATAGTCTGTAAAGAATGCAAGAGTATCAATACTTCCCTGACTCTAAATATTATGAACTAAAATTTCCGCTGTAATAAATTTATCAGAGCTCAATATGAAAAAAGATTCAACATTATACCACTCTCTGACTTTTCTAGGGAAGTTTTGCAACAGCGGTAAACTTTCTGTTTTTCAAACAGCAATATGTATACTAGCAAAATAAGCATTGCAAAGGCTATCCTTGACTTCTTTATTGAAACTAAAGATGCAAAACATTATTCTAAATAACAGAAAACTAATACCAACAAAAGAAAATGACGCTCCAAGCAAAACACATATCATGTGGTGAATAAAAATATAGCTCCAAGTAAAGTTACCGATGAACGAAGACGAAAGAGGGGATGCCTTCCGGGGCATCCCCAAGCTTAGGCTCTTGGTTGTCCTTGAATATTACCATGGGGTGCCTTGGGAATCCCCAAGCTTAGGCTCTTGCCACTCCTTATTCCATATCCATCGAATCTTTACCCAAAACTTGAAAACTTCACAACACAAAACTCAACAGGAAATCTTATAAGCTCCGTTAGTGAAAGAAAACAAAACCACCACATTGGTACTGTAATTAACTCATTCTAAATTAATATTGGTGTAATATCTACTGTACTCCAACTTATCTATGGTTCATACCCTCCGATACTACTCATAGATTCATCAAAATAAGCAAACAACACATAGAAGACAGAATCTTTCAAAAACAGAACAGTCTGTAGTAATCTGTATAAAAAGTATACTTCTGGAAATCCAAAACTCCTACCAAATTAGGAAGTCCTAATAAATTGGTGTAAAAATCAAGAGAAAAAACAATCAGATCAGAAACAGGTTCCTGTGTATTAACAAAACTAATTTACTAGGTGCAAAAGTTTCTGATTTTCAGCAGGATCAACACAACTATCACCGTAAGCCATCCTAAAGGTCGTACTTGGCACTTTATTGAAACCAAAGCTATAAAACATGATTACTACAGTAGCATAATCATGTGTACACACAAAAACAGTAAGGATAAATAATGGGTTGTCTCCCAACAAGCGCTTTTCTTTAATGTCTTTCTAGCTAGGCATGATGATGACAATGATGCTCACATAAAAGATAAGAATTGAAACATAACGGGAGCATCATGAAGCATATGACTAGCACTTTTAAGTCTAACCCACTTCCTATGCATAGGGATTTTGTGGGCAAACAACTTATGGGAATGATAATCAACTAGCATAAGAAGGTAAAACAAGCATAACTTCAAGATTTTAAGCACATAGAGAGGAAACTTGACATTATTGCAATTCCTACAAGCATATATTCCTCCCTCATAATAATTTTCAGTAGCATCATGAATGAATTCAACAATATAACCAGCACCTAAAGCATTCTTTTCACAATCTACTTGCATAGAAAATTCACTACTCTCCACATAAGCAAAATTCTTCTCATGAATAATAGTGGGAGTATCATAAGAGACTTGAACACTAAAAATTGTTTCCGCATTAAAAGGGTAATGTTCAGAAAAAGGGTAATCATAATCATGACAATATTTGTAAATATAATCATCACTACTTTTTATAGCATAAGTTTCATCACAATAATCATCATAGGTAGGAGGCATGCTATCATCATAACAACTTTGCATATCAAAACTTGGGATGCTAAAAATATCATCTTCATTAAACATAGCATCCCCAAGCTTGGGACAAAAATTAATTCCAGCAAATATATTCTCAAATATTTCATCCCAATCAAACATAGCTTCCCCAAGCTTGGGCCCTTTCATATCATAAGCATAATCACTCTCATCATTAAAAATATTGATAGCACCAATAGTATAGCAATTATCATCATCACAATGAGTAGTAGGAGCAATACCTTTTTACCTTTGTTGCTCCTTCTTTTCTTTTTCTTCTTCACATTATGTGTAGGTTCAACCTTCCTCTTTGAACTCCTTATTGATGAGATTGGTTGAATAGAAAGCTCCTCCTCGTTACCTGATTCATCATAAGAAATAATAGGAGGATATTGGGAAGTCTCTTCCCTTTCATTAGTATTCTCTTCATCTTCTATTTCTTTTCTTTTCTTTATGTAATTGGCAATATCAGGATTTTCAATGCAATTCACCGCACAATACATATAAATCTTTTCTAGATCAAAATCAAGAATTTTATCAAGACTAAGTTTTGGAATACCCTCAGTTATACGTTTTGTTTCTTCTTAACCCAAAAGAAGGCTAAGCTCTTTATGATGCTCAAGGGTAATCAAATTATCACAATATTTGGAAATGACTTGATCATGAAACAAATAGCACTAGAACTTTAAATGACCATGTTCATTGCAAAGTTCACAAGGGGCACGAAAAATATTGAATCTTTTAGCACATTCATCTAGCTCTTCTTGCAAAAATTTGGTTTCTAAGTACTTATGCCTCTTGCAATAAATATCTTCTCTATTTGGTGTGTTCATGCAAACATGCACTCCACAAAAGTTGACATGCTCATAAGAGATATTTTCATCATAACTAGTGCAATCATCATTAGCATCATGGATATTCAAAGAATTCGTACAAACAACATTGCAATCATGCTCATCATTCAAAGATTTAGTGCCAAACAATCTAGAGATTTCTTCTTCTAGCACTTGAGCACAATTATCCTTTCCACCATACTCACGAAAGATATTAAAAAGGTGAAGCGTATGAGACAAACTTAATTCCATTTTTTTGAAGTTTTCTTTTTATAAACTAATCTAGTGATAAAACAAGAAACAAAAAGATTCAAGTGCAAGATCTAAAGATATACCATCACTTACCTAGCCTCCCCGGCAACGGCGCCAGAAAAGAGCTTGATGTCTACTACACAACCTTCTTCTTGTAGACGTTGTTGGGCCTGCAAGTGCATAGGTTTGTAGGACAGTAGCAAATTTCCCTCAAGTGGATGACCTAAGGTTTATCAATCCGTAGGAGGCGTAGGATGAAGATGGTCTCTCTCAAACAACCCTGCAACCAAATAACAAAGAGTCTCTTGTGTCCCCAACACACCCAATACAATGGTAAATTGTATAGGTGCACTAGTTCGGCGAAGAGATGGTGATACAAGTGCAATATGGATGGTAGATAAAAGTTTTTGTAATCTGAAATAATAAAAACAGCAAGGTAACTAATGATAACAGTGAGCGTAAACGGTATTGCAAAGATAGGAAACAAGCCCTAGGGTTCATACTTTCACTAGTGCAAGTTCTCTCAACAATAATAACATAGATAGATAATATAACAAGCCCTCAACATGCAACAAAGAGTCACTCCAAAGCCACTAATAGCGGAGAACAAACGTAGTGATTATGGTAGGGTACGAAACCACCTCAAAGTTATTCTTTCGGATCAATCTATAAAAGTGTTCATACTAGAATAACACCTTAAGACACAAATCAACCAAAACCCTAATGTCACCTAGATACTCCATTGTCACCTCAAGTATCCGTGGGCATGATTATACGATTTGCATCACACAATCTCAGATTCATCCAACCAACATAAAAGTACTTCAAAGAGTGCCCCAAAGTTTCTACCGGAGAGTCAAGAACGTGTGCCAACCACTATGCATAGGTTCCCAATGTCACAAAACCCGCAAGTTGATCACCAAAACAGACATCAAGTGGCACATGATATCCCATTGTCACCACAGATAATCACGGCAAGACATACATCAAGTGTTCTTATAAAAGACTCAATCCGATAAGATAACTTCAAAGGGGAAACTAAATTCATAATAAGAGAGTAGAGGGGGAGAAACATCATAAGATTCAACTACAGTAGCAAAGCTCGGGATACATCAAGATCGTGCCATAGAGGGAATACGAGAGAGAACACGAGAGAGAGAGAGAGATCAAACACACAGCTACTAGTACATACCCTCAGCCCCGAGGGTGAACTACTCCCTCCTCGTCATGGATAGTGCCGGGATGATGAAGATGGCCACGGTGATGGGATCCCCCTCGGCGAGTGCCGGGCGGGCTCCCGAGAGGTTTTGGTGGCTCTGAGGCTTGCGGTGGCGGAACTCGATCTATCTTCTGTTCGGAAGTTTTAGGGTGCGTGGGTATATATGGGTGCAGAAGTGCGTCGGTGGACCCCCGGGGTGCTCACGAGGCAGGGGGCGCGCCCAGGGGGGTGGGGGCGCCCCCCACCCTCGTGGGCAGCCCGGGAATCCCCTGACGTGCACTCCAAGTCTATCAGGTTGCTTTCCTTCCAAAAATATCTTCTCCAGTTGATTTCGTTCCGTTTTGACTCCGTCTGATATTCCTTTTCCTCGAAACACTGAAATAGGCATAAAACAGCAAATCTGGGCTGGGCCTCCGGTTAATAGGTTAGTCCCAAAAATAATATACAAGTGGATAATAAAGCCCAATATTGCCTAAAACAGTAGATAAAGTAGCATGGAGCAATCAAAAATTATAGATACGTTGGAGACGTACCAAGCATCCCCAAGCATAATTCCAGCTCGTCCTCGAGTAGGTGCATTTTATACTGAGTGCTTCTACTGCAAGCAGACTGGACACTGGAAGCGGAACTGCCCCTAGTATTTGGCGGATAAGAAGGATGGCAAAGTGAACAAAGGTATATGTGATATACATGTTATTGATGTGTACCTTACTAATGCTCGCAGAGCACTGGGTATTTGATCTTGGTTACATTGCTAATATTTGCAACTCGAAACAGGGACTACGGATCAAGCGAAGATTAGCTAAGGACAAGGTGACGATGCGCGTGGGAAATGGTTCCAAAGTCGATGTGATCGCGGTCGGCACGCTACCTCTACATCTGCCATCGGGATTAATATTAGACCTAAATAATTGTTATTTGGTGCCAGCTTTGAGCATGAACATTATATCTGGATCTTGTTTGATGCGAGACGGTTATTCATTTAATCAGAGAATAATGGTTGTTCTATTTATATGAGTAATATCTTTTATGGTCATGCACCCTTGAAGAGTGGTCTATTTTTATTGAATCTCAATAGTAGTGATACACATATTCATAGTGTTGAAACCAAAAGATGCAGAGTTGATAATGATAGTGCAACTTATTTGTGGCACTGTCGTTTAGGTCATATCGGTATAAAGCGCATGAAGAAACTCCATACTGATGGGCTTTCGGAATCACTTGATTATGAATCACTTGGTACTTGCGAACCGTGCCTTATGGGCAAGATGACTAAAACGCCGTTCTCCGGTACTATGGAGAGAGCAACAGATTTGTTGGAAATCATACATACAGATGTATGTGGTCCAATGAATGTTGAGGCTCGTGGCCGATATCGTTATTTTCTCACCTTCACATATGATTTAAGCAGATATGGGTATATCTACTTAATGAAACACAAGTCTGAAACATTTGAAAAGTTCAAAGAATTTCAGAGTGAAGTGGAAAATCATCGTAACAAGAAAATAAAGTTTCTACGATCTGATCGTGGAGGAGAATATTTGAGTTACGAGTTTGGTCTACACTTGAAACAATGCGGATAGTCTCAACTCACGCCACCTGGAACACCACAACGAAATGGTGTGTCCGGACGTCGTAATCGTACTTTACTTGATATGGTGCGATCTATGATGTCTCTTACTGATTTACCGCTATCGTTTTGGGGTTGTGCTTTAGAGACGACCACATTCACGTTAAATAGGGCACCATCAAAATCCGTTGAGACAACACCTTATGAACTATGGTTTGGCAAGAAACCAAAGTTGTCATTTCTTAAAATTTGGGGCTGCGATGCTTATGTGAAGAAACTTCAACCAGATAAGCTCGAACCCAAATCGGAGAAATGTGTCTTCATAGGATACCCAAAGGAGACTATTGGGTACACCTTCTATCACAGATCTGAGGGCAAGATTTTCGTTGCTAAATTTGGATCCTTTCTAGAGAAGGAGTTTCTCTCGAAAGAAGTGAGTGGGAGGAAAGTAGAACTTGATGAGATAATTGTATCTACTCCCTTATTGGAAAGTAGTTCATCACAAGAACCGGTTCCTGTGACAACTACACCAATCGATGGGGAAGCTAATGATATTGATCATGAAACTTGGATCAAGTTTCTCTTGAACCTCGTGGGTCTACGAGTAAGATCCGCGCCCGAGTGGTACGGTAATCCTATTCGGAAGTCATGTTACTTGACCATGATGAACCTACGAACTATGAGGAAGCGATGATGAGCCCAGATTCCGCAAAATGGCTAGAGGCCATGAAATCGAGATGGGATCCATGTATGAAAACAAAGTATGGACTTGATTGACTTTCCCAATGATCGGCAAGCCATTGAGAATAAATGGATATTTAAGAAAAAAAGGCGCTGATGGTAATGTAACTGTCTATAAAGCTCGACTTGTTGCGAAAGGTTTTCGACAAGTTCAAGGGGTTGACTACGATGAGACTTTCTCACCCGTGGCGATGCTTAAGTCTGTCCGAATCATGTTAGCTATTGCTGCATTTCATGATTATGAAATTTGGCAAATGGATGTCAAGACTGCATTCTTGAATGGATTTCTAGAAGAAGAGTTGTATATGATGCAGCGGAAGGTTTTATTGATCCAAAAGGTGCTAACAAAGTATGTAGCTCCAGCGTTCCATTTATGGACTGGTGCAAGCATCTCGGAGTTGGAATAAGCGCTTTGATAGTGTGATCAAAGCATATGGTTTTATCTGAGACTTTTGGAGAAGCTTTGTATTTACAAGAAAGTGAGTGGGAGCTCTGTAGCATTTCTAGTTTTATATGTAGATGACATATTGTTAATTGGAAATGATATAGAATTTCTGGATAGCATAAAGGGATACTTGAATAAAAGTTTTTCAATGAAAGACCTCGGTGAAGCTACTTATATATTGGGCATCAAGATCTATAGAGATAGATCGAGGCGCTTAATAGGACTTTCACAAAGCACATACCTTGACAAAATTTTGAAAAAGTTCAAAATGGATCGAGCAAAGAAAGGATTCTTGCCTGTGCTACAAGGTGTGAAGTTGAGTCGACTCAATGCCCGACCACGCAGAAGATAGAGAGAAATGAAAGATGTTCCCTATGCTTCAGCCATAGGCTCTATCATGTATGCAATGCTGTGTACCAGACCTGACGTATGCTTAGCAATAAGCTTGGCAGGAAGGTACCAAAGTAATCCAGGAGTGGATCACTGGACAGCGGTCAAGAACATCCTGAAATACCTGAAAAGGACTAAGGATATGTGTCGGTGTCAAAACCGGCGGATCTCGGGTAGGGGGTCCCGAACTGTGCGTCTAGGCGGATGGTAACAGGAGGCAAGGGACACAGTGTGTTTCCCCAGGTTCGGGCCCTCTCGATGGAGGTAAAACCCTACGTCCTGCTTGATTAATATTGATGATGTAGGTAGTACAAGAGTAGATCTACCATGAGATCAAGGAGGCTAAACCCTAGAAGCTAGCCTATGGTATGATTGTTGTAAATTAATGATTTCCTACGGACTAAAGCCCTCCGGTTTATATAGACACCGGAGAGGCTAGTTTTACACAGAGTCGGTTACAATGGTAGGAGATCCACATATCCGTATTGCCAAGCTTGCCTTCCACGCCAAGGAAAGTACCTTCCGGACACGAGCCGGAGTCTTCAATCTTCTATCTTCGTAGTCGTGGAGTCCGGTGGATAATGATAGTCCGGCTGTCCGGACACCCCCTAGTCCAGGACTCCCTTAGTAGCCCCTGAACCAGTCTTCAATAACGATAAGTCCGGCGTGCATAATGTTCGGCGTTGCAAGGCGGGTTCCTCCCTTGAATAATCCAGAGAAGATGATGAACACCAGGATAGTGTCCGGCTCTGCAAAAATAATTTCCACGTTCCACCGTAGAGAGAATAAAACATATACACTGATCCAATCTGCTGACGTATTATGCGGCGTGACATCACACCGCTACCAAGCCCTTGTTTGAATTGTTTTTTACTTATTCCACCTCAGCACGTTTAGCAAAGCGGTTTCCTTGGCACGTCTTGTCAAAGCAGAGATCGTGTTTCCCTTTATTCCGGGATTCTCATCAATACGGACGTGGGTAACCCAACCGCGCCATTGATGGTGGCGCTTTGGGAGATAAGCGAGTTTTACCAGGCCGGTGGGGGACGTATAATTTAGTCCGCCTATATATATGGGATAAGGATTTACCTTCTCATCTATGCCTTCTTCCTCCTCTGCTTATCCATCCCCGCGCACTCAAGCTCCAACGCTCAAGCCTGCGCACCTCGCCTCGACCTTCTCCGAATATGTCCAGAGCGGGAGGCAAATGGTTGGTCTCCACCGCTAAGGAGGAGGACATCACCAAGCTGCGCGACGCCGGATACCTTTCCAGCGACGTCGCGCGCCGGCTATAGCAGCAGGCAGCTCATCCCTACCCCCGGCCTCATGAGAGGTCGTTCTCCTCCCCACTTCCTCCGCTGACCGGGCTTTCCGCTCCATCCATTTGTCCGGGGCTCATGTATTACTACGGCCTGATTTCCATGATCTGGCGCGAACTTCGTCCTCAACATTTGGCGTTTACCATCGTGTGAGGCCTTCCTCTGCATCCAGCCCCACTTGGCTGTGGCTCAAGACCTTCAACGTCAAGCCGGCGGTTGTGAAGGGCATGCAAGCGAAATCTTGGGCGCCATGTTGGGCAAATTGCCCAACGTCCCTTAACTAGAAGGGACCTTCGTGGATTCCGTCAGGGGTGGCAATCGGGGTGGTTCTACATCACCGAGCCGCGCAAGCCCACATGGGCGGCGGCCCCCGAGTTTAGATCTGGAATCCCCACGCAGCTCACCTCCTGGAAAGAGAAGGGCTTGCAGTGGGGTAATCCGGTGGAGGTGACGGGACTCCGAGCCTGCATCAAGAAGATGGTGAGCGAGAGGCTCCGGCTCGTCGACGTGGTCCAAGTCATGCTCCTCCGGCAAATCCTCCCATGCCAAGAACGGGCTTTTACTTTGTGGGAGTTCGATCCGGAACAGCACCAGGCGCTAAGCGGGCTCTTCGATACAACATACGAAGGCGCCTGGAGGGTGCTGTTCAAGGCGCCAAGCCCCGCATCCAGGACGAGAGATCGCGGATTCAGCGCAGATGTCCAAGCGACGCGGTAAGTGATTCAACCCCATTACGGGACACTTGTGATAATCAGATTGACTCTAGCGAGGTTTTAATCCGTCTCCTCCTTTGACAGGAATGGATGGAGAAGGCCAAGCTGCTCATCAACCCGGCTCCCATGCCAGAAGACCCGTGGATGCCCGCTTAGCGGGGCTGCTGGTTCCGCACAGACGTGGTGCGGAGAAGAAGGCCAAGAAGGTGGCCACGGGGGCTCGAAAGAGTTCCCGTAATCAGGCGTCTGACGACGACGAGGACTCCTCCCCTGAAGACGAGGAGGAGGAGTATTCTCCCCCAGAGGAGGGAGAGAAGAAAAGGAAGGCTTCCCCAACTGGGGGGGCCGAAGGGTCCAAGAGGGGGAGAACTATCCCCCCGGACGTCCGGCAGGATCGTAAGTATTTGGATCATTTATATGCCGTATATTGTATGCCATGTAGTGTCCTTCTAACTCCGCATTCTGCCTGTAGTCCGGCCGTTGACGATCTTCCCGACTCGATGAGCGGGTCGTTGGCGCCGTCAGATGTAAATTCCATCCCGACGCCTCTACCCCAGCGTCGGCGAGGGCGGCGAGGTGGAGTCCTGAGGGACCCACCAGAGGAGGCTCGGAGGTGCTATTAGGCAGCCTCCGGACTTCGTGCGGACTCTGCACGGAACCCGTAGTGGCTCGAGTCCGCAAGCGGCACCTTCCGAAAGAAGGGCAGGACCACGACGCCGGCGGCCTCCGTCCATCCGGGCGCGGATAACCTATTGGGGCGCTTAAAGGCGCTTCCATCGAGGAAGAACACCGCCTTGTCATGAGTGCGGTGATTGAAAAGGTTCAGCTTCATGGCGGGCTGACCGAAGCTTCGCAGCAGCCTTCTAACAGGCTTTGAGGTAAGAAGTTAAAATTGTGTAATGTAATACCGCATAGACGGTAGCCTCGATGCTTAGTTCGTGTTCGGAAGGAAAAGCGGACTAAGGATCTAACAAGATATCTGCAGGTTGCTAAAAATATGTCAATATGGGTTTGCGAGGCTCTTGCTGCTGCCTCTGCCGCATCAGCGGCGGAGGTCGAAGTCTTGAAGAAGGATCTCGGCGGTCCGAGCAAGAGCTCGGCCATCTTGAAGAAGCAGCTCGAGGAGAAAGAAGGTGAGTAACACCTCTTTGAATAAGTACCTTACAGAAAAGGGTTTTGGTTGCAAACAAAATTGACAAGGATAATATGTGTATTGCAGGGGCCACTAAGGAGGTGGCAGCCCTGAAGGATGCCGTGTCATGACGAGCATAATGCAGCCACGGAACAGGCTGAGCGAGAAAAGCAAGTGGCGCTGGTGGCGGAAGTTCGGCAAGAGCTCCACCTCTCGTGGAAAAGCATGAGAGTTCGGGCGTGACTCAAGACTCGAGTCGAGCTTGCCTCGGCTCTTGAAAGTGCCAAGTCCGCCAAGGCGGGGCCCGAAGGCCCTTCAGAGTTAGAGGATATAAAGAAGATAGCTGCGGGTAAGGCATTTTTCATGCGAGCAAGCATGTTAATGTAAATTACGGATACTTACCCGATCGGAGCTCTCGAGGCGTTTGCGGATCTGCCGCATAGTGCATCGATGCGCCGCATTCTACCGTGGCGAGGAGGGAGCTCGGCGGAGATGGTCTTCGGTCTCGGTATCTTTGAGGCCGGCCATCCAGTGCCTCAAGCGACCAGCTAAAGAAGCTGGTCGCACTCCTAAAATAGTGAGGAGGCCATGAAGGGTCTTATAGTCCGTGTGGCTGGACAGGCCATGCCGAGCAGCTACTTTGGCCTTGTCGCGGCGGCTGTTGGATGCATGCCCCAGCTGGGCGTCGTCAGCGTTCCCTTTGCATTGAAGGCGCTCGTCGGGCCCTTGCCCGCATAAAGGTGCAATGGCGCAAACTGGATGCGGAGAAGCTTCTCACGGATCCGCCGCCGCCGGGCAAGGAGCATCGCACGCCGGAGCGATATTATAAAGTTGTCCTGAAGGGAGCCTGCGATATTGCAGATGAGTGCCCCCGAAATGTAATCTTTGAGTGAACTCGCTGTATTTTTTATCCTGTGCGCTGAAAACTTCGTTTATATGCGCCATGAGCAACGCTTGTTTAATTTAAAATATTACCTTCTGTGCGGCCGTTTGTTAAATCTGAGAGATGGCAAGTCATTGGCTTCAGCCCCCAAGCCACGAGTGCTGGGGTGTTCGGTGATAAACTTGAGCGCTCTTGTTCCCATTTTTGGGTCCATCTAGGGAGGCGCTCAACACGACGAACAAGGCAACCGGACTTATAATGCTTGAACACTCTCACTTAGACATAGAATTCTATAATTTTAAATTTCGGCGAAGCCCCTGGTATTCGGAAGACCGAATCCGGGGCGCTATCCACGCCTTCATCGGACATCATCCGGAACTTCGCTCGAAGCGGCGTGAGTCTTTAAGGACCCGAAAGAACCTCTCGAACAGCGACCAGTCTCTCGCCATATTATGCCAGTCAGTTTTAGCTTTCTCCACTGAGGCGTTAACCCGGCTCAACCGGGCGCAATCGCGATGGTTCTCCAGTGCTACCTTAGCCGACGGAACGGAACGTAAGGCACCAAAACATGGGAGCCGGGCAAACCCAACTATTGACCCAAGACATAATTCGGAGCCGATTCATATAATGCTATAAGTTCGGGGTGCCGCACTTGTGAAAGTGTTTGGACTTAATCACACCATAATCTGGGGAACATAATCCCCTGGCGTATTCGGCCGTACCACAATATACGGGTGCAAGAAGTCATGTAATGAAAGTATACATAAAAGGTAATGCAATTGCAAATAAGAACATGCTGCATTATTTATGAAAGAAAATCTGCTGAAAGAGCGGACTGATACAAATAGTGCGGTAAGCAAGGGATTTGGACTAATTAAACACGTCCCCTCCGAGGATAAGCTGCAGACTTGGTGTATGTAATCGAATTTAATGCTCGTAATGGAGACCACCTGAGTGTTTGTCGCAGCCTTCTTTAGTCCCTGACTGTTGCATCGTGAGTTCGGCGAGTTCGCCATCGGACAGGGCTTCTGGTTAATGGAGTCCTGTGTACGCGAAAGAAGAAAAGATGAAAATAAAAAACAAGGGGGGCGTTAGTGTGAGCCCCTGGTGTGGTCGAGCCGCACTCTTGGTTCCTTGTGCCCCTTTCCCTGCGCCCATGGTATCTCCAAAGCGTAATGGTGTACGCGGAGTGTTATTCTTGCGACCATGCGCGGGCGAGGGTTGGGGCCGCATTGCTACGCGTGCTCTGATCACGCCAGGTGGTTTTGGTTTGCGTTGCTCCGGGCGCGTTTTGCTGCCGCGAGAGCCGCTGTATGTTCCTCCGTTCGGAGGGAGCGTTCCGTATTTCCATTGACCGTGATGACTCCACGAGGGCCTGGCATCTTGAGCTTTAGGTATGCATAATGCGGCACCGCGTTGAATTTTGCAAATGTGGTTCGTCCGAGCAGAGCATGATAGCCGCTGCAAAACGGGACTGTGTCGAAGATTAACTCTTCGCTTCGGAAGTTATCCGGTGATCCGAAGACCACTTCGGTGTGGTGAGCTGTCTGATTGGCTTCCACTCACAGGATGACACCTTTAAAGGTTGTCTTTGTAGGTTTAATCCTTGATGGGTCTATGCCCATTTTGCGCCTTGTATCTGATAAAGCAGGTTCAAAGCTGCTACCGCCGTCCATCGGGACTCTCGTCAGTGGAACCCATCGGCGATTGGGTCTAAAACCAATGCGGCGAATCCGCCATGGCGTATGCTGGTCGGATGGTCTCTTCGATCGAAAGTGATCGGGCAAGAGGACCATGGGTTGAACTTTGGGGCGACGGCTCCATCGCATAGGCGTCCGTGGTGCACGCTTCCTCTCCCTCTTGGGTATATGGGTCGCATATATCATATTCACCGTCCGCACTTGCGGGGAACCCTTCATCCTCTATTGTTCGGCGGCGGGTCTCTTCCTCGTCGTCGCTATTTAGCCCTTGTCATTGTTTTCGGCAATTAACTTGCGGCCTGCTTGAACACCCAACAGTCTCTATTGGTGTGGTTAGCTGGCTTTTCGAAGTGCCATGTATCCGCATAGACGGTCGAGTATTCGGTCCAGTTGGACGAACCGGAGTGGTTCTTTTGAATGGCTTCTTCCGCGACCGGGTTTAGAGCTTGAATCCGGCATTGACAGCCGTATCCTCCTTATAAATGCGCCGTTAATGCGGCGCTTGTTTTGATTCGTCGTGACCTGCCGTTGTTGTCCTTGGTATCCGGACTGCGAGTTTTACGGAGATTGTTGCTGCGGGCTAGCGGTTGTCCTCTCCGCACAAAAGCGGGTCATTAGCGATGTGAGGGCTACCATGGATTTCGGCTTTTCCTGCCCCAGGTGCCGGGCTAGCCATTCGTCCCGGATGTTATGTTTGAAGGCTGCAAGGGCCTCTGCATCCGGACAATCGACAATTTGGTTTTTCTTTCATCAAGAACTGTGTCCAGAATTGTCTGGCCGATTCGTCTGGCTGCTGAATGATGTGGCTTAAGTCATCGGCGTCTGGTGGTCGCACATACGTGCCTTGGAAGTTATCAAGGAATGCGGCCTCCAGGTCTTCTCAACATCCAATTGACTCTGCGGGCAAGCTATTTAGCCAATGCCGAGGTGGTCCTTTAAGCTTGAGTGGGAGGTATTTGATGGCATGGAGATCGTCACCGCGGGCCATGTGAATGTGGAGAAGATAGTCTTCGATCCAAACCGCGGGGTCTGTTGTGCCATCGTAAGATTCGATGTTTACGGGTTTAAATCCTTCGGGGATCTGATGATCCATGACTTCATCAGTGAAGCATAGAGGGTGTGCGGCGCCCCTGTATTGGGCAATATCACAACGCAGCTCGAGAGAGCGCTGTCTGCTGTGTTCGCCCGGCGGTTGTTATGTCCGGCACGACGGTATTCGTCGTGGGTAGTGAGGCGCCCACGTGATCCGTAGATGGATCTGGATTGTCTTGCCTTGTCCTCCAATATGTCTCGCAAGTCCGGCGCGTTCCCTCGTGGCTTCGTGCTCTTGGAGCGATGAAGGGGTACGGATTTGGCTGGGGCCTAGATGCCTCTCTGTCACGACCACGGGGTGGTCGGTCAGCCATGTCGTGCGCTGGTGATGAAGGTATGTATGCTTCCTCCTCTAAGCGGGGGAGCAGCTTGCATCTTGGGTAACTTTTGGAGGGGCGTTCGAGTTTATACTCTTCGGCCGCGAGGACCTCGGTCCATCGATCGGCCAGCAGATCTTGATCAGCTTGGAGCTGTTGCTGCTTTTTCTTTAGACTATTTGCCGTGGCTATGAGCCTGCGCTTGAAGCGCTCTTGTTCGACGGGATCCTCAGGTACGACGAATTCATCATCGTTGAGGCTTGCTTCGTCTTTGGAGTGAGGCATATAGTTATCATCCTCAACCCCTTCGTCTGCCGCCCTGTCGTGAGGGCTTGCTTCTGTGTCCTCCTGCGCTGAGTCTTGCTGGAGGGGATTGTCTTCGGCACTCTCCGGAGTGTTATTGTCTCCCGTGCCGGAATCTCCATTCTTGTTGTGGCGGGATTTAGAGCGGCGCCGCTGACGTCGGCGTTTGGGCTGCTTCTTTAGAGAATCTGCCTCCGCTGCTTCTTCGCCATCCCCATCTTTTGGGGTGTCCACCATGTATACGTCATATGACGAGGTGGCCTTCCAGTGCCCTGTAGGCGCTGGCTCTTGTTCGTCTCCGGCATCGTCGTCCATAGCGTCAATGTCGTCGGAGTCGTAGTCTAGCATGTCGGTTAGATCCTCGACAGTGGCTACAAAGTGGGTGGTGGGTGGGCTCTGAATTTCTCCATCGTCCGAACTCCAACCGTCCTGGCCATAGTCCGGCCAGGATTCTCCTGATAGCGAGAGATGCTTCAGTGAATTCAGGATATCGCCAAAAGGCGAGTGTTGGAAAATGTCCGCGGCGGTGAATTCCATGACCGGCGCCCAATCCGTATCAATTGGTAGGCGCGGGGAGGTTGGTCCGCGCGAGTCCGGCGCCTCGGAATCACGGGTTTCGCGAGGACAAGATCGGTGTTCGGCTCCATCGCCGTGGTGTTGAAGCCCCGGTAGCGTCTACCCACCGCCCTCGATATAGGCGATCGGCTCGGGCTAATGGCGAAGCGGATCCGAGTCGCGACAACCAAGGCACCGTCCGTGGCGAGCTAGATCGTGCCCATCGTCCGCGGTCTGGCGGCGCTTGGTCAGGCTCGAGTCCGTCGAAGATCAAGTCTCCGCGGACATCAGCCGTGAAGTTTAAGCTTCGAATCGACTGACGGCCAGGGCGTAACTTCGATCTGCTCGGTGGCCAAGAGAATTGGCCCGCAGTTACAAAGCCGCCGAATACAAAGATCTGTCCGGGGAGAAAAGTCTCACCCGGGACAGCGTTGTTGGTTGAAGATGCCATCAAGCCTATCGGTGACGACACAGAGGAACTCTCAATAAAAGCACCAATGTCGGTGCCAAAACCGGCGGATCTCGGGTAGGGGGTCCCGAACTGTGCGTCTAGGCGGATGGTAACAGGAGGCAAGGGACACAGTGTGTTTACCCAGGTTCGGGCCCTCTCGATGGAGGTAAAACCCTACGTCCTGCTTGATTAATATTGATGATGTAGGTAGTACAAGAGTAGATCTACCACGAGATAAAGGAGGCTAAACCCTAGAAGCTAGCCTATGGTATGATTGTTGTAATGTAATGTTTTTCCTACGGACTAAAGCCCTCCGGTTTATATAGACACCGGAGAGGCTAGGGTTACACAGAGTCGGTTACAATGGTAGGAGATCCACATATCCGTATTGCCAAGCTTGCCTTCCACGCCAAGGAAAGTACCTTCCGGACACGAGCCGGAGTCTTCAATCTTCTATCTTCGTAGTCGTGGAGTCCGGCGGATAATGATAGTCCGGCTGTCCGGACACCCCCTAGTCCAGGACTCCCTCAATATGTTTCTCGTATATGGAGGTGACAAAGAGCTAGTCGTAAAAGGTTACGTCGATGCAAGCTTTGACATTGATCCGGATGATTCTAAATCGCAAACCAGATACGTGTTTATATTAAACGGTGGAGCTGTAAGTTGGTGCAGTTCTAAACAAAGCGTCGTGGCGGGATCTACATGTGAAGCGGAGTACATAGCTGCCTCTGAAGCAGCAAATGAAGGAGTCTGGATGAGGGAGTTCATTTCCGATCTAGGTGTCATACCTAGTGCATCGGGACCAATGAAGATCTTCTGTGACAATACTGGTGCAATTGCCTTGGCAAAGAATCCAGATTTCACAAGAGGACCAAGCACATCAAGAGATGCTTCAATTCCATTCGGGACCAAGTCCAAGTGGGAGACATAGAGATTTGCAAGATACATACGGATCTGAATGTTGCAGACCCGTTGACTAAGCCTCTCTCACGAGAAAAACATGATCAACACCAAGACTCCATGGGTGTTAGATTCATTACTATGTAATCTAGATTATTGACTCTAGTGCAAGTGGGAGACTGAAGGAAATATGCCCTAGAGGCAATAATAAAGTTATTATTTATTCCTCATATCATGATAAATGTTTATTATTCATGCTAGAATTGTATTAACCGGAAACATGATACATGTGTGAATACATAGACAAACATATAGTCACTAGTATGTCTCTACTTGAATAGCTCATTTATCAAAGATGGTTATGTTTCCTAACCATAGACATGCGTTGTCATTTGATTAATGAGATCACATCATTAGGAGAATGATGTGATTGACATGACCCATCCTGTTAGCTTAGCACTTGATCGTTTAGTATTCTGCTATTGCTTTCCTCATGACATATACATGTTCCTGTGACTATGAGAATTATGCAACTCCCGTTTACCGGAGGAACACTTTGGGTACTACCAAACATCACAACGTAACTGGGTGATTATAAAGTCTGCAGGTGTCTCGAAGGTACATGTTGAGTTGGCGTATTTGAGATTAGGTTTTGTCACTTGATTGTCGGAGAGGTATCTCGGGCCCTCTCGGTAATACTCATCACTTAAGCCTTGCAAGCATTATAACTAATGAGTTAGTTATGAGATGACGTATTACAAAGCGAGTAAAGAGACTTGCGTAACGAGATTGAACTAGGTATTGGATACCGACGATCAAATCTCGGACAACTAACATATCTTGATGACAAAGGAACAACGTATGTTGTTATGCGGTTTGACCGATAAAGATCTTCGTAGAATATGTAGGAACCAATATGGGCATCCAGGTCCCGCTATTGGTTATTGACCGAGAATGGTTTTAGGTCATGTCTACATAGTTCTCGAACCCGTAGGGTCCGCACGCTTAACGTTTGATGACAGTTTTATTATGAGTTTATAAGTTTTGATGTACCAAAGTTTGTTGAGTCCGGATGTGATCACGGACATGACGAGGAGTCTCGGAATGGTCGAGACATAAAGATTGATATATTGGAAGCCTATGTTTGGACATCGGAATGGTTCCGGTAAAAGCGGCATTTTACCGATGCAGGAGGTTACGGAACCCCGGGGTTAATGGGCCTACATGGGCCACGAGGAGAAGAGGGAAGGAGCCGGGAGGGGCGCGCCCTTCCCTCCTAGTCCGAATAGGACAAGGGAAGGGGGGCGGCGCCCCCCCCTTTCCTTCCCTTCTTCCTCCTCTTTCCCCCTTCTCCTACTCCTACTTGGAAAGAGGGAGCCCTACTCCCGGTGGGAGTAGGACTCCCCCCTGGCGCGCCCTCTAGGCCGGCCGCCTCCTCCCCGGCTCCTTTATATCACGAGGCGGGGGCACCCCAAAGGCACACAAGTTGATCTACGGATCGTTCCTTAGCCGTGTCGGTGCCCCTTCCACCATATTCCACCTCGGTCATATCGTCGCGGAGTTTAGGCGAAGCCTGCGCCGATAGAACATCATCATCGTCCTGCCACGCCGTCGTCTTGTGGAACTCATCTCGGGCCTTTTGCTGGATCGGAGGGCGGAGATCGTCATCGAGCTGAATGTGTGCTGAACTCGGAGGCCCGTCGTTCGATGCTTGGATCGGTCGGATCGTGAAGACGTCGACTACATCAATCGCGTTGTGCTAACGCTTCGCTTACGGTCTCACGAGTGCGTGGGCGAACACTCTCCCTCTCGTTGCTATATCATCACCATGATCTTGCGTGTGCGTAGGAATTTTTTTGAAATTACTACGTTCCTCAACAGCCGGCCCGTACGGCCCAGTAGGCCCCACAGAGCAGAAGACTTGCAATAGGCCCACAAAGGCCTACTTAGAGAGGAGCTCGACACGGTAGCCGCGGCGGGGCTTATAAACCGGTGCGAGCTCCTCTCAACTAGCGAGGTGGGACTAAACATTGTGCACTACAGGTGGGAGCGCATCACCTTTAGTACCGGTTGGTGGCTCCAACCGGTACTAAGGGGGTCTTTAGTACCGGTTGGAGCCACCAACCCGTACTAAAGGCCACCACCTTTAGTACCGGTTGGTGGCTCCAACCGGTACTAAAGACCCCCTCTTTAGTACCGGTTGGAGCCACCAACTTGTACTAAACGCCACCACCTCTTTAGTACCGGTTCGTGGCACAAACCGGTACTAAAGGTTTGCCACGAACCGGTACTAATGAGCGCCGCCCGCCTGGCCGTTGGAACCGGCACTAATGGTCACATTAGCGCCGGTTCAATTGCAAACCGGGACTAATGAGTTTCACATTAGACACTTTTTCTACTAGTGTGCGGTGCCCCCTCCACAGTTTTACACCTCAGTCATATCTTCGTAGTGCTTAGGCGAAGCCCTGTGCCGGTAACTTCATCATCACTGTCACCACGCCGTCGTGCTGACAAAACTCTCCCTCGGCCTCAACTGGATAAAGAGTTCGAGGGATGTCACCGAGCTGAACGTGTGCAGATCGCAGAGGTGTCGTGCGTTCGGTACTTGGATCGGTTGGATCGCGAAGACGTTCGACTACATCAACCGCGTTACTAAACGCTGCCGCTTTTGGTCTACGAGGGTACGTGGACACCACTCTCCCCGCTCGTTGCTATACTTCTCCTAGATAGATCTTGCGTGATCGTATGCAATTTTTTTTTTGAAATACTACGTTCCCCAACACTTCTACCGCAGCCAAGCCGCACTGAGCATGGTCCACCTTCCCCTCAAGGCGAGGCTTTCCCTTCCTGTATAACTTCCCCGATATGTAATTGCTTGATGTGAAAACTTCTACTGTTTTTCTATGAAACTACATGAAACAATTACTCCTAAGACTTTAACACTGCTGTGGATCCGTCCTATAAATAATGTCATGCTTGGTTGTTAATTTATGATAATTTAAACTGCTCCTATTGTCTTTATTTTGCTTGTTACATCTTGGATCTTGCTCTCCATATGTTGGAGGAAGCGATCATGTAACTAATTTAGAACTAACACGAACAATTCTGTTGATTCATAAAAAGCCAGTTGAACTATTTCATCAAGAAAATGAATCATAAATGCTACGTTCACATGCACATAGGAAGGGGGATTTTTCCTCTACAAGTTGTACCTAAACAAGATAGGGTCTGCAGTAAATAAGTAAAAGCTGAAAAAGCAATGGACCTCATAGTTTCATCCTCATGATGTAGCTTGCAGGATTGTCTCGGCTGCAAGATGAGCAATTCTATTGGTCATGTGCAGATAAGAAATGAAGATATAAAGAGAACAATTGTTTGTTTTTCTGAACTGCAATGTGAGCAGGTAAAACAAAAACAAATGCTACACAATGCTAAAACTCACAAGTATATACAATGTTGCACGGCAAGATTATCTTGAAGGAGAGAATGAGCATAACTACTAAACCCGAATGTTAGATTTCACCATGATGGACACACACACACACACACACACACACACACACACACACACACACACACACACACACACACACACACACACACACACACACACACGCGCGCACACACACACACACACACCATAGTTTGGGATAAAGATCTATCAACAACAAAGCAAACACCGGCGACATGTATTAACAGAAAGGAAAATTTACCATCCATAGATAAAGGATTGCTGCACTATTTTTGTTGGGCCTCTCCAATCGAAATACTTTGTGGACGAATTAATCAACATGGAGCACAGTTGGCAGGAAAAGTAGTATTAATGGGCTTTAACATGCACACATTCCTCACTCCACACTAATAATAGAGTGTGTCAGACAAAGCAAAGCAAGGATTGCCTTGACACTAGTATCTAGGGCTATTGGGGAGGATCAGTTTCGCTCATGTAGGAGGAGGTGAGAGAGAGGCACCCGCGACTAAGGATGATAGCGAAAACAGTAAATTAAAGAAGAGAAAAACAGTGCAAGGAGGGAAAAACAGTGGCACAACAGAAAAAATTCGATCGACATGGAGTCGGTCGAGGTGAATGACTGATGAAACAACGTACATACTCCCATTTTTGGACTAGAGATTTGACGTTAGTGGGTATCCGCACCTAAACTAAACCAAATAGAGAGAGAGAGAGAGAGAGAGAGAGAGAGAGAGAGAGAGAGAGAGAGAGAGAGAGAGAGAGAGAGTAATTTGAATTTGACAACAAACATATATCTCTGAGATTACTTCAAGAATTCATAGGGTTTCATTTCTTGTCGTGCTTACTTGGCCTGGCTACGAAAATTGAGCATAAGCATATGCCATAATAGAAGTAAATGAGATTGTACCTTGTGATTTTATGTACTCTCCTTCCCTCAAAAAATAAATCAATATACTATAATACACATATTCTCACAGGCATTAACAAGAGACTCATGCATTGGGTCCAAAACTTAAATTATGCCAGAAGACCAGAACAAAAACGTTTCTCTAAGTTGTTGTTGCCAACAAATACTGTTTTTACTCATGGCCAAAATAAAAGTGACTGCCACGAGAAGTTTTTTCAGGTGTAGATGCCCCCTTAATTTATTTACTATCATTTGCCTGTAGCAATACACATGCATTTCACTAGTAAATAGTATAATATATCTAGATGCGTCCATTTTTTTGGCCATCTAGTTGTGTCCATTTTGTTGGTTTCCAAATAACATAAAAACGATCTGTATAGACCCATGGATGAAAAATAATTTTGCATGAATATTTTTGTGATAATATGACATCAATGAATTGTGTTGTAGACTTACCAAAAATAGATAATGCAACTATATAAAAATGAAAAAGTGGAAACCGAAGAAACAAAACAAAAATAAATATCTGACCAATGGGGATAAGACAGTACATGATATTGTTTTCTAGGTAAACAATTTACATAATTAAAATCCTTTCACTGGACAAAAATAGTGGTAGCATCAGAGGAAGATTTTCCGCAAAAAAAGAAAAAAAACCGTCAAAGGAGGATATATATGCCCCCAAGATTTCACAATACGATTTTGCATGTTGGTCCAGCTGCCCATTTTTTCAAGAGCTCTTTTACGGTGGTTGTGGAGTTACTGCTTGTAATTTCACGTAACTCCTCTCCAGAATATTTTGGACCGTCAGATTCAAAACAATAATCTTATAATGAGCGTTTTGCAGAAAACCCTTAACTATTTTCTTAATCAACCCGCAGTATATTACATTATACTGATATAATATAAAACGTTTTGTACGTCACCCTTCGCCGCTGCGGGAGTCATTTCCTCCCGATTCCCCTCCTGACCCCATACGAACCCTGATAAAGCGTTTTGGATCGTTTTTGCTTTCATGATAAAGCGTGGGCCCTTGAGCCCTGAAATTTGGCCTTTTTTGCAATTCCGTAATACCTGTATGCGGGAAACAAACAAATAAATAAATAAAAATGTTGGCGTTGAGAAATGCTTGGTGGTATATTCGTCTTCCAATGGAGCCTTTTGGCTACGATTGAATGAATGAGTTTATGATTTATTGAATGAATCATTTTATGAGTCAATGTGATGTATTTTTTGAACATGTTGCTGCTTGGACCATCCGCTTTACGAATTCCCAAGAGAGGACTGTGTTGTGTGTTGGGAAAATTAAGTTGATCTTGCTGGAGTGTTGCCCATATCCTATCATAGGGAGCATGCTACAGGAGAAGATATATCTTTATGATGGTGATTCTGATAAATTGCACACCAATCCAAGATGAATATTTATTTATTTTTGCTGAAGAGAACACAAGAGATTTGATTTTGTTTATTCGGGGCCGGGACCGTAGAGTGGCCGCACAAATGTTTAATGTCGTCCGTCCCATGATTCGGTTGGTAGCTAAGAAGGCAGGCAAGACTTTTGAGCCAATCGCCATGCAGAATCCACATGCTCCCGCTTCATTCGGTAGCTAAGGAGGCGGGGCAAGACTTTTGAGCCAATCATCACGCAGAATCCACATGCTCCCGCCTCAGTGATTACATTACTAGCCGCCTTCGTTGCATGCACCAATAAATAGTATAATTAAGGAATCAAACGACTTGCACCGGTGACCCTGCTAGCATACAGATTGAAAGAGAAACCTCATTGAATGATGTGTCACTTAATTCCCTCTATTGTAAATGAAATGAAATGAATGCGTGCGTGCCTAGAGATGCTCATCGGCCAGCAAGGGAGGGGCTGGATTGCGCCACTTCATTGATCCGCGGCGCGGCCTTTTCTTCCTCTGGCCATGGATCGAGCAGCTGGAGCCCTTGACGTGTTGTCTATATATAAAGGAAGTAGCCATTCATCCGCGTGCGGGGTGCGCGTGCGACTTAGGACTTAGGGACTTGGGCGCTGGCGGAGGAGGAGGTGGCGATGCTTTTCACTGTGATGTGAAGGAGGAGGTTCGTGTTCCACTTGGATCACTTGATCTATGTACAAGAAGAAGCGGTTGTGTTTCTTTTTGTTTGGTTGTTGTGGTGTGGTGAGAGGAGAGGATGGAGAGAATAGATGTAATGGAACCGAGTGTCGTCTGTCTGGTTGGTTGTGCAGAGAGATGGAAGCAGCTTATCTTAATGGGAGGGAGGCGGAGGCACCTCACCTCCGTCCACCACCGCAGGCCATGCGAGGTTGCCGCGAATTCGACGCCGTCGACGCCTTGTAACAGCAGAGCATAGCCTCCTCTACGATTTCCGATTTCCGAGCTGCACCTTGGCCGAGGAGGGGAGTGGAGTGGAAGGAGATGGCCTGACTCTGGGTGGGGTGGAGGTGAGGTGATTGATTGATGAGGCAAGCGAAAATGAAAAAAAAACATGCATTGCCTTTTCTTTCTTTCATTTCAGTTGATGACGACGGCGTAATTGGGTGCTTAGTTCGTGTTTTTTCTTTTGAATTAACCACATACTGTAGTACGTATATGGAGTATATTACACTAGAAGGAGACAAATGGTTTGTTGGTGTTGAGAAGAAGGAAAAACCAACAACAATAAAACTCGCGATCGAGAAAACGAGGAGCAGTGCGTGCGGGCGGGCGTGCAAAGGAAGGAAGGAAGCCACCCGATCGACGACGAGGCGCGAGGAAACAAACTACTAGTACGTACCTTCGCTCGCTCGCTCCCTCGTAAACGCTGATGGATCCCCTCGTTGGAGTTGGAGGCACGCAGGCTGATTGCCACGTCTCGTGATTTCCGATTTTGTTTCCGCTACAAACTTGCCGGTTACGATTCCGCTCCAACCATGGAAGTGCCACCATCATCTCCGCCATCAAAATCTCATCATGGATCAAGGAAGACGGAACGGATCCCAACAAACAAACAGGCATAATACTCCATCGGAGACCTGATCTGGGAGCCGCCGTGGTTGTGATCGCGATGGAGGACATCCCCACGGAGCTTGTGGTGGAGATCCTGTTGCGGCTCCCATGGACCTCACGCCGGCGGCTGCGCCTCGTCTGCCGGTCCTGGCGCGACCTCATCCACCAGCGCACGACGGAGATGCAGCAGTGCCGCGACGCGGTGCCGCTCGTCGCCACCACGGAGTCTGCGTACGTCCTCGACGACCTAGACCCCGAGACAGGCAAACCTCGACCTCGAGATCTCTGGGCCGGTCACATGGATGTCTACAAGCATATGGAGGTGGTGGGCGTCTGTAATGGCGTGCTCTGCCTGTGCGACGATGCCAAGCCCGGCGGTGCCATCACTCTTGTCAACCCGGCCACCAGAGACACGCTCGTGCTCCCGCCGATCCCACGCCACGGCCTGTTCAGGCGCCACAACTCGCGGCGCACCGACAGGAGCTGGCACCAGGCATACAGCTTCGGGTACCACCATGGTACGGGGCAGTACAAGGTGGTGCACGTCCCGTGCTTCTTCAAGACCAAGGAGACGCTGCAGGTGTTCACCATGGGGGAGGCATCCTGGAGGGAGGTTCCAACACCTAACGCGAAATGCAGGCTGGACGCCGGAGTCGTTAGTGCAAATGGTGCCTCGTACTGGGTCACGGAGGGATCGCCGGAGCAAATAATGTCTTTTGACCTCAAGAGTGAGCGGGTGAAACCCACAAAGCCATTGCCCATGCCGGCCCGGCCCATCGGCAACTTGACCGAGGTGCAGCGCAGGCTGAGCACCGTAACTGGCGACACAGACATGATCAAGGTATCGTTGCGGTCCGTTTCTAAATCAAAATATTCACGCAAACTTTGCAAAACCGTTCGTAATACTATTTACATATATCTCTCGCTCCTATGGGCTATGGCCACACATATATACGTGCATGTAAATAAAGTACTTGATCCGTAAGAGCTGTCTTTACTCAATTATGATTGTTTATAGGTGTGGATTCTCGACAGCACCGCGAAGGACCAGACCTGGATCTACCAATATAGGTTGAATGTTTGTTATCCTTCACCCAGGGCGAAGCAACAACTGACACGGCCAAACTTCATTATTGGCGAGTATGTCCTAACTGTTGGTGGACAAGGCCAATATTTGTTCCGCTACCGTCATAGGCCGGTCAATTATGAGCCAATCTCGGAGTTTAAGGCCGTCCACACCCACTATTGTTTTCAAAGTGTACAAGTTCCCAATATCAGAGGACATATTTGCCGGACATTCGCATACATCAAGACCACGGAGGCGTTGAGTGTTTATAGGCGTTGGTGACCAAATGTATGAATGGGTTTTCAGGTCATAAGAATAGCACATATGTTAACGTCTGCCTACTAGTTGTTCTTTACCTGTACCGGTTCTCTATCCATTGTGTCGCCGTTAGCTTGAGACTGAATTAATCTCGAACCACCAACTATCAAGATTGAGTTCTCTCTTGAATGGCTTTTTTTGTTGTTGTTGACAATCTCTTGCATGTAGATAAAAAAATGGCCTCAAACAATTTCGGGGATGTAAAATAGAGAGAACTCTTGAATTGATATGGTAAATTATCTCTTTCTTTAAATCCAAATTTTCACCTTGAAGTGTTATATTCATTTGTTCACTCGTGAAGTTATGTTTCTATTTTTTACAAGTATGTCCACAGAAAATGTGCATGGCATGAAAATAAACAAAACCAAATTCCTGATGCACAAAACTGTTAGTTTTTATATTATTGGACTTTTTAGCACGGATGCATGTGTTACTGAGAGTGGATCGGAAGTCCTATTTGATTTGAAAGGGCTAGCAACCTCGCTGTTTCTTTAGATTCAAGGAAAGAAACATAGGCTTCTTTACAACACCTCTAGGTTAAAATATGAATGTAAAGTCAATGGTTAGTTGGGAAAGCACCCATTCGTTCACGACCAGCGGCGCGAGCGGGCGATAGATTTATGTGCGTCCCGTCGGCTCCACTGCCGATGTGCTTCATCTCGTGTGACCTTAGGGCCATGGAGGCCCGGTGAATACCAACCATTGCCGGCCGGAGGGCTCTGTTTTTAGGGGGGGGGGGGTTTGTTGCTTTTTTGGTCAGGGTTTGTGTCCTTCTCAGGAAGGCAAGGCGGCAACTGCTCCCTGAAGATGGGATAAGGTTCTCCCCGCCTATCCCTGTCCCGACAGTATGTCTAGCTTCATTTGAGGGCATGTGGAGGAGTGTCCCGGGTGAATCTCATAGGATTCATAAAGTGTTTGTATTCGACGGATCCGCTTGGATCCGGTCTTCGTTCGTCTCTGTTCGTGTGTCTACAGGTTGGACCCTTCCGATACACGCTTCTCTTCAACGACAGTGATTGCTATTTTGATGCGTTGATCATGTGGGGCTTTAGTAGGACGACTTCCCATGTATCTGCTACAATAAATTTGGCCCAACCTCGGACCCTCATATAAATGCTTCATTCTGGTCTATCTCTTGTTCTGAAAGAAGAGTGGCATACGCCTTGTGAGTGGAGAAGTCCTTGTCCACAACGATGAAGCACTGATCCTGTTTCGATGCATGCGTATGTGTGGACCCTTTGCTATCCTAGCTTAGATCTAATACTATGTATACACAATGGGAATGCACAGTGGTGCACCCTACGCCCAGAGGTCGAATTCTGTCGAGACCGCACTCGGGTGAGCTTCTTCTACAAAAGTATGTTATGCGTGCTAGTGTCAATGATTTTTTTTTTAATTCCATCGGGACCGTACTCGGGTGAGCTTCTTCTATAAAAATATGTTATGCGTGCTTAGTGTCAATGATTTTTTTTATATACAGTAAGAATGGGAGTGGCTAGGAATCAGGTGACTAAATTTGATATTTGATGCAGTCACTTTTTTATTGGATGCACACGTACAGCTCGCTATCCATTTCATACACTCGGCCGTTCACACATGTAACAGCCAACCGGCTAATCGCATGAGCAGTACTTAGTTCATTAGGGCATATGTACAATAGTTGATAAGGTAGTTTTATCTCAAGTCTTGCATGTAATTTAAAGATGAAAAAAATGTCAGGACCATCTCTTAGCGTTATTTTAACTAGTCATTTCTAAACATATGATGAGACGCACTGTGCTAAGAGATCATCTCTTGTCTTCACTTAAATAAGAGAAGAAAAAGATTTTCTTATGAGTCCTCTCTTCTCCACCTCTCACCTATCTTACGTGGCATAATGCCCTTAAGTACCGGCCGTTAGCATTCCTTAATTAATGACATGCAAAACCAACCGTCACAGCCATTAGCCGAAGGGCAACGTGATTTGTTAGTACGTAGTGTGTTCATGCAACCGGTAGTGACTATATGTGCACTCTTATAATATACTCCCTCCGTCTCATAATATAAGATGTTTTTTGACACTACATTAGTGTCAAAAAACATCCTACATTATGGGCCGGAGGGAGTACTTATTTTTATATCCATGCATACAATACTCAGTTTTAAAGAGCCCACTATTAATTGAGGTCCCTAATTAGAATTGGGTCATCCGATTTTGATTGGGTCAACAATTTCTCAAATTTCTCTCATTCAAATTTTTTATATTATACACTATGCTTTATAATTTTTAAGATCTCACAACTAATGGAGGTATTCAATTTAGAATTGTGTCATCCGATTTTGACTGGGTCAACAATTTCTCAAGTTCTTCCATTCAATTCTTTTAATTTTACAATTTTGACCGAACCAAATATTTTCAAATCAATCAGCAGCAACCGGCCTATAAAAACATATCAATCCCACACATCCTCCCACCACCTGAAAATAAAAAGAACCAACGTGTGATATTGTAGCACCAATATAGGATATGTAACCACCGACACGGAAATTTCTTCACATAAATATAGGTTGGTTAGCGGATAACACGGAATCACACCACGAAAGGTCCACCAAATCAAAGCATTATAAATAAAAACACACTTTATCATCCCCCCCCACCTTGTAAACTAAATATTCCACCAGTTCTAGAATATAAGGGATTAAGGGGTATTAGTTTTTTTAGAAGTCAAATTTCTTTAACTTTGACCAAGTTCAGAGAAAAACTATCAACATCCACCATATTAAACAGAAAAGTATGGATATTCATTTCATGATGAATCCAAATATACCGATTTGATATTATGGATTTTGATATATTTTTCTACAAGTTTTATCAAACTTAAAAGGTTTGATTTTTTGAAAAAGTAATACACCTTATATTTTGAAACAGAGTGTTTTTTAAGAAATCCAACAACACAAACGGTGCAGCAAAGCGCGCTCAACCCTTCTAGTATATATCATTTTTAAGGGAGAGAAGAGGGTATTTAACCTTGCATGCATTTTGTTTTGTACATTGATTACGGGCTGCTCTAATATAGTGTTGGCGAAGCCTTTGTAGGCGGCCGAAGAATATCACTCTCATACACATTTGCATGCAACGGTTAGTGATTATATGTGCAATCTCACACATGTATAATTATTTTTATACATGCATACAATACATATATACACATATACATATGTATATAAAAAATGTATTATTCTTCAAAAGTAAGAATATAATAGTGAGATTGCCGCAAAAAAAAGTGTTTTCTAAAAAGTAAAGATTACTGACATCGGAATTACCCTTAAAACAGAAAATGAAAACTAAAACAAAATCAAAATAACAAAGTTTTCTAAGAAAGAACATAACCCTCAAGTAGAAAGAAAACTAAAAGTAAAAACCTTTCAAAATTTGCACATATTGCACTGAAGCACTTCTTGAAATATGCAAAGAATAAACACATAATAGTGCAATTTTCGCAATCTTCTATAGTTTACACACATTAATTATTATTTGTATTTATATTTACACGCACAAAAATAAAAAAATAAAATATGTTTTCTATGATGGAGTGAATTAGTGGCATTGTATTACCCTTTAAGAAGAAAGATAGTGAAAACAATAAAAGCAAATAAAGATAAAATTTGCACACAAGTTACACAAAAGTTGCATCTTTTATAATATGCAAGAAGAAGCATATACTAGTACAATTTCACAAAAAAAAAGATGTTTATTAAGAAGCAATGGATTAGTAACGTACTAAATACTAATATTGTATTACCCTTTAAGAAGAAAAAAATGAAAAAATTAAGCAAACTCAAAAGAATTAAAGTTCCTAAGGTAGAATGAATTAGTGGCAATGGCATTACAATTTAATAAGAAAGAAATGTGGAAACAAAATCTACATCGATCAGTGATTTTTTTTTGCACAAAATATACATGAATTTTTTGCTTTTTAGAAATATGCAAGTATAAGCATATAGAAGTGGATTTTTTGCAAAAAAAATAGAAATCTAAGAACGAATCAAGTAGTGGCATTTGTATTACGCTTAAAGTAGAATGAAAAAAAATAAATGAAGACTATAAAATATCAAAAATAATATCATTTTTCTAGAAAAGACTGAATTAGTGTTGTTCGTATTTTCATTAAGACAAAATAAAAAGCTTGCACACGGCTTTGCACCGAAATTACACATTTTCGTAATATGGAAAAAATAATTATATAGTCATGAAATTTTGGCACATACCATATAGTATTTTATGTATATTACGCTTGCGCAAACATCCCAAGAATATAAAAAAAACAACTAATAAAGGAAAAAGCAGAAACAAGAACACATAAAAACACAGTTGAGAAAGACGAAGGCCATGTCGCACTAGAATGGGCTTCGGCCCGTTAAAGAATTGACTGACCCAAATATGGGATTAGTAAAAAAAGCCCGAGATAAGACACGACTAATCAAGAAAAAAAATGTACACAAATCCTAAAGCGGAAACGAACGGCACAAAAATCGACTTATCAAAAAATAATATTCAGGCAACTTACATCCAGCTAAAATGAATGGGAATTTGTGTATCAAATTATCAACTGAGGACGCATGTCCTTATGTCATTGCTTGCCCTGGATCGACTACTGTGTGTGCGTAGTACCACGTGATCTATCAATCGATTAATCCACGCGAAGTAAGCCAACAGGTAAGACAAGCTACGCTAGCTAGCGGTGATGCATGGTCCATGCACGTCAACTTGGATGGAGGTGGGCTGACTCCTACCTGTTTTTATCTGACGGACGGATCCAACATCGATCGTGCAGAGTCAGCCTTACACTATACAGCGTGCATGGCGCATGCTGACCTTTCGTTTAATTGAATGAAGCTGGCCCTGCCATGGACCGGTCCCACGTGTGGGCATCACAGGTTACTCCAGTCCGTCACACACGACAGAAGGAGATCGTGCACGCGCAGCAGCCAGTGGTTGGCCATGCATGGAAGGAACACGGCGGCATGAATTTACCAAGGGACCGTCTATATATGCGTCAGCCGTCTGAAAAAACTTCTCGCATCAGTCATAATTTAGGCCATTAGATCAATATATCCAATGGTTAGAAGCGTACAGTCATTGTTCCTCGCGACGGTTCCTCCTCGTCCCCCCGCGGCCTACCCAAGCCTAGCTAACCACCTGCCTTCACCCTTCACCGCGCTCCCCTCCCACCGTCATGCTGGCCGTCGCCCCGGCCATCTCTCTAAACCCCGCACCGTCGGTGATTAGTGAACACCTCCGAAGATTCCATGCTCCCCCAT
The DNA here is from genome assembly GCA_021437245.1 of Aegilops speltoides. Classification (NCBI taxonomy): domain Eukaryota; kingdom Viridiplantae; phylum Streptophyta; class Magnoliopsida; order Poales; family Poaceae; genus Aegilops; species Aegilops speltoides. Next base: position 572,064,349 of record CM038143.1, read on the forward strand.
AAGATGGATTGTGGTGCTGGACTGCTGGTTCTTCTCCGGCGAGGTTCGAAAGGATGGACGGAAGTGACCGTCGCAACCAAAAAATTCAGGTACCTGAAAAAAATAGCAAAAACGATTTACCAAAGGCGCAACTATAAAACGTGAGCATTTCTGCTGATTTCCTCAGTCATACGGTTAAAATCCAATGGCTAGGACTAGTACATGTTCTTCCTCCACCGACATTTTTTTTTGATCAAAGAAGGGATCTCCCCTTCCGATTTTCATTACTGAAAACCAAGCCTTACAGAGTTAACAAAGTACCAGCAACAAAAGGCAAGTTCAACATCCCAAGTCCCAGAAACAGAGTCTCATGGCACCCAAACAAAGCCAACAAATGGCAGCAACTACTGATCAACACAGACTTAGAAGAAAAACAAACTGATAAAGCTAACTACCAGCAGGCCTACGAAGACTAAAGACCAGCATCAAAGTGAGGTGAAGCAGCCATCATCCAGAGAGCCTCGCCACATTGAGTCTCCAGCCCTGCCTTGCGGTGTACACCTCATTTGCTGCCCGCTCTAGTATTCTTGCCCCCAGTTCCAGCAGTTTTTTTGGCGACTCCTTTGTCTGCAAAATAGACCAATCAAGCAACCATCGGACCATTAGTTTGATAATCTGCAAAGGATCATTGATCCTTTTTTTCTCAAAGACAATTGCATTTCTGCTTTTCCAGATAGCCCAGAATAGAGCAGAGACACCAACTAACACCATTTTTTGTCTTCCTTATTGAATTTATTTATCCATCCCCCAAAGCAATCTTTCACATTTGCATGACTAGTTTTTAGGCCACATACACATCTGACCAAGCTCCACAGCAGAGATGCTGCAGAGCAGTTGAACAACAAATGATCAATTGATTCATTTTGTCCACAAAAAACACAATTTTCCTCCCTTCCATCCCTTTTTAAGCAATACATCTCTAGTTAAGATACTTTTTTTATTCACTAACCATAAGAAGACTTTTGATTTGGCAGGGACTTTAATTTTCCACAAATATTTCTGCGGAAATTTGATCCCAGATGTAATCATCTCCTTGTATAATGATTTAACAGAGAATTTCTTATCAGCAGTGAGGGTCCATTCAATTTTGTCTTTCCCCCCATTCATTTCTATCATCTCACATCTACTTTTCAGGGCATTCCATAGATCTAGAGTTTCCCCATGCAAAGTTCTTCTAAATCTAAACCCTTTCCACCCTTTTTGGATGGCCTCATTCACAGTGATTTTATGTTCAAAGCAGATATCATATAATCTAGGATAGGCCTCTTTCAAGGGTTTATCATCTATCCAGGTGTCTTCCCAGAACCTAGTATTCTTTCCATCTCCAAGTTTTTTTAACAAATTTGTAAAAAATCTCCTTAATATTCACAAGACTAGTCCAGAACTGGGATTCACCTGGCTTTTTTTCCATCAGAGCCAAACATTCCTTCTTCCCATATTTCCTTTTCAAAATTTCTTGCCACATCCCCTCCTCTGTTTCCATTTTCCATAACCACTTAGCTAATAAAGCTATGTTCATAACTTCTAGATTTAGAATCCCTAGCCCTCCTATGTCCCTGGGTAAGCAACATTCTTTCCAATTGATTAAGTGGTATTTTCTAATATTTTCATCCTCTTGCCATACCAATCTTGCCCTGTAAAAATCAGCTTTTTTATGGTTCCTTTTGGAACAGCATAAAAGGACATCATGAACAAAGGAATATTGGTCAAGCAAGCTTGTACCAGGGTAATCCTACCAACAATAGATCCTAGCAGTTTCCCTTGCCAACACCCACATCTTTTCTCAATTTTATCTGTAACACAACTCCAATGACTATTTCTAATCCTGGAGTCAGACACAGGCATCCCCAAATACCTAATAGGTAAATCTCCCATTTTGCAAGTTAGTATTTCCTGATAGAGTAGTTGTTTCTCTTTGGCTTTACCAAACAGCATCAACTCACTCTTATGAAAGTTTATTTTTAAACCAGACATCTGTTCAAAGGCTCCCAAAATAAATTTGAGATTTCTAACACTGGTTTCATCATCTTGGAGCAGAAAAATAGTATCATCTGCATATTGCAACATATTTACACCTTTATTCTCATTATCTCCCAAGACTCCTTTAACAATGTCCATGTTTAGTGCATTATTCATTATAATAGCCAAAGCATCTGCAGCCACATCAAACAGCAGTGGTGACATAGCATCTCCCTGCCTCAATCCTTTATAAGTTTTAAAAAAAGGTCCAATCTCATCATTAACTTTGATCCCTACATGTCCTCCTCTCATTGTTTCCATCACCCAATCACACCATTTATCAGGGAAACCTTTTTGCTTTAACATATGTATAACAAAGGGCCATTTGATTTTGTCATAGGCTTTTTCAAAATCAACTTTAAAGACCAAAGCAGCTACTTTATCTTTATGAAATGTGTTCAAGGCTTCATGTAAGATAACCACTCCCTCCATAATGTATCTCCCTTTAATAAATGCAGACTGTGTTCTGGATATGACAGGTGCAACACATTTTGTCAACCTGTTCATTAGAACTTTTGTAATTATTTTGAAACTTACATTTAACAGGCAAATAGGCCTGAATTTTTGTATTTGTTTGGCATCACTAGATTTTGGCACCAAGGTAATAATGCCATAGTTAATCCTGGCAATATTGATATCCCCCCTAGCAAACCCCTCAACTAAAGCTTTCAATTCCCACTTGACCAGATCCCAGAAATCCTGGTAAAAATCTGCAGGGAATCCATCAGGTCCAGGACTTTTATTTCTTTTCATCCCCATAACCACTTGATGAATCTCATCCAAAGAGAAAGGGGATAACAGTTCCTCTTTATCCTGTGCAGAAATTTTTTCCATTTCCGTATCTCTCAAGGATATATTGGATTCCTCAGGATGCCCAAACAATTTTTTATAGAAGTTAGTAATGTATTCCATCAGATTATCATCTCCCTCAATAGCCCCTTCATCCTGTTCCAAAGAAATTATTCTGTTTTTCCTTCTTCTCCCATTCACTTTTGCATGATAGTACCTAGTATTTCCATCCCCATCTCTTATTTCATTATCTTTGTATCTCTGAATCCATTTCATTTCTTCTTGTGTCATAATTCTCTTCAGTTGTGATCTAAGCTCTTTTTGCTCAGTTCTATCTGCAGCAGACATCCCTATACTCTCTGCTCTTTTATCTATCTCATCCAAATTGTTTATAATTTCTATTTTGATTTTTTTGTACCAGGCATCCACATTTCTATTCCATCCCTTGGCTTTTTTCCTCAGCTCCCTCATCCTTAACTGCCACCTGTCCAAAACGTTTCCTTTGAACTTTTTATTCCAGGTTTTATGAATTAGTTCTTTGAAGCCCTCTCTTAAAAACCATCCATTCTCATATCTGAAAATGTATTTTGTCATATGTGTCTCCCCTGTATCCATAAAGAGGGGAGTATGGTCAGAGATCTCCCTAGCCCAAGCTTGTAATATAGCAAAAGGATATTTTTCCTCCCATGCAGGACACATCAGAACCCTATCTAGCTTCTCAAAAGTAGGATCCTCCTGGTTATTAGCCCAGGTATACTGCCTACCATTCAGAGGGAGTTCTCTCAACCCAGCCTGCTCAATAATAGCATTGAACAAAAAGGGCCACAGTTCATTTATCATAGGCTTATTTTTTTCTCTGCTATTTCTAATGATATTAAAATCTCCTCCCACCAGACAGGGTAATGGATTGTCATGATAAAGCCTAGCTAGTTCAGCAAGGAAACTAGCTTTTCCTTCCTTCTGAGCATCTCCATATACTGTGACTAAATTCCAGTGCAGTTTAACAATTTTGTCAAAGACTAACACTCTCAGGAAGTATTGCCCTTTTTCAATGTGTTCAACTTCAAACATATCTTTGTTAATGCCAACTAGTATCCCCCCTGACATTCCTCTTGGGGGGTTCCAAAACCATTGATAATTTCTCCCCCCACATAAATTGTGTAATTCATTTTTGGTAAAATCCTGCTTAATAGTCTCAGATATCCCCACAAAGTCCAATCTATGATCTATGATCATCTCCCTAACATATCTTTTTTTGTGATCTTGCCCAATACCTCTAACATTCCAAAAAACTCCCCTCATTTTTCAAGTACTTTTTAAACAATGTCTATCTGCCCAAGAGGAAAATATATTTTTAAGGATTTGAGAGACTAATTAGTCCTCTTCCCTTTTTCTTTCCTTCTCAGAACCCCAACCCCAACTGTCTGCTTCACACAGCTCATAGCTGGTGAGCTCTTTCTGTTTCCTTTTTTCCCAGAAAACAATCCTTTGATTTTTTTACATTGTAGTTCCTCAATGTCAGCATCAGAGTGTTCTAGATCAGAACATAAATCCTCAACATTTACATCTCCAGTATTTATATATACTGATGTGTCACTACCCTTTTCCAAATCTCTTGTTGTTTCATCTACCTCATCAATCTTTTCTCTTTTAATATTTTGGAAGTATATCTCCCTTCTAGCTCTCTCCATTTTGTTGATAATATCAAGATTCTTTTCAATCATATCAATTGAACACCCTAAATCAATCCCCACCATAGAACTAATTTGCAACAAAGAGGGGTTAGCCAAATCAAAAATAGAATCCTAACCATAATTGTCCCTCTCTTCAGCTCTGATCTTAGCCATCTCTTCTATTTTCTGATCCTCATTTCCTTTGTTTCTGAGGCTCCTTTTAATTTCCACTTCTTTTTCTTCTCCCTCTTTCTCTGTGACCTCCTTCCCATGAAGTTCTTCCATTTTTTTCCCCCAGAGTGCCAATTGATTCCTGACTAGCATTGTAATCAGTTGGTTCATTGTACTTCCCAGATTTAGTTTCACTTTTCTTATGCTGGTTATCCTTATCATAATCTTCCAAATCCATATTAGCCAACTCCATCTCATATTGCTCCCTGTTAACTGCTTCTTGGACTAGCTTCTGAATCTCTTCTTGTTGCTGGTTCATCTTGATCTGCATATTACATTGTTTTTCCTCCAGCTCTATAATTTTCTTCTCATTCTTGGCCCACATTGCTTGATGTCTAGCTTTATCTTCTTCTAGCATCTTGACTTTGTTAAACAAGATGTCATTCTCTTTTTGCCACTTTATCTTCTCATTGTGCATCTCATCTTGCCACATTTGCATGTTATCCTCCATAAGCTTCTTCATCTTATTCAATTTCCCATCCACCTCCTCACTTTGTTTGAGTGACAGGCATCCCAGTGAAATGGCCCTGTGATCATTATCTTCTGCCCTGATCCTCTTTCTGCTGTCTGTTTCTCCTTCTCCTTCTTCTAAATTAAGCAGATTTTCATTCTTTCTTTTCTCCTCCTTATACCAGCCAACCTCCACCACCATCTCCATCTCCACACCCACCCTGAACATGAGTAGATCAGGGGCAGTGATTTCCACATGGGGTGGGATCTTCTCCACATCTCTAATCCCACATTTGACCCTAATTTTTCCCTCATTAACTGTGTCCATGTCTACTTCTAGAACAGGTCCCACTGCAGCAGAGACCTCACATATACCCAGGAAATGTCTGAAGCAATCAGGTACCTTACTAATTTTTATCCAGACAGCATGCATTCTTCCCACAGCTTGATGATCCAGAGACCAAGGCTGGACCTTGATGACCACCCCAGTACCAAGCGAATTAAAGTCATTGAATTTTGCCAGCTCTACCAGTTTAGCTTTATTTGGAAATCTCATCATGAAGCCATCTTGTCCAAATTCCTTTATTCTCCACTGCCACCCCCAATCAAACATCTCTCCCAAGGCCTTAGTTAGCTCAGTTTCATTAATTTTCCCTTCCCTAATTATTACCACACCCAAGGGATTAGTGTGTTCAGCAACAAGCATATCTTTATAGCTTTGGACCAACAGGATTCCCAACCCCTTAGCAGCATATCCAACATATTTTGGGACTGGTTTTATTTGTTTCAGCAAGTTGCACTCACTAGTGATGTGATTTTCCCTACCACAGACCAGACAGTGTCCCACTCTACATTCCCTGGTAGAGTGTCTTGGATCCTTGCATTTGCCACACACCTGCTTGTTGGCTCTCTCCCCTCCTTTTCTATTCTCATCTAAATTGATCTGCCAATTGTTTTTACCACCCTGTTTCCTCATGTCCACAGTAAGATCTTGATCTCCTCTCCTATCAACTTTCTGCAAGTTACCACTCTTCCCTTCTTCTCTCCTCAGATTCTCCTTACCACACTGGCTTTCCAAGGGATTCCCAAGAGATTTTTCAGCATTCTCCTTCTCTCCTCTTTTCAATCCCTGAACTAATTGAGATAGCAAGTTAGCCAGCAGCTGTTGCTGGGCACTCTGATCTTTCTGTGACTGTCCCTCCTTCTCTTTTTCTTTTTCCATTTCTGAGCTATCTGTTTTCTCCGTCTCCTTCTCATTCCTGCTGTCAAACGCCTCTTTCTTCCCTGTCTTGGCTTGCCATTTCAGTGTTTCACCTCTATCTTCTGCAGCCAATTCCTCTTCCTCTCCCTCTCCTCTGCCACTTCCAATACCTATGCCAAATCTGCCATTACCCCTCCCCAAGCTGCCAAATCTGTCAGTCATCGAGTGTCTCCCTCCAGCCCAACCTCCCCCTCTGTTGTTGTAGTTGAATCTACCTTTGGCAAAACCCCTCTCTCCTCCACGATTGAATCTCGGGCCTCCAAACCCTCTCCCTGGGTTTCCAGCCATTGTTTCCGCTGGCGGCGGCGCAGTGGGAAGGGGGAGGAATCCTACCTGGTTAGGTTTACAAGTCCCATCTCCCTCACCCCTATTTATAGCATCCCTCCCACCACCACCTTCCTGGGCCGTGGTGTCCATCAGCCCAATGGGCCCCCATCCCACTAAGCCCAACTCCAGGTCCATGTTTATATCCTTTCCTATCGAGCCCCCGAAAATAATCAGGGGTCTCCCCATGATATTCTCCTCCTCTCTCTTTTTCATTTTTCCCATTGGGATGTGATTTACTCTAACAGGATCCTCCTGGATCACTATATCTCCAAAATCAACCCTATCCGAATCCAACATCAGGGGAATAGGATGTATAACATCCTTTTTCATGTGTTCACAGACAATTTGCGCATCAATTCTTACATCCCTATCATTTTTCCCAGCAATTCCTTTTTCATTCTCATTAATATTGTTCTTTTGTGACCCATTCCCATCCCTCTCTAACCACTTTCTGCAGTCATCTGCATTCTGGGATTTTAACCCATTGTTCCCATTATAATTTTTCCCAAGCCTAACATTCCTCTTGGATCTTCCCAACTTAACACCATCTACCTCAATCGAAGCAGTAGATGCTAAATATTTGGGGTTTGGCAGCTTACCTTTATTGCAGCAGTTGGAAATCCCCTCCTCCTCCGCCTCAGAATCCTCTCCGGCCAGCAACCAAAAACGATTTCTGGCCGGAGAGAACCCTACTAGCGGCGGGAGAGGTCCAGCAGTCGAGGTGAGCGCCTGGGGAAGCGAGGGAAGCGGCGAGGGAGAGTTGCTGGAGCCACCGTCGCCCTCCTGCGCCTTGGTGTGGCCGTCACCACCATCCCTTCCTCCTCGTCCCCCTCGATCTCTATGGGGAACCATCTGGACCCGGGGGCTGGAATCCCCATCACCGCTGGGCGGCGCTGCTTGTTCCTCCTGGCTGGCTGGCTCGGCACCCCTAACGGCTGCATCGGCGGCGCTCTTGGCTGGATCAGGCGATAGCGGAGAGAGCGAAACACCTTCCACTTCTCCCGCTGCACCGGATCCAGCGATTCCGCCTCCAACATCGCCCAGAGGAGGACCCCCATTGCCGGCTGCCTGTCGTAGTTGGGGAAGCAGCGGAGGGCCTCCTCCCCCCTGAGCATATCCCTCACCATCTCGGAGGCATCGTTGAGTGCCTTTGCCGTCGGAAACCACCGATCTATCTCTCGAAGCCTCCCCATCAGCACCTCGTCGCCGGCCGCCAGCGCCCACATCTGCTGCTGGCGTGTCGTCATCGAACCCTACGTTTGTGGGCAGCGCGGCGTCGAGGCGATTTTGGAATGGATCTAGGGGGGGGGGGAGGCAATGGGTGAAGAAAGCCGATGCGTCGGCCATATATCCCCTCCCCTCCCCCTCGTCGCCATTAATTTCCTCGGGAACCGCCACCAGCGCGCCCCACCCATCAGCCGTCGCAAATCGTGCCAAATGGCATGGGAACGCCACCATCTGGCCCTTCCTGATCTCCTCATCCTCCGGCCAGCTGCGGGCATCCACGACCACCTCCTCGCCGTCGACGAGCTCCAGCCGCTGTCCTCGCCGCCGGATCGCGCCCGGCCGGTAGATCAACAGCGCCGAACCCAAATTGGGCACATACTCGCAACGAATTCGTCGATCTCGCGAGACATGCGCGTTGCACGGGAAGCGTGCGTTGCACGGTAGCGTGGCGCACGGGAGCGTGGCACCAGTCGCACCCCTCATCTCCTCCTCCGACATGCACGGCTTCCTTTCTTTCTCACCAACACAGTTCTTTCTTCCTTCGCTTCTCTCCGGCCTGGGCTCCTTCCAATACGGTGATCTGAGCTAAAAGTTCCCCATCCGCATCTATCAAACATCTGACTGACTAACTCGACTCCGCCTGTGACGCCGTAGCTCGCTGGAGAGGCTCGTCGGGGACGCCGGGACCGGCAGCATCGTCCCCAGCTCATCCTCGGGCACCGGCTCTCCTCTCTCCCAGCCTTCTTGCAAGAATCGAGAATCGACACGATGAAATAGGTAAAAACAAACAACTGAGGAATGTAAAATTGTAAACCCGATTACTAATCCATCTATTGGATTGGAACACATAAAAGTGAGAAAAACTCTATAAGATGATATACGAGTTACTGAGTTGACCTTTGTTGCATCTGGCAGGAACGCGGTCGTGTTGAGCAGTTCTGGTACACAACAGAACATTCGGGATGGCATTGCCTGCTATGCTAAACTTTTTACCCTTCGTATGTGCATCCCATCAGTATTCTATTTGTACCGGGGGTAGAGGCCCAGTGCATACTGCATGGACGTCTGGTGTACATACGTAAGTCGACCTGATGACACCGTAGACAGTTACAACAGAGGGAAAATCTCATTTGCTCGAGAGCTCTCTAGCTCCTTGGGGGGTTTTTTTTTTTTTTGAGACAGTCTAGTCTAGCTCCTTGGTTGGTTCACATGCATCGTCTGCTGTGTAGAAACTAGCATCTTATCGTTATCGTTTGACAGAGCAAGCTAGCTAGTGTACACTTTGTACGTATGCGAGTGGCATGTGACGGAGCAAACTATACGACCGACATACTCATTGGCAGTGGTCCTGCTATACGTATTTGCGTATGTGCCTTGCCTGTAGCTTGCTGGCGATGCATGCGACCGACATACTCATGGCAGTGATCCGTTGACCCTTTGCTATCTATTTAAATCTCGATCCATCCCTCGATCTACCGTGCAGTCTCTCAAAGGTGCTCATAGGGCAGGAATAGTTTGTGCGTGTGCGTTCATATATAGAGGGTGAATGTATGCGCTTATGTATAAGAGTTTAAGTCTGTACTTGTTAAAAAAAATATCTGAAAGAAGTTTTAATTGATTAAGTATACATGCATGGGTCGACCACTGTGCCTGTGTGTGCCACATGATAGATCGATTGATTGATCCACGCCAAGTAATAATCCAACACGTAAAACAAGCTGCACCAGTGGTGCATGCATGCATGGTCCATGCATACGCATGTCAACCTGTTTACTGTTTACTCTGACGCACGGATCCAACATCGATCGTGCAGAGTCAGCCTTTCACTATACGGCGTGCATGGCGCATGGATGCATGCTGGCCTTTGGTTTCATTGAATGAAGCTGGCGCTGACATGCCCATGCATGGACCGATCCGGCGCCCGGGCCCGCGTGTCGGCATCACAGGTTGCTCCAAGCCAGCACACACGACAGGAGGAAATCATGCACGCACAGCAGCGGCTGGCCATGCATGGGACGGGAGCATGCAGTAGGGGAGAAATTAACCACAGTTGACCATTTTCTTTTTGCGAATTAACCAGAGTTTACCATTTGACCATTGGGGTATACTGCTGGCCCGACTCGAGAGCAGTACCCGGACACGATCGAACATTCGGTCGGGAGGCGGTTGCTTGCTATACAATTTACCGTTCGTACGTACTCCTATACGCCGTAGTACACACTGCACCCTGCACTTTATGCAGTAAGTTGATCTGGCAGGAGGTTACAGCAAAAGGCAGACTTATGTCGCTCGAGAGCTCTCTAGCTGCCCCGTCCCCCGAATGGCCGTCGGGCTAGTTCGGCCCCACCTGAGGTGCCCAGTAACACAGCCGCGGTTCCCATATGAAGTTCCTATGCCAAACACAAACATTAGGCTGATCACAATGGGCAAGAACATAAGCTAGTAACTTACACACTTTCCTAGACTATGTTACTACCTCCATAGTGGGTAGGAACATCTATGTAGTGTCATGCAACGATGTATTTATTAGGTTATAGACTCATTGTTTCTTGGAGTGTGTGATGTTCCGGTAACTTAGCTAGTTACCACAAGCACCTCTCTCTTTATTAGATATGTGCCACATAAGCAAAGTTGTATTGGAGTGTGTGATGTTACTCCTAAGTTCCTCCCCATTGTGACCAGCCTTAGGGGCTTCGGCAAACTTGGGCCGGCAACGCCAGCTCATTGATTACATCCGACCGGAAGATATCGATTTATTAGCTCTTCAAGAGACAATTCCTCGGGACTTCTTCATTCAGGAACTACAGGGGCTATCCCGGCACCCGTTTACCTGGTAATGGTTGCCGGCGGTTAGCCTATCTGGGGGCATCCTCCCGGGGGTCAAGGAGGATTTTTTTTCTCGGTTGAGGATATGGACCGAGGGGAATTCTTCCTTAGTATGTCCGTTACTGACCAACGTGTGAACCTCAGTTGGGAGGTGATCATTGTCTACGCCCCGGTTGATCACGGGCGGCCGACCGACTTCTTGGCCGAGTTGAAACATAAGGTGGAGCGCTGCACTACTCTGTTTGTAGTGGCGGGTGACTTCAACCTTATAGACGTGATGCTGACAAGAGCTCTCCTAATTTTACCGGATGCATATGCGCATGTTCAACGACTGCATTGCAGATATGGCCCTACGTGAAATGGACTAATAAACAGGTGGACCCTATCTGAGGTGTGCTGGATAGGGTCCTAGTGTCTGTCCTGTGGGAGATTATGTTCCCATTGTGCTCGCTTAGGGCAGTCACCCGGATTAGCTCCAATCATGTCCCTTTGTTGTTCTCACCGGGGGATTGATCTCCACGACGGTCGAGGGGCTTCCATTTTGAACCATCGTGGCTCGTATAGCCGGGGTTCTTTGAGATGCTATGGGATCGTTGGGTGCAAGCGTCAGCCAATTCACCGCGGGTATTTTGTGCTACTGATATCTGGCACCATTGCTCTAAGAGCGCCCGCCAGTTTATCCGGGAATATGGCACCGACCTGGAAGCTGACCTTAATGCCCGCAAATGGGCCTTGTTGGACCAGATTAAGGCACTAGACGTGGCTGCTGACACAGTCGGTCTATCGGTTGACGATTGGTTGAGGCGGTACTCCCTTGAGTCCTTGTTGATGGAGATCTTTAAGGGAGAAGAATTGTTCTACCAACGTCGGGGGGGGGGGGGTGAGGTGGTGCAGAAATGGTTCCTTCAAGGCGATGCTAATATTGCATACTTTCAGGCGATCGCTAATGGGCGCTACTGGAAGTGCTATATCCCATGTCTCTTGGAGGAAGATACCTTTCTGGAACACCTGGATGAGATTAGGTCCCACATTTACTCCTTTCTTAAGGGGCTCTTTTCGGCGGAACCCCATGGTGGGTGTCCATGGCGGATAATTTCTGGCCGCTTGTGGACAGGGTATCCGACATTGAGAATGCAGAATTATTTATGTCGTTCTCACCGGAAGACGTGGGTAGGGCTATCGCCTCTATGAAGGCGGGCTCATGTCGATGTTTCATGAATTCTATATTGGTTCATTTGACATGTCGCGAATAAACTTTGGTGTCATTACGCTGATCCCCAAAGTAGTTGGGGCTATAGACATTAGGCACTTCAGGCCTATCACAGTTATCAACGTTCTTGAACGCATTTTCTCCAAAGTCTGAGCAACTCGACTAGCCCCTGTAGCTGAGCGGCTGGATCACCCTCTCCAAACGGCATTTTTGAACGGATGACAGATTCATGACGGGATCCTAGCCCTTCATGAGATTTTCCATGAGGTTCGAACGCGCGGACATAAGGGCGTCTTTATCAAGTTGGACTTCCAGAAAGCCTATGATCGGCTAGACTGGTCCTTCTTGCGGTTAGTCTTGCAACACCGAGGCTTTGATGACAGATGGTGTTCTTGGATCATGCAGTTGATTCGGTCTGGTCAGACGGCGATTAATATTAATGGCGAGGTGGGGCCATTCTTTACGTCCTCCGCGGGAGTGAAGCAAGGGGAACCGATTTCTCCACTCCTCTTCAACCTCTTTGTGGATGCGTTAGCGGGAATCCTGGATAAAGCTAGGAAAGCAGGTCACCTCTCAGGGGTAGTTGGTCACCTGATCCCTCGCGGAGGGGTCACTCACCTACAAATACGCTAATGGCACCATGATTATGGTGGAGGGGTCCAACCTAGACATCATGAATCTTAAGTTCCCGCTCCTCTGTTTTGAGGCTATGTCAGGACTAAAGATCAACTTTGATAAGAGTGACGTCGTCGTCCTGGGATTTCCAACAGAGGAACAACAACGGATTGCGGCCAACCTAAATTGCAGACTGGCCTCATTCCCCATTACATACTTAGGAATGCCTATGGCTGACTCGAAGGTTCTCTTGAGTGCCTTCGCCCTACTGGTGGGAAGAGTGGCATCTCGGGCCGAGACCTGGCATGGGCGGTTTACCTCCACGGGGAGCAAATCGATCCTTATTAGTTCTAACCTAGCTAGCCTCCCCATGTATATGATGGGGTTGTATATCCTACCGGAGGCATAGTTCCTTCGATAAGGATCTCGCTAGGTTCTTCTGGCAGACAACCAATGGCCGCCAAAAGTATCACATGGTCAAGTGGGCGGACATATGTATGCCCAAGGACCGGGGTGGCATGGGCATTATGGCCTCCCATCGTATGAACGTCGCGCTCATGTTGCAATGGGTTTGGCGGATCCTACGCGGTGAGAGCAGCCTATGGTTACAACTCATCTAGGCAAAATACCTTAGGGGTGAGCCTCTCCTGGCATGCTCCTGGCCGGGAGGATCACTATTCTGGCGCTCCACCCAAAGGATCAAGGAGGACATCCGTCTAGGGATTTCCTTCTCCATATGGAATGGGGACAGGACCCAATTTTGGCTGGACCCCTGGCTGGGTACCAAGCAACTGCGCGTGAGTTTCCTTGGCCTGTTTTCGGTCTGTGCGGACCTGTCATTACTTGTTTCCATGGCCTTCTGATCTGGACAGTGGAGTATCTGATTCCATCGTACTTTTGGACAAGTAGAGAGTGACGACTGGACTATACTGCGGGCGACCCTTTCACTGGTGCTACCGGACTATCTGGACACAGTGTTGTGGCGGCTTGCTCCGACGGCAGAATTTTCAGTGAGCATGGCTTACTATGCTCTTTGCCAGCCACCTACCACCCCCTGGCTTTCACCGTTGTGGAAAGCCCCCTACCCTAAAGATTAAGATCTTCGTGTGACAGTTACTACGAGATTGCCTCCCTTCGGGGACAGAGGTACTTAAGCGGCACGGCCCGAGTGATGGCCTATGCCCCCTCTGCGCGGTATCGGAGACTGGGAGACATATCCTATTCTCTTGTATGGCGGCTCGGGTGTTATGGACATTCGTCCGGGAGGCGTCAGGGCCTGATTGGGAGGCCCTGAACCTCGCGGAGTTTCTCCAGTATAGGGCTATGCAACAGTCGCAACATCACCGCTTTTTGGCTTATTTTTGCGATGATGTCATGGACACTTCGTATGACTCGTAATAAACTGGTGATTGAGAAGGTCTTCCCGAGGAAGGTGTCCGACTCCTTCAAATTCCTTGCTTTTCTACCGCACTGGCACCCATTCTAGAGGCAGCGTGATCGCGATCGTCTCGGCATCATGTTGGATGCGCTTCTGACTTCAGCGTGTTGACTTTCGTCCTTGTAGTGCCGCTTGACGGCTGCCACTAGGTGGCTTTGTTTTTCTATTTCTTTTATGTTTTTTTGGGCATGAATGTGATGTTGTCCCAGCTGTTGTTCTTATTATGATGCTTGGAGACTAGTTGTACTAACTGTTGCTTTATTTATAAAGTGGGAGGAATGCCTATTTCGAGAGCTCTCTAGCTAGCTCCTTGCATGCAACTATGTACATGTCGCAGCTGGCATCTTATCGTTTGACAGAGCAAGCTAGCTAGCTCACAGATAGATCGAGCGACATACGATCCGTCTATATATACGTATGCGCTCTGTATGCATGTACACTCGTATATGTATGTGATTGGCACGTGACAGGGCAAACAAAGCCAACAAGACCGACATACTCATTACCGGTGGTCCTGCTATACGTATACTAGCGATGCATCTTTTCGATGAAGAGGCCGGGGATGACCTCCTTTTTAAAAAAAAAACTCAGGTAGCGATGTATATGCGTATGTATGGGTATGTTTATGTAGTACTTTGGATATGGTAACTATGTCGATCACTGCCTTGGATATACTCCCTCCATTTCTGAATATAAGTCTTTATAGAGATTTCAATATAAACCGCATACGGATATATATAGATGTACTTTAGATTGTAGATTCACTTATTTTACTTAGTATGTAGTTTATATTAAAATCAAACTTATAATTATGAACGGCAGGGAGGGAGTATTCTATTTCTTCTCAATGCATGCATATGCATGCTGACTACTGTTTGTGCGGAGGACATGATCTATCGACCGATTGAGCCACCCGAAGTAAGCCAACACGTAAAACAAAGAAGAGATGGTCCATGGCTCCATGCAGGTCGATCCATGCATGGCCTGCATGCCAACTTTGGTCGATCCATGGAGCTGACTCCTACCTCTTTACTCTGACGGACGGGCAGAGCAAAAATGCTAGACATACAAAGATTTGTAAAAGCCTGTAAACTGTTTCCATCTAACAATCAATCACAAACCTCTTTCCACCTGATTTTCAGGGGGTGGGCCGTCCCGCTCACCTGTTGGCCAATGAAAACTAACCCATCCTGTAAAAGCCTGTAAACTGTTTGTACGTGTAGCATTGCCGCATGCAGAGTCAGCCTTTCACTATGCCGAATGCATGGATGCACGCTGACCTTTCGTTTCATTGAATGAAGCTGGCGCTGACATGCCCATGCATGGACCGATCCGGCGCCCGGGCCCGCGTGTCGGCATCACAGGTTGCTCCAAGCCAGCACACACGACACAAGGAAATCATGCAGCGGCTGGGCATGCATGCATGGGATGGGAGCATGCAGCCACGTTGACGACACCTAGCTAGCTGGAAGATGCTTGCCCTGGGCAGCACGGGTCAACACCTCGTCGTATCCCGTGGCGGCCAGCCCTCGGCCCTAATTAATTCGCCTTGGTCCGTTGCGATCATGCATGGTCGATCGAGACTCTCACCCCACTCGCTCGATCGATCAGCTAGAGGTCAACCCCTAATGCCAACAAACGACGCATGCGTATGATCTAACGTGTTCACTCATCCATCGACCGGTGGAATCTACTGCCATAGCACAGCTTCGATCCGATCCGTGTCGTTCGTACGGTCTGGAGATGCGGCCGGTGCTTTCACTTTTATCTCATTATTATTGTTAGTTTTTCATTACAATCTTTTGTTACCGATTCATCTCTAGTTAACTGCCGTGTTCCTAAGGCTGTTGCACCGGCCGGGGTGAGCCATCGGAAGCAGCCTCTCCAATAAGCATAGTCTCCAAGTTGTCTCCAAGTTCACGAACGAAAGTGCATGAAACCACAAAATACATCAACAGCATGAAGAAATTAGTTTAAGCTCAATTCCAACCAATATAGTTTTCATCTTCTAGCTGACCATATAATAGTACAATATATCACAACAAGAAGATGTAAAAGTGACTTTATTAAACATGTTTAAACTACCTTTAGCTTATCATGGTTAAATACCATGATCCGAGTTCAGCCCAGTTTGTGCATAGTTAGCAGAAATTCAGTATTGGGTGGTAAGACACAAAATTGTTTCCACTAATTGCAAGAAAGATCGAACAGTGACTATTTCATGATTAAAATGACAGCTTCATAACCAGATGACTATTGACATCATAGCACTGTCTGCTATTTAGTTTATTATATTACCATAAAGTGCAGCTGGAATAAATGTGTCTCCTAAAAACATTAAGAAACCAAAATTACTAAGTAAAAAACTGGGCCATAACTTGTGCACAAGCCCAAGACCAGCAATCATTAAATGATTGGTGATGTTAGCTTAACTAAAACCAAAGGCATAATATAGTAGCATGCAAAAGCAGAAGGACAATACCCGTGAGTTGGTACAAACCAAGCCACTTGTTAATATGAAATCCAGAGAAGATTGTTTGAGAAAAGTAAAAATAGTATTGTAGGATTTAAGCTAGGTGCGCTATCAATACATAAACAGTACCCAGATGCCTACTAAAATTAAACTGGATTAACAAATCATCTAGCAAAAATCCCTGAACATTACACCTTTTCATCATTCGCCAATTCAATTATGAAAAAACAATGCATCAATCAATGATATGAAATAGTAGCAGTATGCTGATGGAGCAAGTGCAAAAGATACCCAACACTGCACACGGCAACACTCGATCTGTTGTCTCAAATCCCTGTAGCTAGCCCTAAACTACAGCAAACCGCTGACCTCGGCCATTAGCGAGGGGCGGGGGGCGGGGAGGGCTGTTGTCTCACCTGCCCTCGGTTTGCACTTTGGGTTGCGAAGGCGGCGGAGTGGTAGACCACCGTGACTACACCTCGTGGGGTTGTTTCTTGCGGCGATGAATCGACGGTATGCACCATGTGTGGCGTGTCTTGGCGTCGGGAGCCACCTCGAAACAGCGAGGAGGAGATCGGGCCGAGGATTCGATAATGGAAGAAGTAGAGGAGGAAAGGTTTGGACGCGCTTACCGTAGCTTCATCGTTGCGGATCGATGCACCCGCCTCGGTTCGACCTTGACATCGCCGGAGACCCGAAGCGTGGCGGATCTGAGCGGACCTCCACCGGATCCAGGCCGCTGCGTGTCGTTGCAGATTGATCGCGATGAAGCTCGATCGTCGTCCCTCGGCCGCTACGGCTCGCCGGAGACGTAGCTGTCGCCGGCGGAGTCTTGGTGGTTGCGTTCTCGGCGAGTCTGCGGTCATAATCGGGGTGAGGTGAAAGGCGATAGGTTGCCACCGAGTGGATATGAGAGGGCTGATCTGGCGGTCGCCGGGCGGAGCGCGGACGCCAGACCGTGGACGCGCTGCGCGCGGCGCGGCGGAGAAACTGGGCGACGGGGAGTGAGTGGAGGGGAGAGGAGCGAGTGGAGGGGAGTGGAGCGGAATGATTGGATAAGGTGGGCGGCGGGGTAGGTGGAGAGGAGGGGAGGTGGGCCGACGGGAGGTTAGATGGAAAGCCAAGCGCGGCCGCAGCGGGGGATGTGGGCCGTCGCGCGACGGGGGGTTGGGCACGCAACGGCTTCGTCCCGGCTGGCCCGGCCCAATGTTTTTTCTTTTTTATTTATTTTTCTTTCTTTCCTGCTTCATCACCTTATTTCTCTTTTGAAAACATGAATGTTTTTGAAAATAGATAGCAAAAATGAAAAAGCTAACAAATTTTCCAAACATATTTTTTTAATGTATTTTGAGAAGAACCTTTTAAACAAATACAAAATTTGATAAATTTGTACAGTTTTTTTTACCACAAACAGTTTGAGAATATTAAAATAAAACGAAAATGACATCCATTTTTTTAGCAATGAACAATTTTGGAAGTGTGAACATTTCTTTACAAGCACAAACATTTTTTGAATATTAAGAACAAACTTTGAAAATCGTAACCTTTTTAAGAAATCCATAATATTTTCATAAACTTGAACAAGTTTCTAAGATATTAACATTGTTTTGAATTTGATAGCTATTTTCAATAAACAATAACTATTATTTAAAATCCAGGTCAATTTTTGAAAATATCTAACATTTTTGATAATATATATCATTTTCTCTAAAACAATAACACCTGCATAATTTGAATAAAACATTATGAAATATCAAATTATCAAGAACATTTATGTAAATAGCAAAATATTATTCAAATATCATATATAATTCATCATGGTATAATTTTTATTAATGCTGGGATGATTTTGTTTGTAATTTTTTGTACCTCAGAAAATGATATTAAACAAAAAAAACGTATTATTGATTTGTAAATAAACAAAATTCTATATATATAAACCTGGTTCATGAAAATAAATATTTTTATGCTTGTTACATTTATTAATGGTATCACAAAAAAATATAAATGAAACAAATAAACTTTGTTAATGTTGGGTTGATTGTTTTAATTTTTGTTTGTCAATTTTCCATAGCCTAAAAACATTATAGATAACCAAATGCTTTTCTTATTATCAGATAAAACAGTTCTTTTGTATTATATATTATATATACTTATATGATGTAGTACAAAATATTAAATATATTTTAGCTTATATAAATATCATACCCAATTAATTTGTTTGTAGTG
Organism: Aegilops speltoides; assembly: GCA_021437245.1. Classification (NCBI taxonomy): domain Eukaryota; kingdom Viridiplantae; phylum Streptophyta; class Magnoliopsida; order Poales; family Poaceae; genus Aegilops; species Aegilops speltoides. The sequence goes on from CM038143.1 coordinate 572,083,156, forward strand.
GGCTGGAAGTACTTATAAGTTGTTTATACACATATTTCACAAACCAAATCATATAAAAAATAAATATACTTGGTTAATGTTGGTTTGTTTGTTTTAGTTTTTGTATGGCAATTTTCCATAGCCAATACAAATAATTTATTTTAACTTAAGCAATTTCAGACGCTTAATTACTTATATTTTGTTTTTTGCCCCGATTTGTTGTGTTAGTAAAATGATCTAAGCGTCATTTTTCCTAATATAACCAAGTACTATTTTTATTAGCAGAGAAAACAGTTGTGTTGGTTTCACATTCAGATTTAACATATATTTTATATAATTTTGTGACGCAGTAAAAAGTATTAATTATATTTCAGTATAGATATAAATTGATGGGTTCCAACATAATCACTGATGAAACGATGACAGACCACAGCGAAACACCACGAGAAGAGGTGCATATAGCTAACCTTCCTCTGTATGTATCTTATATATTATAATACGGAAGGGCTTTCTTTATTTTTCTTGTTTTTCAGAATACAGGAGAGATGGATATGGACTTTGGAGATGCACGGAAAGAATCCATTGAGGGTTCAGATGCGATTATGCTGAAAGGGGACGAAGATTCACAACATAAAAATGTCGTAGAGGTTATATCTCATAACAAGCCAAAAAAGGTTGCTAATTTATATATTATCCCACAAGGTATTTTTTAATATTATTATCAATCTTATTTTTGTAATATTGTCTTTTGTGTTCAACTAATTTTGCTCATTTTGATTGTTAAGTTGGCTCGTATTTTTATGAATTCGACAGACTATGTTTGTACCGCTAGGGATATTACAGTCATCGAATCAATCAAGTCTGCCCCGAAGAATACCCAGTTCGTAGACATTGGAGATGCCTTGTTATCAACCGACGATTTGGAATGCCTTATTAAAGATGATATGTTCTTACATGACGGCGTAAGACCAATTGCACAAACTTTGTAATTAATAATACGAACAATATATAATATCATAAAATATTAATATAATCTAAATGCCCATTACAGGTGATAAATGCTTACATATATTGCATGCTTGCTCACGAGCATCTACAAGACAGGCGGGTGAAAAGGTACACATTATTAGCACGTTTGTATCGGGCCAGATAAAAGAAGACGGGGAAAGAGACATAGACTCATCAAAATATCGTCGCATCGTGCGTCATGTTAATACTTATCTACAACAAGATATGGTTAGTTTTTGTCTCGTAATCCATGCATATAATTATGGATTGTTTTTCTTTAGTTCATATGTTGAATAATTTATTAATAACTATATCTAATTGTGACTATGACTTGTATCTTATTTACACCAGTTATTCATTCCGATTAACATGCCGGGCTACCATTGGTATCTAGCAGTTGCCAACGCCAAAAAAGAGAGATCCAAGTATTTGACTCACTTGGTGAGAATGTCAAACGCAATGACCTTGCTACTACGGTAACTATCTATTTCTTTTCTCATCTTAGCATTTATTTTGTTTGACTTCATTCTTAACATTTCTCATATATACATAATAGTTATTAGGGCTCGAGAAATGGCTGAAACTTGCAGAGCATAATCCGAAGTTTATCAAAGGTCATAAGTGGCCTGATCTCAATGTTACAAAATGGACGGTTGTAGAGCAAATTCAGGAGGCAATACAAACCGATGGGTAAGCACTTGTTTCAATAGTTTGTTTTTAGATTTATCTTTGTGAGATTCTAAAGCATTATTTTATAATATTATAGCGTATCATGTGGATTGTTTATGCTAAATTATATGGAATACTGGACACCACATGGATTATCAGACCAGTTTACGTAGGTATTTCAGTTTTATACATTATCTCATAATGTTTTATCAAAATATATTATAAAATGTTTTCTAATTTTGTTTGTAGGAGGATATGAAACATTTTCGACAAAAATTAGCAATTATTTTGCTCGATTCAGAGCTTAATAAGTTAAAAGGATGTCCCATGTACAAACAACCTCTTAACGAAGAAACTTTAGCTAATTCGATCTCGAGATCTGGATAATCCATCGATGTGGTCGAAGAGAAACGTCCGCCCAATCACTATCATTCCCACGGACCAACGTGAAATACTTGCCGCCTCTGCAACTACATCATGTCGATCAATGATGCTGGATGTTTGGAGTAAGTATCATGTATCAATATTTAATGTGCGGATGTATATTATTGTTCTTCTTACCATCCAAATTACAGGAAGGTGTGGGTCCGGAGCTCCACACGGATCCAATGAGCTTAAGTCTTAAGAAACTTGAGCATACTTAACATGGAGGAGCCCATGGACAATGATTGCTTCAACACCGCCGTGCTTATCTTTGGCATGTGACGAGGAGTATTGTTCACACCCTCCTATACACTACATGGATCTACGATTTTGTGTAAGTTATTCTAACTCTTCATTTTAGGTGCCATTAGTATCAACATGTTGAAACAATATTGTTTTCTTCTACTTAGTCCATGATGCTAGAGTCAACACGAGGTCAGAAGTTTTGTGAGAAGGAAACTATCCAGACGTTGGCAACATTATTTGATAGCTGGCCTGGGATGGAGATCGACATCTCATCTTGCAATAAGGTAAATAAAATATTTTGATCATTGTTATCATGGTTTGTTTTTGTTTCTAATAGCTCCACTTGTAGATTTATCTTCCCTATGCATCCATCGGCCGATACATCCTGTACATCATCGACAAAGGGACACGTTGTCTACATATTATGGATCCTATTCAATCATCACAATCATCAGAGGTTAAAAACATGAGGCATTCACTGAAATTAAAAAGTTTTTCAAGGGATTTCAAAGAAGCACTCGAAATAAAGCTGCCTGGGTGGAATTCTGATATATCTAAATGGCATCGTTTATTTCCGGCCGGCGTTCCAACGAGTATAGACGGGTAATGAATTCATAATAAGAATATTTACTTATGTTATCATTATATTATTTATAATATTAATTGAAAGTTTTTGAGGAATGTGTCTGGCTATTTTGTTTTTCATTTTATGCTCTGGTGGAATGGTAAAGAATTGGTCAAGCCGGTTTGCGCTGTGAGTATTGTGGGTTACATGTTTTAAGACCTTCTTCATGAATTTTTCATACTAACTACATTTTTTTACAGGATGGGTATGAAATGAGGAAGCATTTTTTATTATACTTTCTAAAACATCACGGGAATGAAGCTAGAGGAAACTTTCCTGATATTGTGAAAGATTTTCTTAAGCGCATTATCTAGATATTAATATTTTTGTAATAGATGTTAAGTTGTAACATCACTTAGCTTATTACATTGCAATAATGGACTTCAGTTTGTGTTATATTGTTTGTACGTGTGGATTTTAACATGTAACTCTGGTAAACTATTTCAAGAGCCCGTGGCAACGCACGGGCATTCTACTAGTTATTGTTAGTTTTTCATTACAATCTTTTGTTACTGATTCATCTCTAGTTAACTGCCGTGTTCCTAAGGCTGTTGCACCGGCCGGGGTGAGCCATCGGATCATCCTCTCACTGGCAGTTGGATCTCATCTAGATGAAAAAAAACAAGCCATAGGAAATCCCGCGCGTAACATTTTCTTATGCATTTGCAATGATCATTTGTAGCAGGCCGTCCAAAGTAATCGCAACATGTTGGTCGTGTGTTTGCGGCAAAACTAAAACAAGGATGTAGCATGCCAACCAAACGTGTGCAACATGAAAGAACAAACAAAACAATAACCTTCCGCAATCAAATTTTGTATCGTTTGGGACACCAGAAATGCCCAAGTCTTCCGATCCTTGGATCTTGACACTGGTACGGCAAGAAACCAGTATAGAATACCTTTTTGAGTATGTTGGTGGTCCGGTCATCCCATCCATGACGACTTAGCTTTATGGCTACTGCCATTGATGTCCATGCTGAAGCTTGAGTTAGAAGATGAGATGAGATTTTTCCATGTCAATGAGCTTGGGGAAGATAGGATTTCGGGGGTGGATGGATATAGGCTTGCTAAATCCGGTGATGGGAGAGCTCCGGCAAGCTGGATTGGCAAGTGTGAGACGGTGAGGCCCATTATAAATTAAAAAAAACTCTCACCGAGAGGGGGGAGGCTCCCCACATGAATCGCGTTTCAACGCGCCACCGTGGCAGCAAGGATTGTTACAAGAGTTCTAGGTCGTGATGATAGATATGATCACGCCACAGACCGGCATGATTCCTTTCCGGCCCAGGGGGTAATTGAACTCCCAAGACACTCACCCTGGTATTATAGAACAAAGCAGTAGAAGCCATGGGCAGTGGGAAGGGCAGTAGGAGGGGCGACTGCCGATGATTTGTGGTTGTAGGGTAGTGTCAAGGAGTGACATCAAAGGGAGCCTATAGTGGTGATGCTTTGAGTGCAACATTGAAAGAAATAGAGACTAGGGGATGAAATTGTTCCAAAGAGATAACGTTAACGGGACTATGAGACACGTAATTGGATGAAGAGGCAACCGGCGCAGACTTCGTATCCCGTCAGAGGGGAATCATTTCCCTTTCCGTAAATCTCGGTCATTGAATCAAATAATGCTAAGTAAACTACGCTATTGCGTGAAACAATTTTTTTGTGTTTTAGTATTGAGTTTATATACATAATATGAGGTTGCGAAGAAGATGATTGGGTATTGGCACAATAATTCTTAACTTAAAATTCAATATCTTGAGATTTACTTAGCTTCATATCCGGTGGAGCAATTTTGGGCCGGTTGGTGAAGTTGCCTTGTTTTAGGACAGTCAGCCATATAGGCCTACCATGCTAGTGATGCCACCACTGACATGCCTCACTTTGCCCTCAACAATGGTGTTTTTTGGTTGAAACTAAATTGTATGTTGAAGAGACCACCTACGGATACCCGACTACTCCTCGATGCTGAGTTGTACTACTGACGGGCTTCTCCAGCTCGTTAGTGACGAATCAGTAGATCATGTTTTATTTCTAGCGGTGGTTTACACCTTCAACTTGCACCAACTATTTGAGAATCGTTCACGAGGAGACAGAGCGGCATTGGATCTACATCATACTTTGTTTGCTCATGACGCAATCATGTGTTTTTTTCCGTGTCCCCCAATAGAGCGGAATCATTTCCTGTTTTGGAAAATCTCGGTCACTAAAGCAGATAATGTTAGTTAGAGTGTGCAATCGTAGAAAACAAAATTGTTATTTTTACCCTAGATTATACATACCGAGTGTGAATTGTGAAAAGGGTGATTGAGTATTGATAGAAAGATTCTTAACTAGAGATTTGATGCTCCTATCTCAAGATTTAATTACTATCATTTCCGGCAGGAATAGTTTTGGGCCCATCATTGGTGTGGCCTATTTTAGGACCATCAGTCGTATAAGTTCGTCATGGTAGTGATGTTGCCCATAAAGAGCCTTGTCAGCGGTAGCTTTATTCATGAGACTAAACCTCATGTTGAGGTGACCAATGCCGGGTACTACTGATTGGTTTCTCCTGCTCGTCAGTGGTTAACTATCTACAGTGTGTTGTTTTATAGTAGTGGTTTTTATCTTTAACTCTTAATACGAAATATTAATTATTTAATTATTTTGTATTTTGGCACTAACCATCCATCCATGTATGTAGCTCTGTTTTTGTTTCTGCGGGAATAATAGGTGGTGATGTTGATGCTCTTAGAGGAGTGTGGACCCTGCTTGAAACAATTCATCTAATTGATAGTGAATAATATCCATGCGTGCATACCTTGCCATGGAGCTAGGTGTCAAGGAGTAATCGAATTGCCAAGAATGTCAAACTCCAAGTGCAAGACGCCAATACATATGTGTAGCAGTTTTGGGTTGGATTCGGTGGGAGATTGGATTCACATGAACGCTACCCAATTTGATAATCCAGCTTGCATGCATATGTCCATACTATATCATACAAATGAAAATTTAAGGTAAGACATATGGATCACCCAGATATGCCCCCTTCCCCCATTGTTAGCACCAGACCCATAATCCCAGTGTTGTGTGTGAGAGATCATCAAGCCACATGCATACCCATCTATAGACAGGGATGAACATTCTAAGGTGCATTATGCCAGCAGAAAAAAAAACATACCAAAATTGTCTAATGGATACTTAATTGGCACACATGCAAATTAAGGAGGTGTGCAATGTGTTTGGCCAGGGTGATTAAGAGAGGCTTGTCCTCACGCCTGCATCTACACATGCTGCCTAGGCGGCTTGTAGGCCTCTCTTTAGGGCAGGAAAGGGTATGATTAGGTGCAAGAGCGGCTTTGCATTTGCTGCTCACTTGAGTGTGGTGGTTGCTGTGTGGATAGAGACCCTTATCCAGGCCCCCTAATCTCTCAAGTTTAGGGCCTTGTTTTATGGGCACTGCCCTTGTTAGGCAGGGCAGTTCAAGTAGAACCCTCCCTGCACCACAACCTTTTATAGTTAGTACACACCCTAAAATTTAATGGATATTGCTTAAAGTTCAGCTGTCGAGCCACACTTTTGTGCTTTGCTTCTACAATGTTCCAAATGAAATAATTAGCAGTAGCATTACATGAATTCGCCACTGAAACCTAGTTAATTATGTAAGTCACTGTACAGAATTTTAACCTCTCTGTTATTCACCAACAAATTGAGTGCTTCAAAAAATACGCTGCGATGGGGCAGTCTTTGAGCTGGAACAAACTCTAGATGGGCAGTAGATTAACCTTACTCTGGTGCCCTTAGTTCTCTGATGATTTGGTAGGATATGTAGAATAGTTAACTAATGTTGACTCGACTTGCGGGAAAGTTGTGCATAAATATATGCACTGGTTCAATCATATGTACAAAAAGCGCGCTTTAGTGGTTGACAATTGCATTTGTTACATACTTTGGGTCAGTTGGTTCGATCTTCGATTGTGTTCTTTGTCAATAATATATGAACTTAGTGTCAGTGTGTGCCCTAATATAAACAAGCATGGTGGACATATCTCCTGCACCGTCCAATTCCAAGTTAAACCAACCCCCTCATTAAGTTGATTGGTAAAGGGGTTATCAAATCAAAGGGTGTACCTGCTACTACTACTATTTGATCCTTCAGCTAGCTAGCAAAAGTAGTACCACTATAGTAACTATAGCTAGGGTGAATATATAATCTATGGTGTGGTAATTAGTCAACCCCCGAGGGCATACTGGTCATTTCTCCATGGGGGTGGAAAGTCCCCTTATATATACCCTGTAATGGCAGGGACTGGGTTGGTGCAATCAAAAGTCGCCAGCAACTATCTCTTCTTGCTTCATTCGGCCTCTAGGCGGCTAGCCATTACGACAACACACCCCAGATATAGTTAGCAGTACTGGCTAGCAAGCAAGGTACTAGAGGCCAGGTGTTGTCCATGGAGGAGATGGGGGAGGAGAGCAGCAGGTATCCATGGCAGGACTACGACCTGGGCTTCGGGGAGGAGCTCATGAGGGAGCTCCTCGACCAGACGACGACGGCGCCATCGGCAACACCAACGGCGGCTGGCGCTGCGAGCGCTGATAATTCTTCTTCTTCCGACAAGGGGATTGGTGACCAGGAGGAAGGGGCGGCGGGGCGCCGGGAGTCCATGGTGAACAGGCTCATGTCGACGGTCTACTCTGGGCCCACCCTCAGCGACATCGAGAGCGCCCTCTCCTTCACCGGCGCTGGCGCCGGCGACCCGCTGGACGGCCGCAGCAAGTACCTCTACAGCCCCTCCAGCCCAGTGTACGTCCCTAATATCTATGCCAAGAACAACCATATACGTACAATTCTCCGTAGATGCAAGCTCAATTTGGACGTCTGTGTGGAAATTCAGGGTTTTCTCGCCGGAGAAGGTGCTGGGCAAGATGGAGAACAAGTACACGATGAAGATCAAGAGCTGCGGCAACGGGCTCGCCGACGATGGGTACAAGTGGAGGAAATACGGCCAGAAAGCCATCAAGAACAGCCCCAACCCAAGGTAGTACTATATACAGTTTCACCCTGTATCAACCAATCTCTCACGGCCGACATAACTTTTAATCACTTGTAGTTCTTAGCCATGGTAGCCAGTAGGAAATTTTGCAAGCAATTTTACTTACTGTACCATAATCACCAGGTGCAACTTGCAGTTGACACATGAAAGACAGCGTGTGTATATATATTTATCTGTTCACATTTAAAACATGGGTGGGTGAAAGCTACATGACATTGCAGCTAGCTAGTAGCCCAAATGAGACAAACTCCAAGCTTTGGAGCAATTACTTTTGTGAACCAAATAGAGGACGAGCAAGCTAGCTATGCACTGTCCTTACTTAATTCCACAACCAAAAATCCCCATGACAGAGCAATAATCCTCCACAGCTTGCATGCCACAATCCGTATATAGCCATGGACAAAGTTAATCGTTGCATGCAAGTAAGTAGTAAGGGGTTTGCAGAGGTGGAGTAGCTGAGTAGGTAGGTGTGTGTGCTTGCAGATGGAATATTTATTAATTGCAACCTTAAATACTTAGCCCCCACAATTTGCCATGGCACGGTCGAGCTAGCTACCTAGAGCTGTCTCCATGAACACAACCGGCTAATTTGGCAAGAAAGCGATAGTGGAGCATAGTATAGTTTCTATAAATTTTCTTTTTTGAAAATTTGAGTCTCCGAAATTGCACACTACTATTATTATAGTGAATTTTGTAAGGTACTCCATGTAAATAATTTTTTATTGGATAAATTTTGGAGGCGGTAAAGTGGTAATAACTAAATTGACGTGGACGTGGCAGGAGTTACTACCGTTGCACGAACCCGCGGTGCAACGCGAAGAAGCAGGTGGAGCGCGCCGTCGACGAGCCGGACACGCTCGTCGTCACCTACGAAGGCCTCCACCTCCACTACACCTACTCCCACTTCCTCCAGCAGCAGACCACGCCTCCACCCGCCGCCGTCGCCGCCACGAGCTCCAAGAAGCCCAAGCTGCACCCCACCGCCGGCGCCATTACAGTCACAGACTCCCACCACGGGAGCACCCCTGTGCCAACAACCTCGCCCCCATCTGCCGCCGTCGTGCCTGCCGGCGCCGGGGACAGCAGCGGCGACAGCGGCGGTAACGTGACAGCCGACGCGGGCTTCCTGCTGGAGCACGCGGTGCCCAACTGCTCGCCGTATGTGTTCGACGGCGGCTTGTTCGGTGATGGCGGCGAGGAGCGGCGGATGACGAGCGACGCCGGCGGGCTCCTGGAGGACATGGTGCCGCTGATGGTCCGGCGGCCGTCCTGCAACTCGGCGGCCACCACCGCCAGCTCGTCGACGACGCTCGGCTCGCCCCCGGCGCCGGTGTCGTCTCCTTCCCCCTCCACGTCGTCCGTGTCCTGGACCCCCGCGTCGCCGTACATCGACATGGCCATCCTCTCCAACATCTTCTAGCTAGTAGCGTAGTGTCAATTGGTCCATCACGATGATCGATCGGGAGCAATTTGGCTCCAGGCAAATCGGATTATCTGTGCTTGCATGCAAGCGTGCAAGATGCGCGCAGGAATGGTGTGTGATTAGTAGTAGTAGTACTATATTATACCAGCTACAAGTAGTAGCATCTAGCTAAGATAGCTGTGGCTTACTCCCAAAATAAGGAGGATTTGTATGTGTGTTGTGTGAGTATAGTATGATTGTTATTAGTATAGGTAGGTACCGGTGGATGTTGAATGAATAATTGTGTGCATGATGTGAGTAATACTCATACTTATGGTGTGCATGTGTCATGTGTGGCAGATGTACATGTGTGTAGCATATATAATTGTCAGTGATGGTGGTGAGATATGTAGTGGGTTAACTTTTCTCTGGACATGAGTTTCTCCTCTTCAGTGGCACAATTGATCATGTTGTTCAGTTATTGTTTTTTAAAGCTATTTTTTTGGATGAAATTACTATCAATACAACTTTTTTCCCTAGATGATACCACTGCTCTGAACCATTGTTTTGTTACTTTTTTTAGTTCTTTTTAGCAACTGCTCTGAACTACAGTTTTATTAATTTTTTAGTGATGCTAGAGAAGAGCGCAGTTCAGATAGCAGCTGTAAATTTGGCCCACGGTACCATTTTGTAGGGGATAACCCAAGGTATCTTGTTTGGGCATTAAGTTAGCGCCGATAGCAACTACTCCCTCCGTCCCAAAATAAGTGTCTTGCAAATGGCAGGTTTCGTTTGCTGCAAGACCGTAGCTTTCCTTTAGGCAAGACCAATAGGTGTGATACGAGCGGTTTTGCAAAGCTTCTGAGAACCAGTTCATGTAACCTTCTTTTATTTTCCATCTTTCAAAATACACGTTGATTATTTTCTAATACACGTTGAACCATTTTCTTATATAGGTCGAACATTTTTTATATAAATGTTGAACATTTTTTAGATACAAGTTTTTTTTGACCAGGTTTTTATATACAAGTTGAACATTCATCTGAATACATGTTGAGCATTTCTAAAATATACATTAAATAATTTTTCAGTACCACAATAAATATTTTATAAACACACGTTGAACATTTTTTTAAAATTACAAAAAAATACATTGTCATGAACTTTAAAAAATAGAAATAAAAGATATTTTTAATGAGTGATTTTTTAAAGGCACAAGTATTATTACAAACTACGTGAATACTCCCTCTATCCCAAAATAAGTGACTCAACTTTGTACTAACTTTAGTACAAAGTTAGTGTAAAGTTGAGTCACTTATTTTGGGACAGAGGGTGTAGTTTTTTTTACATTTTGAAGACTCCTTTGTAAAATACCATGGAAAAATCCATAAAGGAACATTTTATAATCGACATGAACAATTTATTGAATGGTATGAACTTTTATTAAAGCGAAAAAAATCATTTACACTCCATGAAGATTTTCTAAATGCGTGATGAACTGTTTTGAAACTGAAGTAAAATATTTTCCATTTCATAAATATAAAGAAAACTAGCAAAATAAACAAATCAAAGAGACGATTAACGAGGGAACTAACTATTACTAGCAAGTGAGATCTAGACACTCCCGCTATATAACACTTGCAGCGAACTTGTATGTATTAATAGCAGGCTTGAAACAGACATTAACGAGTTTTCAAACAAAATATTTTTTAATCTTGAAATAAAGTTTTTTAATTTACATTTATGTAAAATGATTAGTGATATGCAAACAATCATAAAATTTATTCAAATATTTGAAAACAATCAGGTGACCTTATAATAAAAGTTCACCACTTTTTTTATATTTGACTAAGAAATAAATGAAAACATGTAGATTTTAAAAAGATAAAAACGGAATATATAAATTGATAATATTTAGCAAAATATTAATTTTTAGAAAAAATAGGGAAATATGTTCATGAAACTTCAGAAAATTGTTCATGCACTTCTTTGCAAAAAAAATGTCCATACAATTAGAAATAGTGTTTGAAAACATTCATGCATTTTAGAGAAAATTTACAACATTGTAGGAAAGAGCAGTATAAAAAAAGTGTTCACATGTTTGTAAATTTTCAGTATGTTATTCACGCAATAAGGAAAAATGTAAGATATCTGAAAAGAATGTTCTTTTTTTTTTATATCTCTGAAAAATTAGAAACAAAAAGCAAAAATCAGGAAATGGGTCAATAGAAAAAGAAGCCGAACAACAAATGGAAGAAGAATCTGATGAAACACCAAAATTGGGCGAAAAACACTGGAAAGCTGCTTGTAAGACTGAGCAAGAAAACAGATAATGTAACCGTGATGATGTTGTTATGGCCTAGGGGTGCCTGACCTCTTTGGTTATCAGCTCAAGTAGGCTAGCCCGAGGCCCCTATGTTGGTTTCCGCCCTGGGCCATCATGCTGGCCCATTGGCCCTGTAGAAGGAAGATTTGAGAAGCATTGCTGTTGAAGAATAGGAATCCGGATGGGGTTAAGCTAGTCGGCAGAAAACATAAAATCCCTCCAGTACCTTATACTTTGTACACCACCATCACAATAAACAACACGAGCAGGAGTAGGGTTTTACCTCGTACGGAGGGCCCGAACCTGGGTCAATCTAGGCTCGTGTTTCACAAGAAGAAAAAACTAAAATAGTCGTGTTTTAGAAGAAGAAAAAACTAAAATAGCCGTGACATAATATGAATCAGTTTCCCAGAATTATGAGCATGTGTGTGTGTGTGTGTGTGTGTGTGTGTGTGTGTGTGTGTGTGTGTGTGTGTGTGTGTGTGTGTGTGTGTGTGTGTGTGTGTGTGTGTGTGTGACCATACTACAATTATGAGTACTATTCCTCCGTTCTTAAATATAAGTCTTTGTAGAGATTCCAGTAAAGGACTACATATGAAGCAAAATAAGTGAATCTACACTCTAAAATATGTCTATATACATCTGTATGTAGTTCATAGTGGAATCTCTAAAAAGACTTATATTTAAGAACAGAGGGAGTATTTAGTATATCAACTGTGGGTGTTGAATAATTATGTGCATGGTGTGAGTAATACTCATACGCGTGATATTCTGATGTGAATGGATGGCATCATATCTTCCATATCTAGATAGCTAGCCCACACTAACCTATTTCTCTCAACATGCAAACATGCCACCCCAGCATGCGACATGAATGGAAAAAGACCCACCTCAACATTCAGTCATTAATTAATAAAAAATACCATCTACACATGCAAACATGGGAATTTTCATTATATTATTTTGTTTATGTTTAAGAAATATTTTACAACTACTAGTAAACGTGCATGTGCAATGCACATGTAATCTTAGAAACAGGTTTACTCACTCATTTTAGTTAGTCGCCAATTGTTAAGAAAAAACTTCTATATAGAAAGTTCAATAAATACGATACAAAATCTAGGAGTCATACACAAAATCTAGGTGAACTTATTTATCATCATTACTGACTATGGTAAAAGGATATTTAAGAAAAAGTCTATCCTGGTGACCAGATTTCATACGACTTGAAGGATGTTGCCTTCACCTTCGTTGTTCATGTATGTTGCATGTGTACTGACACATGGTTCGATATATTGTAATCCACTTGGACATCCATTATATACCACTATCATGACGAGCTACTATGTAAAGTAAACTTTAAGGTTCAAAGAACATTACTAACCTGGACAACTCGTAGTCCACATTTTTATACCATGCTACATCCTCATAAACTTTAAAACTAAATAACTGGAGAAGTTTTTGTAGAGATGTAAGCATTTTTAGTAACAAAGTGGATGAAAGATTCACAACCCATTATAATGTTAAGGTTATAAAATTGCAAACAGTTGCAAATAAGGATACATGGAAATTGATGGAAGAATTTAACCATTCTTTGTCCTTGGAACTATGAAAATAGTACTAATACAGATTAGTGTTGTATAGCTTTCAATTATGAAAAATTATCATTGCAAAATTAGCAATTGTAAGACGGCCTCAAATCAACTGAATAACTCCGAAGAAAAATAGGGCTCTCAACATTTTGATATTTCTACGTACTCACTGTTTTGTTTGCCGACAATAACAAGCAAGGTTGCCCCAAATTAGTGCATCTTTGACCCATACATGTAAAATGGTACTTTTCATGTATTGTAGTCCAGAAGTGAATTAGAATCAACAGAGCCTTATATTATTCAGAAATCTATTAACAACTAATGTGATCGTTTTGACCGCAACAAATTTAGTTGATTATTAAAAAGAGTTGTCGATACTTCTGCACAAAGCCACACAAAAATCGGCATGGTGTTTTTGTTCTCCATATAATTACATGCAGAAGATTATTAGCTTACAGGACCATGCATGTAGCCATGCAAATTATTGGCTTACAGGATACATGTAGCCATGCTTGTGTTGTGTAGGTCGGACAACATCTGAAAATGTGGTAGTACATTGTTCCGTATAGTGAATAACCTATTCTCGGGAATCCTGGAAAACCAATCTAAGCACACCACAGTCAGCCATGCATGCATCATTAAGTATCATCGACATAGAAATCAAGGAGATTAAGGAAGAGGAACACCAAACTTGAGAGATGGAGGGACCTAGTTGCTTCGCTGATGGAGCACCAACGTCTGAGGTCATAGTTGACAGTCACAGTGGCGAGGAGGCAGTGGCGGATGTAGATTCTGACAACAGGGGTGCCAATCTTGGCATTTGCAATGCTATTTACTTAGCATTTTAATACTTATGAAACACATAGCATCAGACTAACTCTACTAGATATAAAAATTATGCACTTTTGGAGGGGTGTGAAGGCACCCATGGCACCCCCACTGGATCCGCCCCTGCGAGGAGGTGGATTGAATCCATCTAAATGTAGGTTTGTTGTCGCTGGAGCCCCGACATGGGTGTTGGACCCAGTGTCATGGTGCGGGCGCCCCGACATGGAGGGGATCCATAGAACCGTCGGGCAGGCAGCGGTGGCGGATCCATTTGCAGGGATCCTGCTACGGTGACCTGTGCGGGTTGATTGGGAGACTGCGGCAGTTGGCGCGAGGAGGGTTGTTGTGGCTGGGTGGCATGCCGCTCGATGTAGGTTAGTGACCTGTGCGGGTTGATCTGCGGTTGGGTCATCGATGGTCTTGCTCAGTGAGTCGCTGACCCGCGCGGGGGGGGGGGGGGGTTGCAGCATCCTGCACGACGCCGATGGTGGAATGCGACAGTGGCACAATTTCGTATCATAAGTTTTTTTTGAAGGAGGAGATCATGGGGCAGGGTGGTGCAGGGATTAGGCTGTGTTGTGCTGCTAAACACGGGCTTAATTTGAACCATGGGATTATCTTTGTTAGAGGGTGAGCATTGTTTAGATTGCACCCCACTAGTGCTTTTATAAGGTAGTTTAGATATATACAATTATCAATAGCAATAAATCGCATGTACTTTCGGTTTTAATTCACATATTATTACTCCAAGTACTTATATTCCATAGAACAAAATATCACTGAAATATATTGCAAACATTCCCGTAACAACTTGTGGGTATCATCTAGTATAGATAAGAAGTTCATCCCCACTATCTTATTATCTTAATACAACCTATCCACCTCATCACATATATCCCACACATGCCACCTCCCATTTTAATGCACATGCAAGATATCCACATCATGAAGTGCATGTAGTCAATCAAATTTTCACTTTTCACCACAAGCATGCTCTTCACATCAGCAAGAACTCATGGAACCATTCAACTTTTCGCCACATTCAAGCCCTCCAGATAATTAAAGAACATGATAACCGTCCACATCATTAATTTTAATTTTAATTTTTCAACAATAAATAATTCAACTTGAATGTTAGAAGAGAATATAACATGCATACGCCCTCTATTTACCTCTAGGTTGAATGTGGTGCCGTGCTATTCTCATATATTTTATTTTTTATTTCATATAATGTTTTTTTGACAGAAAGACTGTAAGGAAACCCCCAATAGTATAATTGGTGCAACAAAGCCAAATTGCAAGTACTATGCCTTGAACATGGGTGGGTGGGAAGGCATCAGCCCCTTCCCACCACTAAGCTATGCCTTAGTCTGCTATTTCATATAATGTCATTGCTCGAAATTTCTACAGTAACATGTGGGGCGTTATCTAATTGGTGTAAATGTGTGTAACAAAATTATTTGTTAGTGAATATGGTGAGACATATGTGCTGTCATTATGGGTGACAAGCTTGTTTTTCCTTTACACTATTGCATATGAATGGGCTCCTCCTCATAATGGCTCAATTGATCATTTTTATATATTTTCTTTGATGGATTGTTTTTTCCGAATGGACTGTTACATTTGTTTCTTCGGATGACACACATTGAATCCGTCAAGTATTTTTCTTAGTGAAGCACTTTTTTGGTCTAGGGAGAAACACAGTTAAAAATATAGACCAACGAATTGTTACTCAAAGAAAACTTTAACCCACGATGATGTATATGCATAGACAAAGAATTTGTGCCCAAAACAGAACATCTGGCTGGAAACACAACAAAGAAGTAGGCTGTGAGTTTTTTTCTGCAAGGGAGATGCGGAATCGCTAATTATTGGGTACCTCTTGCAAAGATTCCATCTTTTCTAGTGGTGGCATGTGGCGCATCACATGTGCACCACTTGTCAAAATTGGAGAGTTTTGGTGGTTTTTTACATCCGGCATTTTAGGATGCGAGGTTAATTATTTGTGTTTTTCTTGTAAATTCATGTTTTTCAAAACAATTTATCTTTTGAACCGTGCGTCCAAATCATGAACCTTTCCCACTGTTGTGTCTCTTGCTCGAACTCTTCGAAACTAGATCACATGGTGATGGGTTTAGAGATTTTGTTTTGAGGAAAGATGTGCTCCCAACTAGTAATGGCTTGTGCTTTCAGTGTGAAGTAAATAGTGCTCTCGAGTAGCACTAACTTGTGTTTCCGTAGAGGAAGCAAAATTGTGCTCCCAAGGGTACAAGATTGTGCCAAGTGGATTGAAGCGCAAATTTGCTTTCAACGCAAATTAAACTGTGCTCGCATGCAAACTAATTAAATTGTGCTCCCCAAGGAAACACACCTGTTCTCCCGCATGAAGAACTACTACGCTTGTAACACCCCGGATGTATCTTTCCATATTTGTAACTCCAACTCTTGCCATTTTCGGATTGTGCTATGATATTCCCTCCGTGGTTGGGTTTTGTTTCATTTTGCATTTTGTCCATGTCATGCATCTCATATCATGTCATCATGTGCATCTCATTTGCATACGTGTTCGTCTCATGATTCCGAGCATATTCCCCGTTGTCCGTTTTGCAATCCGGCACTCCTATGTTCCCCGGCGTCCCCTCTTGTTCTTTTTCCGTGTGCGGGTGTTGAACATTCTCGGAATGGACCGAGCCTTGCCAAGTGGCCCTGGTATAGCACCGGTAGACCACCTGTCAAGTTTCGGGTCATTTGGAGTTCGTTTGATACTCCAACGGTTAACCGCACCCTCGCAAAGGCCTCTTTTGAGTTGCAGCCCAACAACCCTCCAAAACAGCCCAATAACCCATCTAAGTCACTTCCATGTCCTCGGTCATTCGATCACGATCGTGTGGGCGAAAACTACACCCCATTTGGACACTCCTAGCTCCCTCTACCTCTATAAATAGATCCCTTCCCCGAAATTCGGATGAAACCCTAGCTCCCCGTTCCTCTCCCCGCGCCGGACACGTCCGGACGGCGCCGGACGCGTCCGCCGCCATACGCAGCCTATCCGGGCTGCCACGTGTCCGCCGCCACGCCGCCCGGCCGCCAGGCCAGCGGGGCCAGCGCCAACCCTCCGCGCCCGCGCCGAGCGCCTCTCCTCTCCGCCCGCCGCCGCGCTGGCTGCCTTGCCGCCGCCCATGCGCCATTGCCACCATTTGCCATTATGCCGCCATTGCCGCCACACACCGCCCACATTGCCATTGCCGCCGCCCGCCCGCCGCCGCGCGCGCCGCCGCCAAGGCCCGACCGCCGCCCCGGGCGACCTCCTCCTCCGCCGGCCGATCCGATCCAGATCCGATCTGATCCAGGTTGACTTTTCCCCCCTCCATTTTCGTCTAAGTCTTTAACTGTGATTAATTTCGGGCATTTTTCAACGCATCACATCTCCGCAACCGTGGCTCCGTTTCGGGCGTATAATATGTCAAATTGTTCGTCCCGAAGAGTACATCATTTCATTCCATTGCATCATTTGCATTTAAGCTCATCTTGATGCCCGAAATGCTGTTGGAAGATAGCTTCAGATCGTTAGTTTCAGAATCTTATCAGTTCGAGCTCTTTTGTCATTTTTGCCATGAATTATGTGTGCACCCTATGAACTTGAGTCCTACATGTAAGTTGAACATTGCCATGCCATCTTTCCAGGGGTATTTTCCATGTATTTTTGTGAGCTATGTGTTGACTAGAACAAGCATGCAAAGTAGGGATGAAGATGTTACTGATTTCAGGAACTTAGTGATTTCACTAAGTCTTGTCCTGCTGATAACTTTATGCCATATGTTTAGGTTGTTTCAGAGAGATATATGCCCTTTTTGAGCATGATCAGTAAGGGCGTTTTGAACATATGATTGTGCTCTATCCATCCATGCCTTTGTTGGTATTTATGGAGTAGTCTAGCATGTCATTTTCGTGCTCTACTTTTGCTTGAAATTGTTTCCTGGCAGACTGTTTGCATTAGATTCAATTTTCACGAGGTCGGTGTAGTTGATCCGTGTATGCTATGATGTTGTTCTTGCCATTTATAGCTCCTATGTCATGTCTTCTTGATGGGTGTATGCTTAGTTTATCTTGAGATGCCCTGTAGTGAGTGCATCGAGCTCACGAACATGCTATGTTGAATCTGTTTTTTTCCATGTCCTGATATTTCACTAAGTCTGAAATCTGTAATAAAACTTGCAATGTTTACATGGGTGCCATCATTTCTTAAGGTCCTTTTTGGCTTATGGTCAGTAAGGGACTATTGAAATAGGCTTTGAGTAGAATCATGTCATGCCTTGCTTTGCTATTATAAGTTCCTGTAGCATGTTGTTTGCTTGCTCTAAACATGCCTTCCTGATGTTAATTCCTGCCATGTTAGTATTTTCACTAAGTCTGTGAACCTGATATTTTGAGCACTTTCTCCATGCTTGTTTGAACATGTTATGATGTGATTTAGCCGTAGCTCAGTGCTCCTCTATTGTTAAGCATCTCCTGTAGTTCGCTGCCATGTGCTTTGTTTTTATGTTGGGGTGCTGTAGCATAGTTTTGCGTTGCTTGCTAAGTAGCATCGGGCTGTTAAACGCAGTTTTGCGTCATTCTTGTGTTGCTTGTCATTTGCAAACCGTGCATCCGATTCCGGTGATCTTTATATCGATTTCAACCGAAATCATCTCATCTTTCCAGCGGCATACTTGGTTTGCCAAGTTGATGCCCGGTTCTTCATTTTTCCTTCCGGAGCATCCATATGCATTGCATATCACATCTCGCATAGCATGTCATGTTTTGCATCATATTGCTTGTGCATTGTTCCTTGTTTGATTGTGGTTCCGTTGCTTGTGTTCTTGCTTTGGGTAGAGCCGGAGACGAGTACGTGAGCGAGGAGCCTGTTGAGAACGCCTCGAGGATCCAGCCTTCGACAACTCGAGAACCTTACTGAGCAAGATGACCACACCTTCGATATCACTTCTATCTTTGCTTGCTAGATGCTCGCTCTTTTGCTATGCCTATGCTGCGATACCTACCACTTGCTATATCTTGCCACCCATATTGCCATGTCAACCTCTAACCATCCATGTCCTAGCAAACCGTTGATTGGCTATGTTACCGCTTTGCTCAGCCCCTCTTATAGCGTTGTTAGTTGCAGGTGAAGATGAAGTTTGTTCCTTGTTGGAACATGGTTATTTTGGGATATCACAATATCTATTGTTTTAATTAATGCATCTATATACTTGGTAAAGGGTGGCAGGCTCGGCCCTATGCCCGGTGTTTTGTTCCACTCTTGCCACCCTAGTTTCCGTCATACCGGTGTTATGTTCCTTGATTTTGCGTTCCTTACGCGGTTGGGTGATTTATGGGACCCCGTGACAGTTCGCTTTGAATAAAACTCCTCCAGCAAGGCCCAACCTTGGTTTTACCATTTGCCACCTATACCTTTTTCCTTGGGTTTTCGCGAGCCCGAGGGTCATCTTTATTTTAGCCCCCCCCCCCAGGGCCAGTGCTCCTTCGAGTGTTGGTCCGAATCGAGTAGATCTGGGGCCCCTTGGGGAAACTCGAGGTCTGGTTTTACTCGTAGGATGTCTCATCCGGTGTGCCTGAACGAGATATGTGCAGCTCCTATCGGGATTTGTCGGCACAGGGAGGTCTTGCTGGTTTAGTTTTACCATTGTCGAAATGTCTTGATGTACCGGATACCGAGTCGATCGGTGTGTCTTGGGTGAAGGTTTATTCCTTCGATGACCGTGAGAGCTTGTGATGGGCTAAGTTGGGACACCCTGCAGGGTATTATCTTTCAAAGCCGTGCCCGCGTTATGAGGCAGATGGGAATTTGTTAATGTCCGTTGTAGAAAACCCGAAGTTGACTTTAAATAAAATACATCAACCGTGTATGTAACCGTGATGGTCTCTTCTCGTGAGTCCGGAAGTGAACACGGTGTTGGAGTTATGCTTGACGTAAGTAGTCGGGATCACTTATTGATTGCTAATAGCTTCACGCCTGCGCCTTGCTTCTCTTCTCGCTCTCTTTTGCGATGTAGCCACCATATATGCTAGTAAGCTTGCAGCAGCTCCTCCTTTTGACACCAGCCTTCCTTAAGCTTAAATAGTCTTGATCTCGCGGTGTGAGATTGCTGAGTCCCTGTGGCTCATGATTCTACCAAAACAGATGCGGTACCGGTGATGCCAAAGCAGATGGCGAATCGAGCTAAAGTGGGAATATGATGAGGCACTTGGTCGTTACTATGTTTCCTTTCAGACGATTAGTAGTGGAGCCCAGTTAGGCGATCGAGATTTGAGTCGCATGTGGGGTTCTTCTTTTATTTTGGTTCCGTAGTCGGACCTTGATTGTATCTGGATGATGTAATGCTTTATTCTTGTAATTGTGTGAAGTGGCGATCGTAAGCCAACTATGTACCTTTTCCTTATGTATTACATGGATTGTGCGAAGATTACCTCACTTGCGACATTGCTTTCAATGCGGTTATGCCTCTAAGTCGTGCTTCGACACGTGGGAGCTATAGCCGCATCGAGGGCGTTACAAGTTGGTAATCAGAGCCATCCCCGACCTTAGGAGCCCCCACTGCTTGATCGTTTTTAGTGGCCGAGTTGTGTCTAGAAAAATGTTTTGAGTCATTTAGGATTATATATATCGGAGAGTTAGGAATTCTTTTTACTCCCCAGTCCCTTCGACCTTCTGGTGAGGTATCCTGACGTAGAGTTTTGACTCTTCTCTTCTCAAATTTCACTAAAATTTTTTTAGGATCACGCGGGTATCTTGGGATCGTTCCGATATTCTTATGATGACAACATTGTCTTGGTTGCCTCCTGACATTTAGGGGTTGTGGCAGTGTCCCGGGGAGTTGAGCTCCGAGGTGTTGTCGTCATAATTTTATCGTTGCAGATTCGAATACCGAGTTTAGCACGCCGACATCGAAAATCTCTTTTATGCGCTTGTTGGTGAGATAACCCGCTAACCCAATCTTGTGGTGAGTACGGGAGTATTGCCATGACTCGTATAACGGATGCTTTTGAAGGTTGAGGTACACGATTTCGAAGGTTTCTTGGTTATGTGTTGAAGGATGGATACAGCTGGATGTAGGGATTGTTAGCTTGGGTGAGATATATATTGCTCCCCTGTATCCCCAACACCTGATTGCATAACCGGAAAGTTTCGGGAGTTTATAGGTGGGATTCAAGTAGCTCTAGTATTTCTTCCGCAGATATTTGGTTTGTGATTGGGTAATCCTTACCACTTATTTGTTCCATTCATACCTTGTTTTTATTTTTCATTCATCAATCTCTTATCAAGTGGCTTCTCACCTTTATGGACATGATGTTTACTTTGGAATTCATTCGTTCATCCCTGTTCGAATGTTTATTGTGAAGACTATATGTTGCAATTTCTATCCGTTGATTCAACTTTTCTATCTGTCAATCAAGATGCTAACGGATGTCACCCTCTTCAGGATGGCTCCGCCAACGCGTCAGAATCCGGAACGCAGTGATAGGAGTCAGGCGAACCCTCCACCTCCACCTCCGCCTCCGGAGGCATGGCAAACTTTGATGGCAACCACCAACGCCAACGCTCAGTTGTTGATCCAGCTGATGCAAGAGCGTAACCAAGGCCAAGGCAACCAAGGGAATCAAGGTCAAGGGCAGTTCTATCATCAGCCACGCTTTCCTACACTCAACCAGTTCCTTGCCAACCAGCCAAAGTCTTTCACTTACGTGCGAGGCCACAGACGCCGACGATTGGCTCGTGGATATCAACAAGCACTTGAATGCAGCAATGTCGGACACGAGGATTACGTCAAGTTCGCGTCTTTTCAGCTCAAGGATCGAGCGGTGATTGGTTCCAGCAATACAAGGATTCTAGAGGTGGTCGAGTGATTACTTGGACTGATTTACTGCCGGGACTTTAAAGCTCACCATATTCCTTCCAAAGTTGTTGAGAGCAAGCGTGAGGAGTTTCGCAATCTCAAGCAAGGAAGCATGTCGATGTACGAATACAACATACTGATTTGAAACTTGCTCGATTCGCTAAACAAGACGTTCTGATGAGAAAAGTATGATCTATCGCCTCAGAGGTGGCCTTCGAGAGGATCTGCAGTTATCTCTTGTTCTTTATGAGCCTACTCGGTTTGATCAATTCTATAATATGGCACTCAAGCTAGAAGGTGCTCAGCTCAAGTGTGAGGCTTCAAAGAAGAGAATCGGGATGCAGTTCAGTCTTCTTCATCCTCTCAAGTGGCAACAAAGCAGCAAAAGTTCTACCTTCCTCCTCCTCCGTTCCGTCGGCCTTATCGCCAGAAGAACTCGGTGGTCGTGGATCTTCCCACCCACCCAACCCAAGCTACCGAACAAGTCTCAGCCTCAAGCTCCAAGGTCAAATGCTCCTTATCACCGTCCGCTCTCGGAGGTGACTGCAACAAGTGCCAGCAGAAGGTCACTATGCGAACAAATGCCATAACCAAAGGCGCCTTCCTCCTCCTCCCCTGTGAGGTCTTCAAGCAATGCAAAGTGGTCAAGCATAATCCCAAGTATGCAAAGGTGAATATGATGAATGCAGCCCAAGCAGAGGATTCTTCAGATGTGATCATGGGTAATCTTCCTGTTAATGATATTCCTGCAAAAGTCTTATTTGATACTGGTGCATCGCATTCTTTCATGTCATATCCTTTTGCATCGAAGCACAGTTTTGACACAGAGGTTTTGTCCAAAGTTATGCAAGTTGTTTCTCCGGGAAAACTTATGACTTCTAGTTTGGTTGCTCCTGATGTTTCCATCCGGTTCGGCGACTACAAATTCCTGTCTAAACCAATTGTCCTTGGTGACTCTGATATTGATCTTATTCTCGGGATGGACTGGCTTTCTCAGCACAAGGCTCAGCTTGATTGTGCTGTCAGGGAAATTCAATTGACACACCCTTCTGAGGATGTTATCATCTATGCCGCTCGTGATGAAACCATTCGGTTGTTTTCTCTCAATGAGAAGGGCGAGTTGGATGCTATCTCTCGATTCCAAATCGTTTGTGAGTACCAAGATGTCTTTCGGAAGAGCTTCCGGTATGCCTCCTCATCGGCCACCGAATTCGTTATTGATCTTGAGCCCGCATCGAACCCGCTTGCAAGCGTCCTTACAAGCTTGGACCCAAGGAGCTGAAAGAATTGAAGAAGCAGCTCGATGAACAAGAGCGTCTGGTTTGATCGGACCGAGTTCATCTCCATGGGGATGTGGAGTTCTTTTGTCCGTAAGAAGGATGGCACGGACCGACTTTGTGTTGATTACCGTCCATTGAATAAGAAGACAATCAAGAACAAGTATCCACTTCCCAACATCAATGAGCTATTCGAGCAACTCAAAGGTGCTAAAGTATTCTCCAAGCTTGACCTCCGTATGGGTTATCATCGATTCGCATTCGTGAACAAGATATTCCCAAGACAGATTCGAACAAGCTTTGGTTCTTATGAATATACTGTCATGTCTTTCGGCCTTGTCAATGCTCCTCCAACTTTCTCTCGCATGATGAACTTTATCTTCAACCCCTACACAAATGAATTCGTCTTGGTGTATCTCGATGATATTTTGGTCTTCTCCAAGAACAAGCGGGATCATGCCAAGCATTTGCGATTGGTGCTCGACAAGCTCGAGAACATCAATTCTATGCGAAGTTTTCCAAATGTGAGTTCTGGCTTGATGAAGTT
This sequence comes from Aegilops speltoides, assembly GCA_021437245.1. NCBI lineage: Eukaryota > Viridiplantae > Streptophyta > Magnoliopsida > Poales > Poaceae > Aegilops > Aegilops speltoides. The sequence continues at coordinate 572,107,006 of CM038143.1, forward strand.
CTTTACCTTGGTCATATCATCTCAGCCAAGGGCATCGCTGTTAATCCCGAGAAGGTGTCTTCAATTGTGAATTGGGAACCTCCTCGAATGTCAAGCAGACTCATGAGCTTTTCTCGGTCTTGCAAGCTATTGTCGAAGATTCGTTGAGAACTTCTCCAAGATTGCAAAGCCTCTTTCCAACCTCCTCCGAAGCATGTCAAGTATGTTTGGGCCTTTGAGTGTGATGTCGCTTTCAACACCCTCAAAGAGAAGCTAGTTACAGCTCTGTCTTGACTCCTCTGATGAATCCAAGCCATTCAAGTTTTCGTGATGCTTCCTTGCAAGGTCTCGGTCTGTGTTAATGCAAGAGAAGAAGGTTGTGGCCTATACATCTCGTCGCTTGAAGCCCAACGAAAAGAACTACCCCACTCACGATCTTGAGTTGGCGGCAGTTGTCCATGCATTGATAACATGGAGACATCTCTTGTTGGGAAGGAAAGTGGACATTTTCACCGATCACAAGAGTCTCAAGTACATCTTCACTCAACCAAACCTCAACCTCGTGCAAACTCGATGGGTCGAAATGATTCCAGTACAATCCAAGTATTGAATATACTCGGCAAGGCGAATGTGATTGCAGATGCTTTGAGTAGAAAGGCTTATTGCAACACTTAATTCTCAAGCCCTTCCAACGGGTCTTTGTGAAGCTTTCCATAGCTGAATCTTCAAGTTGTTCCTCAAGGATTTCTTGCCAACCTCATAGTCTCTCCTACTTTGGAAGATCAAATTCGTGAGGCACAACTCTTGGATGCCATGGTGAAGAAGGTGAAACGTGGTATTGACAAGGGCATTTCCAAATACAAGTGCTATCGCTTGGATGACAAAGGCACTCTTTTCTTCGAGGATCGTATTGTGGTTCCTAAAGGCGATCTGAGAAAAGTCATCATGAATGAGGCACACAATTCCCTCCTATCCATTCATCCTGGAAGTACGAAGATGTACCATGACCTCAAGCAGTCATATTGGTGGACTCGAATGAAGCGAGAAATTGCTCAATTCGTGAATGAGTGTGATGTCTGCAGAAGAGTGAAAGCAGAACACCAAAGACCAGCTGGTCTCCTCCAACCTCTTGCTATTCCAGAATGGAAGTTTGATCATATCGAGATGGACTTTGTGACTGGTTTTCCTAAGTCCAAGCGTGGAAATGATGCTATCTTCGTTGTCATTGACAAGCTTACTAAAGTGGCTCATTTTCTTCCTGTCAAAGAATCTATCACAGCAGCTCAGCTGGCAGAGCTATACACCTCCAGAATTGTCTCCTTGCACGGTATTCCACAATTCATCTCTTCAGACCGTGAAAGCATCTTCACTTCTAAGTTCTGGGATTCTTTTCAGAAGGCCATGGGCACCAGAATTCCGTTTCAGCACAGCTTTCCATCCTCAAACTAGTGGCCAAGTCGAGCGAGTCAATCAAATCCTTGAAGATATGCTCAGGGCTTGTGTCAATTCTTTTGGCATGAAGTGGGAAGAGTGTCTCCCATATGCCGAGTTCTCCTACAACAACAGTTTCCAAGCAAGTTCGGGCAAGGCCCCATTCGAAATTCTATATGGCAGAAAGTGCCGTACTCCTCTCAATTGGTCCGAGACAGGTGAACGCCAACTTCTTGGCAACGACTTGATCACAGAAGCCAAAGAAATGTGCAAAGTCATTCGTGAGAATCTTAAAGCCGCGCAATCGCGCCAGAAGGGCTATTATGATGACAAGCACCGTGATGTGGCTTTTGAAATCGGAGACCATGTCTACCTTCGCGTCTCTCCAATGAAAGGCACTCGTCGCTTCGGTATCAAAGGGAAGCTTGCCCCTAGATACGTGGGTCCTTTCAAGATCATTGGCAAAAGAGGCGATCTCGCCTATCAACTTGAGCTTCCTTCCAACTTTGCAAACGTGCACGATGTGTTTCACGTGTCACAGCTCATAAGTGCTTCAAGATTCTGGCGCACTATCAACTTTGAAGAAATTGACCTCCAAGAAGATCTTTCTTATCATGAGCACCCGTTGCTATTCTTGAAGAAACCGAGCGCAAGACTCGCAACAAGTCAATCAAATTCCTAAAAGTGAAGTGGTCACACCATTCCGACCGAGAAGCCACCGGGGCGCGAGGATCACCTCCGTTCGAATATCCGGAGTTCTTTCAGTCCTAGATCTCGGGACGAGATCCTCTTGTAGTGGTGGAGTGTTGTAACACCCCGGATGTATCTTTCCATATTTGTAACTCCAACTCTTGCCATTTTCGGATTGTGCTATGATATTCCCTCCGTGGTTGGGTTTTGTTTCATTTTGCATTTTGTCCATGTCATGCATCTCATATCATGTCATCATGTGCATCTCATTTGCATACGTGTTCGTCTCATGATTCCGAGCATATTCCCGTTGTCCGTTTTGCAATCCGCACTCCTATGTTCCCGCGTCCCCTCTTGTTCTTTTTCCGTGTCGGGTGTTGAACATTCTCGGAATGGACCGAGCCTTGCCAAGTGGCCCTGGTATAGCACCGTAGACCACCTGTCAAGTTTCGGGTCATTTGGAGTTCGTTTGATACTCCAACGGTTAACCGCACCTCATAAAGGCCTCTTTTGAGTTGCAGCCCAACAACCCTCCAAAACAGCCCAATAACCCATCTAAGTCACTTCCATGTCCTCGGTCGTTCGATCACGATCGTGTGGGCGAAAACTACACCCCATTTGGACACTCCTAGCTCCCTCTACCTCTATAAATAGATCCCTTCCCCGAAATTCGGATGAAACCCTAGCTCCCCGTTCCTCTCCCCGCGCCGGACACGTCCGGACGGCGCCGGACGCGTCCGCCGCCGCGCCCGCAGCCTATCCGGGCTGCCACGTGTCCGCCAAGCGCCCACGCCGCCCGGCCGCCCAGGCAGCGGGGCCCAGCGCCAGCCCTCCAGCGCCAGCGCCCGACGCGCCTCTCCGCCGCCCCCGCCGCCCCCCTACTTGCCATTGCCGCCCGCCCGCCGCCATTGCCACCCGCCGCCGCCGCCATGCACGCGTCGCCCGCCGCCCGACCAAGCCGCCGATCGCCAGCGCCCGCCGCCCCCGCCGGCGACCTCCTCCTCCGCCGGCCCGATCCGATCCAGATCCGATCTGGATCCAGGTTGACTTTTCCCCCCTCCATTTTCGTCCAAGTCTTTAACTGTGATTAATTTCGGGCATTTTTCAACGCATCACATCTCCGCAACCGTGGCTCCATTTCAGGCGTACAATATGTCAAATTGTTCGCCCCGAAGAGTACATCATTTCATTCCATTGCATCATTTGCATTTAAGCTCATCTTGATGCCCGAAATGCTGTTGGAAGATAGCTTCAGATCGTTAGTTTCAGAATCTTATCAGTTCGAGCTCTTTTGTCATTTTTGCCATGAATTATGTGTGCACCCTATGAACTTGAGTCCTACATGTAAGTTGAACATTGCCATGCCATCTTTCCAGGGGTATTTTCCATGTATTTTTGTGAGCTATGTGTTGACTAGAACAAGCATGCAAAGTAGGGATGAAGATGTTACTGATTTCAGGAACTTAGTGATTTCACTAAGTCTTGTCCTGCTGATAACTTTATGCCATATGTTTAGGTTGTTTCAGAGAGATCTATGCCCTTTTTGAGCATGATCAGTAAGGGCGTTTTGAACATATGATTGTGCTCTATCCATCCATGCCTTTGTTGGTATTTATGGAGTAGTCTAGCATGTCATTTTCGTGCTCTACTTTTGCTTGAAATTGTTTCCTGGCAGACTGTTTGCATTAGATTCAATTTTCACGAGGTCGGTGTAGTTGATCCGTGTATGCTATGATGTTGTTCTTGCCATTTATAGCTCCTATGTCATGTCTTCTTGATGGGTGTATGCTTAGTTTATCTTGAGATGCCCTGTAGTGAGTGCATCGAGCTCACGAACATGCTATGTTGAATCTGTTTTTTTCCATGTCCTGATATTTCACTAAGTCTGAAATCTGTAATAAAACTTGCAATGTTTACATGGGTGCCATCATTTCTTAAGGTCCTTTTTGGCTTATGGTCAGTAAGGGACTATTGAAATAGGCTTTGAGTAGAATCATGTCATGCCTTGCTTTGCTATTATAAGTTCCTGTAGCATGTTGTTTGCTTGCTCTAAACATGCCTTCCTGATGTTAATTCCTGCCATGTTAGTATTTTCACTAAGTCTGTGAACCTGATATTTTGAGCACTTTCTCCATGCTTGTTTGAACATGTTATGATGTGATTTAGCCGTAGCTCAGTGTTCCTCTATTGTTAAGCATCTCCTGTAGTTCGCTGCCATATGCTTTGTTTTTATGTTGGGGTGCTGTAGCATAGTTTTGCGTTGCTTGCTAAGTAGCATCGGGCTGTTAAACGCAGTTTTGCGTCATTCTTCTTTTGCTTGTCATTTGCAAACCGTGCATCCGATTCCGGTGATCTTTATATCGATTTCAACCGAAATCATCTCATCTTTCCAGCAGCATACTTGGTTTGCCAAGTTGATGCCCGGTTCTTCATTTTTCCTTCCGGAGCATCCATATGCATTGCATATCACATCTCGCATAGCATGTCATGTTTTGCATCATATTGCTTGTGCATTGTTCCTTGTTTGATTGTGGTTCCGTTGCTTGTGTTCTTGCTTTGGGTAGAGCCGGGAGACGAGTACGTGAACGAGGAGCCTGTTGAGAACGCCTACGAGGATCCAGCCTTCGACAACTCTGAGAACCTTACAGGCAAGATGACCACACCTTCGATATCACTTCTATCTTTGCTTGCTAGATGCTCGCTCTTTTGCTATGCCTATGCTGCGATACCTACCACTTGCTATATCTTGCCACCCATATTGCCATGTCAACCTCTAACCATCCATGTCCTAGCAAACCGTTGATTGGCTATGTTACCGCTTTGCTCAGCCCCTCTTATAGCGTTGTTAGTTGTAGGTGAAGATGAAGTTTGTTCCTTGTTGGAACATGGTTATTTTGGGATATCACAATATCTATTGTTTTAATTAATGCATCTATATACTTGGTAAAGGGTGGAAGGCTCGGCCCTATGCCCGGTGTTTTGTTCCACTCTTGCCACCCTAGTTTCCGTCATACCGGTGTTATGTTCCTTGATTTTGCGTTCCTTACGCGGTCGGGTGATTTATGGGACCCCCTTGACAGTTCGCTTTGAATAAAACTCCTCCAGCAAGGCCCAACCTTGGTTTTACCATTTGCCACCTATACCCTTTTTTCCCTTGGGTTTTCGCGAGCCCGAGGGTCATCTTTATTTTAGCCCCCCCGGGCCAGTGCTCCTTCGAGTGTTGGTCCGAACTGAGTAGACTGCGGGGCCCCCTTGGGGAAACTCGAGGTCTGGTTTTACTCGTAGGATGTCTCATCCGTGTGCCCGAGAACGAGATATGTGCAGCTCCTATCGGGATTTGTCGGCACAATGGGAGGTCTTGCTGGTTTAGTTTTACCATTGTCGAAATGTCTTGATGTACCGGATACCGAGTCGATCGGTGTGTCTTGGGTGAAGGTTTATTCCTTCGATGACCGTGAGAGCTTGTGATGGGCTAAGTTGGGACACCCCTGCAGGGTATTATCTTTCGAAAGCCGTGCCCGCGGTTATGAGGCAGATGGGAATTTGTTAATGTCCGGTTGTAGAAAACCCGAAGTTGACTTTAAATAAAATACATCAACCGTGTATGTAACCGTGATGGTCTCTTCTCGGCGGAGTCCGGGAAGTGAACACGGTGTTGGAGTTATGCTTGACGTAAGTAGTCAGGATCACTTATTGATCGCTAATAGCTTCACGCCGCCTTTGCTTCTCTTCTCGCTCTCTTTTGCGATGTAGCCACCATATATGCTAGTAAACTGCAGCAGCTCCTCCTTTTGACACCAGCCTTCCTTAAGCTTAAATAGTCTTGATCTCGCGGGTGTGAGATTGCTTGAGTCCCATGGCTCACAGATTCTACCAAAACAGATGCAGTACGGTGATGCCAAAGCAGATGGCGAACCGAGCTAAAGTGGGAATATGATGAGGCACTTGGTCGTTACTATGTTTCCTTTCCGACGATTAGTAGTGGAGCCCAGTTAGGCGATCGATTTGAGTCGCATGTGGGGTTCTTCTTTTATTTTGGTTCCGTAGTCGGACCTTGATTGTATCTGGATGATGTAATGCTTTATTCTTGTAATTGTGTGAAGTGGCGACTGTAAGCCAACTATGTACCTTTTCCCTTATGTATTACATGGATTGTGCGAAGATTACCTCACTTGCGACATTGCTTTCAATGCGGTTATGCCTCTAAGTCGTGCTTCGACACGTGGGAGCTATAGCCGCATCGAGGGCGTTACAACGCTTCACGCAAAAACACGGCTCTACTTCATGCGAAAGCACATCTGTACATGTAGAAGCATGTCACACCCACGCTCCTGACAAACAAACAAACAAAAAATAGAGAAACACCTATTGGTCGCTGGCTATCTTCCACCTACATATGTCTCCATTCCCCATTCTATACATGAAGCCAATCACCCTGTCGCGGGAGAACCGACGGGGGAATTATGGCGATATTGCTATGAAGCGGATTGCTGTAAGTGATGCTGGTGGTGGACGTGATTTGTTGTTCATTTTCCTACTTTTCCTTGCAGAGCCTTTTCCATACAAGATTGTTTTAGATTATCTCCCTTTCCACTCATGTGGCATTGCACGCGAGCATATAAAGTATATACTCAAATCAAGTGGAGTTTTTTAGTTTTTCCTTGGAAACTATCAAATGGTTTGTCACACATGCCCCACTATCAAGCTTTCTAGTTTTACACCAAGTATTACAAAGCGCATTGCACACGAGCATATAATCAGTGATTATTATTAACGATGCTACTTCAATACAAAGTATAGAACATACACATGTTGTAAACTTAACACTGAACTCCAGATGTTTCTACAAATATGTTTAAATAGTCATAAGAACAAATCACTTTTAGACCATAGGATTTATATATTATGCAACTGAGAAAAGATAATTTAGGAAATAAAATTTGTGACGCAATATAGTTTCAACAATACATGTCTATTTTTAAAGTGATAAACTTGAATATATATAAATACAAAACTAAGAACTTCACTATGTAGTTAAATATGCTAACTAAACTAACTAAAAACTGTATTCCTATAACTGTAGCATGCTCAAATAAATTTCAAAGATATACAATTTTTGTATAAATTAATTAATTTTATTTATATTTGTCCCAGGCTCAAATTTGCTTTGTACCATCAAACACCGCGGGCTCTCCGGAATTCACCTTTGCAGCCGCCTCATATGATGCAGTACATTGTTAGTAGAGGTACATATGTTTTTACCCCAACCAATAGATATTGTCACAGTCGAGAATTCCCACGCCATGGACCCATAAACCTAGCATGGTGAAAAGATAAAACTGCTAGATTGCACGCACAAACATGAATAGTCTGCTTAGTTGACCAACTATGTGTGCTGTCTTTTTTCATTTTTTTTAGAGGAGCATTGTAATTGATTTTTTGATTTGTTTCTTATTTTTGCCTTCCGAGATTCAATTTTAGTCGGCTTAACTGGGCTACATGATTTAGCTTAGTGGGCCAATCTTCATCGTCCTTTCCTTGTATTTCCATATTGTAGGTTGGGTTGACATTCCCTTTCTTGCAGCAAAAGATAAGACCAAAAAATATTAAGACTATAGGGGATTAAGAGGTATGTTTGGAAAGTTAGTTGTAACACTAATTAGTAGAGTGGTAAGCAAAGACTGTCATAAACCGACAAATTTGCACTGTGATGTTTTTTTTGAATAGATTACTTTGCCTCTTGGAACCCAACCTAATGAGAAGGCGTCAAGGTAGATTTGATTGATGACTTCATTTGTATGATACTTCTCGAGGCCAACAATCTTCTTTGAGATTTATTCAACTCCTTTGACATTTATTCAACTCGTTCGAAATTACCCGAGGCCAATCGACTAAATCTTGGATCTCTAAAGGCCCCCACCAATTGCTTTACATCATGTAATTTTAGGAAAAGTCTTCACCTATTATAAAAAACCTTTGTATAATATTCAAAGGTGTCCACACCATTTAAAAATGTTCATTTAGTTTTATAAAGTGTGAATGCATTTTTTATAAATGTTTTCCTATTTATTAATTTTTTTACATTTTTGAAAAAAGTGGGGAAACCAAAACAGTAAGTAAAAAAAAAGAAAAGGTAGAAAAAATAGAAGAAAAAACAAAAAATAAATATTGGAAAATAAATACAAAAAGGAAGGGTTAAAAAGAAAAGGAGAATAAATATCAAATAAAAAAATCATGAAAACCCGTAGAATCTGGTTAGAATGAACCGTTGAAACTTGGATGAAAACCGTAGGAAAAAACAACACTCCTCTACTAGGCATGCCAACTAGAAGACGTTGTAGGCGACAAGACCTCCCCCAATGCCTTTAGCACCTGATTAGCCTACAAGCACTCACACGGGTTATATGTTCTACGGGCTGAAAGGTCTGCTCGCTCGTTGAGTGCTCGCCCTCTTCATAAGACTTAAACACTAATCTCTAGCTTGCCAGAGGCACCACTTGATCACTAACCCTTGAGCATTGAACATTGACTATTGACTTTATAAAAACCACTTTTTTGAAAAAAGTTAATGAATTTAGAAAATTTCATGATTTAAAAATTGCTGAACTAGGATAAAAAATCTGAAGTTGAAAGAACTCCATGAATTTGAAAACAAACATGAGCTCTAAAAAAGGTTCACGGATTAAAATAAATACTAACATGAAAAACGGTCATGGATTGGAAAATAGAGATAAGGAATTTAGAAAAGAATTGTGCATTTCAAAAATATATGAATTTGGGAAAAGTTCATTAATTTCAACCAAAGTTGTGAAGTTGAAAAACTGTTCGGAAACTTGAAAAATATTCAAAGATTTTGAAAAAAATTCACAAGTTGAAAAAATGTTGAAAAATAGACTAGAATATTTTTCGCAAATCTAAAAACATCCAAAATTTGAAATTCCTAATAAAAACTAAAATTGCAGGAATTTCAAAATTCTTAAAGTTTTCTACAGAAAATTCATGAAATTGCACAAAAGGGAAATATAGATAAAAACATGCGAAACATAAAACAAAAATTAATCAGAAAAATGAGGGATACAAAAAGATAAAATAGAATAAATTATGGTGAAAACAAAAAAAAAAAGTGAAACCCCAGCCCGGAAAACCAGTAAAGGTAGCTAACATGGGCCGATAACCCACTTAGCACCACGACGGGGTTGGGCGTCCATTGGGCCTCTTTTTGGCGCACTAAATAGGATTTGCCTAGGCGGCCGCTTTGAGAGAGCTAATATCTCTCTTATAGCGACAATACCTTTCGTCTTGTCTGAAGAGTCTACATGTATGGGCCGGCCCATTTACCTGATTTCTCGTTCTGTTGCTTGTTCGCTTCACTCGGTACGGGAAGCTCCAAGAGCAACTAATTAACGAGCGCTCTTTCGGGAGCCTCGCAACGATCATCGCCACTTGGCGCGCTCTCAGCCATTCGCCACGTGTCGTGCTTTGGGCGCTCCCTCCGGATTTTCTTTTTCTTTATTTTATTTTTTCGCACATGTTTTCGGCTTTTCAAAAGGGTTTTTTCGACGTTTTGGTTTTCCATTGGTCTTCATTAGCTTTTCGACCAAAAAAATTTTGAATTTTTTTTTGCGCAAAAAACATTTTTTTTCGCGAGAGTCACGGTTTTGCTTCCGCGAGAGGCACAGTTTTCCATTCGCGAGAGTCACGGTTTTGCTTCCACGAGAGGCACGGTTGTGCTTTCGCGAAAGTCCCGGCCGTGCCTCCTTGGAAACGGAAAAAACGTGTTTTCTATCTTTTTTTTTCTTTCGCGAGAGTCACGATTTTGCTTCCGCGAGAGGCACGGTTGTGATTTCGTCGGAGGCACGGGCGTGCCTCTTTAGGAAAGGGAAAAAACCCGTGCTGTCGGTTCTGTTTTATTCGTCCGGTTTCTTTTCGTGAAAAAAAGTTCGTCAAAACCTATCAACATGGAATCTAGTTTTGAAGATCTCAACGCGCGGAATCCAACGGTGAAAGCGGTTCGAGATTTGGACGTACGGTTTAAGAGATAAAACCTTTTAAATAAACGGATCTACGAAAAAAAGGAAAACTACCAGGTTGCGACAAGTGATCTTGGCAACGGGTACCCCTTAACTAGCCACTTGTCGCAACCTGAGGAAGTTGGAGTGATCTTGGCAATGGGTACTCCTTAACTAGTGATTTCGGGGAGCTCCTATGTGGCGCTCTCTGAGTCACACAAGATGTCATAGTCAGTCGTTCGTGAGACATCCAGTCCAGCTAGGCAGAGTTGATGCTTTGAAGCAGCGCTAAAACTTTATGAACATATTCAATCACAGCCCAGAATATTTTTAAAATTTCCAATACAAAATACTTTTGGAAAAAAAGTGAATTTTTATGAAACGGGATCACTTTTCAAATTTGTTAAGAAATTAATAAAACTACAAATATTCCAACGAGAACATTTTTTCAAAACAGGAATATTTTATAAAATTCCAAAAATTCCAATAGGAACATTTTTTAAAAATTGGCAAACCAATTTTCCATCTCCTGAATAATTTTTCAAACACAAATATTTTTGAAATTATTGAACAATTTCTCAAAAAGTGGAACATTTTTTCAAATTCCTAGTAAAAACTGAAGACACAAACATTTGTTTTTCAAATTTGTGAATAACTTTTGAATGTGACACATTTTTGAAATCTTAAAAATAGATTCTGAACATTTTAAAGAAAATATTTGTGAAATTTTTTTAAAAAACACGAACAAAATTTTAAAATTCATGAACAAATATTTAAAACATGCGAACAATTTTGAATTATGAACAAAATTTGAAAAGCACGAAGTTTGTTTTAAATTTGGCACAATTTTCAAATTTTTGAATAACTTTGGGAAAAGGAAAACAATTTTTACAACGGAATTTTTTTTTCAAAATCTTGGAAAAAAATGATATTTAAAAAAGTTAGGAACAAATTTCGGAAAACAAAAAGATTTTTTGAAATTCCTGAACAATAATTGAAAAGTGGGAACATTTTTTGAATATATGAACATAATTTGAAAATTAAATATTTTTTACATTTGTAACATTTTCTAAGAACTTCAAATTTTTGGTATGAAAAATAAATTAAAAAACATAAAAATAGAAAATTAAACAGTAAAAGAAAATGAAAAAGAGACAGAAACAGAAAAAAGGAAATAGAAACAAAAAAATAAAAAACGAGAAAGGGAAATACCAGAATAAAACTATTAGGAAAAACAGGTTCAGGGCCTTCTAGAAGGTTCCCGAAACCAGTTGAAACAGATCCGACGACACGCTAAAATAGGCCGGCCGCAGATCGTTTGGCTCGCTCAAGTGTGCGTCTGCTCGACATTTTGCCGCAGCGAGCGGCAGATAGGATTTTCCCTCGGGGTACGTTCAGTTGATCCCTTGTTCTATGGATTGTTTTTCTTTGTTTCTAGTACAACAGTTGCAATGGTCTGGTTTACTGCTTTTTCTTTTTCTTTTTCTTTTTTGTTTTTTCTTTGGTTCATATTGTTTTTCCCTGGTTTCTTTTTCTGTTTCTTTTTTGTTTTTTTAACTTTTGTTTCGTTCCTTGAATTTTTTTATTCTTTTTTGCTTCTTTGTGTTTTGTCGATTTTCATCGGTTTTCTTTTTTGTTCAACACAGGTTAACTTTTTTTTCCACTAGGCACTAGTCATGCTTTCTATATATCATAGTTTTTTTATGCACATGTTAATGTTTTTTCAAATAAATGATTAACATTTGTTGAAAAGTTATATTTTTATGTCTATTTTTCATAAATATTGTACATTTTGGTCTATATCTAATACATTTTCTAATGCAGAAGTAACATTTTCCAAATACAAGATTAAGGTTTTTCAATTTATAGCAACATTTTTCCTCCACATTTTATATTTTTCTTAAGTTTGATTAAGATTTTTCAAATACAATATTAATATTTTTGAAGTCACGGTCAACATTTTTCTATACACATTTATCATTTTCAAATTCTTGATTAACATTTTGCAAATAAAATATTAGTTTTTATACATATATAAGTTTTATTAATGCTTGATTGACATTTTCAATTACAAGATTAACATTTTTTTCAAATACTTGATTAACATTTTAAATACATGATTAAAATTTCCATGCACATTTTTTTTGTATACTTGAGAAATATTTTCTTTTAATACATTCAGCATTTTTTCAAATGCTTTATTAACATTTTTCAAATGGTTATTGTAAAGTGTTTTTTGTAATTATATAAAATATTTGGAAGTATAAACACTTTTTTCATGATTTTTTTTTTGTAATTGTGAAGGGGGAAGAAAGCGGAGAATCTATTAATGATACAGTACTGGTCTTGATCCCAAAGGTAACAAACCCAACAGTACTTGCTCAATTTTGTCCCATTAGTTTGTGCAATGTTTTTTACAAGATAGCCTCGAAGGTCATTGCGAACAGGTTGAAAGTGATTTTGCCTGATATAATCTCTAAGGAACAGTCTGCTTTTGTCCCTGGAAGGTTGATCACGGATAACATTGTATGTGCTTATGAGTGTTTGCATTTTATGAAGCGGTCTAGGGCAAAAACAAACATCTTTTGTGCTTTCAAACTGGACATGATGAAGGCTTATGACAGAGTGGAGTGGGACTACCTGAGAGGGACTATGACCAAGCTGGGATTTGATCATCATTGGATAGATTTTGTTATGGGTATGGTCTCTTCAGTCTCATTTTCAGTGTGTTTCAATGGTGAAAAGCTAGAATCGTTTAAGCCAACAAGAGGTATCCGGCAGGGAAACCCTATTTCCCCCTACTTATTCTTGATTGCAGCAGAGGGCCTTTCGTGCCTCCTTAAATCAAGTTCTGAATCATCGGTGTCGGGTATCAAGGTGGCCCCTATAGCTCCAACTGTAAACCACCTTCTTTTTGCAAATGATAGCCTGCTGCTTTTCAAGGCAAGTGTGGAGGGATCAAATGTGGTGTCAAACCTACTTGATACATATTGTCTTGCTTCGGGACAAAGGATCAATAATGAGAAATCATCAATTTTTTCAGCAAGGGTTGCCCAATACAGTTGAGAGATACTATAAAGCAGAACCTGCATGTCCAGAATGAGTCTTTGAGTGAGCGTTACCTTGGCATGCCGACTGATGTTGGCCACTCGAAGAATGGTACTTTCAAATACCTCAGGGACCGCGTGTGGGAAAAGATTAAAGGATGGATGGCGAAGTTGCTCTCATCTGCTGGTAAAGAGGTTTTGATCAAGGCCATAGCACAAGTGATCCCAGTCTACTCCATGGCATGCTTCCGACTTCCACAAGGTCTTTGTGAGAATATTACTTCCATCATCCGTCAGTTTTGGTGGGGCTCTAAGCAGGGGAAGAGGAAGCCCTGCTGGGTTGCATGGTATACTATAACCATGCCAAAACATTGGGGAGGTTTGGGATTTCGCGACATGGAGATTTTCAACCTTGCTCTTTTGGCGAGATAGGCCTGGTGAACTTTCATTGACAACACCTCTCTTAGCGCCAGATTTCTCAAGGCGATTTACTTCCCAGACTACTCTCTGCTACAAGCTGATCTTGGCCCGCATCCCTCCCAGATATGGCGGGCAATTTTAGACGACCGTGATGTCTTGGCATAGGGGCTTATTCGTAGGATAGGGGATGGCGAGACGACAAATATTTGGCGTGATAACTGGATTCCCAGGGAAAATTTCAAGTGCCCTGTCACATCGCTTGTACCAAACGCTCCAGTTAGAGTGGCACAACTCATTGATGATACAACGGCTAGCTGGAACGAGAACCTAGTACGATCCGTCTTCACTGAGGGAGATGCGGAGGCCATCCTGCGGATCCCGCTATGCACTCGCCAAGTCAATGATTTCTGGGCATGGTACGAAGAGACTCGCGGGGGTTTCAGTGTTCGCTCGGCCTACAGAATGATTTTGCGATTAAAACATGCCCATGAGGCCCTACTCGATGAGGACGGTGGTACCTCGTATGATCCCAATGATTCCAAGAAATGTTCTATGATATGGCACCTGCAGGTCCCCTCGAAACTGAGGATTTTTGTATGGTGACTCGCCTGACAGTCCATGCCAACGGACACTATGTTGAAGCACCGGCGTATGGCAATGGAAGACACATGTCCAATCTGTGGGGCAGTCGATTCCTGGAAACATGCTCTCATCTCTTGTCCGATGGCGGCAAGTGTATGGGCACTGGCGCCTGAGGAATTAGTAGCACACATGATTGACCATGGGGAGGATAATCCGAAGGAGTGGCTGTTTTCTATGCATGAAATTTTACCACAGGAACTGTTTGATCATCTGGTGGTCACTCTATGGGCTCTTTGGGGAGTATGAAGGAAGGCTATCCATGAAAACATCTTCCAAGCACCTATCTCAGTTCATACTTTCATAACTAAATACCTGGCCAAGTTGCAGATTGTTAACAGCAGATCTCCAGGGGGCCATGCGCTGGCTGTGGTGCGCTCTTCGTCTTGGTTGGCACCTACAAATGGAAATGCAAAAGTGAATGTGGATGCTATTGTTTCTAGCAGTGGTTTTGGGGTTGTGGGTGCAGTTTGCAGAAATGACAGTGGTATGTTCTTGGGGGCTTCGACACTTTGCTTCAATCACATCATTGGCCCGACTACCCTGGAAGCACTAGCTGTAAGAGAAGCCCTGATATTAGCTGATGTTCTTTATGAGCGGAGGATTCAAGTGGCATCAGACTGTCAAGTGGTGGAGCAAGACTTGAAGATGGATAACTTGGCAAGCTATGGTGCAATTGTACATGAAATAATAGACCATTCTGCGCTTTTTGATTTTTGCAGTTTTAGTCATGAATCTAGGAGCTCAAACGAAGCTCACAACTTAGCGAAGCATGCTTTATCTCCCGGTGGTGGCCACCATGTGTGGTTGGGGGCTTGGGGCACCCCGGGAATTTACCATCCGTTCCTGTAAACATTGTGACGAATTAATAAAGCTTCGCAAGGTTGTCTAAAAAAAGAAGCAAGGTATAGCAGAGCCCCGACCGCTATATTGATCGCAATGAGAGATAAACACCATGAAGGTCATTATTGGATGAAAGCATAGTCAAGGCCATGGGGTGCGCCGAATTGGCGCTTCAGGCACCGACTACCGCTTTCGGTGCTCACACGCGTGTCAGTTGGGCCCGTCCCATTAGTGCTCTACACTCCTCGCTCGCTCGTTCAAGCCACTCAGTCTTCTCTCGTGCGGTAGGCAATTGAATGGTTTTGTTGAATGGTGTAACTTTGATTGGGTGACCTTTGACCATTGACTTCTCAAAAAAGTTCATAGATTTAGAAAAAAGTTCAGTAATTAGAAAAAATGTGAAAAATGAAAACATTTAGGGACAATTAAAATTGGCAAATATTAACCTTAACTGGTTTGAAATCCACGGTAAGGTGGATATGCTATATCCATGAAAAAATAATGTGGAGCTGTCAATTTACATAATGCTTGAATGGTATATGTAATGGTCTAAATGTGAGCTAGTCAATTTATATGGGGCAATAAAGTCATCAAACTATCCAACACCACCACTTATTTCTTTTCTATTTCAATTACGATGTCGATTGCAACAAGGAATTCAGGATGAAATTGCACACGTTAAAACCCTTCTAGCTGTACGTTTTGCAATGGAAATTATTGTTCTTGTTTCCTGGGCCTTATGGACAACAAAGAATGATTCCATATTCAAAGGCGGTGACCCCAATCTATATGCTTTCAGGAGGAAGTTCAAGGAAGAGCTCAAGTGGATCATCCTTGGTTCATATAGCTCCTTTCAGATAGGAGGAAGGAGTAGCACAATTTTGAATAATGTGCATCTCTTTTCAGATAGCTAGCCAAGGTTTATATAGCTCTTCTTATATTCTTTGGACTGTGGCATTGGTTTCCATTTTTCATTCTTTATTTTGGCTTGTATAGTTCGAGACCTTTTCAGATTTTGTATTTATTTATTTAAAAATAAGAAAAATGACTGATGTTTCACTAAAAAAAACTGAGTGGGAAGATACTACTCCCTCTATCCATCTATATAGGGCCTAATGTGTTTTTCAAGACTAACTTTGACCACATATTAGGGCAGTAATATATGACATGCAAGTTACACAGAGCATACCATCAAATTCATACGTAAAAGGAGCTTCTAATGATATAATTTTCACATTATACATCTCATATACAGTTAATCTTATCAATAGTCAAAGGCAATCTCGAATGCATTAGGCCCTATATATATGGATGGAGGGAGTACTGCTTAAAAACTGATGCATTTATTGATGTCAAGCACACATCAAAACGTTAAACCCTATGGTTTCAAAAAAGAACTATGGTATTCTCCTAAAATAAGAAAATGTGCTGCATATCCCGCAATAAAAATGTGCTGCAGAGAGCTCTAGGGATGCATAATACATTAATAATGGGGCAAAAAAGTGCATGTAGACCAAAACCTCCAATAGTGCATCTAATTAAGCAGAGAGATCCATATCCCGCAAAGGCCTGTCGACATATCAGCCCTCGCAGGCCCTCTAAGCAGAGAGATCCATTCAGCAAGGATGCTGTAGATCAAACCTCCAAATAGTGCCAATAAACAAATATGAAATCTTGTAAATTCAAAGTGACAACTTGTTAAGAACATACATAATCCAGGTTTAGCTAGTGAAATGGTTAACCAAGTACATGCCATCAGCAGATCAGGTACATACATAACTTACACCATTCACCCTGACCATGCATGTCGAATCAAAGAGGCGCATAATACATTGATTTGGATAGCTTACTAGCACAACACAAGAGACCTTGGCAGGTACTGTTGGGGAACGTAGTAATTTCAAAAAATTTCCTACGCACACGCAAGATCATGGTGATGATATAGCAACGAGAGGGGAGAGTGTTCGTCTACGTACCCTCGTAGAACGTAAGCGAAAGCGTTAGCACAACACGGTTGATGTAGTCGTACGTCTTCACGATCCGACCGATCCAAGCACCGAACGTACGGGGCCTCCGAGTTCAGCACACGTTCAGCTCGATGACAATCTCCGTCCCTCCGATCCAGCAAAGGCTCCGGAGATGAGTTCCGTCAGCACGACGGGGTGGTGACGATGATGATGTTCTACCGGCGCAGGGCTTCACCTAAACTCCGCGACGATATGACCGAGGTGGAATATGGTGGAAGGGGGCACCGCACACGGCTAAGGAACGATCCGTAGATCAACTTGTGTGTCTATGGGGTGCCCTCCGCCCCCGTATATAAAGGAGCGAAGGGGGAGGAGGCCGCCGGCCTAGGGGGCGCGCCAAGGGGGGGAGTCCTACTCCCACCGGGAGTAGGACTCCCCTTTCCAAGTAGGAGTAGGAGAGAAGGGGAAAGAGGAGGAAGAGGGAAGGAAAGGGGGGCGCCGCCTCTTCCCTTGTCCTATTCGGACTAGGAGGGGAGGGCGCCCCCTCCTGCTCCTTCCTCTTCTCCCTCTTGGCCCATGTAGGCCCATTAACCCCGGGGTTCCGTAACCTCCGGCACTCGGTAAAATGCCGATTTCACCCGGAACCATTCCGATGTCCAAACATAGGCTTCCAATATATCAATCTTTATGTCTCGACCATTCCGAGACTCCTCGTCATGTCCGTGATCACATCCGAGACTCCAAACAAACTTCGGTACATCAAAACTTATAAACTCATAATAAAACTGCCATCGAAATGTTAGCGTCACGGACCCTACGGGTTCGAGAACTATGTAGACATGACCTAAAACCATTCTCGGTCAATAACCAATAGCGGGACCTGGATGCCCATATTGGTTCCTACATATTCTACGAAGATCTTTATCGGTCAAACCGAATAACAACATACGTTGTTCCCTTTGTCATCGGTATGTTACTTGCCCGAGATTCGATCGTCGCTATCCAATACCTAGTTCAATCTCGTTACCGGCAAGTCTCTTTACTCGTTCTGTAATACGTCATCTCACAACTAACTCATTAATTATAATGCTTGCAAGGCTTAAGTGATGAGTATTACCGAGAGGGCCCAGAGATACCTCTCTGACAATCGGAGTGACAAAACCTAATCTCGAAATACGCCAACTCAACATGTACCTTTGGAGACACCTGTAGTACTCCTTTATAATCACCCAGTTATGTTGTGACGTTTGGTAGTACCCAAAGTGTTCCTCCGGTAAACGGGAGTTGCATAATTCTCATAGTTACAGGAACATGTATAAGTCATGAAGAAAGCAATAGCAGAATACTAAACGATCATGTGCTAAGCTAACGGGATGGGTCATGTCAATCACATCATTCTCCTAATGATGTAATCCCATTAATCAAATGACAACACATGTCTATGGTTAGGAAACATAACCATCTTTGATTAATGAGCTAGTCAAGTAGAGGCATACTAGTGACTATAGTTTTGTCTATGTATTCACACATGTATCACGTTTCCGGTTAATACAATTCTAGCATGAATAATAAACATTTATCATGATATGAGGAAATAAATAATAACTTTATTATTGCCTCTAGGGCATATTTCCTTCAGGTACAACATGCATGACAGGTGCACTGGCTACATCTCCTATGGACCTAAGCTGCAACACTGCACCTGCATATGGAATCTGCACACAGAAGGAAATGACTTGAGTAGCGAGCCGAGCAGAGAGCAATGGATACCGAATTACCAATGAATAAGCGATGGATGCTAAGCAAAGAATACCTTCACAGTCAAGGGGAAGGTAGGCTCATGGCCACCGACTCCTCATTGCTAAAGGGGAGCACCGTTGTCCCTTCTGGTAATGCCAGTTCAGGATGGCGTCGGTAGACCTGGATCCAGACAGGTGGCTTTGAGCAGCTGCATCCAGCACAAGCAACAGGCATCGCAGCTACTACTGTTGCCGCCTCAACGCTTGGCCCTGTACTTGTTCCCGCAAGGTTGCAAGTATTGGTTGGTAGCGCTGAGACCAATGGGAGCAACTTCTTCACCAAGTCATTTATTTCAGCCATCATGCTTTGCTCTAGAGCAGTTGGTTTCTCATTTTCTACCTCGCCAAGAGGTTGAGTTTCGTCAGCGACAGGACGATGGATACCAGAGCCAACAGAGCGAGAATCTGCGAAATGGCCAAACAATGAGTCGATGGATGGAAATATCAAGATAAATACAATGATAGGTATCAAAATCACTGATGTCAAATACATGCAAATGTGAACTTGTATTGCAGCATCAATATGTATACGTGTTACCTGTACAATATAACAAATTGTAAAGTATAGTTCATTTAGATTGCTAATTTTCTGTGCTGTCCAAGAAAGCTTCTTCACAGGAGGATATACAATACATGATAGAGTATGCATAGGCTGGCGGTAATAGGCTATTATTGTAGGGGATTTATGATTTAGGGGTGGAGTTACAGGGATGTACTATCAACTAGGTTCAGAAGTTTCCTGTTTCTTAAGGTGTTACCTAACACATACTGCACTACCGGTACAATCAGCCAGTGCATCGGAGTATGAGAATCGTAATGAATAAGAACGGGTTAAATGATATCCCTAATAATTTTTTGGCAGATATCGAGCACAAAAGATACTACAAAAAACTAGTCATGAAGTTTGTTCCCAATATGAAGCTTGATTTCAGGAATTTATAGTACTAACTATTTTTGGAATGTCGAAAATCAACATGCATCTGTTTCTTCTTCTTAGAAGGCCTCCCTTGAAAATATTCTCCTTCATTTAGATTATTTGATGAAGTATACTGCATTGCTTGAACCTACAGATGGTAGGATGGTCCATCAAATTAGTACTTAAATATTCAACAAATACCAAGGATTAATTTGAGTAATCCTCACAAAATGAAGTCAGCGAATCAATTCAGTTTTTACTCAACTCTTGAATATTGAAATCCAAGGTGGGAGATGAACACGTTTACTGATAATACAGGTAAATGCCAAATGATGATAGTACTGATATATAGGTAAGGCGGTGCAAATTAAACCCTCCCATAAGAATAAAAAAATTTGTGGAACCAACCAGCAACATTTGGTTTGATGGTTTTGCTTCTTGAGTTAATGAAAGCAAGGCAACTGTTGCCACAACAGATTCTGCGGCTTTTTTGTGCCATAGTCTTGCGGACTTTCAAATGTTTGCCCATTTATTGTCACTGTTGACTTGAACAGAGGTGCATGAGGTGGACCACTCTGACTGGTGAGATATGAAGGCAAACATTTATGTATCTTCTGAGCATAATCTTGCAACTGAGACTTGCATGGAAGTTGGGTTTCTACATTACAAAATAATGAGTATGACAGATATAGCAGAAACAGGTGTGAAAGAGTATTAATAACCTTTTTGGTGGCAAGAGTAAAAAACTTGACAACGGCATGCTAGAAAAGAGGAGAACAATTTCCAAGAAATTTTCGATGTCAACAGATATGCAACTGTTCTACTCATCATAAGCAAACAACTTCTAAATTACAAAAGAAGCAAACAACTTCTAATCTAGTGCAATATGGGGTTTGGTGAATGGTTTGGCAAAATCTTTAGGAAGTATGACTAATAGGTGAGCCTCCATGTCATCAATATTTTTGAGACATTTCCTCTATATTGTCAATATTTTTGAGACATTTCTTTCAGAACATAACCAGAAGCAACCTCAAACCGTATATACTCTGCAAGATACTGCAATGAGAAATGCAGTAGAGTATGCATTTCCAGAAGCCCAACATGGCCTATGAACTTTCCACATTATGCAAAATGCAGTCAAGCATTTATTTCGTCACAAAGATGATGCTGCTAATGAAGAAGAAGAATCGTCTCTTGCAGATTTTAGTACATGCATGTACGAGTATGAAGATGAGGCAACTTTTGAAGAATCTTTTGACACTATGAGGGGTAAGGTGGAAAAGCAAACTTGGTTTGATAGTATTTATAAGGTAAAGGAGAAGTGGGCAGAATGTTACACGGGAAATGCTTTCACTTTTGGAGTGCGGAGCACACAACTAAGTGAGAGTCTAAACAATGACCTGAAGCAATAGCTGAAGTCAGATTTAGATATCATCCGTCTTTTCTTCAAAGAGTTTGAAAGAGTTGTGAAAGGAAAAAGAGATAATGAGATAATTTCAAAGTATATGCGTCTAGAGAGAAACTACCTAGACTAAAAATGAAGACACCCTAGCAAGCAAGCAACCTTTACACTCCTGTTATATTTGAGTGTTTTCAGTCTGAATATGAAAGATCTACAGCAGCTTGCATTGAAGTAGTGGCCGGAAATCATGAATAAATGGTTAAAATTGGAAGTCTCTGTGAATGTCCAACATATGAAGAAGAATGCAAAGTTATTGGCAATCCTTCAAAACAAACAACTAAATATAGTTATGAACAGTTTGAGAGGATAGGAATATTGTGTGAAGTAGTACAACTCAGGGGAGCCAGATCCATATCACTGTTCAAGCAGCCCAGATTAACACACAAGAACATTAATGCACCTAATGTGGACCCCTAAAATCATGACCAAAATAAGGTATTTCCTTAATTGTACAGTACAAATAAATTAAGTTCTGGTACTTTATTTAACTTTCTGATTTGTTCTACCAGCAGCAAGGGGAAAAGACCAGCACATCACAGGATCAACTAATAGATGGAGCACCAGAAAAACCATCTAAGTTATCTATCTATCTATCTATCTATCTATCTATCTATACCTATACTAGTTTGGGACTCCCTAGAAATTCCTACATTAATCAGTAATTGGGAACCGTTAATCTTGTGGGACCAAATTATTACGGTGTAGATCTCTCCCCAAAAGAAAAAATTCTCACCGTTAATCTTGTGGGACCAAATTATTACAGTGTAGATCTCTCCCCAAAAGAAAAAATTCTCATGGATATCTCCCTCAATCCCTCAATCTCTCACGTGGAAAAAACCTCTCATGTACGCATCTCGGCAGCCCATAACAGACGTGCAGAACTAAAACAGCTCGATCAATTAGTTGTGCACGTTTGCCTCAAAAAATAGCTATGTGCTTTACCTCCAAAAAAGCTATGTACGTGGTGTAGATCAATCCTATAAATTCCCACGTTACAAAAGTTTCCTAGAAAAAAACAGATGTGCTCTGCCTCTCTGCCAATCTCTCACGACCCTCTTCTTTCTCTCGGTCTGCCCCATCTATCTCAATCAGCCAAACAAAAATAGATCGAACAATAGGGGCTCTTCTCCTCACGCTCCGTGTACGCCGCCATGGCCGCCCCAGGCCTTTTATCTCAATAAGCCAAACAAGAAAAGATCAATCAAGGTTAGGCTCTTCTCCTGATGCGTCATGCACAACGCCATCATGGCCACCCCATGCCTTCGGTAAGTGGACCCTTCATGTTTTGCATGTACATCTACAGCCTGATGACCGGCGATTATCCGACGGATGTCGCCACGTTAGCATGTTCTGCGTGCGAAGACATAGAGGACGTGAAGACCATACATCGCCATGTTAGCATGTTCTGCGTGCGAAGACATAGAGGACGTGAAGACCCATGACACCACTTGTGATACACTGGCTACAATATGTATGGTTTCCCGGCAGCAGGAGCACGGTTCCATCGATTCCACCCACCCACACATCATTACCTTCCCTTTATACCCAGCTTACTAGATCATTGATGGCGTGCGTTGCTATGCCCGTCTATTTCAGCACTTGTTAGAAACATAAAGTAATTTAGATACTTTTGTTTACAATGCTCTGTAACGTGCTTTCTGGTTGCTTGTGCTTGTCTCCAATTTTCAAAATAATGTCACAGAATTGAAGAGAGGAATCTGATTGATTAGCAATAGTAGTTTGTTGAGCTATTTTTCTTAGATCTAAGAGACTTGTGTTTGATGGTTGACAGATACGCGTTTCGTGATTGATCATGACCACTTTTGGCTCCTAAAATAACTCTCTCGCAAAGTTTCACATCACCAAACCTAGAAAGTAAAATGTTGAAGAAAGAAGAATATTCAAGGGAACAAAAATAAATTAGACGGTACAAATGTTTCAGAATTTTTTTGGTAAAGTATTATCCAAACAATATAAATTCATTCCTTACATTGTTGTTGGCCTGCAAGAAAATGACATAGATTGTACAAATACAAGGGATTGCACTCAGGAATAGAACTCTTCTCATCATGTTAAATGCCTGTAGCTCACTTCTAAGTCACTGTACATCTGGCCAAGATATCAAAGTTGTTTAAAAGAATGAGAGTAAACACATAAGTGGGGTCCTGAGAAAATGAGGAAAACAAATGAGAATTTATATATAATCAAGAGGAGGCAGGTAAACATAAGTCAACGAAAATATGGAAGCTAATACTGGTCAAAAAAGCAAAATGGAACTGCTTCGTATTTATTTGAAGAAAGTTTGTTCATATAACATAAAAATGTGAAAACGTAAAACAATGATGACCACCCACTCTTCCTTTATGTCAATGTAGATTCAAAATACAACATCATCACTTTCAAAACACCAAATAAGAAAAAAAACAGTATAGTTCTATAACAGGTAAACTTTTACCTTTCGTAGGTTCTCAGTCTCCCAGACTCAATGTAGAGAACTGAAGTAGCAACGACATCAAGATGCAATACCTAGGAGAACTAATTATTGTATTATTAATCAGTGGCTATAGGCTATGGCTACATGGTACTGTTATTGTAAGGAAAAAAATGCCACCGTTTCGATGTTTGGTATTGCTTTTCGAGCAATCCCTTTCATATCCATATAACCAATCAGACAGAATGCCTACTGAATTTGGGAGAAAAAAAGTAACAATGGAAATCGTGGCGTCCGTGTGCCATCATATGGGTTCTCATAACTAAGATGGCAAGTCCAAGAATGTTTTGTATGATGAAAATTACTTAAATCTCTAGGAGGACATGTTCTCTACCTTCTGATGCTTTAGCAATTGTCATGAAAAGATTATCTCATCTTGTTACCTTGCATGTAAAGTGACCTACAAATGGTTAGATAACTATTGTATTGTTAGCTTGTCACTTGCAATGGATCTAAATTATGTCTAACACAAGGTTTGGAGGTTGGAGCATATTCAAACACAAGACGGACCTCAAGTAAATAATGACTTTTTAAATGGAAATATAACATATATTTGACCCTTTCTGCATGCTAGTGGTGGTAAATGCATAAGAACATATGCACAGTCTGTATCAGTGAAACAAATAACTCAAGTCCTGAAAAGGTCAGGTTAGCATGCACAATTTTTAGCCAAATCATAGTAACTGATATAACGTGTGAGGTTCCCATCCAATTACAAAAAGAAGTCATGCATTTTTACAGCAGCGACTCATAAGACGCTATAATGAATCAACATCAGTTCAGCTTCAGAAATTAGCTCATGCTTCCATTGTGCAAGTGGCTAGTCCATTATGCCAATATCACAAAGTCCATTAAAATATTCAACATATAACCTGGCTTTAATACAACATATAAAGTATGCAGAAGGTGCAAATTTTAAGTGGTATTAAGCCATATGTGTAGTTTGAAAAGACTAAATCTTATTAAATAAAATCATCAAAAGATTTAGAATTACTGTCAGCTTACAAGCCAATAGGCAGGTAGCAGTAGTAGAGGCACAAGGAAATGCAACGCATTAGCTGCACAAGTTGGTGGAAGAAAGTAAACCATCCAACCAAAATAGAAAGCTTGTAGCGGACATGTTCATTGTAATGTTGACTCCCTCTGGTCGTAACCACATACTTAAGGTTTGGCAATATTAATATTAGCAGGCTACACGCAAGCAAATAGTTTTTAGTTTATATATGTATATATGAGCAGGTACCAATAGAGATATAAAGAACAGCACCCTTCAGCTCGGGCAGACGTTCTCATCAAAACACCCAGCATACACCCCAAAGCAACAACAACTACTAAGCTACACTACTACTGGGAACCAAGCTTTAGGACACAGCGACCTCTCATGGACGACACTAAATCTGCAGGACACAACAAAACAAAATCTGTCAGCCAGCTATGTGAAGCACCATGAGAGCCCAACTCATGACATATTTCTGTCTCTCTCTATCTTGATATTGTATACGCGCAAGCGCAATGAAAGCACATAATCACAAGTGCAAGCGCTTGTGCCCTCGTGCATGGTCTGAATCTATATGAGTTATGAATTCTACTTGAATTGTTCAGAAAATGAATTGTGCTACTTCAACTTTTCAGACAAGGACTGATCGCCCCAAAGAAAAGGGGAAGGAGGTG
The DNA here is from genome assembly GCA_021437245.1 of Aegilops speltoides. NCBI lineage: Eukaryota > Viridiplantae > Streptophyta > Magnoliopsida > Poales > Poaceae > Aegilops > Aegilops speltoides. The sequence goes on from CM038143.1 coordinate 572,132,370, forward strand.
AGCTGGCAGGATGGGAAATAACGCACCTTCACTAACGAAGGGACGACAGTGGTTCCATGGCAAGCGTTGTGTTGACAAATGTAAGTACCTAAAATAAGCACTGATCAAACCATCAAGCTATGAAAAATGTAAGTACCTAAAATAGGCACTGATCAAACCATCAAGTGGAACACCACGAATCTGCTCCAATCACAAGAGGACCATGAAAAAAGAAAGCCCCAACGAAATAAATCATGAATCAATCCGAGTGAGAGGTGTAATTACCTTGCGTGGTCTCATATCGGATCCTTTTCTTGAACCCTTTCTTTAGCCAGTCATCACAAATATAGTCTCCTGCCATCCGGTGGATCAAAACCTCCTGTATATGTTGCATCCATTACAACCACACGCACAGATTTGTTTTAGGGTTTGGAGGAGAGAACGAGATGTGGGCGGAGATGGGTCTGGATTCAGGGTGGACACGGTCCGGGCCGGTCCGGTCCCTGACCAAGCCGTCGTTTGGACCGGCCGTCGGCGGTCCGGACCGGACCGGACCGAGCAGCGTCGTGGTCCTGTTTTCAGGTACCGGACCGCAGCGACGAAAGCCCGAGCCGGACCAAGCGGCTCGTTTGGACCGGCCGGTGGTCACCACAGAGCTCGCGCCAGAGCACGGCGACGCGGGAGGGCGCTGGAGGAGAGGGCTCGTCGTGGAGGTGTCCGCGACTTCGTGACTCACGGTGGGCGGCACGGCGGCGTGCGAGCTCGGGAAGCAACAACCACGAAGAATCGCACGACGGCGGTGCACGACGGCCAGTGTGCAGCGGCGGTGTAGGGCCTCCGCTTCAAGTTCTACCTTTCGGTGATAGATCCGGCGTGACGCATCCAGTGAGACATGCTAGCCAGCGGAGGCCGGTGGCAGCGGATGAACGACAGCGGCGCTGACCAGTGCACGACCGACGCGCCGCCACGCGGCTCCGCCACGCGTGCTCGCCACGCTACCGCCACGACGCCGACACGCCCCGCCACGCCCACAGCACGCCACAGGCACACCCTCGCCACGCCCGCCTCGTCCCAACATGCCCCTGCCATGCTCCCGCCATGTCACAGCTTCGTGTTCGCGTCCGCTTCGGTCGGACCGAGCTTTAACCGGACCGGACCGAGGATTTTCGGTCTCGCTTGCAGGCCCGGACGGCTGGATTTCATGCCGGCCCAGACCGAGCCTGGCCGGACCGAGCGGGCCATGAGCCGGTCCTAAAGACCGCTCGTGCCGTCCACCCGGAGTCTGGATCATACGAATTCACGAATGATGCCCTTGTAGACGAGGGTAGGGACGGCGAGGCCGATGACGGCAAGGCTGCCGCGGATAAAGTGGAAGTTGAGCGCGAGGTTCTCCCGGCCAGTATTCCACACCTCGATCCACCGGTTCTTGTTCACCTCCAAGCCGCCACCCATGCGGCGCATCTGGACGAGTTGGGGGTGTAGGCTGAGGTGGGTGGAGGCGTGGAGATACCGCGATACAAAGCGAATCACGTTTGTTAGGGCATGTACAATGGTTGATAAAGTAGTCTTATCTTAAGTCTTGCATGTAATTTAGATATGACAAAAAGAGAGCCTACAATGGGTCATCTCTTAGCCTTATCTTCAATAACAAGTCATTCCTAAAAATGTGGTGAGACATATTGTGCTAAGAGATCATCTCTTGTCTTCTCTTAAATAAGAGAAGACAAGCCTTTTCTTATGAGTTCTCTCTCCTCCACCTCATGCTTTATCCTACGTGGCACTCCTAAGATAGCACTATTGTACATGCGGTATCTGATGATAGCCCATGTCAGTGAACGAGAGGCTTCGGATTTGGCCGGGAGAATAGCGGCCCAGGAGATCTAGCCTAGTATAAGCCCACTCCGGAGAAACCAATGCCTTGGATGGCTAGGGATGACCAAGACACGCGATCCAACGGCTGAAATCAGTGTGGGCGTGAGAAGACTCGGATTAGGCTCGGTTTTACTATCCTTAATAATTCTGCCTCTGATCATCAGAAGGATAAAAGCATGGATGCATCTAGCTGCATCACCTATTGAACTTAATATGGGAGATCCGCTGGGAGATAAGTTGTTGGGCGCTACTTGCTTTCACCTGCAGAAAAATTAGGGTAATTCAGTCAAGTTGGTTTGGTCAGCTATATGTGCAATACAAGGGAATTCACTATATTTATTCCTTAAGTACGCATATGGCAGATCAGATTGAGGCTGGGACCCTAGCACAGAATCGCACTGATCATACCGATGGGTATCTTCAATCAAACAGACCTGGACGCGTTCAACCCATGTCGTAGTGCCCAATGACAGGTCATTGCCACTTAGACGAAGGCTTAGGTAAGGCCTGCGTGATGTGAGTATACATTGTATGTCACTACATGCATGGTGGAATGACTCATGTTATGGCATCCAATTTCCAGGTTAGCAGACAAGTGTGCATGCTTTGTTCTATGTTCTTCACATCAGAGACGGACATGAGCAGCTTATGATGGAGTCCCAAGAAAATTCCCAGAAAGAACTGTACGTGCAGCCTGTGCTATTGTGCCATTTGTGGAGAAAAACTGCTTTGAATACTGAGACCCCTCAAGATGGTACAGGATGCTTCAGTTCTTATGTTTAATGGCCTTTTTTCGGACTTCTAATTAGTGCACTTCTGTTTCTTTCTTTCTTACAGAACTAGCAGTGTCACCCACGCGTTTGCGCGGCTAGCTAGACATGTATATTTGTGTATTTGTGTTGTATATTTTCACTTATTACATATTAACTCCGGGATTTTGGAGTGCCATTTGAATATATATATATTGTTGATAATCATTTGATATTATTTTCTCTACCACATATTTGCCGTCACGTAGTGTGTTATTCGATCTAAGGCATTTATTCAGTACTAAAATACATAATTCAATCTATAAGAAAGGTGAGGTTAACATATAAATACAATCTGATTGGAATATATGGGTGAGGACCATGGTTAATGACTTGTGAGCTCCTATCTTGTGTCCATCTTTCATAGTGAACCTTGATGAATCAATGCATAAATGATGTGTGCTCCTTTATTATTTTCATCATTGAGTACAATATTTTTAATCTTTTTACTTGGTGTACTTCAAACTTCCATATTATTCCTTGTCCTCTACACCAGCACACATTATACAGCAGACACACATTATACACCCTTGTCATCTACGTACCTTCTTCATAGAATTGAACAAAATTGCCAACTCCTGTTTATTGTTATCCCAACTTTTAGCATCAGGTCAAAAATCGTATATAATATTTTAATCTTATTAATGCATACATTGTTAGTGAACTACATACTGAATTCATTGGAAAATTAATTGCTTATTATTTCTAATTTACTATTCTGAAATTCATTTATCAATAAAGTTTTGTTCTAAAATTTAACTGCCATAAAATGATATATTTTTATTTCATGTGCTATTTTACCGAAAACTACATTGCTATAGCCCTTCATTTCTTATTTCGAATTCCATATATACAAATACAACCATGCTTTATCAACATTATTACATAGGTAGCTCCTGAATTCTAAAAATAACCTTCCCTTTTCGCTGGCGTACCCACCATGGATTTTTACAAACTGTTCGATTAATCTACACATCGGCGTAGATATTTTTGCTCATACAATGAAGAAATGGGGCATATTTAATATTCATTTTCTAGTATATGATATTTCTTAGTATACAGCAAGGTAGCCGTTGACAATGAGGCATTAGTTGTGATTTTATCAATTTGAAAGCTTTTGTGACGCACATAGACTATGAGTTCGTTTCTGTAATGGTGTGCGAGTGTGCATGTCTGACAATGTGTACTTGGTATTCAAAATATACATATTTTGTACCTTTTCATTTGAAAAATATCCATTTTTTCATCGCACAATTGCGCTCTGACAATAGTCAATTTTCTAGCATCCCTCTACATATATGCGTGGATGCAAACCCTTCTTTTTTTATTTCTTTTTTGGTTCACCGCTCATATACACCTTTCTGTGGAACGTGACTATGGTTTTGCCTTAAAAAAACACCATTTTTGCCTAATCATTTATTATTGACGGATGACATCAGATGTGATGTCATGGTTGGAATCTAGGATGCCTATTGGAACCGATTGCACCACGTTGATAATCTAGACATGTGAATCGGATTGCTCCTAATTATCCACCTGGGCGTGACGTGTTGTTGTTGGTCACGATCGACTCCACCACACATGTTTTTTAGTACATCTACACGTATTCAAATTCAACTCTTCTTTAGTTGTATTTTTTTTCTTGCAAACTGGCCTTTTTTTTACTATTCCTTGTGGGTGCCGAACTCCTTCTATGCCTTTTTTTTGCAACCCAGACGTAAGCAACCCTGATTATCTCCGCCTGATTTTTTTATTAGAGAAAGCATATAGCACACGTACGTGACAGGCCTTCTATGCCTCTTTCTTTTTGACTTCTGTCTTAATAATTATATAATAGATAGTATATGCACTACATAAAATAATTTATACACTGAGAGAGCAATAGCACCGGAGGCCTAGCGGTCCGGACTTCAGGAACATGAGACAACATGGGACTGTTCAGGTCAGCGTTGCCGGACCGTTGTTTCGCAAGCCACACCTGCCGTTGTCCAGATCAATAGACCAAGAAAATAAGGAGCTTCATACATGCATGCTGAGGTATGCAATCGTAATGTACATAGCAATTTCGACTGTGTAATACTGCTGCAGGCGTGTGTGTGTATATATATATGTATGCATTGAAGTATGTGTAGGTTGATATATGGAGGGCACACTACAGCCGGTACATTTGAAAAAAAAATATAACACACTTTACAGCTTGCATTATTACAATCGTTTCTTTAAATTAAAAAGGTTTTGTTCTCTACCTCCGTAATAGTAAGTAATACCCCAGCTATTGTCTCATCTCAAAGATCTCAGCCTTTCAAGCTTTATCAGTGCGAGTTAGAGATCTCTGTTTCTCTTATGTTGTGGCGGTTGCTGCGCGTTCGGGCAGGAGTAGCCCCATCGCTCGCAACACATGATGTGTGGCGGCCTAGAAGCAGCTAATCCCAGGCTTACGTCCATGTCTGTATCATAAATATGATATGCACATCATTGATGCATGTATTATACAGTCGTGAAACGTGAATCACAAGCTAGGACGTCGGATGCCCACAGTTTAGTATTGATTGGTCCAATATAAACATATCTTTCTTCTGAACTATATATCTTCCACTGTGACATTTATCTCTCCCGCCACTTGGAATTGGAATCCATGTAAAATCCGTGTGGCGATGGTGATACTGAATAATGTTGTGGAAGAGATGGATTTGTGGCAGCTTATATGCATGATATAAAATCTAACATAGATGAAAAATCTGAATATTAAAGGTAGTATTCGCACATGATATGTTCTACTTCAGAACTTGGTCTGATTATCACGTAGTTGATCTACCGCAGGTTATTTCTTTCTCATGTCAAAAGTTTGAACCTACCAGAAATCTTGTGTAGTATTCTTGTACATTACTAACCTATACAATCGATTTGCCAAAATGATCATGACCTGACCTTCATTGACCTTGACGTACCCGAAGTCGAACAAAGAGGCGCACAAGTGGTTGTTTTAGGCGTACTGATCTACGCCTCTGTCGTAGTGAACGTGCATCAAGTCATGGTTCAGAGTCTAGAAGGAGCATATCCAATTGCACAAAATAGGTTCGATACAGGGATTGTTACGTTTTGACAAAATTTTCTCTGTTGGCGAAATCTGTAGATGGAAAGTGAACACGACTTGCCAACTACATCACAGGTAGACTATTTAAAGTTTATAAATTTTAATATTATATATATATATATATATATATATATATAATTAGAAATATATATTATCAGTTCATAATATGACTATCGCAAGAGTATAAGACACCACGATATATGGTGTTCTAAAAAGCACAAGGTAGACAAGTTTAGACCACAGATGCAAGAATGATGGTAGACATGATTGCAAATATTTGGATTTGTTGGCAACTACTTTCATTATGATCAATAAAGTGAAAAGCATACTACATCTTTAGGTCGGGACCAAAGTTTTAGGTAAGCGTCATGGTTCTTTAGATGGTGAAAATCTGTACATTATAATTCTCAACATGGTTTACAGCTTTGATAGTGTATTAACAAATCTTCAATTATAAGACATCGATGTATTAGCTACTTATGTAGGAAAGATCAGTCAATCCAGATGTCTGGATATTAAAAGCCATGAAATTTACATGACTTGAGATATTAAGTTCTGAACCAGATGTCCGGAGAAGATTAGACTAACTGTATTGGAGTGAACGGTAGGAAAATCTACTACATAAATATATCTATTAATATTTAGTTTTCATGTTAATGAGGAATTTGGACATCCCAGGAACAGTGAAAATCCAAAATAGATGTTATTACTTCCTTACAGTTACAGTCACCTTTCTTATTCTGCTATATATATAAATATTTTTGTACATACAACCAGGGAGAAGTGATGTGCAACTTGCATAGTGTTGGAGAAGAAAAACTCATTTTGTAAATGAGAATGGAGAAGAAAAACTTGCATAGTTCATATTTAACAAGCATGTACTACCTCCGTCTAGGTGAATAAGTCATTCGCGTTGTTCTAGGTCATCGATTTGAGCAATTAAATATGTGTTATATGTTATGAAAAGTATATCACTAAATTTCTACAAGGATGTAGTTTCTAAATATATATTTTTTGTCACATATAATACATATTTAGATAGTTAAATCGTCAACCTAGAACTACGCGAATGACTTATTCACCGAGACGGAGGTAGTAGTTTATGTTCAGTTCTTTAATGCTAATTACTTTTTGGAATTCGTAATATTGCCAGTAAATTATGTCTGTGTACCATTTGTTAGAATAATTTATGAAAGAAAGTGTAGGACAATGATTATTATAAAGCAAGCTATTACATGAAGATGTTAAGATGATATATTACTATAACCAACTGTTAAGCATATCAATAATTTTATTATAGAGACACTAAATCATTTAGTTCAAATATATATCAAAAAATAATCACTCATTTTGATTTTACTTCCCATGTTAATATTGTTTTAACTCAAACTTTCTGTACTTTGTCCATATCAAAGCGGACCCCTAAAAGAGCGATGGAATCAACAAAATGCACCTAATGTGGACCCCTAAAATGTTACAAAAATCTAAAGTCTCGGTCGGATTTCTTCCTACAAGAAGTCGCTGAGACGAGTTGCATAGTACTACTACTAAAGAAGATGGAGTTGGTTCACCGGACTGGATCGGATCGGATGTACCCTAACCCTAGCTAGGGAATACATCTAATGCATAGATACTCACCGGGGCCGGGGGGTGGGGAGGCATGGGCGGGGGTGCGGAGAGGCGCTCGAAGGCGGCCCTGGCGGCAAGGTCCAACGCCTACTTGACCATGCCGGAGCCGGACCTGGGCCCGTCCGGCGAGCGGAACTCGGCGACGACGACGGTGCCGCGAAACGTGGGCGCGTGCTGCGAGCCCTCGCGCTGGTCGGTGTACTCCGGGCACCATCGCCTCTCATCTAATCGTCTCCTCTCGTCCGCACTCCACTCCGAAGTGATGGGCAAGTATGACAATGGCTCCAAGTGGTTCTCGGCGCCCATAGGTGGAAACCCAAGGTTGTTCGTATCATGGAGGTGCCGCTGCCCACACTCCCCGGGCACGTCGCCCTCAACCACTCCGTCGACAGCCACAGTGAAGGAGGAGGTGGTCTCCTCCTCCGACGAGCAGAAACAGCCGCGCCTCCTCGCCGAGGGCATGTGAATGGACGAGAAGTTCACAATGGTGCTCTTGATCATGCAGTCGCGCCATGAATGTGGCCTAGTGCCGCCCTGGCTGTTGTGCAAGCTCCGTGTTAAGGAGGAGCCACCCTCGCCTCCGGCATGTGAATGGATGAGAAGTCCACAATGGTGCTTTTGATCATGCAGTCGTGCCATGAATGTGGCCCAGTGCCGCCGTCGCTGTTGCGCAAGCTGCGTGTTAAGGAGGAGCCACCCTCGTCTCCGGCGCAACGCTTCAACGACATCCATATCATACGTGGGTGGGCGGGAGAAGCATGGACATTGTACTAAAATGGCAATACCTAGCATTCTGTTGTATATATTTTCAACCTAGCATTTTTATAACATTTTTTGACAACTTGGCCTTTTTTACTTACCCTTTTTACATCTTTCCTCACGGCCTGAGTCCTCCGGCTTGGCTTTTGTTAATCACTAAGGGAGGTGTTGTTTTGTTTGTTTTAGGGGACGAGGGAATGTTTCTGGTTTTCAACTTTCCTTTTTGGAATTTCAGCTTCAGATTTGAACTTTTTGGGAGATTTTTGAGTATACACATTTCAACATTTTCCTCAAACTTCCAAAATTTGGATTTCCATGAAAAACTCGAGAAGAAAGCAGAAAAGGATGCCACATGGGTTCCCCCTCCCCTCCCCCACCGACGGACATCCTCCCATTTTGTCTGCAAGATCAATACCCTCCATGTGCATTGTATGTGCACACATGCACCCGCATAGGACCTTGTTTCGCTCTAACCTACCAACCACCAATGAACAACACTTGCCATAATGGCTGAGGGAGTCCTGGACTAGGGGGTGTCCGGACAGCCGGACTATCATCGTCCGCCGGACTCCAAGACTACGAAGATACAAGATTGAAGACTCCGTCCCGTGTCCGGATGGGACTTTCCTTGGCGTGGAAGGCAATCTTGGCGATACGGATATGTAGATCTCCTACCATTGTAACCGACTCTTTGTAACCCTAGCCCTCTCCGGTGTCTATATAAACCGGAGGGTTTTAGTCCGTAGGACACAACAACCATTACAACAATCATACCATAGGCTAGCTTCTAGGGTTTAGCCTCCTTGATCTCGTGGTAGATCCACTCTTGTACTACCCATATCATCAACATCGTGTCCCTTGTCTCCTGTTACCATCCGCCTAGACGCACAGTTCGGGACCCCCTACTCGAGATCCGCCGGTTTTGACACCGACATTGGTGCTTTCATTGAGAGTTCCTCTGTGCCGTCACCGATAGGAAGGATGCCTCCTCCCGTCTTCAAGGACGGTATTTTCGCCAAAGGAGCCTTGGTCGCCGGCCAAACTATCCGGCTAGGTGGTTTTCTTATGACCGCCTGTCCGGCCACCGCTTCGACAATGACCTCTCAAGTCATCAAAAGCAATCTTCACGTCAGCTCGGAATTCGTCGAGCGGCTGGATCCAATAGAGCTCTCGTCCGTAAACGAGCTCTTGGATCGCATGGCCGCCCTGGGAGTCGCTACAGACTACAATCAGATTGGGCTTAAAACCGATCTGTGAGAGATTAACTCTCCCCAGGTCACCCACCACGTTGCAATGGTAGAGGAACAATGCGGCGACTCTTCTCCTGTATTGAAAACTAGTCATGTCCGAGCTCCCGAACCCTCCATGCCGGATTCCCGCGGGGGGACGGACTTCGATCAAGCGCCGAACTTAAAGTCAGGCATCGGACCGGACTCGTTGGACAACGTCCAGCAATCCAAGCTTCCAAATTTGGAAACTTCTCGGCCTTTGAGCCTTGAGATGGGCAGGGTTCCGGACTTAATTCCACCAACCCGCCCAGACATATGCGATCTATCTCTAATCCGGCAAGAGCCCGCTGAAACAGTGCATCACTACAGGGCCAGATTCCTCCTGGTTATGGACAGGATAAAGGACTGCCGAGAGGAAAACACAGTCTCAATTTTTTGCAATAATTGCACGGACGAGGGAATCTTGAACGCCGCCGGCCGTCGTGAAATTACACGCCACGACCAAGCGCCCATAGTACGAAAGTACTATGCGATGGAGAGTTTCCGGAAAACCGAAAATAAGTTTTGGGACAATCCGGCCCCAACCCTAGTCCGCAACAAAAGGGTGCATTACACTCAGGCACCAGATACAAAAACCAAAAAGCAAAAACCCCATAAAGGGAACGGAACCGTACTGGAGGGATGGCTTAGCAGACCCTGTAAAATTCACAGTACAGAGGGCGCCATCCCAACACATAGCCTTTGGGCATGTTGGATATTATGGCAGGTGGCCAAAAGTGGCGAGGAGCTTCTTGCCCCGGAAAACCACTTCAACAATACCGGTACGGTATCAACAGTCTTCGAGACTTTCGCATCAAATAATATGCGGAAACGAACAATCCGCAGCCTCGCCGAAGTCTACCAAGTAGCAACAACAAATCCATGGAGCGACACAACCATCACCTTCAAAGCCAGCGATGAACCTAAATTCCGAACAGCCCGAGCACCAGCCGCACTGGTACTCAGTCGAATAGTGGATGGCTTTCGACTTACAAAGGTCCTCATGGATGGCGGCAGCGGATTAAACCTCATCTACGAGGAAACTCTTCAAAAAATGGAAATAGACTGGAGCCGCATTGAGCGAAGCAGCACAACCTTCAGAGGAATAATCCCTAGCCGGGAAGCGCGCTGCACCGGAAAAATCACACTCGATGTGGTGTTCGCTCACGGACAATTACAGATCCGAAGAAGTCACGCCTCCGTGGCCCGCTCAACAGCGGATATCACGCTATATTAGGACGAGAGGCATTCACAATTTTTCAAGCTGTACCCCATTACGGGTACATGAAGCTCAAAATGCCTGGGCCCGGCGGAATAATCACTCTCGTTAGTGATCCGGACATAGCACTCCGCACCGAAAACAAGACAACCACATTAGCCCTGGAGGCACTATCCGAAGCCCTAGCGGCAGAAGACCTTACTGCGCTACGCTCTGCTGTGAATAGAGACGATGTGATACTCGATAAGAGATCCAAGTCCACCTCCTTTAAACCAGCGGACGAAATAGTAAAATTCCAGGTCCATCCAACGGACCCGACAAAAACGGCTTCCATCGGGCACGCTTGAACCTCGATGTAGACGCCAGATCGCGAGAATTCCTTCGGGAAAATTGGGACATTTTCGTCTGGCACCCTTTGGATATGCCCGGAATCCCATGCAGATTGGCAAAACACAGCCTAATTATCCTAAAAGGATTCAAGCCAGTCAAACAGGCTCTTCGACGATTTTCCGAACCCAAAAGACAGGCAATGGGAGAAGAGCTAGCCAAACTATTGGAAGCCGGATTCATCAGAGATATCAAACATCCGGATTGGCTAGCAAACCTGGTAATGGTACCAAAGAAGGACAAATCCTGGCGCCTATGTGTCGATTTTAAAGACCTCAATAAGGCTTGCCCAAAGGATCCCTTCCCCCTCCCTCGCATCGACCAGATAATCGATGCTACCGCAGGACATGATTCATTGTGCTTCCTCGACGCATACTCCTGCTACCATCAAATCAAGATGGCAGAAGCGGACCAAGCCGCAACGGCATTCATTACTCCATACAGACCATTCTGCTTCAACACGATGCCCTTCGGACTTAAAAACGCCGCGCAACATATCAGCGCATGATTCAAACATGTCCGCCACCCAGATCGGCAAAACAGAGAGGCATACGAGACGACGAGTCGTCAAAACCAAACACGTTGAAACTCTAGTAGACGACTTGAGGCTCACATTCAAAACCTCGAGCATATGACATCAAGATGAATCCGGAAAATGCGTTGCATACCAGCCGAAAGCTCTGGGCTTCATTGTATCCGCAGAGGAATCGGTGAACCCAGCCAAGATCCGAGCTCACACACACTGGATATCCCAAAGGACCTCAAACAAACACAAAATTGATCGATGCGTGGCAGCTCTAAGCCGCTTTATCTCCGCCTAGGAGAAAAGGCATTGCCCTCTATTGCCTCCTTAGGCGCACGAACACTTCGAGTGGACGGATGCTGCCACCGCCGGACTCAAGAAATAAAAGCCATATTGGCAACAACCGTCCTGGCTGCGCCAACCTGGGTGAACCAATGTTGTTATACATCGCGCAACACATCAAGTTGTAAGCGCGGTACTGCCGTCGAACGAGAGATGAAGGGCATAAATTCCCTCTTCAAAACCAGTGTACTACGATCCACTGTGTTAACCCCGCAAGTCCGTGCACCCGCACTATCAAAAGATAGCGATGCGGTGTTCATGGCATCCCGAAGCTCCGACACTACTTTCAAGAGTGTTCGATAACAATGGCCTCCAAGTACCCTCAACGACATTATAAACAACCGCGACGCGACGGGCAGGATTGCAAAATGGGCCATTGAGCTCTTACCATTCGATATAACTTACAAACCTCGGTGAGCTATAAAGTCACAAGTTTTGGCTGACTTCGTCGCTGAATGGACCGAAGCCGAACTCCCTAAAGAGTATGGCACATACTCCAATTGGATTATGCACTTCGACGGCTCTAAAATGTTGGCCGGATTGGGGGCTGGCGTCGTATTGACGTCCCCAACCGGGGACACAGTCCAATACATACTTCAGATAATGTACACGGACTCCAACAACGCAGCCGAATACGAGGCCCTTTTACATGGCCTTCGGATGGCAATCTCCATGGGCATTCAACGCCTAGAGGTGTGCGGGGATTCAAACCTTGCAATATCTCAAATAAATCGAGACTTTGATGCCAAGGATCCGAAAATGGCAGCATATCGTAACGCTGTCCTAAAAATGTCAGCTCGGTTTGACGGACTGGAATTCCACCACGTAGCCAGGGATAATAACCAAGCGACCGATGTATTGGCACGCATCGGCGCAAAACGTGACGCTGTCCCTCCAAACATCTTCTTGGAACAGCTGTTTAAGCCATCCGTACAATAGGAAGAGGAGTCCGGAAAAAACAAACTGGAAGCAGCCGCACCAACCGACACAGAGCAATCTGACATAACCGGCGATTCAGCCCACAACATAATGGCAGTAATCGCCCCGTGGATAGAGCCATACCTAGCCTACTTGCTTAGGCAGGAACTTCCCGAAGACCAAAATGAGGCCCGCTGCATAGTCCGGTGATCTAAAGCCTACAAGGTCCATGAGGGAGAACTCTATAAGAAAAGCACAACCGGAGTCCTTCAAAGGTGTATCTCCGAAGAGGAAGGGCGAAACCTGATGGATTCATGTACCTAGGGTAGGGTCATAGGCCTGACCTAAATGTCCTACCCAAGGGCACCCTTAGAAAAGATTACCTTCCAGTCGACCAACGAGGAACCCACTCGACTGACTAGAAGGACTCGACCATGGAGACTCACTCGACCATGAAGATACACTCGACCACCGAAGGTCAAGGCACTCTGACCGCAACGGCCTGTAATTGAATAGACTTAATGATAGTTAAGGCACTTTATGTGGAGCGCTACGAAGAACGCCTGCACTTAATGTACTTTAAACCCTCCATTACGTGGGCTGGCGGGGTCTGGCGCAAGACTATATAAGCCACCCCCCCACAGCAGAGGGGTTCGCACTCTTGTAACACCTATACACATAATCCACTCGACCGCCTCGGGGCAATCGAGACGTAGGGCTTTACTTCCTCCGAGAAGGGCTGAACTCAGACATCGCTTGTGTTTACAACCTCTCCATAGCTAGGACCTTGCCTCTCCATACCTACCCCCACTCTCTTTGCCGGACTTAGAACCACGACAGTTGCGCGCCACCGTGGGGCAGGTGTTTTAGCGATTTTGTGGAGAAGTTGCGGTACTTCCGAGTACTTTCATCATGATGACTGCTGGAGTTTTGGTCGAGGGCGCGAGATCCGCCTCGGTGCTTTCACCTTTGTCGCCGACGACTCCGTGTGGCTCCTGTGAGGCTCCGCCGATGTCGGCGCGCTCCCGTCCGCTGTGCAACGATTTTCGCAAGCATGTGTCGCGGCGCTCACTGACGGCAACCGCCGACCCCATATCGGTCGACTTCTTTATCGGCCGCCGGCCCGGTCTCCCACCAGCGCAAGCGCTCTGGTCGGTCGAGACTCCAGCGGTGGGTGAAGCACGCGGTGGCTCGCCAGACAGCCACCGCCCAGGTCGCGGCAATTGAGCCCGACGAGTCCCTCTACGGCCTGTTCGATCTGTCGACTGGCTCCGTAGAGACTGCATCCGAATGCGATAGCAGTGATCCAGCGGCGGAAATCCTCATGGTCGACGCCCCCGCAGTCCTCCCGGCTTCGCCCATGGGGGCGGAGCGGGCGGTGGAGGTGACCCCGCACGAGACCACGAAGAATACCAGCCCGAGACACTCGACTCTCTGCAGAGAGAAGAACTTCGCCGCAGGAACATGGATGCCCTGCATACTCCCATCGCGGGAGAAACCCCCGAGGCTCGCGCCTTGGAGGAGGCACGCCATTAATGTGGCTGAACGTGCTCGCTGAGAACCTTCAGCGAGCACTCGACGAGCGCTGCAACGAAGTTCCCAAAGCGCCGACGCCGACTCTTCCCGCCGACTCGTATACCGCCGCCAATTCAGAATTTAGCAACCGCAACCCGTATAGCAGAGTCCATCCAGCCTTCACAATGGAAGCCGGAGAGGCTTGATGCAAATCGAGACTTACTCCGAGCAGCAGGAGATCGAACTCAGCCGTGTCGCATCGCAAGCAACAAAATTCACAATCGATCCGTCGCTGCGAATACAGCCATCCGCTCACATCCCCAGATCGCCTCCGCGGCGGGAAGGGCGCGACAACCGGCGAGATCAGTATGGAGACCGACACGACCGAGATGACAGGCGTCGAGTACCCGTTTCCCCTCCGAGGGAAGGGTCTTACGCTCCTCGGCGACAGGATGACAAGCGTCAGTTCAGTGCAGGGCGAAGAGTTCCAGTTGACCCCAGGGAACCAGTCTTCGACGCGCGATCCATTATCGTGCAAGGCTTGGTCGACCGGAACAGAGCCCATCGAGGCGGACCCGAGAGAGATGCACCCATGAGCAGTCGAGTGCATATTTCTGGTCCAGAGTGTTTTAGCAGGGCTATCAGAGCCGCAGTGATCCCCCCAATTTCAGGTTGGCAACAGGAGTCAGCAAATTCACTGGGGAGTCCAAGCCTGAAACTTGGCTTGAAGATTACCGAGTGGCTGTTCAGATTGGTGGTGGGAATGACGAGGTGGCCATGAAGCATTTGCCCCTCATGCTTGAAGGTTCAGCCAGAGCGTGGTTGAATCAGTTACCTCCTAGCAGTATTTACACTTGGGAAGATTTGTCCCGAGTGTTCGTCAGAACCTTTGAAGGAACTTGCAAGCGACCAGCTGGTTTGACAGAGCTTCAAGTCTGTGTGCAGAAGACCAACGAGACTCTCCGAGAGTACATTCAGAGGTGGATCACTCTGCACCATACTGTGGAAAATGTGTCTGACCATCAGGCAGTTTGCGCCTTCAAAGATGGCGTCAAGAACAGAGAATTGAGTCTGAAGTTTGGTCGAACCAGCGACATGACCCTGAGTCGAATGATGGAGATTGCTACCAAGTACGCCAATGGCGAGGAAGAGGACCGACTCCACAGCGGCAAGTACAAGCCAAGTCAAACAGAGAAGGGAAATTCCAGTCAGAAACAGAAGCGGAAAGCTGAGCCAGCAGCTCCTGGAGAGGCCCTGGCCGTCACTCAGGGAAAGTTCAAGGGGAAGCCAAAAGGATCCTGGAATCCTAAGAAAGTAAAGGATAAAGAAGGAAACGATGTGATGGATATGCCATGCCATATTCACACGAAGAAAGATGAGGAGGGCAACATCATTTACCCAAAGCATACCACTCGCCAGTGTCGACTCCTGATCCAGCAGTTTCAGGGAAAACAGTCCAAGGACAAGGAGAAGGAGTCGACAAGGCCGGAGACAAAGAGGACAAAGGAGGAAGAATATCCGCATGTCAACTCCACTGATGATCTTCGCAGATGTGGAAAGCAAGAGTCGATCGAAAGTCATTAACCGTGAGGTGAACATGGTTGCCCCAAAGAAACCAAGTTATGTGAGATGGTCCCAAACACCCATCACATTCGACCAATCTGATCACCCGACTCACATTGCCACCCCGGGAGGCAAGCTTTGGTGGTCGATCCAGCTTGTCGAAGGCACTCGATCGACGAAAGTGCTGATGGACGGTGGTAGTGGGCTGAACTTGTTGTATGCGGACACACCGAAAGGAATGGGCATCCCGATGTCCCGATCGAGCACCAAAGAACATGAGTTTCCACGAGTCATACCAGGGAAGAAGGCTGAGTCACTCGCCAAATAGCTCGACGTGGTTTTGGTGATTCAAAGCATTTTCGCAAGGAAAAGTTGACCTTTGAGGTTGTGGATTTTCAGAGTGCGTATTCACGCCATTTTGTGGAGGCCCGCCTATGCACGGTTCATGGCTCGACCATGTTACGGTACCTCAAACTGAAAATGCCAGTCCCAAAGGAGTGATCACCACACCGGCGATCGGAAAAAGGCGAAAAGTGCTTTCGTAAGGGCTCAAAGATTGCCGATTCCTGTGTGATAGCGGTCGAGTTCAAGAGTACAAGCAAAACGCAGATCCGAGTGATTTGTTGAGATCCAAGAAACCCGCCACGCATTCGATTCCAATGCCGGTGAGACGGCTGTTCACATTCACCCGACTGACCCCAATGCAGCCCCGACCCACATCTCCACGACACTCGACCCGAAATAGAAAGAAGCGCTCATCCAGTTCCTCTGTGAGAACTGGGACATTTTTGCATGGAAGCCACCGACATGCCGTGTTCCTGGGGATCGGCTGAGCATCGCCTCAGAGTCGACAAATCAGCAAAACCAGTCAAAGAACATCTTCGGCGGTCCGCCGTCCAGAAGAGAAAAGCTATCGGTGAGGAAGTGGCTCGACTGTTGGCGGCAGGATTTATCCGAGAGATATACCACTCCGAGTGGCTCGCTAATGTCATCATGGTTCCCAAGAAGGACAACTCACTCCGCATGTGCATTGATTTCAAGCACATCAATCGGGCCTGCCCGAAAGATCATTTTCCTCTCCCTCGCATAGATCAAATTGTTGACTCGACCGCGGGATGTGAGAGATTGTCTTTCTAGACGATATTCCGGTATCATCGATCCGTGCTCAGATGGACCCGACGAAATAAAAACAGCTTTCATCACTCCATTCGGTGCTTCGCTATATCACCATGCCATTCGCCTCAAGAATGCCGGAGCCACATTTATGCGAATGATTCGAAGTGTCTTCTCACCAAATCAGTCGGAATGTGGAAGCATATATGGATGATATCGCCGTTAAGTCGCGAAAAGGTTCCGACCTGCTTGCTGACCTCGCCAAACATTTGCCAACCTCCGAAGGTATGATATCAAGCTCAATCCATCAAAGTGCACATTCGAGTTCCCGTGGAAAGTTACTCGGTTTTCGCTTCGAGCGAGGATCGATGCTAATCCGAGAAGATCGGCACTATTCTCCTAATGAAACACCCCGGCGAGTGCACGGCGTCCGAAGCTTATCGGATGCTTGGCCGCTTTAAGTCGATTCATTTCACGACTCGGTGAAAAGGCATTGCCTCTTTACCGATCGATGAAGAAGGCGCACAAGTTCGAGTGGACTCGAAGCTAATGCAGCGCTTGCCGAGCTAAAAGCTCTGCTCTCCACCCAGCCGGTGCTTGCTGCTCCAATCAGCAAAGAGCCTCTGTTGCTTTATATTGCAGCCACAGGACAAGTCGTCAGTACAGTGCTTACGGTCGAGCGGGAAGAGGAAGGAAAAGCCTTCAAAGTTCAGCGCCCGGTGTATTATTTGTCCAAGTCTTGACTCCATCCAAGCAGAGATATCCTCATTATCGAAGCTTGTGTATGGAATATACATGACCACGAAGAAGGTTGCTCATTATTTCTCTAATCATTCTATCACAGCCGCCGACGACGCCCACTATCGAGATTCTCGCACAATAGAGATGCAATCGGTCGAGTGGCGAAGTGGGCGATTGAACTTCTTCCCTTGATATCAAGTTTGAAGCAAAGAAAGCCATTAAGTCCTGTGCAATAGCAGATTTCTCGCCGAGTGGATTGAACAACAACCGCCGATGAAGTTCACTCGAGCATTGGACCATGTTCTTCGATGGCTCTAAGATGCTGAATGGTTCTGGTGCTGGGGTTGTTCTGGTTTCCCCCAGAGGAGATAAGCTTAGGTATGTGCTCCAGATTCACTTTGATTCCTCAAACAATGAGGCAGAGTACGAGGCCCTTTTATATGGATTACGCATGGCCATCTCACTCGTGTCCGTCACCGATGGTCAATGGCGATTCAGATTTAGTGGTCAACCAGTGATGAAGGAGTGGGGCGTAAGAAGCCCAAAGAATGATCGGATACTGCAATGCAAAGGAGGAAGCTGGAAAAGAAGTTCGAGGTTAGAGCTCCATCACATCCCCCGACTGAAAAATCAAGCAGCAGATGATCTGGCAAAGATAGGTTCCAAAAGAGAAGCCATTCCGAGTGGTGTGTTTTTGGCGCATATACACACTCCGTCAGTTAAAGAAGATCCCTTCATAGAGGAAGCTCCACAGCCCAAGAGTGCCACAGATCCGACTGAGGTTGAGGTCCCAGCAGTGGTCGACTTGGTCATAGAGGTTTTAGCGGTCACTCCCGACTGGACAATCCCCTATATCGCATATATCCTGAGAAAAGAGCTCCCAGAGGATGAGGAAGAGGCTCGGCAGATCGTCCGTCGATCCAAAGCCTTTACCGTTATCAAAGGACAGCTGTATAGGGAAAGCCCGACTAGAGTTGGTCAAAAATGCATAACGCCAGAAGGTCGAATCATTCTCAATGATATCCACTCGGGGACCTGTGGTCACCATGCGTCCTCTCGGACCATTGTAGCCAAAGCATACCGAGCTGGATTTTACTGGCCGAGGGCGAATGAGATGGCAAAGGAAATAGTGGACAAGTGCGAAGGATGTCAGTTCTACACCAATATGTCACATAAGCCTGCGTCAGCTCTGAAGACCATTCCACTCGTCTGGCCGTTCGCAGTATGGGGATTGGACATGGTCGGTCCCTTGAGAACAGGTCGAAGTGGTTTCACGCACGTACTGGTAGCAGTCGACAAGTTCACCAAGTGGATTGAAGCTAAACCAATCAAGAATCTTGACGCCGGTACTGCTGTTTCCTTCATCAGGGAGCTGACATTCAGATATGGAGTCCCTCACAGCATCATTACGGATAATGGGTCGAACTTTGACTCGGAAGAATTCAAAGATTTCTGCAACGCTCAAGGCACCCGATTCGACTACGCTTCAGTCGCCCATCCGCAGTCGAATGGACAAGTAGAGCGAGCCAATGGCTTAATCCTCAAGGGTTTAAAACCCCGACTGATGCGTGATCTCAAGCACGCGGCTGGAGCATGGGTCGACGAACTCCCTTCAGTGCTTTGGGGATTGCGGACCACACCCAATCGGTCGACCGGAAGAACTCCATTCTTCTTGGTCTATGGAGATGAAGTGGTCTTGCCGAGTGATCTTCTTCACAATGCTCCCCGAATTTAACTCTACAACGAAGCAGAAGCTGAGCAAGCGCGTTAGGACGCAGTCGACCTTCTAGAGGAAGAAAGGGAGATGGCTCTGATCTGCTCGACCATCTACCAACAGGACTTGCGTCGCCTTTACGCCAGAAATGTGAGAGGTCGAGCCTTCCAGGAAGGAGATCTAGTTCTCCGAGTGGATCAGCAGAAACAACACAAGCTCGCTCCCTCCTGGGAAGGACCCTTCATTGTCACCAAGGTTCTCCACAACGGGGCATACCGTCTTTACAACTTCGAACACAACATAGAAGAGCCCCGAGCTTGGAATGCGGATCTGCTCCGCCCATTTTACACCTAAAGTTTTTCACTCGAATGAGTTGTAATAAAGTACTTCTGTATTTCATGGATTTCGAAATAATAGTGCCATAATTCCTTCATAATTTTTGTCACTTTTTATTTTTGTCCAGTAAAATTTTCCCCCAGTGGGTGGCTTAGCCGCGAATCCGTTTCGCCTAAGTTTGTACAAATCCTACCGAGTGGTAAGCCAGACTTCCACTCGGAGGCTTAGCCGCGAATCCGTTTCGCCTAAGTTATAAAAATGCTACCGAGTGGCAAGCCAGACTTCCACTCGGAGGCTTAGCTGTAGCCCAGTGCTCGCCTAAGTTACAAAAATCCTACCGAGTGGTAAGCCAGACTTCCACTCGGAGGCTTCACTGCAGTCCAAGTACTCGCCTAAGTTATAAAAAATCCTACCGAGTGGTAAGCCAGACTTCCACTCGGAGGCTTAGCTGCAGTCCAAGTACTCGCCTAAGTTATAAAAAATCCTACCGAGTGGTAAGCCAGACTTGCACTCGGAGGCTTAGCTGCAGTCCAAGTACTCGCCTAAGTACAACGTACGCATGCAAGGAGGACGAGGTGCAGGTCGACTGCGACCCTCTCCTCTGAGCTACGCCATAAGTACAACGTACGCTCGCAAGGAGGATGAGGTGTAGGTCGACTGCGATCCTCTCCTCTGAGCTACGCCATAAGTATAATGTGTGCTCGCGAGGAGGACGAGGTACAAGTCGACTGCGACCCTCTCCTCCGAGCTTCGCCACAAATACAACGTGAAAATCCTACCGAGTGAAGAGCAAACCTCTCACTCGGGGGCTTAGCTACAGCCCAGTGCTCGCCTAAGGTATAAAAAATCCTACCGAGTGAAGAGCAAACCTCTCACTCGGGGGCTTAGCTGCAGCCCAGTGCTCGCCTAAGGTATAAAAATCCTACCGAGTGAAGAGCAAACCTCTCACTCGGGGCTTAGCTGCAGCCCAGTGCTCGCCTAAGGTATAAAAATCCTACCGAGTGAAGAGCAAACCTCTCACTGGGGCTTAGCTGCAGCCCAGTGCTCGCCTAAGGTATAAAAATCCTACCGAGTGAAGAGCAAACCTCTCACTGGGGCTTAGCTGCAGCCCAAGCTCGCCTAAGGTATAAAAATCCTACCGAGTGAAGAGCAAACCTCTCACTGGGGCTTAGCTGCAGCCCAGTGCTCGCCTAAGGTATAAAAATCCTACCGAGTGAAGAGCAAACCTCTCACTCGGGGGCTTAGCTGCAGCCCAGTGCTCGCCTAAGGTATAAGAAATCCTATCGAGTGAAGAGCAAACCTCTCACTCGGGGGCTTAGCTACAGCCCAGTGCTCGCCTAAGGAATAAGTCGACTGCAGTAGGCATCTTGCTGTGAACCTGCAAAGGACAATTCGAGCCAAGAGCAATCATATCCAAACATTAAATCCAAGTTTAGGTCGATACCTAAAAGAACCGAGTGTGCTCAGGCACTAAGCCTATTAAGGTTTATCGGTTACAATTCCACTCGCATACCGAGGCAAATTTAAAGTGTCGGACTTAAAGAATGTTTTTTACCCCTCCTGTGGAGGGCTGGAAGGAGCAACGAACTCATCGAGGTCGATCCCGTCTGCGATCCGGGTAGCAGCAGCGATGAAAGTTTCCGTGAAGGACCTGAAGTCGTGCTTCTTGGTGTTGGCCACTCGGAGAGCCGCCAGCTTTTCTTCTCGCGCGTCCCTGGAGTGGACTCGGGCCAGACACAGGGCAACATCTGCGCCACACCGAGCCGAGGACTTGTTCCACTCTTGCACACGGTCGGGGACCGCGTTTAGTCGAGCCATCAACGACTCGAGGTCATTCGGAAATGTCGCCCCGGGCCAAAGCGTCGAGTCGATGCGAGAAGTGGCGGCCTTCAGCCTTGCAAGATAGTCCACGACAGCTGCAACGCGGGACTCCAGTCGGAAGACATTCATGGCAACTTCATCATTCACCGGAGAATTGACAGGGTCAAGGTTCAGCTCCAACTGGCTAGTCTCTTCTTCAAAGTTTCGACAGAATTCTGCAAAGACAAAACGCCGAGTCAAGACAGTGGTCAAATGGAAGCATCACAGTTGAAAATGTTGGTCGAGTGTAAAAGGTACCTTCGAGCATAAGGAACAATTTCTTGGCAAGACCACCCAGGAAGGCTTCCAGGTCATTCTTCTTCCCAGTCAACTGGTTGATCTTCTCGGTCAGAGTAGTCTTGCCAGTTCTCAGTCGGTCGACGTCCTTGTTGGCAATCGCCAGAGCAGCTTTCAGATTGGTATTTTCCTGTTCAAGCTTGGTGACTGAAGCTAACTTCTCGTCAGCAAGCTTGGTCTTCTCAGCTAGCTCAAGGTCTTTCTTCTTCTGGGCCTCCTTCACCTTGCCTGCAAGTTACAGCAAAGTCAGATTTTGAAACAAATGGAAGGAAAAAGGAGTCGTCGAGGTCTCACCGAACATACCTTTGGTCTCCTCCTTCGCCTTCGTCATCCAGCTCGAGCTGAATGTGCTTCTGCTCCAGCTCGGTATAGCGAGCCACAAGGTCACAGGATTTCTACGAGGAGCCAATCGACAAAATATCAAAGATAATTCACTTCCGAGTGGATAAGAGAAAATCACACGCTTAAGACTACACCAATGCAAGCATTCGACCGTAGTCTCGGGACTACACCGGTGGGTGCACTCAGCGTGCCCCCACTAATTCTGTTCAAGACAGAGTCGACCAGTCGAACCCCCCCAAAAAAAAAGATGTGCTCTTCAGACTGTAGTCGGCTGCAAGCAGTCGACCACAGTCTCGGGGACTACACCCAGTGGGTGCACTCAGCGTGCCCCCACCGGTTTCAGAAATCCATTCGATCCAGTCGAATGACAAAAAGCCTTTACTTATAAAGCCTAAGGCCAACTGCCAGCAGTCGACCTTAGCCTTGGGGACTACACCCAGCGGGTGCACTCAGCGTGCCCCCGCTAACACGGAGTTCTTTATCAACACACCTAGTGAGTGACTGCTATGAATTCCAGAAAGAAAAGTTTTGATAGCATATCCTAACAGAACAGGCGGTGGTCGACTGACCTGAACGTTGCTTTGAAGGGCGGAGCTGGCGTCGTAAGCTGCTTGACTCGCATCCCGGATGGTCTTCATCTGCTCCATCATAGCCCCTGCTTGGCGTATCGCTTCCTTGGCAGCGCTGGCTTGGTCCTCTGGGACGTGGTGCTTCGTGAAGAGAGAGGGTTGTGCGGCACTCGACGAAGTGGGATGAGCACTCGTCAACGGCACCGCGAAAGACACGGTGTGTCGAGTAGTGTTCTCCCCCTCATTGTTCAGAGTTTCAGGCATCGTCACATCCTGTGCCACCCTTCTATGCTTCAGCGGTTCCTCATCCTCGTCATCATCAGGAAGAGTGATAACATTGGATGGAGCTGCAGAAAAGAATCAGAATCAGAGATCACGAACCAATCGACTAAAGACGGAATTAAGAGCATAGTACCAGGATTGGAAGTTGCTGTGTCCTCCATCTCATGGTCTTCTGCCTTGCCTGAGGTCTCAGAAGTTGTAGCACTGAAGTTCCAAAGAATCAGCCAAACTAGCTCAAGTATCAACCGGAGATAAAGCTTGTACAAAACAAGGAGACGTAAGTAACATGTTTACCCTGATATGGTGGGGATGGACACCTTCATCTTTGGCAGGAGCTTGGTGGGCTTCGACGGAGCCACCTTCGACTGCTTCGGCGCCTTCTCAGTCGGCGCCGGAGAAGCGGTCCGAGGGCGTTTGGTCGATCAAGGGCGCAATCAGAACCCCTTACCGCTTCGCTCAACAAGGGGTCATGGACAAGTTTCGACCGCCTTTCCGAGCGCGGCGGTGCAACCTCCTCTTCCTCCTCTTCTTCATCCTCGTCATCGTCGTCGTCATCGTCGTCATCTTTGGCAGCGTCTGAGTCCCACTCCTCCTGGCTCTCGCCCCCGCTGGCTTCTCCCTCCTCAGTCGGAGCCTGAGCTCCATTGGGCATTGAATACAGCTCGGTGAGGGCCTGAAAGACGTCAAGCCAGAGATCAATCGACCAACCTACAGAACATACAGAAACAAACACAACAAGTATACAATGGAAGACAGAGCAGAAGTACCGTGTCTGGGACGCTGTGATGGTCGAGTGGAGGAATCCTCCTGGATCCACGGGGATTATCCTTGTTCCCGGTGACCGCCGCCATCCACCTTTCCACCGTGGCGTTGTCGACCGCCTCCGGTGGACCTGAGTCTCGTCTTCGCCCGCAGACAACCACATGCGGTGGCTCGAACCGAAGGGGCTGGATTCGTCGCCGAGGAAAACTTCCGTAAGGTCCATGCCAAGAACACCGCCCCAACCAACCGCACCACGCGATCCATCAACATCTTCACGCCAGCTCTCTCCTCCGAATCACCTTCAGAGAGGAGGGCTTGTTCACTTGGTCCATGGTGAATGGCGGAGTCCACTCGACCGTCTGGCGGCCGACTCATTCTTGCAGTAGAACCAGGTCGATCGCCAGCCCCTGACCGACTCGGGGAACGTCATGGCTGTGAAGGTGCTCTTGTTCCGCACTTGAATCCCCAGGCCCCCGCACATTTGGACAACTTGGGTTTTCTCATCGCCTGGACTCGCTTTCTTCACGGTCTGAGAGCGACACGTGAAGATGTGCTTGAACAAGCCCCAGTGCGGTCGACAGCCCAAGAAATTTTCACACATGGATACAAACGCAGCAAGATACGCTGATGGAGTTCGGGGTGAAATGGTGGAGTTGGGCTCCAAAGAAGTTCAAAAAACCACGAAAGAAAACACTTGGTGGCAGAGAAAATCCGCGATCGACATGAGTGGCCAGGAGCACGCACTCACCCTCTTCCGGCTGAGGTTGCCACTCTTTCCCTGGGAGCCTTGCGGCGTCGTGGGGGATCAGCCCGTCGTCGGCCATGTCGAGGAGGTCCTTCTCCCTGATGGTCGACTGGATCCAATCTCCCTGGACCAGCCCTTCGGCAGGCGGGATCTAGAGGAAGACCCGCCGCGGCTGGTGGATCTCCCCTTCGCCTTCTCCGCCGCCGACGCCTCACTACTAGGAAAAGGGCTATAGATAGGATTGATTCTAATGGCGCACCAGGGAAGCAGTGCGCCACTACTATATACTAATGGCGCACCTGTTTGTGGTACGCCATTAGTGTGTAAGACACTAATGGCGCACCGTAAACAGAGTGCGCCACTAGTATGAATTACTTTTTTTTTCATTTTCCCATACATACTAATGGCGCATCCTGTCCGTAATGCGCCATTACTATCTATAACTACTAATGGCGCACCAAGCAGGCAGTGCGCCATTAGTATATATACTTATTATTTTTACTTTTTTGCAAAACTACTAATGGGCACTTTAAATCGTAGTCTTCATTTCTCGATTGTATTTCATGGGCACTTTTTGATATCATGAATATTTTTAAATTTCATGGGCACTTTTTGAATTCATGAGGACACTTGATCTCGATTCCCCCTCCATCTCGATTGCACCCGCACCCTCCCCCGCTAGCTCCACCCATCGCAACCCTCCCCCGCTCCACCGCCGGAGCACCCGCCCCCAAGACCAAGACTTTTTGAACATATTTTTAATTTTTTTACTATTTTTATAAAAAATATTACTGTTATAATTTAAACAAGTTTGAACATATTTAAACACAAATAAATATAAAAAACACCATTCCCACTCCACCGCCGACCCCCGCCTGCACCTCCCCACTCCACCACCCACCACCCCCGCACCTCCCCACTCCACCGCCACCGACGCCCCACCGCACCTCCCCTCGCTCCACTGCCACACCCACGACCCCGCCCGCACTGTCCCCCACTCCACCACCGCCGACCACCACCCGCACCTCTCCCCGCACCATCCCGGCCCGCCCACCATCACAAATGAATGCAACTAAAATTGCAAAGAAAAAAACAAATTTGATTATATTTTCAAATAACAAATTTGATTATATTTTCAAATAATAAATTTGATGATATTTTTCATATTCATACATATTTTCAAATAACAAATTTGATGATATTTTTAAAAATTATTACTATTTTTATAAAAAATATTATGTTATGATTTAAACAAGTTTGAACATATTTAAACAAAATAAATATCAAACAACATTTTAAATGCATAAATACAAAAAATGGGGAGCTCGAAGTCGACCCAGGACCTCCCGGTGTGTGTGTCTGCGTCTTGACCACCGGGCTAGTGGGCTTGTTCTAATTTAGTTATAGGTTAGGTTGTATATAACCTCGACTGGTCAGATTTATGGCGCACTAGGTTTAGGTGCGCCATTAGAACCCTCCCCCACACCACCTACTCACCTCACTGTGGCCTCGGCCCCCAACCGTGCCGCCGCCCCTCCGTCCGCCCAGCCGCCCACGCCCTGCCTCCTCCCTCTCCCTTCCTCTCCTCGAAGGCCGCCCCTCCGTCGATCGCCCCGCCCACGCCTCGCCGCCTCCCTCTCCCTTCCTCCCCTCGAGCGCCGCCTCCCCCGAGCCCCGCCCCGCTCTGGCCGCCTCCTCGCCTCCCTCCCTAACCCTCGAGCCGCCAGAGACTTGAGCCTCGGTGCCGCCCCACGCCCACCAGGAGAGGAGGCCCCACGCCCACTAGGAGAGGAGGCCCGCGACCTCCCGCCTCCCCAAGCTCGCTGTCTCCGCCCTCCGTCTGCCTCCGCCTCCGCCACCACCTCATCGTGGTCGTAATCTTCATTGCCCTCCTCCCTCTGCCTCTCTTCTCCTCTCTTCCTCCTCTCCTCCCTCCCGACCATGCCCTCTTCTTCTCTCTTTTGCTAGGTTTAGGTCAAATCCTCCCGCCATGTCCATCTTCTTGCTCAGAGCAAGTGTCCATCTTCCCTGTAGGCATGGCGATGATTTTGTTTAGAATGGGGCTTAATTTAGGAACCAAAATTGGTCGAACTGCTAGGAATTTTCTTTCAACTGCTAGTTATAGAAATGATAGTCACGCAGGTCCAAGTTTTCTCGCCGCCTCGAACTGCTAGGAATTTTCTTTCTGCTCCTTACGTAGACATAAACTTGGCAAGTTTTAGCAACAAGAATACAAATGATAGTCACGCAATTGCACATGATCTCTACTAGTTATAGAAATTCATTGCTTGTCCTATGTTTTCTGTCGTGGTATTGTTCAGAAGCTTGCTTGAGTTTGTGTCCTTTAATGTGTAAATCTACAGCTTCTAGCCACTGCTTGCAGTTCTAGCCACTCCTTGCTGCTAGTTCCTCAAGGAGTTCTGCTCAAAATTAGCTCAAGAAGTTGCATCTGGTTTTACAAAGTTGTTTTGGCTTAGAGGATAAGTTGTTGTATATACTGTCATAAAATTTGCTTCATATGCTTGTATCTGGGTGCTAAAATCACTTTTGTTAGAGCTTTATTATTTCAGCAAAACCGATAGATTTAGTTCATTCATATGCTTCCTCTTGTCTTCTTTGGCAAGAGGCCGAGAGGTGGTAATGATAGATTTAGTTCGCTGGTACAGATAAATTTGTTAATATTCTTCGTGAAGCTTGCTTGAGCTGTTTATATACTTGCTTGCTTGCTAGCAAAAACAGAGCTTTGTTTACGGTGTTAACTAATTCATGCCACCAAATGGTAGAGACAGAGACCAGGTCTCTTCTAGTTTCCCATGAATTAATAAACCATGCATGGTATCAAGTGAGCCATGCACAGCCATGAAAATAGCTTGATTGCTACTGTTTTAAATAGTTAGTCAAATGAATTGCTTGCTTGCACTGTTTTTAGCTACTGTTTTTATTCAAAAATATTGGAGTTTATATCATATATATTGTTGGCATGTATTTCATATGTTCTCTAGCATTAAGGCTACATAGCATGCCATTTTGTGCCTTGTATTAATTGCTTTCCCTACATGTTTGCAGGTTTAAGTGAAAAAGTGGAAGAAAGGAGAATCGGGGTAGGGTTTCATGGCTAGAATGATATCTAGAAAAATGATCCTGGCTTTTTTTATGTAATTCTTTGTGGTATTAAGATGGAAACCTGGGATACTATTTCATTAGGAGATGGTGTTATATTAAGATGCATATATTGTTTTTAGGCTAGTGCAGGTGTTGCTTTATTGTGATGCCTCTGAATTACTTGTGATCACATTGAGAAAGACTTGCTAGTTTGTTGGGTTTTGTCTCCGACCATTGTGTCGTGATGAATTTGCAGTATACCCGAGAGGCCTTTGAGTTTGCCGGAATGTCGATTAACTTCCGCTCCGCAATTCGGGCACTCCATATGTCCTATTTTCAGCAAAAGGTCATGCTGAAATTTTCCGTGAATTTTAGCATGACTTTGCTAAAAATAGGACATATGGGGTACTTATGACTAATGCATGTTTTATGATCTGTTGTAAGGGTACTAATTGGTCTCTTCGCTGCTTATCGAGATGGCGGAAGCAGCCATCACGATCATGCGACACATGAGACGAGTTGGATGCTTCCAGTTCTTCACTATCATACTTGAGGCTTCAGATCATCCATGACGCTGGTATATAAAACGAGAGATCTCCTTCACCCATCTCATTATGATATCTCGTTGTTTGCTACATCACTCATTTTCCCAAACTGCAGAGGCTGCCCGACAGTTTTATGAACATGCCGATGGGTGAAGATCCGCCAAATAATGTGAAGCTACGACAGGCGGCAGCGGGTTTCGCAGCAATGGGATGTGCGATTGGCATCAAGAAGGGCCACATGTACTTGTCTCGTGGGTGGGAGAAGTTCTACCGTGCTCACGACCTGCAGCTGGGGTACTTCCTTGTCTTGTACGCATTTACGACGCCAACATGCTCATCGTGAAGGTGTACAACAAGACTATGTGTCGCATGCGTCTGTTGCCGATGATGATGTCGGCACGCTCGCCTCTTCTTATTCCTCTACATTTGGCTTTGTCTCACATCGATTGTTAACGGTCATTGTTGCATTTTGGACAGGTAGGAGCAGCAAGAATGACATCAAGCTACACCAAAGCAGCGGCGATTAGGGCTGTAGCTAAAGCAGCAGCGATTCTCGTCAGAAGCGAAGCAGCAGCGATTCTGCACCAAAGATAGACAAGAAGGATGATCCGGACCGGAGTGTGGGAGAAGTGGAGCAGAGTGAGGATGAGGAGCTACATGACGATGGGCATCAGTGAGGATGACCTAGCGCTGGTGGTGGCTGACCAAGGGCAAGAGATGGTGGTGGCTGACCATGGGCAAGAGATGGAGGTGGCTGAGGATGACCTAGCGATGGTCGTGCACTCAAGGTGGCCTCGCGATGGTGGTGGTGCTCGACAATGACCACGCACCGGTGGTGGCGCCGGCGATCCCACACCGGGCGACATGACCACGCCAATTGTGGTAGAAGACTACATCCCACTACCTCCACTTGCCTCCACCGCCTCGCCGCCTAGGCGATCAGGTGAGATGAAGGAGAAGAAGGAGAAGAACTGCCTACTTTGTCGTGTATGTCGATCTCCTATAGGTTAGCTATCCAAAATGATATATATATACTTAGTTACCTATGTTATCTCTAATATGCTTAGTTTCCTATAGGTTAGCTTCATTTTACCTAAGTTGGCTCTAATATACTAACTTAGAGCTTATATGCATAGTTTCCTATAGGTTAGCTCCAAAATAACTTATGTTAGCACAAAATGATCAAGTTTACATAATAAGCTTATAGTCTTTTTCTTAATCTTCTTCTTTTCCAAAATGACATAGGTTAGCTTCATTTTACCTAAGTTGGCTCTAATATACTAACTTAGACCTTATATGCTTAGTTTCCTATAGGTTAGCTCCAAAATAACTTATGTTAGCACAAAATGATCAAGTTTACATAATAAGCTTATAGTCTTCTTCTTATTCTTCTTCTTTTCCAAAACTCTTCTTATTCTTCTTCTAGTGTTCTTCCTCTTCTAGTATTCTTCTAGTCTTCTTCTTTTCTTCTTCTAACTTCTTGTTTATCATTTTGCAGATTTGATTTAATTGACGGAAGCTTGGATGGGGGGGTGCTTCTTTTCCATTTGTGTTTTTATTTTGTATCAATGTGAAACTTTTGTGAATTGATGGATAACGTGTTGGATAAACAATGTGAAACTTTTGTAACGATTTGAACTATGTGTTGGCTATGTATGTATATATGATGAAACTTGTGTGTTGGATATGATTGCTATATGGATGCTTGTTGTATATATATATGTGTTGAATATCTCATATGTGAAATAGTGACCTGAGATTAAGAAGAAAAGAATTAAAAAGTTGTTACTAATGGCGACTACCATGTGCTCAATTTGTAAGTATAGCAGATAATAGTGGCGACTTGTGGGCAGTACTAATGGCGCCTTGCACAGTGCGCCATTAGAATACCAGATTCTAATGGCGCACATGTGGTGCGCCATTAGAAAAAATTTAATGGCGTGATGCCAGTGGCGCACCAGCCATGCGCCATTAGAAGGCAAAACTGGTGCGCCACTAGCATGCCTTTTCCTAGTAGTGCCTTCTTTGCGCGCTCCAGCACCGCCGTCTTGTCCTTGACCATGGCTGCCGGCGAGATGCGCGAGGAGGAGCTTTGCGGAGGAGAAAGCAGCTGCGTTGGGCGGAGGCGAGGAGAGCGGAGAAGAAAGAATGAAGCACTGTTCAGAAAACCCTCGCTGACCGCATTTATAACATCCCTTCCGAGTGGATGACAGGTGGACCCGGTCAATCTAATCATATCCCGAAACAGTTGCATTGACACGATACGTGGAGGAAAAAGAGGCGCGGAGATCGAGGCGCCTATGTCCTGTCCCGTCCCGAAGGCCATGTTCGTTTCGCTTCGCAAGGCTTCCCCAAATTTCCTATCCGTGGAATCATGAAGCGCAGATCGGTCTGTCGAGCACGAGATTTCCTGCGATCCGTCGCTCGGGAACCGGCGAAGTCTAAAAGATCATTCGACGAAAGACAAGAATGGATCGAGTCGACTGAAGAAAAGTTGCTCGTTATCAACAAAGAAGATCTTGGTCACGAACGACGCATAGCCAATGTACCAAAAATCAATCGGTAACAACATCAACTCCTTCCTCATTCAAGCCTCAATCCATTCGGGGGCTAATGATGGATTCATGTACCTAGGGTAGGGTCATAGGCCTGACCTAAATGTCCTACCCAAGGGCACCCTTAGAAAAGATTACCTTCCAGTCGACCAACAAGGAACCCACTTGACTGACTAGAAGGACTCGACCATGGAGACTCACTCGACCATGAAAATACACTCGACCACCAGAAGGTCAGAAGGCACTCTGCACTGCAACGGCCTGTAATTGAATAGACTTAATGATAGTTAAGGCACTTTATGTGGAGCGTTACCAGTAACGCCCCAGACTTAATGTACTTTAAACCCTCCATTACGTAATGGCAGGGTCCCAAGACTCTATATAAGCCACCCTCCACAGCAGAGGGGTTCGCACTCTTGTAACACCTATACACATAATCCACTCGACCGCCTCAGGCACCGAGACGTGGGGCTTTACTTCCTCCGAGAAGGGCCTGAACTCAGACATCGCTTGTGTTTACAACCTCTCCATAGCTAGGACCTTGCCTCTCCATACCTACCCCCACTCTCCGCCGACTTAGAACCACGACAGTTGGCGCCCACCGTGGGGCAGGTGTTTTAGCGATTTTGTGGAGAAGTTGCGGTATTCCGAGTACATTCATCATGATGACTGCTGGAGTTTTGGTCGAGGGCGCGAGATCCGCCTCGGTGCTCTCACCTTTGTCGCCGACCACTCCGCGGGCTCCGGGAGGCTCCGCTGACGCCGATGCGCCCGTCATGCGGTCGACGATTTTCACAGATGTGTTCAAGGGCGTTCACTGCGTCAACCGTCGATTCTATATCGGTCGACTTTTTATCGGCCGCCCGCCCGGTCTCCCACCAGCGCAAGCGCTCTGGTCGGTTGAGACTCCAGCGGTGGGTGAAGCACGCGGTGGCTCGCCAGACAGCCACCGCCCAGGTCGCGGCAATTGAGCCCGACGAGTCCCTCTACCTGTTTGATCTGGCCGACCGCTCAGAGAGATCGCATCCGAATGCGATAGCAGTGATCCAGCGGCGGAAATCCTCATGGTCGACGGCCCCCGCAGTCTCCCGGCTTCGCCCATGGGGGCGGAGCGGGCGGTGGAGGTGACCCCGCACGAGACCACGAAGAATACCAGCCCGAGACACTCGACTCTCTGCAGAGAGAAGAACTTCGCCGCAGGAACATGGATGCCCTGCATACTCCCATCGCGGGAGAAACCCCCTAGGCTCGCGCCTTGGAGGAGGCACGTTTGGCCAATGTGGCTGAACGTGCTCGCCTGGAGAACCTTCAGCGAGCACTCGGCCAAATTCACACGAAGAAAGATGAGGAGGGCAACATCATTTACCCAAAGCATACCACTCGCCAGTGTCGACTCCTCGATCCAAAGCGGCCAGGGGAAAACAGTCCAAGGACAAGGAGAAGGAGTCAGACAAGGCCGGAGACAAAGAGGACAGTGAGGAAGAATATCCGCATGTCAACTCCACTCTGATGATCTTCGCAGATGTGGAAAGCAAGAGTCGACTGAAAGTCATTAACCGTGAGGTGAACATGGTTGCCCCAGCAAAACCAAGTTATGTGAGATGGTCCCAAACACCCATCACATTCGACCAATCTGATCACTCGACTCACATTGCCACCCCTGGGAGGCAAGCTTTGGTGGTCGATCCAGTTGTCGAAGGCACTGGACTGACGAAAGTGCTGATGGACGGTGGTAGTGGGCTGAACTTGTTGTATGCGGACACACTGAAAGGAATGGGCATCCCGATGTCCCGACTGAGCACCAGCAACATGAGTTTCCATGGAGTCATACCAGGGAAGAAGGCTGAGTCACTCGGCCAAATAGCTCTGGACGTGGTTTTTGGTGATTCAAAGCATTTTCGCAAGGAAAAGTTGACCTTTGAGGTTGTGGATTTTCAGAGTGCGTACCACGCCATTTTGGGGAGGCCCGCCTATGCACGGTTCATGGCTCGACCATGTTACGTGTACCTCAAACTGAAAATGCCAGGTCCCAAAGGAGTGATCACTGTCACTTGCGATCGGAAAAAGGCAGAAGAGTGCTTTCAGAAGGGCTCAAAGATTGCCGATTCCCAGGTGATAACGATCGAGTTCGAAGAGTACAAGCAAAACGCAGATCCGAGTGATTTGTTGAGATCCAAGAAACCCGCCACAGAATCTGCATTCCAGTCGTCTGGTGAGACGAAGCCTGTTCACATTCACCCGACTGACCCCAATGCAGCCCCGACCCACATCTCCACGACACTCGACCCGAAATAGGAAGAAGCGCTCATCCAGTTCCTCCATGAGAACTGGGACATTATTGCATGGAAGCCACCGACATGCCGTGTGTTCTGGGGATCGGCTGAGCATCGCCTCAGAGTCGACAAATCAGCAAAACCAGTCAAAGAACATCTTCGGCGGTCCGCCGTCCAGAAGAGAAAAGCTATCGGTGAGGAAGTGGCTCGACTGTTGGCGGCAGGATTTATCTGAGAGATATACCACTCCGAGTGACTCGCTAATGTCATCATGGTTCCCAAGAAGGACAACTCACTCCGCATGTGCATTGATTTCAAGCACATCAATCGGGCCTGCCCGAAAGATCATTTTCCTCTCCCTCGCATAGATCAAATTGTTGACTCGACCGCGGGATGTGAGAGATTGTCTTTTCTAGACGATATTCCGGTATCATCGATCCGTCAGATGGACCCGACGAAATAAAAACAGCTTTCATCACTCCATTCGGTGCTTCGCTATATCACCATGCCATTCGCCTCAAGAATGCCGGAGCCACATTTATGCGAATGATTCGAAGTGTCTTCTCACCAAATCACCGGAATGTGGAAGCATATATGGATGATATCGCCGTTAAGTCGCGAAAAGGTTCCGACCTGCTTGCTGACCTCGCCAAACATTTGCCAACCTCCGAAGGTATGATATCAAGCTCAATCCATCAAAGTGCACATTCGAGTTCCCGTGGAAAGTTACTCGGTTTTCGCTTCGAGCGAGGGATCGATGCTAATCCAGAGAAGATCGGCACTATTCTCCGAATGAAACGCCTGCGCGAGTGCACGGCGTCCGAAGCTTCTTGGATGCTTGGCGGTTTAAGTCGATTCATTTCATGACTCGGTGAAAAGGCATTGCCTCTTTACCGATCGATGAAGAAGGCGGAACAAGTTCGAGTGGACTCGAAGCTAATGCAGCGTTGCCGAGCTAAAAGCTCGCTCTCCACCCAGCCGGTGCTTGCTGCTCCAATCAGCAAAGAGCCTCTGTTGCTTTATATTTCAGCCACAGGACAAGTCGTCGATCACGAAAGGCTTACGGTCGGCGGGAAGAGGAAGGAAAAGCCTTCAAAGTTCAGCGCCCGTGTATTATTTGTCCGAAGTCTTGACTCCATCCAAGCAGAGATATCCTCATTATCAGAAGCTTGTGTATGGAATATACATGACCACGAAGAAGGTTGCTCATTATTTCTCTAATCATTCTATCACAGTCATCAGCGACGCCCCACTATCAGAGATTCTGCACAATAGAGATGCAACTGGTCGAGTGGCAAAGTGGGCGATTGAACTTCTTCCCCTTGATATCAAGTTTGAAGCAAATAAAGCCATTAAGTCCCAGGCAATAGCAGATTTCCTCGCCGAGTGGATTGAACAACAACTGCCGACTGAAGTTCACTCGGAGCATTGGACCATGTTCTTCGATGGCTCTAAGATGCTGAATGGTTCGGTGTCAGTTGTTCTGTTTCCCCGGAGGAGATAAGCTTAGGTATGTGCTCCAGATTCACTTTGATTCCTCAAACAATAAGGCAGAGTACGAGGCCCTTTTATATGGATTACGCATGGCCATCTCACTCGGCGTCCGTCGCCTGATGGTCTATGGCGATTCAGATTTAGTGGTCAACCAGTGATGAAGGAGTGGGGCGAAGAAGCCCAAAGAATGATCGGATACTGCAATGCAATGGAGGAAGCCGGAAAAGAAGTTCGAGGGTTAGAGCTCCATCACATCCCCGATGAAAAATCAAGCAGCAGATGATCTGGCAAAGATAGGTTCCAAAAGAGAAGCCATTCCGAGTGGTGTGTTTTTGGAGCATATACACACTCCGTCAGTTAAAGAAGATCCCTTCACATAGGAAGCTCCACAGCCCAAGAGTGCCACAGATCCGACTGAGGTTGAGGTCCCAGCAGTGGTCGACTTGGTCATAGAGGTTTTAGCGGTCACTCCCGACTGGACAATCCCCTATATCGCATATATCCTGAGAAAAGAGCTCCCAGAGGATGAGGAAGAGGCTCGGCAGATCGCCCGTCGATCCAAAGCCTTTACCGTTATCAAAGGACAGCTGTATAGGGAAAGCCCGACTGGAGTTGGTCAAAAATGCATAACGCCAGAAGAAGGTCGAATCATTCTCAATGATATCCACTCGGGGACCTGTGGTCACCATGCGTCCTCTCGGACCATTGTAGCCAAAGCATACCGAGCTGGATTTTACTGGCCGAGGGCGAATGAGATGGCAAAGGAAATAGTGGACAAGTGCGAAGGATGTCAGTTCTACTCCAATATGTCACATAAGCTCGTCGCTCTGAAGACCATTCCACTCGTTTGGCCGTTCGCGGATGGGGGTTGGACATGGTCGGTCCCTTGAGAATAGGTCAAGTGGTTTCGC
Source organism: Aegilops speltoides (assembly GCA_021437245.1). Lineage (NCBI taxonomy): Eukaryota > Viridiplantae > Streptophyta > Magnoliopsida > Poales > Poaceae > Aegilops > Aegilops speltoides. The sequence continues at coordinate 572,167,888 of CM038143.1, forward strand.
GACGTCTTGGTCGCAATGACAAGTTCACCAAGTGGATTGAAGCTAAACCAATCAAGAATCTTGACGCCGCATCGCTTTTTCCTTCATCGTGAGCCGACGCTCGATATGGAGTCCCTCACAGCATCATTACGGATAATGGGTCGAACTTTGACTCGGAAGAATTCAAAGATTTCTGCAACGCTCAAGGCACCCGAGTCGACTACGCTTCAGTCGCCCATCCGCAGTCGAATGGACAAGCAGAGCGAGCCAATGGCTTAATCCTCAAGGGTTTAAAACCCCGACTGATGCGTGATCTCAAGCACGCGGCTGGAGCATGGGTCGACGAACTCCCTTCAGTGCTTTGGGGATTGCGGACCACACCCAATCGGTCGACCGGAAGAACTCCATTCTTCTTGGTCTATGGAGCTGAAGCGGTCTTGCCGAGTGATCTTCTTCACAATGCTCCCCGAATTGAACTCTACAACGGGCGAAGCTGAGCAAGCGCGTCAGACGCAATGACCTTCTAGAGGAAGAAAGGAGATTTGCTCGATCCGCCGACCATCTACCAACAGACTTGCGTCGCTTTTACGCCGTAAATGTGAGAGGTCGAGCCTTCCAGAAGGAGATCTAGTTCTCCGAGTGGATCAGCAGAAACAACACAAGCTCGCTCCCTCCTGGGAAGGACCCTTCATTGTCACCAAGGTTCTCCACAACGGGGCATACCGTCTTTACAACGTCGAACACAACATAGAAGAGCCCCGAGCTTGGAATGCGGATCTGCTCCGCCCATTTTACACCTAAAGTTTTTCACTCGAATGAGTTGTAATAAAGTACTTCTGTAGTTCATGGATTTCGAAATAATAATGCCATAATTCCTTCATAATTTTTGTCACTTTTTATTTTTGTCCAGTAAAATTTTCCCCCAGTGGGTGGCTTAGCCGCGAATCCGTTTCGCCTAAGTTTGTACAAATCCTACCGAGTGGTAAGCCAGACTTCCACTCGGAGGCTTAGCCGCGAATCCGTTTCGCCTAAGTTATAAAAATCCTACCGAGTGGCAAGCCAGACTTCCACTCGGAGGCTTAGCTGCAGCCCAGTGCTCGCCTAAGTTACAAAAATCCTACCGAGTGGTAAGCCAGACTTCCACTCGGAGGCTTAGCTGCAGCCCAGTGCTCGCCTAAGTTACAAAAATCCTATCGAGTGGTAAGCCAGACTTCCACTCGGAGGGTTTGCTGCAGTCCAAGTACTCGCCTAAGTTATAAAAAATCCTACCGAGTGGTAAGCCAGACTTGCACTCGGAGGCTTAGCTGCAGTCCAAGTACTCGCCTAAGTACAACGTACGCTCGCAAGGAGGACGAGGTGCAGGTCGACTGCGACCCTCTCCTCTGAGCTACGCCATAAGTACAACGTACGCTCGCAAGGAGGATGAGGTGTAGGTCGACTGCGATCCTCTCCTCTGAGCTACGCCATAAGTATAATGTGTGCTCGCGAGGAGGATGAGGTACAAGTCGACTGCGACCCTCTCCTCCGAGCTTCGCCACAAATACAACGTGAAACTCCTATCGAGTGAAGAGCAAACCTCTCACTCGGGGGCTTAGCTGCAGCCCAGTGCTCTGTTGGGGAACGTAGTAATTTCAAAAAAATTCCTACGCACACACAAGATCATGGTGATGCATAGCAACGAGAGTGGAGAGTGTTGTCTACGTACCCTCGTAGACCGAAGCGGAAGCGATCACAACGTAGAGGAAGTAGTCGTACGTTCTCCTCGCGATCCAACCGATCCCAGCGCCGTTACTCCGGCGCCCGAGTTCTTGACACACGTACAGCTCGATGACGCCCTCGGCTCCAATCCAGCAGAGCTTCGGGAGGAGAGTTCCGTCGACGACGGCGTGGTGACGATCTTGATGTTCTACCGACGCAGGCTTCGCCTAAGCACCGCCACGATATGACCGAGGTGGATTATGGTGGAGGGGGCACCGCACACGGCTAAGGAACGATCTCAAGGATCAACTTGTGTGTTCTAGGGTGCCCCCTGCCCCGTATATAAAGGAGCAAGGGGAGGGCCGGCCGCCCTAGGAGGCGCCAGGAGGGGGAGTCCTCCTCCTAGTAGGAGTAGGACTCCCTTTCCTAGTCCAACTAGGAAGGAGGAAGGGGAAGGAAGGAGAGGAGAGGGAGGGAAGGGGGCCGCGCCTCCTTGTCCTATTCGACTCCCTGGGGGCACCTCCCGTGCGGCCCTCTCTCTCCCTCTTGGCCCACTAAGGCCCATAACTTCCCGGGGGGTTCCGTAACCCCTCCCAAGCACTCCGGTTTTCTCCGAAACTTCCGAACCTTTCCGTGTCCGAATATAGCCGTCCAATATATCAATCTTTATGTCTCGACCATTTCGAGACTCCTCGTCATGTCCGTGATCACATCCGGACTCAACTTCTTCGTACATCAAAATACACAAACTCATAATATAACCGTCATCGAAACCTTAAGCGTGCGGACCCTACGGTTCGAGAACAATGTAGACATGACCAAGACACGTCCACGGTCAATAACCAATAGCGGGACCTGGATGCCCATATTGGCTCCTACACATTCTATGAAGATCTTTATCGGTCAGACCGCATAACAACATACGTTGTTCCCTTTGTCATCGGTATGTTACTTGCCCGAGATTCGATCGTCGGTATCCAATACCTAGTTCAATCTTGTTACCGGCAAGTCTCTTTACTCGTTCCGTAATACATCATCTCACAGCTAACTCATTAGTTGTAATTCTTGCAAGGCTTAAGTGATGTGTATTACCGAGAGGGCCCAGAGATACCTCTCGACTATCGGAGTGACAAAACCTAATCTCGAATACGCCAACCCAACATCTGCCTTTGGAGACACCGTAGTACTCCTTTATAATCACCCGATTCGCCAGACGCTTGGTAGTACCCAAAGTGTTCCTCCGTAAACGGAGTTGCATAATCTCATAGTTATAGGAACATGCATAAGTCATGGATAAAAGCAGTAGCAACATACTAAACGATCGTGTGCTAAGCTAATGGAATGGGTCATGTCAATCGATCATTCAACTAATGATGTGACCTTGTTAATCAAATAACAACCCTTTCTTCATGGTTAGGAAACATAACCATCTTTGATTAACAAGCTAGTCTAGTAGAGGCATACTAGTGACACTGCTTGTCTATGCATTCACACATATATTATGTTTCCAGCTAATATAATTCTAGCATGAATGATAAACATTTATCATGAAATAAGGAAATAAATAATAACTTTATTATTGCCTCTAGGGCATATTTCCTTGATCTCCCACTTGCACTAGAGTCAATAATCTAGATTACATAGTAATGATTCTAACACCCATGGAGTCTTGGTGTTGATCATGTTTTGCTCATGGAAGTGGCTTAGTCAACGGGTCTGCTACATTCAGATCCGTATGTATCTTGCAAATTTCTTTGTCTCCCACCTGGACTAAATCCCGGATGGAATTGAAGCGTCTCTTGATGTGCTTGGTCCTCTTGTGAAATCTGGATTCCTTCGCTAAGGCAATTGCTCCAAAGATTGTCACGAAAGATTTTCATTGGACCCGATGCACTAGGTATGACACCTAGATCGGATATGAACTCCTTCATCCGACTCCTTCATTAGCTGCTTCGAAGCTGCTATGTACTCCGCTTCACATGTAGATCCCGCCACGACGCTTTGTTTAGAACTGCACCAACCGACAGCTCCTCCGCTTAGTGTAAATCGATCCGGTCTGCGATTTAGAATCATCCTGATCAAGATCAAAGCTTGCATCAACGTAACTGCCATTTATCAGCTCTTTGTCACCTCCATATACGAGAAACATATCCTTAGTCCTTTTCGTATTTCAGATGTTCTTGACCGCTGTCCATGATCCACTCTGGATTACTTTGGTACCTCCTGCTAAGCTTATAGCAAGGCACACATCAGTGCAGTACACAGATTGCATACATGATAGAGCCTATGGCTGAAGCATAGGAACATCTTTCATTTTCTCTCTATCTTCTGCGGTGGTCGGGCATTGAGTCTTACTCAACTTCACACCTTGTAACACGTGCAAGAACCCTTTCTTTGCTTGATCCATTTTGAACTTCTTCAAAATTTTGTCAAGGTATGTGGTTTGTGAAAGTCCAATTAAGCGCCTTGATCTATCTCTATAGATTTTGATGCCCAATATGTAAGCAGCTTCACCGAGGTCTTTCATTGAAAAACTCTTATTCAAGTATCCCTTTATGCTATCCAGAATTCTATATCATTTCCGATTAGTAATATGTCATCTACATATAATATCGTAAATGCTACTGAGCTCCCACTCACTTTCTTGTAAATACAGGCTTCTCCAAAAGTCTCAGATAAACCCAAATGCTTTGATCACACTATCAAAGCGCTTATTCCAACTCCGAGATGCTTGCACCAGTCCATAAATGGATCGCTAGAGCTTGCACACTTTGTTAGCTCCTTTGGATCGATAAAACCTTCGGTTGCATCATATACAACTCTTCTTCTAGAAATCCATTCAGAATGCAGTCTTTACATCCATTTGCCAAATTTCATAATCATATAATGCGGCAATTGCTAACATGATTCGGACAGACTTAAGCATCGCTACGGGTAAGAAAGTCTCATCGTAGTCAATCCCTTGAACTTGTCGAAACCCTTTGCGACAAGTCGAGCTTTGTAGACAATAACATTGCCGTCGGCGCGCCTTCTTCTTGAAGATCCACTTGTTTTCTATTGCTTGCCGACCCTCGGCAAGTCAACCAAAGTCCACACTTTGTTTTCATACATGGATCCCATCTCGATTTCATGGCCTCAAGCCATTTTGCGAATCTGGGCTCACCATCGCTTCTTCATAGTTCGTGGGTCCATCATGATCTAGTAGCATGACTTCCGTAACAGGATTACCGCACCACTCAGTGCGGATCTTACTCGTTGATCTATGAGGTTTTGTAGTAACTTGATCTGAAGTTTCATGATCAACATCATCAACTTCCTCACTATTTGGTGTAGATGTCTCGTAAACCGTTTCGCAACAAACTACTTTCAAATAAGGGAGAAGGTACAATTACCTCATCAAGTTCTACTTTCCTCCCACTCACTTCTTTCGAGAGAAACTCCTTCTCTAGAAAGGATCCATTCTTAACAACAAATGTCTTGCCTTCGGATCTGTGATAGAAGGTGTACCCAACTGCCTCCTTTGGGTATCCTATGAAGACACATTTTTCCGATTTGGGTTCGAGCTTATCAGGTTGAAGCTTTTTCACATAAGCATTGCATCCCCAAACTTTAAGAAACGACAACTTTGGTTTCTTGCTAAACCATAGTTCATAAGGTGTCGTCTCAACAGACTTTGACGGTGTTCTATTCAGTGTGAATGCGGCCGTCTCAAGAGCATAACCCCAAAACGATAGCGGTAAATCTGTAAGAGACATCATAGATCGCACCATATCTAGTAAAGTGCGATTACGACGTTCGGACACACCATTACATTGTGGTGTTCCGGGTGGCGTGAGTTGCGAAACTATTCCGCATTGTTTCAAATGTAGACCAAACTCGTAACTCAAATATTCGCCTCCACGATCAAATCGTAGAAACTTAATTTTCTTGTTACGATGATTTTCAACTTCACTCTGAAATTCTTTGAACTTTTCAAATGTTTCAGACTTATGTTTCATTAAATAGATATACCCATATCTGCTTAAATCATCTGTGAAGGTGAGAAAATAACGATATCCGCCACGAGCCTCAACATTCATCGGACCACATACATCTCAGATGTATGATTTCCAACAAATCTGTTGCTCTCCAGAGTGCCGAGAACGGGTTTTAGTCATCTTGCCCATGAGGCACGGTTCGCAAGTGCCAAGTGATTCATAATCAAGTGACTCCAAAAGTCCATCAGTATGGAGTTTCTTCATGCGCTTTATACCGATATAACCTAAATGGCAGTGCCACAAATAAGTTGCACTATCATTATCAACTCTGCATCTTTTGGTTTCAACATTATGAATATGTGTATCACTACTATCTAGATTCATCAAAAATAGACCACTCTTCAAGGGTGCATGACCATAAAAGATATTACTCATATAAATAGAACAACCATTATTCTCGATTTAAATGAATAACCGCCTCACATCGAACAAGATCCAGATATAATGTTCATGCTCAACGCAGCACCAAATAACAATTATTTAGGTCTAAAACTAATCCCAAGGTAGATGTAGAGGTAGCGTGCCGACCGCGATCACATCGACTTTGGAACCATTTCCCACGCGCATCGTCACCTCGCCCTTTGCCGGTGTTAAGCAATCCGTAGTCCCTGCTTGAGTTGCAAATATTAGCAATGAACCAAGATCAAATACCAGTGCTCTGCGAGCTCTAGTAAGGTACACATCAATAACATGTATATCACATATACCTTTGTTCACCTTGCCATCCTTCTTATCCGCCAAATACTTGGGGCAGTTCCGCTTCCAAAGACGATCGCTTGCGGTAGAAGCACTCGCGCTTTCAGTTTAGGTCCAGACTTGGGTTTCTTCTCCCGAGCAGCAACTTGCTTGCTGTTCTTCTTGAAGTTCCTTCTTCTTCCCTTTACCTTTCTTCTTGAAACTAGTGGTCTTATTGACCATCAACACTTGATGCTCCTTCTTGATTTCTACCTCCGCAGCCTTTAGCATTGCGAAGAGCTTAGGCATAGTCTTTACTAACCCTTGCATATTATAGTTCATCACGAAGCCTTTGTAGCTTGGTGGCAGTGATTGAAGAATTCTGTCAATGACACAATCATCCGGAAGATTAACTCCCAGTTGAGTCAAGTGATTGTAATACCCAGACATTCTGAGTATGTGCTCACTGACAGAACTATTTTCCTCCATCTTGCAGCTATAGAAATTATTGGAGACTTCATATCTCTCAATCCGGGCATTCTGTTGGAATATCAACTTCAACTCCTGGAACATCTCATATGCTCCATGATGTTCAAAACGTCGTTGAAGACCCGGTTCTAAGCCGTAAAGCATGGCACACTGAACTATAGAGTAGTCATCAGCTTTGCTCGCGAGACGTTCTTAACGCCGCCGGTTAGATCAGAAGAGTTCTGCACCTAGCGGTGCATCCAGACGTAACTCTTACAGGCAGCAATGAGGATAATCCTCGAGTTACGGACCCGATCCGTGTAATTGCTACCATCATCTTTCAACTTTGCTTTTCTCAAGGAACGCAATAAAATTCAACGGAACAACAGCACGAGCCATCTATCTATAAACAAACATAGACAAGCAAGATACTATCAGTACTAAGTTCATGATAAATTTAAGTTCAATTAATCATATTACTTAAGAACTCCCACTTAGACGTACATCCTCTAGTCATCTAAGTGATCACGTGATCCAAATCAACTAAACCATAACCGATCATCACGTGATATGGAGTAGTTTTCAATGGTGAACATCTTATGTTGATCATATCTACTATATGATTCACGCCGACCTTTCGGTCTCCGTGTTCCGAGGCCATATCGCATCTGCTAGGCTCGCCAAGTATAACTCGAGTATTCTGCGTGCGCAAAACTGGCTTGCACCCATTGTAGATGGACGTAGAGCTTATCACACCTGATCATCACGTGGTGTCTCGGGACGATGAACTTTGGCAACGGTGCATACTCAGGGAGAACACTACTTGATAATTTTTAGTGAGAGATCATCTTAAAATGCTACCGTCAATCAAAGCAAGATAAGATGCATAAAGGATAAACATCACATGCAATCAATATAAGTGATATGATATGGTCATCATCATCTTGTGCTTCGTGATCTCCATCTCCGCAGCACCGTCGTGATCACCATCGCCACCGCGCGACACCTTGATCTCCATCGTAGCATCATTGTCGCTTCGCCTTCTATTGCTTCTCGACTATCGCTACCGCTTAGTGATAAAGTAAAGCAATTACAGTAGCGTTGCATTTCATACAATAAAGCGACAACCATATGGCTCCAGCCAGATTGTCGATAACTTCGTTACAAAACATGATCATCTCATACAATAAAATATAGCATCACGCCTTGACCATATCACATCACAACATGCCCTGCAAAAACAAGTTAGACGTCCTCTACTTTGTTGTTGCAAATTTTACGTGGCTGCTACGGGCTTAAGCAAGAACCAATCTCACCTCGCATCAAAACCACAACGATATTTCGTCAAATAGACTCGCTTTAACCTTCTCAAGGACCGGGCGTAGCCATACTCAGTTCAACTAAAGTGAGAGAGACAGACACCCGCCACCACCTTTAAGCACAAGTGCTCGTGAACGGTGAAACCAGTCTCGCGTAAGCGTCTGCGTAATGTCGGTCCGGCCGCTTCATCTCACAATACCGCTGAACCAAAATATGACATGCTGGTAGGTAGTATGACTTGTATCGCCCACAACTCACTTGTGTTCTACTCGTGCAAAACATCAAACCATAAAAACCTAGGCTCGGATGCCACTGTTGGGGAACGTAGTAATTTCAAAAATTTCCTACGCACACACAAGATCATGGTGATGCATAGCAACGAGAGTGGAGAGTGTTGTCTACGTACCCTCGTAGACCGAAGCGGAAGCGATCACAACATAGAGGAAGTAGTCGTACGTTCTCCTCGCGATCCAACCGATCCCAGCGCCGTTACTCCGGCGCCCCCGAGTTCTTGACACACGTACAGCTCGATGACGCTCCTCGGGCTCCAATCCAGCAGAGCTTCGGGGAGGGAGAGTTCCGTCAGCACGACGGCGTGGTGACGATCTTGATGTTCTACCGACGCAGGGCTTTGCCTAAGCACTGCTACGATATGACCGAGGTGGATTACGGTGGAGGGGGGCACCGCACACGGCTAAGGAACGATCTCAAGGATCAACTTGTGTGTTCTAGGGTGCCCCCCTGCCCCCGTATATAAAGGAGCAAGGGGGAGGGCCGGCCGGCCCTAGGAGGCGCGCCAAGGGAGGGGGAATCCTCCTCCTAGTAGGAGTAGGACTCCCCTTTCCTAGTCCAACTAGGAAGGAGGAAGGGGAAGGAAGGAGAGGAGAGGGAGAGGAAAGGGGCGCGCCCCCTCCTTGTCCTATTCGGACTCCCACAGGGCGCGCCACCTCCCCGGTGCGGCCCTCTCTCCCCTCTTGGCCCACTAAGGCCCATAACTTCCCGGGGGTTCCAGAACCCTCCCAAGACTCCGTTTTCTCCGAAACTTCCGAACCTTTCCGTGTCCGAATATAGCCGTCAATATATCAATCTTTATGTCTTGACCATTTCGAGACTCCTCGTCATGTCCGTGATCACATCCGGGACTCAACTTCTTCGTACATCAAAATACACAAACTCATAATATAACCGTCATCGAAACCTTAAGCGTGCGGACCCTACGGTTCGAGAACAATGTAGACATGACTGAGACACGTCTCCGGTCAATAACCAATAGCGGGACCTGGATGCCCATATTGGCTCCTACACATTCTACAAAGATCTTTATCGGTCAGACCGCATAACAACATACGTTGTTCCCTTTGTCATCGGTATGTTACTTGCCCGAGATTCGATCGTCGGTATCCAATACCTAGTTCAATCTCGTTACCGACAAGTCTCTTTACTCGTTCCGTAATACATCATCTCACAGCTAACTCATTAGTTGTAATGCTTGCAAGGCTTAAGTGATGTGTATTACCGAGAGGGCCCAGAGATACCTCTCCGACTATCGGAGTGACAAAACCTAATCTCAAATACGCCAACCCAACATCGCCTTTGGAGACACTGTAGTACTCCTTTATAATCACACGATTCGTTGTGACGTTTGGTAGTACCCAAAGTGTTCCTCCGGTAAACGGGAGTTGCATAATCTCATAGTTATAGGAACATGTATAAGTCATGGATAAAAGCAGTAGCAACATACTAAACGATCGTGTGCTAAGCTAATGGAATGGGTCATGTCAATCAGATCATTCAACTAATGATGTGACCTTGTTAATCAAATAACAACCCTTTGTTCATGGTTAGGAAACATAACCATCTTTGATTAACAAGCTAGTCTAGTAGAGGCATACTAGTGACACTCTGTTTGTCTATGCATTCACACATATATTATGTTTCCGGTTAATATAATTCTAGCATGAATGATAAACATTTATCATGAAATAAGGAAATAAATAATAACTTTATTATTGCCTCTAGGGCATATTTCCTTCATGCTCGCCTAAGGTATAAAAAAATCCTACCGAGTGAAGAGCAAACCTCTCACTCGGGGGCTTAGCTGCAGCCCAGTGCTCGCCTAAGGTATAAAAAATCCTACCGAGTGAAGAGCAAACCTCTCACTCGGGGGCTTAGCTGCAGCCCAGTGCTCGCCTAAGGTATAAAAAATCCTACCGAGTGAAGACCAAACCTCTCACTGGGGCTTAGCTGCAGCCCAGTGCTTGCCTAAGGTATAAAAATCCTACCGAGTGAAGAGCAAACCTCTCACTCGGGGCTTAGCTGCAGCCAGTGCTCGCCTAAGGTATAAAAAATCCTACCGAGTGAAGAGCAAACCTCTCACTGGGGCTTAGCTGCAGCCCGTGCTCGCCTAAGGTATAAAAATCCTACCGAGTGAAGAGCAAACCTCTCACTCGGGGCTTAGCTGCAGCCAGTGCTCGCCTAAGGTATAAGAAATCCTACCGAGTGAAGAGCAAACCTCTCACTCGGGGCTTAGCTGCAGCCCAGGTGCTCGCCTAAGGAATAAGTCGATTGCAGAGGCATCTTGTCAGTGAACCTGCAAAGGACAATTCGAGCCAAGAGCAATCATATCCAAACATTAAATCCAAGTTTAGGTCGATACCTAAAAGAACCGAGTGTGCTCAGCACTAAGCCATTAAGGTTTATCGGTTATAATTCCACTCGCATACCGAGGCAAATTTAAAGTGTCGGACTTAAAGAAAGTTTTTACCCTCCCGTGGAGCGATGGAAGGAGCAACGAACTCATCGAGGTCGATCCCGCTCTGCGATCCGGTAGCAGCGATGAAAAGTTTCCATGAAGGACCTGAAGTCGTGCTTCTTGGTGTTGGCCACTCGGAGAGCCGCCAGCTTTTCTTCTCGCGCGTCCTTGCAGTGGACTCGGGCCAGACACAGGGCAACATCTACGCCACACCGAGCCGAGGAATTGTTCCACTCTTGCACACGGTCGGGGACCGCGTTTAGTCGAGCCATCAACGACTCGAGGTCATTCTGAAGTGTCGCCCCGAGACAAAGCGTCGAGTCGATGCGAGAAGTGGCGGCCTTCAGCCTTGCAAGATAGTCCACGACAGCTGCAACGCTGACTCGGTCGGAAGACATTCATGGCAACTTCATCATTCACCGGAGAATTGATGTGGTCAAGGTTCGCCCAACTGCTAGTCTCTTCTTCAAAGTTTCGACAGAATTCTGCAAAGACAAAATGCCGAGTCAAGACAGTGGTCAAATGGAAGCATCACAGTTGAAAATGTTGGTCGAGTGTAAAAGGTACCTTCGAGCATAAGGAACAATTTCTTGGCAAGACCACCCAGGAAGGCTTCCAGGTCATTCTTCTTCCCAGTCAACTGGTTGATCTTCTCGGTCAGAGTAGTCTTGTCAGTTCTCAATCGGTCGACGTCCTTGTTGGCAATCGCCAGAGCAGCTTTCAGATTGGTATTTTCCTGTTCAAGCTTGGTGACTGAAACTAACTTCTCGTCAGCAAGCTTGGTCTTCTCAGCTAGCTCAAGGTCTTTCTTCTTCTGGGCCTCCTTCACCTTGCCTGCAAGTTACAGCAAAGTCAGATTTTGAAACAAATGGAAGGAAAAAGGAGTCGTCGAGGTCTCACCGAACATACCTTTGGTCTCCTCCTTCGCCTTCGTCAGATTCTCCTGCACCAGCTTCAGATCCAGCTCGAGCTGAATGTGCTTCTGCTCCAGCTCGGTATAGCGAGCCGCAAGGTCACAGGATTTCTACGAGGAGCCAATCGACAAAATATCAAAGATAATTCACTTCCGAGTGGATAAGAGAAAATCACACGTTTCTAAGACTACAGCCGAATGCAAGCATTCGACCGTAGTCTCGGGGACTACACCCAGTGGGTGCACTCAGCGTGCCCCCACTAATTCTGTTCAAGACAGAGTCGACCAGTCGAACCCCCCAAAAAAAAGATGTGCTCTTCAGACTGTAGTCGACTGCAAGCAGTCGACCACAGTCTCGGGGACTACACCCAGTGGGTGCACTCAGCGTGCCCCCACCGGTTTCAGAAATCCATTCGATCCAGTCGAATGACGAAAAGCCTTTACTTATAAAGCCTAAGGCCGACTGCCAGCAGTCGACCTTAGCCTTGGGGACTACACCCAGCGGGTGCACTCAGCGTGCCCCCGCTAACACGGAGTTTTTTATCAACACACCTAGTGGGTGACTGCTATGAATTCCAGAAAGAAAAGTTTTGATAGCATATCCTAACAGAACAGGCGGTGGTCGATCGACTGAACGTTGCTTTGAAGGGCGGAGTCAAGGCGTCAGAAGCTGCTTGACTCGCATCCCAATGGTCTTCATCTGCTCCATCATAGCCCCTCGCCATGACGCTTCCTTGGCAGCGCCGGCTTGGTCCTCTGGGACGTGGTGCTTCGTGAAGAGAGAGGGTTGTGCGGCACTCGACGAAGTGGGATGAGCACTCGTCAACGGCACCGCGAAAGACACGGTGTGTCGAGTAGTGTTCTCCCCCTCAGTGTTCAGAGTTTCAGGCACCGTCACATCCTGTGCCACCCGGCCGGCAGATGCTTTCCTACTCCTTCTGTGCTTCAGCGGTTCCTCATCCTCGTCATCATCAGGAAGAGTGATAACATTGGATGGAGCTGCAGAAAAGAATCAGAATCAGAGATCACGAACTAGTCGACTAAAGACGGAATTAAGAGCATAGTACCAGGATTGGAAGTTGCTGCGTCCTCCATCTCATGGTCTTCAGCCTTGCTTGAGGTCTCAGAAGTTGCAGCACTGAAGTTCCAAAGAATCAGTCAAACTAGCTCAAGTATCAACCAGAGATAAAGCTTGTACAAAACAAGGAGACGTAAGTAACATGTTTACCCTGATATGGTGGGGATGGACACCTTCATCTTCGGCAGGAGCTTGGTGGGCTTCGACGGAGCCACCTTCGACTGCTTCGGCGCCTTCTCAGTCGGCGCCGGAGAAGCGGTCCGAGGGCGTTTGGTCGACTGCGGCGCAGTCGCAACCCCCTTACCGCGTTCAGTCGCGGGGTCATGGACAAGTTTCGACCGCCTTTCCGAGCGCGGCGGTGCAACCTCCTCTTCCTCCTCTTCTTCATCGTCGTCGTCATCGTCGTCATCTTCGGCAGCGTCTGAGTCCCACTCCTCCTGGCTCTCGCCCCCGCTGGCTTCTCCCTCCTCAGTTGGAGCCTGAGCTCCATTGGGCATCGAATACAGCTCGGTGAGGGCCTGAAAGACGTCAAGCTAGAGATCAATCGACCAACCTACAGATCATACAGAAATAAACACAAGAAGTACACAATGGAAGACAGAGCAGAAGTACCTTGTCTGGGACGCTGTGATGGTCGAATGAGGAATCCTCCTGGATCCACGGGGATTATCCTTGTTCCCAGTGACCGCGGCCATCCACCTTTCCACCATGGCGTCGTCGACTGCGTCCGGGTGGACCCGAGTCTCGTCTTCAGTTCCGCATTACAACCACATGCAGTGGCTCCGGAACTGAAGGGGCTGGATTCGTCGCCGAAGGAAAACTTCCAGAAGGTCCATGCCAGTAACACCGTCCCGAACCAACTGCACCACGCGATCCATCAACATCTTCACGTCAGCTCTCTCCTCCGGAATCACCTTCAGAGAGGAGGGCTTGTTCACTCGGTCCATGGTGAATGGCGGGAGTCCACTCGACTGTCCTGGCGTCGACTCATTCTTGCAGTAGAACTAGGTCGACTGCCAGCCCCTGACCGACTCGGGGAACATCATGGCTGGGAAGGTGCTCTTGTTCCGCACTTGAATCCCCAGGCCCCGCACATTTGGACAACTTGGGTTTTCTCATCGCCTGGACTCGCTTTCTTCATGGTCTGAGAGCGACACGTGAAGATGTGCTTGAACAAGCCCCAGTGCGGTCGACAGCCCAAGAAATTTTCACACATGGATACAAACGCAGCAAGATACGCGATGGAGTTCGGGGTGAAATGGTGGAGTTGGGCTCCAAAGAAGTTCAAAAAACCACGAAAGAAAACACTTGGTGGCAGAGAAAATCCGCGATCGACATGAGTGGCCAGGAGCACGCACTCACCCTCTTTCGGCTGAGGTTGCCACTCTTTCCCTGGGAGCCTTGCGGCGTCGTGGGGGATCAGCCCGTCGTCGGCCATGTCGAGGAGGTCCTTCTCCCTGATGGTCGACTGGATCCAATCTCCCTGGACCCAGCCCTTCGGCAAGCGGGATCTAGAGGAAGACCCGCCGCGGCTGGTGGATCTCCCCTTCGCCTTCTCCGCCGCCGACGCCTCACTACTAGGAAAAGGGCTATAGGTAGGATTGATTCTAATGGCGCACCAAGGAAGCAGTGCGCCACTACTATATACTAATGGCGCACCTGTTTGTGGTACGCCATTAGTGTGTAAGACACTAATGGCGCACCGTAAAGAGAGTGCGCCACTTGTATGAATTACTTTTTTTCCCATTTTCCCATACATACTAATGGCGCATCCTGTCCGTAATGCGCCATTACTATCTATAACTACTAATGGTGCACCAAGCAGGCAGTGCGCCATTAGTATATATACTTATTATTTTTACTTTTTTTGCAAAACTACTAATGGGCACTTTAAATCGTAGTCTTCATTTCTCGATTGTATTTCATGGGCACTTTTTGATATCATGAATATTTTTAAATTTTATGGGCACTTTTTGAATTCATGAGGACACTTGATCTCGATTCCCCTCCATCTCGATCGCACCAAGACCTCCCCGCTAGCTCCACCCATCGCAACCTCCCTGCTCCACCGCCGGAGCACCCGCCCCAAGACCACTTTTTGAACATATTTTTTAATTTTTTTACTATTTTTATAAAAATATTACTGTTATAATTTAAACAAGTTTGAACATATTTAAACACAAATAAATATAAAACACCATTCCCACTCCACCGCCGACCCCCACACTGCACCTCCCCACTCGACCACCCCACCCCCAAGACCTCCCCCACTCCACCGCCGCCGACGTCCCACCGCACCTCCCCGCTCTATCGGCCGCCACACCCCCCGCCCGCACCGTCCCCCACTCCACCGCCGATGACCACCTGCACCTCTCCCCGCACCATCCCGACCCGCTCCACCGTCACAAATGAATGCAACTAAAATTGCAAAGAAAAAACAAATTTGATTATATTTTCAAATAACAAATTTGATTATATTTTCAAATAATAAATTTGATGATATTTTTTCATAGTCATAAATATTTTCAAAGAACAAATTTGATGATATTTTTTAAAAAATTATTACTATTTTTATAAAAAAATATTACTGTTATGATTTAAACAAGTTTGAACATATTTAAACAAAATAAATATCAAACAACATTTTAAATGCATAAATACAAAAAATGGGGAGCCTGGGAATCGAACACAGGACCTCCTGGTGTGTGTGATGCGTGCTGACCAGTCGGGCTAGTGGGCTTGTTCTAATCTAGTTATAGGTTAGGTTGTATATAACCTGACCAGTCGTACTTATGGCGCACTAGGTTTAGGTGCGCCATTAGAACCCTCCCCCCACACCACCTACTCACCTCACTGTGGCCTCAGTCCCCAACCATACGCCGCCGCCCCCTCCGTCCGCCGCAGCCGCCCACGCGCCCCTGCCGCCTCCCTCTCCCCTTCCTCCCCCTCGAGCGCCGCCCTCCCCTCCGTCGGTCGCCGCCCACGCGCCCTCGCCTCCTCCCTCCCCTTCCTCCCCTCGGCGCCGCCTCCCCGAGCCCCCCCGCTGCGGCGCCGCCTCCCTCGCCTCCCTCCCTAACCCTCGGAGCCGCCAGAGACTTGGAGCCTCGGCGCCGCCCCCACGCCCACCAGAGAGGAGGCCCCACGTCCACTAGGAGAGGAGGCCCGCGACCTCCCCGCCTCCCCCAAGCTCGCCGTCTCCGCCCTCCGCTGCCTCTGCTCCGGCCACCACCTCATCGTGGTCGTAATCTTGATTGCCCTCCTCCCTCTGCCTCTTTTCTCCTCTCTTCCTCCTCTCCTCCCTCCCGACCATGCCCTCTTCTTCTCTCTTTTGCTAGGTTTAGGTCAAATCCTCCCGCCATGTCCATCTTCTTGCTCAGAGCAAGTGTCCATCTTCTGTGTAGGCATGGCGATGATTTTGTTTAGAATGGGGCTTAATTTAGGAACCAAAATTGGTCGAACTGCTAGGAATTTTCTTTCAACTGCTAGTTATAGAAATGATAGTCACGCAGATTGCAAGTTTTCTATCGCCTCTGAACTGCTAGGAATTTTCTTTCTGCTCCTTACGTAGACATAAACTTGGCAAGTTTTAGCAACAAGAATACAAATGATAGTCACGCAATTGCACATGATCTCTACTAGTTATAGAAATTCATTGCTTGTCCTATGTTTTCTGTCAGGGTATTGTTCAAGAAGCTTGCTTGAGTTTGTGTCCTTTAATGTGTAAATCTACAGTTCTAGCCACTGTTTGCAGTTCTAGCCACTCCTTGCTGCTAGTTCCTCAAGGAGTTCTGCTCAAAATTAGCTCAAGAAGTTGCATCTGGGTTTTACAAAGTTGTTTTGGCTTAGAGGATAAGTTGTTGTATATCTTGTCATAAAATTAGCTTCATATGCTTGTATCTGGGTGCTAAAATCACTTTTGTTAGAGCTTTATTATTTCAGCAAAACTGATAGATTTAGTTCATTCATATGCTTCCTCTTATCTTCTTTGGCAAGAGGCCGAGAGGTGGTAACAGATAGATTTAGTTCGTTGGTACAGATACATTTGTTAATATTCTTCAGGAAGCTTGCTTGAGCTGTTTATATACTTGCTTGCTTGCTAGCAAAAACAGTAGCTTTGTTTACGGTGTTAACTAATTCATGCCACCAAATGGTAGAGACAGAGACCAGGTCTCTTCTAGTTTCCCATGAATTAATAAACCATGCATGGTATCAAGTGAGCCATGCACAGCCATGAAAATAGCTTGATTGCTACTGTTTTAAATAGTTAGTCAAATGAATTGCTTGCTTGCTACTGTTTTTAGCTACTGTTTTTATTCAAAAATTATTGGAGTTTATATCATATATATTGTTGGCATGTATTTCATATGTTCTCTAGCATTAAGGCTACATAGCATGCCATTTTTGTGCCTTATATTAATTGCTTTCCCTACATGTTTGCAGGTTTAAGTGAAAAAAGAGGAAGAAAGGAGAATCAGGGTAGGGTTTCAGGTCTAGAATGATATCTAGAAAAAATGATCCTGGCTTTTTTTATGTAATTCTTTGTGGTATTAAGATGGAAACCTGGGATACTATTTCCGTTAGGAGATGGTGTTATATTAAGATGCATATATTGTTTTTAGGCTAGTGCAGGGTGTTGCTTTATTGTGATGCCTCTGAATTACTTGTGATCACATTGAGAAAGACTTGCTAGTTTGTTGGGTTTTGTCTCCGACCATTGTGTCGTGATGAATTTGCAGTACCCGAGAGGCCCTTGAGTTTGCGGAATGTCGATTAACTTCCCTTCCGCAAATTCGGGCACTCCATATGTCCTATTTTCAGCAAAAGGTCATGCTGAAATTTTCCGTGAATTTTAGCATGACTTTGCTAAAAATAGGACATATGGGGTACTGCGACTAATGCATGTTTTATGATCTGTTGTAAGGGTACTAATTGGTCTCTTCTCGCTGCTTATCGAGATGGCGGAAGCAGCCACCGCCGATCTGCGACACATGAGACTGAGTTGGATGCTTCCAGTTCTTCACTATCATACTTGAGGCTTCAAGATCATCCATGATGCTGGTATATAAAACGAGAGATCTCCCTTCACCCATCTCATTATGATATCTGTTGTTTGCTACATCACTCATTTTCCCAAACTGCAGAGGCTGCTGACAGTTTATGAACATGCTGATGGGTGAAGATCCGCCAAATAATGTGAAGCTACGACAGGCGGCAGCGGGTTTCGCAGCGATGGGATGTGCAATTGGCGATCAAGAAGGGCCACATGTACTTGTCTCGTGGGTGGGAGAAGTTCTACCGTGCCTCGACGACTGCAGCTGGGGTACTTCCTTGTCTTGTGTACGCACGCAGCGCCAACATGCTCATCGTGAAGGTGTACAACAAGACTATGTGTCGCATGCGATCTGCGCCGATGATGATGCGGTACATTCTGCCTCTTCTTATTCCTCTACATTTGGCTTTGTCTCACATCGATTGTTAACGGTCATTGTTGCATTTTGGACAGGTAGGAGCAGCAATAATGATCTGGCTCTGACCAAAGCAAAGAATGATTATGGTCATGCGAAGCAAAGAATGATTCTGGTCAGTAGCGAAGCAAGCAGCAGCGATTCTGCACTAGCTTAGACAACAAGAAGGATGATCCGGACCGGAGTGCGGGAGAAGAGGAGCAGAGTGAGGATGAGGAGTTGCATGACGATGGGCATCAGTGAGGATGACCTAGCGCCGGTGGTGGTGACCAAGGGCAAGAGATGGTGGTGGCTGACCATGGGCAAGAGATGGAGGTGGTTGAGGATGACCTAGCGATGGTCGTGCTCAAGGTGGCCTCGCGATGGTGGTGGTGCTCGACAATGACCACGCACCGTGGTGGCGCCGGCGATCCCACAGTGGGGCGACATGACCACGCCAATTGTGGTAGAAGACTACATCCCACTACCTCCACTGCCTCCACCGCCTCGCCGCTCTAGGCGATCAGAGAGATGAAGGAGAAGAAGGAGAAGAACTGCCTAATTTGTCGTGTATGTCGATCTCCTATAGGTTAGCTATCCAAAATGATATATATATACTTAGTTACCTATGTTATCTCTAATATGCTTAGTTTCCTATAGGTTAGCTTCATTTTACCTAAGTTGGCTCTAATATACTAACTTAGAGCTTATATGCTTAGTTTCCTATAGGTTAGCTCCAAAATAACTTATGTTAGCACAAAATGATCAAGTTTACATAATAAGCTTATAGTCTTTTCTTAATCTTCTTCTTTTCCAAAATGACATAGGTTAGCTTCATTTTACCTAAGTTGGCTCTAATATACTAACTTAGACCTTATATGCTTAGTTTCCTATAGGTTAGCTCCAAAATAACTTATGTTAGCACAAAATGATCAAGTTTACATAATAAGCTTATAGTCTTCTTCTTATTCTTCTTCTTTTCCAAAACTCTTCTTATTCTTCTTCTAGTGTTCTTCCTCTTCTAGTATTCTTCTACTCTTCTTCTTTTTCTTCTTCTAACTTCTTGTTTATCATTTTGCAGATTTGATTTAATTGACGGATATTTGCGTGGATGGGGTGCTTCTTTTCCATTTGTGTTTTTATTTTGTATCAATGTGAAACTTTTGTGAATTGATGGATAACGGTGTTGGATGAACAATGTGAAACTTTTGTAACGACGGAACTATGTGTTGGCTATGTATGTATATATGATGAAACTTGTGTGTTGGATATGATTGCTATATGGATGCTTGTTGTATATATATATATGTGTTGAATATCTCATATGTGAAATAGTGACCTGAGATTAAGAAGAAAAGAATTAAAAAGTTGTTACTAATGGCGACTACCATGTGTCTTACTGTAAGTATAGCAGATAATAGTGGCGCCTTGTGGGCGTACTAATGGCGCCTTGCACAGTGCGCCATTAGAATACCAGATTCTAATGGCGCACATGTGGTGCGCCATTAGAAAAAAATTCTAATGGCGTGATGCCAGTGGCGCACCAGCCATGCGCCATTAGAAGGCAAAACTGGTGCGCCACTAGCATGCCTTTTCCTATTAGTGCCTTCTTTGCGCGCTCCAGCACCGCCGTCTTGTCCTTGACCATGGCTGCCGGCGAGATGCGCGAGGAGGAGCTTTGCGGAGGAGAAAGCGGCTGCGTTGGGCGGGCGAGGAGAGCGGAGAAGAAAGAATGAAGCACTGTTCAGAAAACCCTCGCTGACCGCATTTATAACATCCCTTCCGAGTGGATGACAGGTGGACCCGGTCAATCTAATCATATCCCGAAACAGTTGCATTGACACGATACGTGGTGGAAAAAGCGGCGCGGAGATCGAGGCGTCTATGTCCTGTCCCGTCCGAAGCGCCATGTTCGTTCGCTTGGCGCTTCCCCAAATTTCCTATCCCGTGGAATCCGCGAGCGGCAGATCAGTCTGACAGGCGCGAGATTTCCTGCGATCCGTCACTTGGGAACCGGCGAAGTCTAAAAGATCATTCGACGAAAGACAAGAATGGATCGAGTCGACTGAAGAAAAGTTGCTCGTTATCAACAAAGAAGATCTTGGTCACGAACGACGCATAGCCAATGTACCAAAAATCAATCGGTAACAACATCAACTCCTTCCTCATTCAAGCCTCAATCCATTCGGGGGCTAATGATGGATTCATGTACCTAGGGTAGGGTCATAGGCCTGACCTAAATGTCCTACCCAAGGGCACCCTTAGAAAAGATTACCTTCCAGTCGACCAACGAGGAACCCACTCGACTGACTAGAAGGACTCGACCATGGAGACTCACTCGACCATGAAGATACACTCGACCACCAGAAGGTCAGAAGGCACTCTGCACTGCAACGACCTGTAATTGAATAGACTTAATGATAGTTAAGGCACTTTATGTGGGCGTTACCATGCGCCCGCACTTAATGTACTTTAAACCCTCCATTACGTGGGGGGCGGGGTCCCAAGCGCACTCTATATAAGCCACCCCTCCACAGGCGGAGGGTTCGCACTCTTGTAACACCTATACACATAATTCACTCGACCGCCTCGAGCACCGAGACGTGGGGCTTTTACTTCCTCCGAGAAGGGCCTGAACTCGTACATCGCTTGTGTTTACAACCTCTCCATAGCTAGGACCTTGCCTCTCCATACCTACCCCCCACTCTACTGTCAGACTTAGAACCACGACAAAACCTTCTGGCTGAAATTCATGCCGGACTAGGCGGACACCACGCAGCAGCTCGGGCCCTTGTGGGAAAGGCATTCCGTACAGGATTTTATTGGCCGACGGCCCGGGAAGATGCTCAGGACTTAGTCCAAAGATGCGTCGGTTGTCAACTCTTTGCTAATCAGAGCCATATGCCACCCACCGCCCTCAAAACTATACACATTACCCGGCCGTCATGTGCAGGGGCTTGACATGGTTGGACCCCTTAAAGGGGAACCCACAAGCAAAGGTACCTATTGGTCATGGTGGATAAGTTCACCAAATGGATAGAGGCCAAGCCGCTTAAAACGGCAGAGTCCCACCAGTGATAGACTTCATTTCGGGGTAGTACACGTTATGGTGTCCCCATAGCATCATCACCGATAACGGCACGAACTTCACGGCTGACGAGGTTAAATCATGGTGCAAAATATGGGCATTAAGCTCGATTACGCTTCAGTCTATCATCCTCAAACCAACGGTCAAGTGGAACGAGCGAATGGTCTAGTAATGAGCGGCATTAAACCCAGACTAGTGCGGTCACTTACGAAATCTGACACGCACTGGGTAGAGGAGCTCGACTCCGTACTCTGGGGGCTGCGGACAACGCCCAACCGTACTACCGGATTCACACCATTCTTTATGGTATACGGCGCAGAGGCAGTTCTGCCCTGTGACATCATTCATGACTCACCTCGAGTGCGCATGTACGAAGAAAGAGAAGCCGAGCTGGATAGGCAAGACAACTTGGACGCATTGGAGGAAGAACGCGACGTCTCCAAGGCTCGTTCCGCATTCTATCAGCAGCAGGCTCAAAGATATCAAAGCAGAGAAGTACGGGCCAAGACTTACACCGTTGGTGAACTAGTTCTACGCCTGCCGGACAAGAAAAAGGACAAACTCAAGCCCAAATGGGAGGGCCCTTTCATTATCGATCAAGTCCTGACCGGCGGAGCATACCGTCTACGAAATGCGTCGGACAACCGACTCGAGCCGAACCCATGGAACGCAGCCCGCCTCCGAAGATTCTATGCCTAGCGCCGGACTAAGAGTTCGTCCCCTTCCCCCGTCCAAATTTTTAAACTTCAGCTGTCTTTTCTTTCTCTTTCTTCTCTCAACCCTTTTTCCTAACAAGCCCTTAAAGGCCTACTTGCGCATTGTTCGCACACACTTGATGTGCCATCCGCACTCATTATACCTGGGGGCTTCTTTACTAGAAGCTTAATTATAAGGGCTCCATGCCCAGCACATGTGTCAAGCTTCCGCATGTACCTTTTATTCACCATTATATGCATCGATATGACTTAAGTTTTGGCCAAGCTGGGTTGCCTGGCTCTTGTGCTTACTGTCGTTCCCGATTGTTCGGCTAGGAGGTAAAGGGAGCACCTCTGCGATTGTTACTGCCGGGTCAGCCGGATGTGTACCTCAGACTGGATGAAGCCGAAAGCTAGCGTTCTTAAGGGAATATTCGGTCGGTGACTTGAAAGATGATGTTTTACCCACTTATTTATCTGCTCCCAGATGTTTTTCTGCTCTTTTCGCAGACCGGACATGCACTTTAGGGCATGCCTCCCAGGGAAAGGAACCCTTAACGGAACTATTCTCCCTGGAAGATGTTTCTTACTAACCATGTAATATAACATAACTAGTTGGGCACTTGTCTGTTAAAGCACTAATGATCCCTACGCCTGGTCTCCATGCATGCCCCGGTTGTTCCTTAACCGAGAAGGTATTCGGACACACTCCAGACTCTAGGGTCCCGAGGTCGAAGCGAAAAGGTCGGCAAAGACAAACGATCTACAATCCGGCTAAAAGGCATTTTACATGTCATTTTAAAATACATTGTCAAATAGACTGACTGTATTCCTCTTCAATCCCGTCTAACAGGCTGTCTAATTTACAGTCCCGTTGGGAAAATTTAGCGGCCAACTCTACTTGGCCGTATACTAAACTCACAGGGATCTCCTTCCCATCAGGCCCCACAGGTCCGACCTCGGCCATGTGGTTGGGATCCGCCTTCTTGTACAGCGTCTTCACCATGGCCCAGCCTCCACGCACCTTGGCGGCAGCCAAAATCTTCCAGAAAGTAAGCGCTGCCGCACTCACTGAAGCTTCTCCATAAGCTCCCCAAGGCCCTCGGGTAGGGAGAGGGCCGCCATAAAGCCCAGACGACGCTGCTCATTGCTGTCGAACTCATTCGAGCAGCTGCAACAGATTCGGAAGTTGATCACCCGTTGATCTGGGCATCTCCTCTGCAGGGCAACTCGTGAGTATACCAATGCACATATTTTGTCAATTGACTTCCTCGCCGAACTCTTCTTTTCAAAGGAGTTCGCTCAAGCACTTAATATAGATGCCGCGACGGCCGCTGATTCTCCTTAACGGGCGGACATCTCGGCCCGAACGCCTTTCAGCTCTTCTCCGAGCTGCGCGTGGGCATCCCGAGCTTGTTCCTTTCTGCTGCACTTTATTCAGCACCCTCTCGCCGCCTTCACCGGCGCGATGTTCTTACTGTCGAGATCTTGTCCAACAGCACTGCAATGTCATTATTAGACTTGCACGCACGCCACACACCTCTTATATTTTTAAAAAAAATAATGTGTTACCAGAAGGGGTCTCTCTGTTTCCTCCTGCGGCAGCAAGTGCGGCCTCGAGTTTGGCCTTGCACTCTTCCAGCTCCTGAGCCAGTTGGGTATTCTTCTCCGTAAGACCCTGCGTTTCAAATGATCCTTAAATCAGTTAATATAACTACTTTAAGTCTCGGGGGCTACTGGCATATACAACTATCAAAATTCTCTTACCCGTATGTCTTTTACATACTGCTCCGTGGCTCTGGTAAAACCATCTTGAGCAGCACGGAGGTGCGCGTCCCCCGCGTTAAAGGCATTCAACGCCTCAGGGGAGAAGCACGCGTCACGAAATACTGTCCGGCGGCGCCTGCGGTTCATGGTGCTCTCCACCTCAGACTTGGTGGCGGACAGTCTGTCGACATCCTCCGTTGGAGGAGTGTCACCTTTCGCGCTTTGCGCCGCCTCCCCTCGCACCAGTCTTTGGAGCTCGGCTGGTAGAGGTTGGATTGGCAACCTCTACGCCCACAGTCCGGTGGGCGCTTTTTCTCCTACAAAAGTCATGAGCACTCAGACGATTCCTAGGAACGTTGCTCCAAATAATGAACTGTGAGCTATACCTTTGCGGCGACGTTTCAATCCGTGCCACGCTCCTCTTCCGCCTACTGGTCCGGACTGGCCTTTGTTGGTCAGCCGCCGCAGGCTCGGCTTCCCGCCTTGAAGGCGCTTCCTGCAGAACACCATCGTATACGAAGGTCAGAAATGAGCAAGGAGGAAATAATGGTGTCGGGACTTCGGTCACAATCACCTAGGGAGCCGGATATAGTCTGGGGTAGTCAGCCGTAATGGCAACTAAAGCATTATCCATGCTGAGCTGGTGGAACACCCCGTCGATTAGCTCCACCTTTATGTCCGGATCCTCTTCGGAGGCTGGATCCTGGGATCTCTCTGGATCCTCGGGTTGCGGGGCTGGACTTATCATGTCCTCCACAGCCCGACGCAGCTCCTGCGTCGAAAAACATAATATAAGAAACTTAACACTTTGAAAGCATGGGTCGGGCACATAAAGTGTTAACTTACCCAGCGCCGAGGGTTATTCATGGAGAACCCATTAAACGGGTTCGTCTGGAGGAAGTCCTCCTTCTCCCTGTTGTACAGGTCGGACAGGATCTTCGCCAGGTCCTCGGCCGAACCCGGCCCTTTGCGGCCATGACGGGTGGCATCGTCCTCCCCGTTAAAATCCCACATGGGGTGGCCCATGTACTGTAATGGCTGCACCCCCCGCATAATGCATGTTGCCATGACTCCAATCATGGTCAACCCGGAATGGGCCAGTAACCTTATCCGGCCCATCAAATAATGGACGCTCTTGTCTTCCTCCAGTTGGGGGCTCCGCGGGCGCCAACTAAGGCGTTTCTTCAGAGGAGCACTACTCAACTCCGGAGGCCGATCCAAACAGGTCCGCAGCGGGCGTCTTCTATGTAAAACCATTCCGAAGGCCAGTCTTCGGACGCCTTCTTAGGGGTTCCGGATGGATATCCGGTCCCGGCGATGCGCCATATTTCGGCACTGCCCACTTCATATATGGACCCTCGTGAGAGCGGGGCACAAGACAAAACAACCTCTTCCACAGTGCAAAATGGGGCTCAACGCCCAGGAACAGCTTGCAAAGAGCTACGTAACCCGCGATATGCAGGATAGAGGCGGGCGTAAGGTGATGGAGCTGGAGTCCGTAAAACTCCAGGAGCCCGCGGAGGAACGGATGTATAGGAAATCCGAGTCCCCTTATCAGATAGGGGACGAAGCACACCCGCTCCCCTTTGTTGGGACTTGGGGTAGCCTCTGCTTGCTTCCCACCTTAGTAGGTGGCCAACCCGCTCGAACCGGAACCATGAAGGCGGAGGAGATATCCTTCGCTTGGAGCATCACCAGCTCGTTGTGCGGGATGTAACATCTCCCCAATCTCCCGGCGGAGGGCTGGGCCGAGAAGAGGAGCCGCGTCGGCGGTCCATGATGGAATGGATTCTTGGTCGGAAGCGCTCCGATGAGTACTCGCGAAGGAGGATGGTGTGATTTGGATCTGGATTCTTGCCTCTCTTATAGGCGATTATTTGCACAGACTAGGGGTAAAACATAAAAGATACCTGGCTTTTCACATTACGTGCGACGCATGGAAGATGGCCATTATTGGGCGTGGAAGCCAAGAAGTGCAACATCGATGAGGAAGCGGACACTTTATTACGGCGGTACATGGAACGAGGAGAACCGCCTTGCAACGCCAAGACTACATGCGCGCTGGACTTATCGTCATTGAAGCCTGGTTCGGGGGCTACTGAGGGAGTCCTAGACCAGGGGGTGTCCGGACAGCCGGACTATCATCGTACGCCGGACTCCAAGACTACGAAGATACAAGATTGAAGACTCCGTCTCGTGTCCGGATGGGACTTTCCTTGGCGTGGAAGGCAAGCTTGGCGATACGGATATGTAGATCTCCTACCATTGTAACCGACTCTTTGTAACCCTAGCCCTCTCCGGTGTCTATATAAACCAGAGGGTTTTAGTCCGTAGGACACAACAACCATTACAACAATCATACCATAGGCTAGCTTCTAGGGTTTAGCCTCCTTGATCTCATGGTAGATCCACTCTTGTACTACCCATATCATCAATATCAATCAAGCAGGAGTAGGGTTTTACCTCCATCGAGAGGGCCCGAACCTGGGTAAAAACATCGTGTCCCTTGTCTCCTGTTACCATCCGCCTAGACGCACAGTTCGGGACCCCCTACCCGAGATCCGTCGGTTTTGACACCGACAATGGCCATGGGTGAATTTAGATAAGCCATAGAGTAAAACGTACATTACTGTAGCTAACACCACCACAGATTGTGTGCATGGATGCTTCTCCTGATAGCCAAGTTATCCATCATCCACTAGATTATGAGTGAGTAGCTTGGCTGACTAGTCTAGTGGAAGGTTGTGTCATCTTGCCAAAATGGCTCTACAAAAGGAGGAACATTAAGTTTCACTAGCCCCACAGAAAGTAGAGCCAAAGAGGTAATTAGCTCTTATTAGTTCACTAAGTAATAATTATAATTATTATGAACCTATTCAACGAAATATAGTTATCAAGCCAATTTACCATAGTCTCATGGACTACTCAGGGTGAAATCATTTAGGGGTATTTCACAAAAAGACCATTTAGGATCAATTAAATTGGTAAGCTATTAACCTTACTTGGTTACGAAAAGCGCGATAGAAACTGGATATACTATATTCATGAAATACACTATGGAGCTGTAAACTTACATAATACCTGAAAAGTATATGTAATGTTGGCCATATAGGACAATGCATGAATCGACTAGATGCATTAAAGCCATCAAACTTTCTAACACCACCATTTATTTTCTGTTATATTTCTATTACGGTGTGGATTGCAAAATGTAAGAGGCGGCCATGCATCTCAGGGTGAATTATTACAAACCCACAAGTTCTTTTAATTTCAAACAAATATATGATATTGGAATTGATGACAATGGATAAATATATTGTCCGAAGGTTCTTAAATGCCAAACATTACAAATCGTATGTTATATTTATATACAATGACTGTAAGGTAACATTTGTGAGGCTAAACACATTTCACTTTTAATAGTGAGAAGTACTCAAGATGTTGAAGAGGACTCAAACAGATTTGGTGCTCTTTCTCTGATGTGCTCTTGGAACCAAGTTCATCGGGATACAATGTAGGTGGTGATGTTGAAGGAGCCATGGGTGTCAGTCTTACAGAGACCTCGAGTATGTTTAGCAAGGCTATGTGCCTCACTCCGTTTCTTCAAAGATGAAGCTGCACGACAATAACTAATTTGCCATCACACTAATATCCCTAATGATACTTCCATGCACGCCTCTGGTGCAATTCTTGATATCAACGATGACCTCCTTGCAGTCCTAAGCAGCCTCAACATGGGTGATAGACAGATCAATGGCAAGGTCCAAAACCTACTGGCATGCCAAAGCTTCTAGCGAAGCAAGGTCACCAATGCCCAAACACTTGATCGCAGAGAAACCCAAGTATGTGCAATCAAGTGTTCATTGAGAGATCCTACAAATAACACTATAAGATCCTTCACTAGTATTTATTGAGAGATCCCCATCCAATCAAATCTTAGCAACTCTAGGAGGGGAAGGAATGTTGGGAAATGTAGTAGAAAAACAAAAAAGTTCGCCCTAATCGCCCAAGAACAATATGAAGATGCATAGTTTGGATCAACGATCCTTACTGACTCCAGAGTGCAGCGGAAGTAGACGGGTCGATGTAGGAGTCCCTCAGCGAACCGTTGATGACGATCCCGCAAACCGCCTTTGAATAATCCCTTGAACGGAAGACCAAAAGCACAACCTCTCTACCTGGTTGCAAGCGGACGGTTTTCACGATCCGGCAACGCTTTGCCATACAGAGCTATAAATTGTCGAAAAATTACAGGAAGGAGATCAAAACCACACTCGGCTTCTAATTATGAATATTAGAGGGTCTAGATCAAGATCTTTTTGATGAATTCGGATCAACTAGAACTAGAACTAGAGGAACTAGAGTTGGTCGTTCACTAGTATTTATTGAGAGATCCCCATCCAATCAAATCTTAGCAACCCTAGGAGGGGAAGGAATGTTAGGAAATGTAGTAGAAAACAAAAAAAAATTCACCCTAATCACCCAAGAACAATATGAAGACGCGTAGTTTGGATCAATGATCGTTACCGACTCCGGAGTGCAGCGAAAGTAGACAAGTCGGTGTAGTTCGTAATTGGAGTCCCTCGACGAACTACTGATGACGATCCCGCGAACCGCCTTTGAACGATCCCTCGAACGAAAGACCAAAAGCACGGCCTCTATACTTGGTTGCAAGCGTACGGTCTTCACGATCCTAAAACGCTTTGCCGTCTAGAGCTAATCGTGTCTGGCTAGACTATGATGGATGCCATCACACTGAGAGGACCCTAAGAATATATCTCCATTGTCGGAGGAGCAAATCCCACTCTCGACCTATGCCGTCCCTTGTAAAACTTTCCATTGAACCTGTAAGTTGTCGTTATGATCACCTAGTTACAGACAACGTTTGAGCAACTCCAAAGTCCATCGTATGGTAAGAAGTGACTACGATCCTCTCATGGTCTGAGGAACTAAAAACACATGTTAACACTTTGTGTTACAACAATTGATTACAAACGATATTGTCTCAAAGTATAACAAACAAATTTGGGTCGATTCAATATGATCGATCGTCTAACGTCATACTCTCAATGTTGTTTTAGGACTATCGTTACACTTAATGATATCCTAAGATCCAGAAAACATGATCACTAATAACACTTGAGCTAGTCTTAGAGGCAAACTAGGAACCTATTCTTTAATGTTTATCATTCCACACGTGCATAGGAGTTTTCCACTGAATGACATATTCTAGAATCCTAAAAGTTATAGCATGAAATATAAACTCTTAATTATGAACACGAAAAAATAATAATACAACATTATTGCCTCTAGGGCATATTTCCAACAGTCTCCCACTTGCACTAGCTAGAGTTAATAATCTAGTTAGCACATTTTCTTTTACACCAATGTCAATCTGGTGTTTGTCCATGCTATGCTTGTGGTATAGACTTTGTCCTATCAGATCTTGACAACTTCAGATTTGTGTGCATCATTTGCATATCTATTCATCTATCATGCTTTCACAAGAATTCATAATTTATGTGAAAACAAGCTTTGTATATATTGAATCATTGGGAGGACCATTGATTCCTTGGACTGAGCTATGGAACCACTATTGAGAATACACTAGTAGAAAAACTACCTAATATTCACCTCTTTAGTCCCGGTTTGTAAATGAACCGACACTAATGTGACCATTAGTCCCGGTTCGAACGGCTATGCATTAGTCCCAGTTCATTTGTGACCTATAGTCCCGATTTGTGTTACAAATCAGGACTAAAGGGGTGGTAGCAGGCTGGCTTCTGGCCGGGGCCCCATGATCCCCTTTAGTCCCGGTCTGTGACACAAACCGGGACTAAAGGGCCAACATATAGTCCCGGTTTGTATCACAAACAGGAATAAAGGGGTTTAACCTTTAGTCCCAATTGGACACACAAACCGGGACTAAAGGGCAGTTTTCAAACTCTACCCCCCCCCCCCATATCGCCTTTTTTGTTTTGAAAAAAAACAAAAGAAAATAATAAAAACTTCTAAATTAAAATCCTTCGAGATGTAGGTATGTTACTACATGTACTAGTTAGAGAAATTTAAAAACATAAATTTCGACATGTTTTGAAAAAAAGTGTTATGATAAAGTAAAACGACAATATCTTTTGCATACGATGTCGAAAAAACGCACAATATATCAAAAAATCAGCATGAAAATCCGCATCTGATTTCGACGGCGGTAGGCCGTTTTGCAAATTTTTAGAATCCTCAAATTCTTAAAGGAAAAAAGTTATGCTCAAATTTCAGTTTTTTTAATTTTGGTTAAATCTGGTCAAACTATGGTCAAACTACTTATTCATGAAATATTAATGTTACTAAATAATTATTTTAGTTTTTTGAATTTTGGTCAAACTGTGGTCAAATTATGGTCAAATCTGGTCAAACTATGGTCAAACTGCTTATTCAAGAAAAATTAGTGTTACTAAATAATAATTATTTTTAGAATAATAGTTTCAAACTCAAACGGTGAAACATGTGACTTCATGCTCAAGCCAAACTCCTGAGGGTTAGTAGGATTGAGAACTTACTATTGTTAGGTAAACGACAAGTGCAGACTTGGAAACTAGGGGGAATAGAACTCGGAAGTTAAGCATGCTCAGGCTGGAGTAGTGAGGAGATTGGTGACCGGCTGGGAAGTTAGACGATTTGGAATGATGAGGGGTGATTAGAGCAATGATGAGGGGTGATTAGATATTAAATCGTCAAATAATTCAGAAATTTAAAAATCAGGAAAAATTCAAATTTGTTTAAAAAAATCATTTTTAAAAAAACCTTTAGTCCCGGTTGGTGTTAACAAACGGGACTAAAGGTCCCCCAGCCCCCGGCGCGGGCTCGTGCCACGTGGTGGGCCATTAGGGCCGGTTCGTGCTGAACCAGGACTAAAGGGGGGGGGGGCTTTAGTCCCCATCCTTTAGTGCCGGTTCCAGAACGACACTAAAAGGGCCTTAGGAACCAAGACTATAGCCCGTTTTTCTACTAGTGATAGTGTTCCATTGGCGTAATCATCTAGATACCATACCAAGTTCATAAGTGAACCATTGATTCATCACCCTCTATTGTTGCTTCTAAAGCCACAATATACCCAGCCTTAAGTTATATAATTCACCATAGTAAATTCTGCAATGCCTAGAAAATTGCAAGATGAATGGGAGCCCACTATTAAAGTAAAGATTAAATATTATGAATGTAATTCTTTATGTGATCTAGAAGCTAGCGTCTCTACTATACAAAAATCTTTATCTGATGTGCACTAGTAGAAAAGGGGGCAATGGTCCAGGCCGGTCCAGCCCATTAGTCCCGGTTCAATCAAGAACCGGGACCAATGGGGGCATCGGACCCGGTTCGTGAGCCCCGGGGGCCGGCCGGGCCACGTGGGCCATTGGTCCCGGTTCGTCTGGACCTTTTGGTCCCGGTTGGTGGGATGAACCGGGACCAATGATCCCCGCTCTGGCCAACAACCATTACGTCCCGGTTCGTGGCACGAACCGGGACCAAAGGAAATCTTTAGTCCCGGTTCGATGCGACCAACCGGGACCAATGGTGGTGCCTATATATACCCCAGCGCAAGAGCGAGCACACTGCTCTGCTTTTTCCGCCGAGGGGAGAGGGCTTGGTGGTGCTCTAGCTCACCTCATATGCACACAAGGTGTTCGATGGAATGCCCGAGCCACACTACTTAGGGTTTCTCCTCTCCAAGCTCGACCGCCAAGCTTCCTTTTCCTCCATATTTGTCTAGGTTTAGCGGTCCGTCACGCCCCATCCCGTCTTCAACGTCGCCGATCACCCGCACCGATCTCATCGGCGGCACCACCGTGGTGAGCCTCTTGTTCTTATCTTCTTTCCGAAAGGAAAAATATTCTTATTTGTATGTTTAGATAGATATATACTTGTATAATTTTCTTACTTTTATTATTGCATCTTATATAGTGCGATGGTTTTGGTATCCGCCTCGTCGGCCCTCGTCCCCGCCTATGATTCGGATGTGGTATATATTATCTTTTCATAACTATTGGTTCATTTATTGTTTATGACAATTATGCCGACCAACGTGACATAGATTTTATTCATCTAGGAGGTTGTTGAACCGAAATTCCAACCGACCCTATTGTCGAGAGGTTAAATTTAGTTGAAGAAGAAAACAATTTGTTGAAGGAAAAATTAGAAAAATTGAGGAGGAGAAGATGATATTGGAGTTGCATGTTGCGGATGTCGCCGATGATCACAAGATCAAGATGGATGCAATGCGCTTGAAGATTAGAAAGATTAGAAAATATGCCATTCATACCGAGGCTTGGTATCATTATGTCGTTGGATCAGTTGTTACATTGGTTGCGATTATGATCGCATTTGTTTCGCATTGAAATGTTTTACATAGTTTCAGTGTATGGTTTAATTAATTTAGATGCTCTCGCAGAGCTTTATGTTGTTAGATGAGAACTATGTATGTACTTTGGTTTTAATGTGATGATGAACTTCTATTAATTTGGTCACTTAATTAATTATCTATTCATGATCTCTCTAATGATTTTTGACACACTTAATTATATATAATGCACACAGATGAACCGCAATGGATGTACGGTTCAAGACACACCTCCGAGTACATTAAGGGCGTGCATAATTTTCTCGAAGTGGCTGAGGCAAACAAGCGAGAATGGTTTTATGTGTTGTCCATGCCCTATATGTGGAATACGAAGTCTTACTCGACCGAAAATCCTGCACACCCACCTTTACAAGGGTTTCATGCCACACTATAATGTTTGGACGAGGCACGGAGAAATAGGGGTTATGATGGAAGACGGCGAAGAAGAAGAGTACGATGACAACTATGTGCCCCTGAATACGGTGATGCTCCGTAAGATCAAGAGGAACGAGACGATGTGCACGATGATGCTGCAACGGGAGAAGCTGCTGAAGATCAAGAGGAACCAGATGATGTGCCCGATGATGATGATCTCCGCCGGTCATTGTCGATGCAAGGACGCAATGCGAAAGTCAAAAGAGAAGATGAAGTTCGATCGCATGCTAGAGGACCACAAAAAGGGTTGTACCCCAATTGCGAAGATGGCAACACAAAGCTAGGTACCGTCTTGGAATTGCTGCGATGGAAGGCAGAGAATGTCAGTGCTCGATAAAGGATTTGAGAAGCTACTTAAAATATTGAAGAAGAAGCTTCCAAAGGATAACGAATTGCCCGACAAGACATACGCAGCAAAGAAGGTCGATGCCCTCTAGGATTGAGGTGCGAAGATACATGCATGCCCTAATGATCGTGATCCTCTACATGGTGCGCATAAGGATCTGAACGCATGCCCGTATGCGGTGCATTACGGATATAAGATCGACGAGATGACCACGGTGATGTTGACGGCGAGCCCCCAGAAGAGGGTTCTGCGAAGGTGATGTGGTATGCTCCTATAATACCACGGTTGAAACGTCTGTTCGAAACGGAGAGCATGCCAAGTTGATGCGATGGCACGTTGAGGACCGTAAGAAAGACGGAAGTTGAGAGCACCACCGACGGGTCGCAGTGGAGAAAAATCGAGAGAAAGTATCGGGATGAGTTTGCAAGTGAGCCAAGGAACGATGGTTTGCTTTAAGCGCGGATGGCATTAATCCTTTCGGGAGCAGAGCAGCAATCACAGCACTGCCCGTGACTCTATGTATGTATAACCTTCCTCCTTGGATGTGCATGAAGCGGAAGTTCATTATGATGCCGTTCTCATCCAAGGCCCTAAGCAACCCGGCAATGACATTGATGTGTACCTAAGGCCATTAGTTGAAGAACTTTTACAGCTGTGGAATGGAAACGGTGTACGTCGTGGGATGAGCACAAACAGGAGGAATTTAACCTAAAGGCGTTGCTGTTCGTGACCATCAACGATTGGCCCGCTCTCAAGAACCTTTCGTGACGCACAAACAAGGGATACCACGCATGCACGCACTGCTTACTTGACACCGATAGTATATACCGCAAGCTGCGGGAAGAATGTGTACATGGGCCATCGCCGATTTCTTCCGACCAACCATCAATGTCGAAAGAAAGGCAAGCATTTCAAAGGCGAGGCAGATCACCGGAAGAAGCCCGCCATGCGTGCGGTGATCACGCATTTGCTATGGTCAATGATTTACACGTAATCTTTGGAAAGGGTCCCGCGGACTAGCTGTTCCGAGTGACGCCGAGGGACACGCACCCATGTGGAAGAAGAAATCTATATTTTGGGACCTACCCTCTTTGGAAAGACCTAGAGGTCCGCTCTTGATCGACGTGATGCACGTGACGAAGAACCTTTGCGTGAACCTGCTAGGCTTCTTGGGCGTGTATGGGAAGACAAAAGATACAAATGAGGCACGAGAGGACCTGCAACGTTTGCACGAAAAAGACGGCATGCCTCCAAAGCAAGATGAAGGTCCCGCCACTATGCTCTTACCAAAGAAGAGAAGGAAATCTTCTTTGAATGCCTACTTAGTATGAAGGTCCCGACCGCTTCTCGTCAATATAAAAGGAATAATAAATATGGCGAGAAAAAGTTTCGTAACCTAAAGTCTCATGATCGCCACGTGATTATGACGCAATCGCTTCCGGTTGCATTGAGGGGCTTCTACCGAAAACGTCCGATTAGCCATTGTGAAGCTATGTGCATTCCTCAATGCAATATCTCGAAGGTGATCGATCCGAAAACCATACCAAGGCTAAGGAGTGATGTGGTGCAATGTCTTGTCGGTTTGAGCTGGTGTTCCCACCATCCTTCTTCAATATCATGACGCACGTTCTTGTTCATCTAGTTGACGAGATTGTCATTCTGGGACCCGATTTCTACACAATATGTACCCCTTTGAGAGGTTCATGGGAGTCCTAAAGAAATATGTCCGTAATCGCTTAGGCCGAAGGAAGCATCTCCATGGGCCATCAAACAGAGGATGTCATCGGGTTTTGTGTTGACTTCATTCCTGGCCTTAAGAAGATAGGTCTCCCTAAATCGCGGTATGAGGGGAGATCGACCGAAAAGGCACGCTTGGAAAGGACTCAATAATATGCAGGACGGATATTCTTGGTCTCAAGCCCACTACACAGCTTCTACGAACTCTACCTTGGTGACCCGTATGTCGATGAACACAAGAACAATCTGCGCTTCAAACACCCGGAGAGGTCTGGCGACGATCGGATTACATGTGAACACATCAGACTTTCAGCAGTTGGTTGGAAGCACGTGTCGAGGTGACAAGACTGTTTGTGAGGAGCTGTACTTGTTATCCAGGGACCATCTTTGACCGTATTGATTTGGAAAGGATACGAGATAAATGGGAATACATTTTACACGATTGACCAAGATCAAAAGAGCACCAACCAAAACAGCGGTGTCCGCTTTGATGCAACAACCGAGAGGAAAGGACACATATTATGGTTACATAGTGGACATATGGGAACTTGACTACGGACATGATTTTAAGGTCCCTTTGTTTAAGTGCAAATGGGTCAATCTGTCAGAGGCGGGTAAGTGCATGTAGACCCACATGCGGAATGACAACAAGGATCTGAAAAATCTTGGGTACACCGACGAACCGTTCGTCCTAGCCAATGATGTGGCACAGGTTATCTATGTGAAGGACATGTCCATGAGACCGAGAAAGAGAAAAGATAAGGAAGCAAATACATCATACGATGAGCCAAAGCGCCACATAGTTCTTTTCAGAAAAAGGGACATCGTGGGAGTGGAGGACAAGATGACATGTCTCAAGATTATGAAAAGTTTCATGAAATTCCTCCCTTTAAAGTCAAGGCTGACCCCACATCCCGATAAACGATGAAGATTATCCATGGTTACGGCGCAATAAGCAAATGACACAAGCGAAGAAAAAGTGAAGACTTTCTCCGCAACTATTGTTCGCTTATGATACCATTATATTGTAGCGATGAGTATGATACCATTTTTCGTTTTGTACATGCACATGCTATGTGTGGGTCAATTTATGATATACCATGCCAACTTTCAACTTTTTCAGAGTTCATTTGAAATGTCTTATGGTTCGCCCTCGTAATAATTAAAAATAGCAACAATAAGTATTTTGTTGTAAGTAGAAACAAAATAAATTAAATAAAGCAAGAAAGAAAACAAAAAAAGTGTTTTCAAATTTGAAAATTAGTAATGGCACTGACAGAAAGTTTATAATTTTCCTAAAACTAGAAGCAAAAAGATTTAAAAATAGAGCAAAAACAAAAGAAAATAAATAATGCAGAAAACAAAACAAAAAAACAACAATAAGTATTTTGTTGTAAGTAGAAACAAAATAAATTAAATAAAGCAAGAAAGAAAACAAAAAAAAGTGTTTTCAAATTTGAAAATTAGTAATGGCACTAACAGAAAGTTTATAATTTTCCTAAAACTAGAAGCAAAAAGATTTAAAAATAGAGCAAAAACAAAAGAAAATAAATAATGCAGAAAACAAAACAAAAAACAACAATAAGTATTTTGTTGTAAGTAGAAACAAAATAAATTAAATAAAGCAAGAAAAAAAATGCCACCTCTTGGGCATACACGCCCCGAATACAACTGGTATCCCTATTTGGGCCAGATTCAGTGCCCGAAGGCCCAAGGTCCAACAGCAACGAAGGAGCAAATAGGCCCGTAAGCCTGCAGTTCAAAGGAGTTCAAGAGGGAGCGGCAAAGGGCTTATAAACCACTGCGCCCTCTCAACTAGCGAGGTGGGACTAAACTTTGGCCCCGACGCAGGCAGCCTAGGCCTTTGGTCCCGGTTGGTGGCACCAACCGGGACTAAAGAGGCTTTAGTCCGGTTGTAGCCACCAACCGGACCAAAGGTCATGACTTCCCGCCTTTGGGCTGCCGAAAAAGGGGCCTTTGGTCCCGGTTGGTGGCACCAACCGGGACTAAAGGGGGCATTAGTCCCGGTTGGTGCCACCAACCGGGACTAAAATATGTGCTATATAAGCAGCACTTGGCAGTTTCCGGCCAAATCGCCCACTTCTCCCCCGACGCCCCCTGCTCCTCCTCGTCGCTGTCGCCGCCCGACGCCCCTACTCCACCTTGCCGTCGCCGCCGCCGCCGACGCCGTCAGGCTACTCGCCTTCGCCGTCGCCGCCGCCCCCTGTGAGCATAGCCTGCTCTCGCGCCCTCCGTCCAGCGCCCTGCGCGTCCACGCGCCGCCACCACCGGCCGCCCGCGCCGCGCCGCCCTGCATCAGGCACACACGCCGCCGCCTGTCTTCTGCTGGCGGTGCGCCGCCCTGCCTGCCTGCTGTCACCGCCCACACCACCCCACCCCCTGCCCTGCCTGCATTTTTTGTTCATTGCATTTTTTTCATATGTATAATGTATATATGTATGTGGTAGCTATATATATATATATGTGATGAATGGTCGATGTGGCTATATATGTATGTATGAATATAATGTTCATAGCATTTTTTTGTTTATATATGTTTTTTCATATATGTATTAATTTTATATTTAGGTTGTTAGTAGATATCGATCGATTTTAGGTTAGTGCATTTTAGGTTAGTGTAGAGGAGAAAGTAAAATAAGGAAAAGGAAGAAAAGAGGAAGAAGGAAGAAGGAAGAAGAAGAAGAAGAAAAGAAGAAAAAAAGAGGAGAAGAAGTGTGTATATGTGTTTGTATGTATATATATGTGTACATATTCATAGTATTTTTTCATAAGTGTATTTTTTTGTTCATTGCATTTTTTTCATATGTATAATGTATATATGTATGTGGTAGCTATATATATATGTGATGAATGGATGTGGCTATATATGTATGTATGAATATAATGTTCATATAGCATTTTTTTGTTTATATATGTTTTTCATATATGTATTAATTTTATATTTAGGTTGTTAGTAGATATCGATCGATTTTAGGTTAGTGCATTTTAGGTTAGTGTAGAGGAGAAAGTAAAATAATGAAAAGGAAGAAAAGAGGAAGAAGGAAGAAGGAAGAAGAAGAAGAAAAGAATGAGAGGAAGGAAAATAAGAAGAGGAAGAAAGGAGAAAAGAGGAGAGGAAGAAGAGGAGAAATAAATAAGAAGAGGAAAAAGAAGAAAAGAAGAGGAGAAGAAGAAAGGAATAGAGGAGAAGAAGAAAAATAGAAGAAAAAAATTCTATTTTTCTTCTTCTCCTCTATTCCTTTCTTCTTCTCCTCTTTTTTTTTCTCTTTACTTCTTTCTTCTTCCTTCTTCCTTCTTCCTCTTTCTTCCTTTTCCTTAATTATTTTCCTTTCTCGAGGGAGAAGAAGAAAAGAAGAGGAGAAGAAGAAAGAAAGGAAAGGAGAAAGAAGAAACTTAAACACGAGGGGTGGTACCGATACCCCTCCCCGATATGTATATGTATGTCGCGTCGTTGTCGATATAATTAACCCCCTCTAGATACAACTGCAGCAGCACCCTCGGCCCTCTCGCTCGACCAAAACTCTCGAGGACACCCAAACCCTAGAGAGAAAACGATGTTGAATAATAATTGACATGTTGTCAATATTTGCGAAACTATGGAGCACTCCCGAGACGAAGAAACGAAGCGATGTTGGGGAAATAATCGCAAATGGAAGTGATGATGTTGCGTCATTTCTCATCGACACCGTTGGTCGATGGATGAAGAAGAGGGCTATGATTATGATGGCTTCGACCCTGCATTAATGCGGTACAAGAGGAGGACTATGTTCATGATGGCTCCGGTGACACAATGGAGGTACAAGACGAAGGAGACCGTGCGAGCCGAGTCACCGAACCGAGTCCGCCAGGTATATATATATTAGTTAAGCCCGTCTTGACAAGTTAATTGATGCATCCATTGTTTTGGTATATGTACACATATTAAGTACTGTCGTCTTTCTTCCTTATAATTTCTAGCCCTCGGATCGAGCACAACTTCGCACGGAGACGAGGCCCAAGAAAAGTTGAGCTCGGATGAAAAGTTTGAGATCATAGAAATCGCGCCCGACGGCGAACCGATTGAACCCATCCGGACAAAGAAGGCATTTTCGCTCGGTCACGGGGTTCTTGTTAGGGAAAGGATCCCGATCAAGATCCAAAAATGGTATAAGCTGCTAAGGATGAAGACGCTGAGGTGTCTTATGTCAATGATATGCGAAAAGAAGATCTTTGGAATGAGCTGAAGGCAAATTTCACCCTACCGCCAGAGGAGGATCCGGAGAAGCCGTTAAAGAGAAATTAATCAAGTCTTGTGCTCTTAAGAAGATGGCTGGCCTAATGAGGAGGTGGAGGAAAGAGCTGAACCAGTTTGTCCGAAAAAAGAGACACCAGAATTCATCGGCAAATATGAGAAGATCAAAGATCATCGCCCGCATTTGTGGCCCACAAGACATCGGAAAAGAGTAAGAAGATGTCGAGACAAACAAGAAAAATGCTGCGAAGAAGACGCTTCACCATCGCACGGGGTCGGTGGCTACCTCAAAGCTCGGCCTAAGTGGTCCAAGGCTGAGCATGATCTGCTTGAAAAGGGATCGAACCGAGACGATCTGCCGGCGACCGTTGCGGACTTGGTTCTTGAGGGCTGGCGGAACCTTGGACCTCGTGTGAGGCGATGTCGATGGACGAACGAGCAACTGCAAACACCAGTCAAGAAACTTCGACAATATATTGCTGCTTTGCAGCGAGGGACGTTCCTTCCAAACAGGGAGAAGGACGAGCTCACAATGGCCCTTGGGAATCCCGAGCACCACGGGCGGACACGAGGCACGCCAGGCTCGCTTCCGTGGAAGGTTGGTTTTCGGACGCAGGGGTTACAAAACCCACGAGAGGAGGAAGAAAGTGGAGCATGACCAAATGCAGGCGCTGCTTGGAAGGGTAATGGGGCTAGAGGATCGAGAAGAGGACCGAGAAGCAGCAGATCGCAACAAACGACATGCGAAGCTTCCCGGTTACCCGCCATCTCGGCGCAGAAGCAGCGTTGCTTCCACCGAGCTGCTTCAGCGGAGCATGTCTTGACGGCTCTGCCAGCTATCCGTGGATGGTATCACGAGTCTCAAAATTGCCACATTATGGCGCGATGCATGAATTTGAAGGTCAAGGCGGCTGTTGGCCAAGTTTATCCTAGTGGACCCGCACAACTTATCACCGCCACCGATTCGTAAGATTTGCTAAGGTGATGGTTGATGAAATAACGGAGGATTTGAGGACCTCGGCTTGAGCACCCTACCGTGAAGGGAGACTAGGCTGGGTTCTCGCTCAAGACTCCATGCCTATGGCGGAAGGAGCTCATCGACCTTCTGAATCGGGCGCCTCCGCCTCCTCCTCCTCATCCGTGAGTCAGGCACTCCGCCTCCTCCGCCTCCTCCTCCTCGAGTGAAGATCGAGGCACGCGTGGCGGCACTCCGCCCCTTCTCCGGCGTGGCGGCACTCCGCCTCCTCCTTCTCCGCCTCGCCAGACAAGGGCGGAAGAGACCCGCCCGCCCGGCTGCTCCGGCGCGTCGTAGTCCTTCTCCTCCGCCTCGTAAGCAAGCACGAAGGAAGACAGACACCGCAGCCGCTCCGCTCGCTCCGGCGTCTAGCAGCACAAGAAGAGAGAGGCAATCTGAGATCGGTCCACCTCTAAAGCCTGTAGAGAAGTTACCGTATGAGAGGAGCAAGGAGGAAAACGATCGATCGTGCAGAGCCAAGTCAAGGAGTTCTTTGAAGGGGTTAAAGCAAAGATACATCCACCTCCGGAGGAGAAGGTCGATCCGGTGAAAGCAAAGCGCACTCGATGCCCCGAGGAAACCACCAAAGTCTCCGCCGAGAACCAACTATGAGCGCATTACTGAACAGACATATCTCCAAGCCAAGCGGTCGGGAACTACTGTCAGGGATAAAAGGTCAAAAGAACAACGGGCAAAGGGGAAAAAAATTGCCCAGCTCGGCGAACAAGCACAGCAATCGTGCCCCCGCTGAATGTGTCTAATCCTCCGGGGCGGTGGCGGTTATGGCAATCTTGAAGATTACCCGCTGACGA
This sequence comes from Aegilops speltoides, assembly GCA_021437245.1. Lineage (NCBI taxonomy): Eukaryota > Viridiplantae > Streptophyta > Magnoliopsida > Poales > Poaceae > Aegilops > Aegilops speltoides. The sequence continues at coordinate 572,208,791 of CM038143.1, forward strand.
TGCACTTCCTGATTTCATGGAGGTGGACTTATTCAGATCTGAGTACGGAAGCCTCTCGTCAAAGATGAAAAGTCTCTGACAACAATGATGCGAAGATTCCATAGTTGGTACATGAAAACCTGCAGAGAGTCTGAGGGGACGAACACTTTGTATCTGAAAATTAAAGAGGAGCACGACCTCGTTTCAAATGATGTGTTGTCTATTCCATTTGAGGAGTTCTTCGAGTTCTTCAATCAAAAGGCCCTCGATAAATTAATGGTCTTTTGCTACTGCTGTAAGTACTACTTCGTCATTAGTCGTATATATAGCTCGGCTCTTTCATTGCATGTATTTATAATTAATTATCCTCAATATATTATGCAGATTGAAGATCGTCGAGTGCAAGAAAAATGAAATCTATGATATTGGGTTCATTAACACAAATATCATAGATGTTTTTCTGGTTAAAAAGCGCGCCGAAGAGGCCGAGGACAACTTGCTACAATCATTGATCAAAAATCAAAACAAAGATACCATACTCTTTCCTTACCACGGCCCGTGAGTGTTACCGTCGTGTGCATATTCGGTTTTCCTTATTACTCGGCGAGGTTAATGTAATTGATGAGTTATGCTTGCGTGTAGGTACCACTATATTCTTCTCGGAGATTAAGCTTGGCGTGGACTAGTAACCGTCTTAGACTCGAGACGGAAAGATCCCAGCACCTATGCGGACATGACCGACATGCTCAGCAAGTAAGTTCAATCGATCATTATCGCACCATATCGGCAACTTTTGTTCATTTCCTGATATCTCAAGTAATAAAAATATTTTCTTTGTCTTGCAGGGTTTGGAAACAGTTCACCGCACAAGCTCGGGACTGCCAAGGAGCTGCGATATACATACCAAAGTAAGTACTCTCGGGCGCGCATCTCCGTTGATTCTATAGCTATACTTTCATCAATGCCATTTATATAATGCTTCATTATCAGTTTGATTGACCTCTATTTCTCGTAAAGTGCTTGTGGCAGGAGGAAGGAATGATTTACATGGATACTACGTGTGCGAGTTCATCCACAACGCGACATTGAAAAACAAGCGGGCTACTCTAGAAGACAATATGAAGTGCGTAAGCAATAATATTCGCAATTTCATTTTATTACACCATCATTTCTGTTGAGTTTCATTCATATATATGTATTAATTAACCCCTTCTTCAAATTAATTAGACTTGGCGGATGCGGATGAACTCCTACCACCGACCGCATGAAAGCAATTCAAGAGGAATTGGTGGGATTCTTTCTTGATCACGTCATCGAGAAAGCGGAGAATACCATGTGGAACTTGAATTCAAATGCTAGTGGTTTGTAATTAAGAGATCTTATATAGATTGTACATGTATGTAGCCAGTAAAACTTGTTGTTCGACCAATCTCTCGTAGAAGGAGAGGTCGATCGATCACTCGGTATGCATGACTTAACTTCAGATCTTGAATGGTTCTCTCGATCACTTATGTATATTTACTACGTGGCGTCGAGCAAGCACGGACATAATTAAGAGAGGACACTTCTCTCTATTACTAGCTAACAGAAACACCTAAATTAACCCCCAAAACCCCCAACCCCCTCCTATCAAAAAAAACAAAAACCAGGCCATCGGAATGCAGACACGTGGGCGCCTTTTGGTCCCGTTGGAGCCACCAACCGGGACCAAAACCCTCGACTGGGCTCGGCGCCGCGAGGGCCACGTGGAGGCTCATTGGTCCCGGTTAGGTATGCGAACCGGGACTAATGGGTTAAGGTATTAATAACGACCCATTAGTCCGGTTCCCGAACCGACTAAAAACCTCTGAACCGGACTGATTGGTGGTTTTCTACTAGTGGTGCTAGGTCTCACCGATATGGATGAATGTTCCCTTAATTTGCACTTAGCATATTCAACTATTAAGAAACTAATAGGTAGAATAAATGATGTCCTCATACTTTCTAATAGAAATTATTGACCCGTGGATTTCATTGTGCTTGATATTTAATGCAAACCTTCTTGTTCTATAATACTTGGTAGGCCTTTTGTACGAACCATAGGTGTTATTATTGATATGAAAGAAGGAAATACAATGTTTCAATTTCCATTTAAGAAAGGGATGGAACATTTACCTAGAAAGAGAATTAAGCCATCATATGAATCTATCATGAGGGCCACCTATGGAATTAATTTGAAGGATGGCAATGCTTGTAACGATGCCTTATGCCTGGCTAGGGGCATAAAACAATAGCGCTTGTTGGGAGGCAACCGGATAGTACTTTCTGTTTTTGTTAGTTAACACAATTATTTCTAATTTTATGATTGTGTTTTTATGTTTTAATTAGTGTTTGTGCCAAGTAAAGCTATTGGGATGATTTGGATGATAGTTGACTTGATTCTGTGAAAAAACAGAAACTTTTGCTCTCCGTCCAAGAATTTCTGGAAGTCACTGGAACGTGATCTTGATCCAAAATTTTTCCACATGAATAATATACAAATTTCCCTCGTTTTAATAATTTTTCAGAATTTTAGAGTTACAGAAGTATGGTATTTGGTCAGATCATCATAGACTGTTTTGTTTTAGTCAGATTCTATTCTCGTTGCGTAGTTTGCTTGTTTCAATGATGATATGGATTATATCGCGGGGGGTAAGTCATGGTGAAGCTAGAATACAGTAGGTATTGTGCAATAATATATGAATGGGTTTATAACAATACCTAAGGTTTATGATTTGTCTATTATACTAACGAATCGCACGAGGTTTCCGTTGAGTTTTGTGTGATGAAGTTTTTGAAATTTTGGGTGAGATCACAATGGATGAAGGAATAAGGAGCGGAAAGACCGTAAGCTTGGGGATGACCAAAAGGTACTCAAAGGTAGTTTTCAAGTAAGACCCAAGCGTCTAAGTTTGGGGATGCCCCAGATGACATCCCCTCTTTTGTCTACAATCTATCGATATGTTACTTGGAGTTATACTTTTATTCATCACATAATATGAGTTTGCTTGGTGATACGTCCCAAACACATCTACTTTTCCAAACAATTTTTCTCTTGTTTTGGACTCTAATTTGCATGATTTGAATGGAACTAACCTGGACTGGCGCTGTTTTCAGCAGAATTGCCATGGTGTTATTTTTGTGCAGAAATAAAAGTTCCCATATTGAGCTGAAATTTACTGAACTATTTCCAGAATATATAAAAATATTAGCGAAGAGAATTACTGGAGGGTGCCACCCAGGACTCACAAGCTCAGGGGGCATGCCCACCCCCAGGGAGCACCCTATGAGCTTGATCCATAGTATCCACTATGTTCTGAGATTGATGTTTCTATGACTTGGCTATGCTTAATGATTGTCACCAGGGCCCGAGTGCCATTATTTCAGATCTTAACCCTTTATGTTTTCATGAATATATTTGAGTTCTTGGTCATATCTTGCAAGTTGTATGCACCTGTTACGTGTTACGATCCGCATCCCCCAAGGTGACAATAATTGGGATTCTTTCCGGTGATTGCTGTAGTATGAGGATTCATTGAGTGCTAATGCTTTGTTCCTGTTCTCTATTAAAAGGAGTCCTTAATATCCCTTAGGTTTCCTTATGGACCCTGCTACCACGGGAGGGTAGGGCAAAAGATGTCATGCAAGTTCTTATTATAAGCAGGTATGACTACATACAAAATACATGCCTACATTATATTGATGAATTGGAGCTATTGTGTATCACTCTAGGTTGTGACTATTATATGATGAATGTCATCCAACACAATTATCCATTACAAATCCAATGCCTGCACTTTTCTCATATTGATCTTTGCTAAGTTACTACTACTGCTATTGTTACAATCATCACAAATTGCTACTGTTATTGTTCCTGTTGCTATTGCTACTATTACTGCTACTATCAAAACTATCAAATTATTGTGCTACTAAACACATTGCTGTAGAGTGATAATTTCCCATGTGTGGTTGAATTGAAAACTCAACTGCTCAGGCTCATAAATATTCTTTGGCTCCCCTTGTGTGGAATCAATAAATTTGGGTGAAATACTACACTCATAGACTGTCATGACCCCCTATACTTGTGGGTTATTACTTGGAGCATCTTGTACAATAGTTTTACTTTGTTTGCTTTTTAGTTTGCCACAATCATTGTTTGCTGACACACCTTTTGAGAGGTACAATTTCACTACCCGGTACCACTCTTGGTGATTACGTGGGCGATGATGTAAGTTTGAAATGGCTGAGGTAGTAGAGACCTTTAGATACGAGCACATGAAGCTTCTCGTCAAACCTGATCAGCTCCCTCATCTAACAATGATGATGTGAAGATTGTATGACTGGTACTTGGAGAGCTGCAGGAAGTCTGGGACCGATAGTTTGATGGTGAGAATTAAAGATGAGCACGACTTCATTGGAGTCGACTTGATGTCTGTTGAATTTGTGAATTATTTCAGTTATTCAATCAAGAGGCCCTCGACAAATAACTCATGACTTGCTACTGTTTGTAAGTATTAATTTTGTAATTAAGTCTCTAGCTCAACTCATTCATTGCATGTTTATATAATTATCCTCACTATATTATGCAGATTGAAGATCGTCGAATGCAAAAGAGGACAAATCTATGACATTGGATTCATTAGCCCAAATACCGTAAACGAATGGGCGGTACAAAACAGAGCCAATGATACTGAGGAAAACTTGCTAAAGGCGTCCCTTCGACATAAAAATAAAAGGGAAATACTCTTTCCTTGCAACTTCAAGTGAATGTTACTGTCTTGTGCATATTCGGTTTCACTTACTCGAGGTTAAGTGTAACTGATGAGTTATGTGTGCGCAGGTTCCACTTTATTTTGCTATCCATTAAGCTTGACGGGGGAGTAGTAACTGTCTTAGACTCGAGACGTAAAGATCCCAAGGATTATGCGGACATGACTGCAATGCTCCAGAAGTAAGTTCAATCATTATCGCACCATATCGACAACTTTCGTTTATTTCGTGATAGCAAGTAATCATTTTCTTTTCGGGAAGAGTTTGGAACAAGTTCATCGGAATGGTTCCGAGTCTGAAGAACGAGCTGCAATTTACACACCCCATAGTACGTAGTACAAGCTAGTTTCGTGCATCTCTCATTAATTCTAGTTTCATCAATACCATTATCATGCTTGATTATCAGTTTGATTTAACTCTATTCTCGTAAAGTGCTTGTGGCAGGCAGACGAGAATAATTTATGTGGATACTATGTTTGCGAGTTCATACACCACTCGACCTCTGAGCGGGGTTTCTCTAACAAACAATATGAAGTACGTAAACAATATTCACAATTTTATTTTAGTACCATCAATTGTGTTGAGTTTCATTCATACATATATGTATTGACCCCCTTCTTTAAATTAGATCAGGCAGATGCAGGATGAACTCCTACCACATGATCCCATACGAGCAATTCAAGAGGAATTGGCGGGATTCTTTCTTGACCACGTCATACATGAAAAGGGAGAATACCATACAGAAATTCAACGGGCGTTTGGTGCTTGATGATGTCAAGGATGTTATATTGTATATATGTAGTACTGTTGGATAGATATACGAAAACTTGTTGTTCGACCAAGCACGGAGAAAGGGAGGTCACTTCTCTCTATATATATTCATGATGATCTTGTGTAATTAATGGTTTCCTTTATTTGCTTACTAGCTAGGGTCGAGTTCTCTCTATATGTAGTAGCTAGCATCGACCAAGCACGGAGAAAGAGAGGTCACTTATCTCTATATGTAGTAGCTAGCTAACACAGTATGAAACCCCTAAGCCCTCCAAAACCCCTACCCCCCCTTTCAAAAAACAAAAACCCCATCGGCTGGGGTCAGCTGACGCATGGCTGCCTTCTAGTCCTGCCTGGGCGCCCCACAACGGCCACATGGAGCCACTTTAGTCCTGGTTCGTAAGCCAGCCGGGACTAAAATAATGGGCATTAGTCCCGATTGTTTTGTCCCGGTTGCAGAACCAGGACTAACGGCTCTCTGGAACCGGGACAGATGCCCTGTTTTCTAGTAGTGCGCACGGCCACTAGTGATTAGAGCTGATGTAGCTCGTCACGATGAATGAGTGCGCTCATGACGAGGCAGATGGATAGGTATCCCACAATGCATTGAGGAAGCCGCGCCGTCGTGCCGCCGGCCGCCGCCGACGAGAGATGGATGGGACTTTCAGTTAAAAGAAACAAAGGATGGGAATTGGGAAGGGGAAGGGACTGGTGCTTTGAGATTGAAAAGGAAAAGCGTTAGGAATCGGGTGGGTCTCACCTGAGAGTGCGTACTGACTTGGGTCATATAGGATTTTTTTCCCATCTCTTTGTCTGTAGCTGGCCCTACTGGACCATGCTGTACCTGGCCTCGAGCTCACCCGGCTTGGCCGTGTCTCCCCCAACCTAAATCACCAGCCATCCACCACCACCGGCTCGTCCTCCATCATAGATCGTTGCCCAGCGTCAGTCGGCTATCAGTAGTGGTGGTCAACCACCGCCGCAGTCCAACTCATTGTCCGGCTTTAATTGATCATTACTATGCTTGCTCGTCGATCGGTAGAATATGGAGCGCGGCTTGCGCAGATCGAGAAGGATCATTGGCAAACCACCCTCGCCATAAGACCAGGCAGCAGAGGATGGCCAAAAACACGGCCGCAAGTGCAAATCAAAAGTCCCACTAGAGCGAAGGCGACCCCCAATTCGCAGCAGCTGCTCGCGCGAACTTGGAGGGATGAAGCGCCCTTGATCTTTCTCCCCAACCGAAGCATCATCATGTACACATCTTTAATTAAGGAGCCCACAGCTCCATATTTCTTTGCAAAAAACCGGCTCCTGGCCAGATGGGCTGCCAACTGAGTTGTATCCGCTGATAAAGTTATTTCCCTTGAAATGACCCACTAAGTTAACCACTCGTTTGAACTGAAATAGCCCATTCTTGGTCAGCTAAATTACTCATGTCAGTGAAGTTACCCATCGATTACCACTAAAACTAGCAAGGTCACATGCGCATCGATGTGGCTAGATTTGTAGGTTTGTTCCTTATGGTATTTCAAATATATGTGAAAGTATATATTGCGTTGATAGTTAAATATTTTAACTTGCTATTAAATAAACAATTAAACCATGTTTGTCAATAAAAATGGATTCATTTATGACTATATGTTAGAATTTAAAATGTAATTTTTTTATTGGCTTAATTGATTTTTACGAATTAGAGATGCAAGTCCTCTTATAAGATGAGTGATGCTTTGTGTAGTCCAATTATTCAAATGCTTGCCGGTTCTTAATTATACATTTTTGTTCACTTAGTGGAGGCCATCTTTGGGTGAAATAATCATTTACATCTCTATTTGTCTTTTATAGGTAGCTATCCCTCATAGCTATGTTATTACCTGGAAAAGTATTTATCTCTCCATAGTTTCTATAGTAATCTCCTCCTAACTGTGTATCATTACATTATTTTTATGTAGTGACCAGAGACACTATATGTTTTATATCTTAGCATAAGAAATTATTATTCCAACAATTTTTTATTTAATAGCAAGTTAGAAGATTTAACTGTCAACGCAATATATTTTCACATATATTTGAAATACCATAAGGAACAAACCAACAAATCTAGCCGCGCAGATACGCGGGTGACCTTGCTAGTTTCAGTGGTAATGAGTGGTTAACTTCACTAAGATGAGTAATTTAGGTGATTAAGAATGGGCCATTTCAGTTCAAATGAGTGGGTAACTTAGCGGGTCATTTCAGGGGAAATAACTTTATCAGCTGTGGCAACCCATCAGAGCCAGGAGCCGGTTTCTTACAATGAAATAGGGAGCTGCGGGCTCCTTAATTCAAAAAAAAACATACCTAATGATGCTTTGGTTGAGGCGGAAGAGCACGGGTGCTTGATCCCTGCAAGTTGGCGCGAGCAACCGCTGCAAATTCGGGAGGCCCCTCGCCTCCAGCTCTAGTGAGGTTTTTGATTTCAGCTTGCGGCCGCGATTTTGGCCATCCTCCGCCGGCTGGTCTTGTGGGGGATGGTGGTTCGCCAATGATCCTTTTTTATCTGCGAAAGCTACCCTCCATATTCTACCGACCGACGAGCGAGCGAGCGCAATACCGATCGATTAATGCCGGACGACAAGTTGGACTGCGGTGGTGGTTGACGGCTGGGCGGCAATCTGTGATGGAGGAGGAGCCGGGGGTGGTGGTGTGAATGGCTGTTGATTGAGGCTGGGACGGCGGCGCAGTCTAGTCGGGTGAGCTTGAGGCCGGGGTCAGCGTGGTCCAGTCGGACGAGCTCGAGAGAGAGAGAGAGATGGGAAAAAAATCCTCAGGAGAAACCCACCCGGATTCTTGACGCGTGTCCTTTTCAATCTCAAAGCACCAGTCTCTTCCCTTTCCCGATTTCCATACTTTGTTTCTTTAACCGAAAGTACCATCCATCTCTCGTCGGCAGCCACCATGTAGCACGACGACGCATCTTCCTCGATGCACTACGAGATACCTATCCATCTGCTCCGTCATGAGCGCACTCATTCATGGCGACAAGCTGCATCAGGTCTTATCACCGGCAGCCGCACGGCACACCGACGGGGATGGAGCGGCCCGCGGGATGGAACACGACGTGCAGGGGAGTTGAAGCCGGTGGGAACGAGTGCACCTCCGGCAACGTGGAGAGCAGCCAGGGCAGATGATGGCGGCGGCCGGAGTATGGAGCAACTGTACATCAGTCTGGGCTACAGAAATCGGGATTTGGTAGGAAAACGATGGAAGAAGCTTATAGCTGCTTTGGGATCGGTTTGGCAGGTGTCAAACACTTGAGGTGGTCTCCGGTTTGGGTCGTATAGGATTTTTAGGGGAGGGGAACGGCTAGGGACAAAAGGGAATACCTAATTTGAATTTTGAAGTATAGAACTAAAGTTGCCGCTCATTCGAGTTTTATATCGAAATTTACATGTTGATAGTGTCACTACCAATGTCGTTTTTTCGACTCTCGAGAAATCGTCCAATAGTTTTTTTTTCCATACTCGCATATTGAAATTGAGACACAGGCACCACTCTCCACGAAAAGCTCCCTGCTCCATAAATACTGTAATCAATGGATTTCATCAAATATTGTCTCCAGTTCTTCGAATAATCCTTTCCTTTGTTCATAGGTGTCTAGAATGGCAAACACAATCAGAGCAGACTTCTCCACAGACTTATCCGCCATTGAACGTGAATAGTCAAGAAGCTCAGAGATGGTGGAACCTTGTTGTTTCATATAAGCTAGTGCAAACATTTTGTTCCATCTATTCCTTGGCTTTGAACCTGAACTTGTGCCTTCATTCTCACTGCAGCTACAAATGTTTTAAGTTTTGACCTAACCTTTTCACCAGTTAAAATAACATAGTTGGGATTTTCCAGTACGAAACGGTCATTCATACTATCTGCAATAGTACGACAACACCTCCTTTGGTTCTCCATAAACTCTCGTTTAATCTTAGGTTCGTTGAAACTGTGCGAACAGAAACTCTACTTCAGCTTCTCTCTTCAGCCACTCGTTCAATTTTTTATTTCTAAATTTACATGTTGATTGTGTCACTACCAATGGATCTCTAGAAACAATGGTAAGCAGTGGCAGAAGCACACATGGAAGCCAGCAAGCAGCCAAGCACTCATCAACATCAAAAAGCCAAGCATACATCAGATCCAAATTAGTATAGTACTACTACTACCTAATGAGAGAGTCTAGTACTACGGTCTAGGAAGTTATGATGGCAACTCTACGGGCGACGCCACGGGCGGCCTCATCCGCCGAGGAACGGCAGGTTGGGGCCGGTTCTGGGCGATGTTGGACGGCACCGCAGACACGGATGACGAGGACGGTGACTCGGACGACGAGGAGCCGCCGGTGAGTTCTCCGACGTCGTCGGACGCAATCTGCGAGGCGTTCAGGGTTGGATACTCCGAGAACAAGGTGGCGTTGCTCGTCAACTTGGCGATCCCCCATGACGATCCGGCTAGGCTGGGACTGAAGGAGGAGGATAACGTCGAGATAGTCCGCCAAGTTGTCCATCGTCGTACGTCGGCTTCGGCGATCCGGCCTTGGCGCGGTCCTGTACCCAAGGTGAGTCTCCCCAAACCTACCTTGTAAGATTTTTTCGAGGCGGGAGCTTGGAAGATGGTTCAGAGAAAGAAGAAGAAAAAGGCCAGCGGCGGCGGTGCCGGCGCCAGCGGCCGGTCAGTCGGCTGAGATCTGCGAAGCACGGATCCAGCGTTTGAATTTTTTGCTGGGCTCTGTTGGGCCCGATGTGAAAGCGGCGACTAGGGGCCGGTCTGCTGATGGGTTTTTGACCTAGCAATTGCCAAAACAGAGTGGGCCGGGGTTAGCTGGGTATGAGGCCCAGGCTAAACCGGACTCCACCTCTGTTGAGCACCGGCCCGTGCATGTTTTCGATCGGTCATCGATCGCAGTACTCCTCTTCGCCACCTCCTAGGGTTCGACGATGCTGTGCAGTTCCGGGCTTCCCTGCGTGCGATGCCGGGCTTGCGGCTCGTATTCCTCCCCTTACGGCAATGACTGGGCAGGGTGGTGGTGCTCCGCCGGGTCCAAAACCTCCGGTGACCGCCGAGACTGTGCCGGCCGGGCATGGTGGTGGTGCTCCGCCCAGTCCGAAGCCTCAGGTGGTCGCTGGGTCCGTACCGGCTGCTGCGGGTCGAGGTGGTTTGCTGGGGCCTAGGCCGCCGGCATCAAGGCCGACCGTTCCGGCGCCCGTGCTAGCCGCTGCAGGGCGTGGCAATGCGCAGGGGCCTAGGCCATCGTCGCCCGGGGCAGCCGTGGTGGCGCCTCACAAACAGACGCAGGCGCACGGGCAGCAGCCGCGGGCTGCGCCGCCGCCCCACTTCATTGTAAGGCCGCCGCGAAAACGGGCTAGGCCGATGCAGACGCACGCACCGCCGCCTTAACCTGTGCATGTGGGCGGTGGAGGCGTGAGACATGCTCGTTTACCGAATAACCGCGCTGGTAATGGACCACCTCGGGGACAATGGGGTGACGATGGTTTCAATACTTATGGTGATGGCCAACATCGTGGCTCGTCGTCGGCAGGCGGCAGGCTTGGCTATGCATGGTAGAGTGATGCACTACTAGGGAAAAGCTTATACACAGAGGTATAGCAGTAGCGCTGGTTAAAATAGGGCGCTACTGCTACTTTGTATTAGCGCGTTCCAGAAAAGCACGCTATAGCTACAACTATAGCAGTAGCGCGTGTGCAGAAATAAGCGCTACCACTATAATTCCCGCCGTGTTGGCGGTAGGTTAGGAATAGTAGTAGCCATTCCGCGCAAAGCGCGCTACCACTATGGTCGTTGTTGCAGCGCGTTTCCTGCGTAGAGCGCTACTGCTAAGAAAGAAAAGAAAAATGAAAAAATGGAAAAGTAAATGAAAATGAAATAAGTAGGAAACAACGAATGAAAAAAAAGAAAATGTAAGGACAAACAAAAGAAATAACTGCTTCCTATAGCAGTAGCGTGTTTTGCTAAAACGCACTATAGCTAACTTAGCTATAGCGCGTTTTCGAAACAGCGCTACTGCTAGTTTGACTTAACCACCCGCGGGGTCAAAATTTTGCTAAGTCCTCCTTTCCCCCCTCTCCCCCTGTTCCCCCAACTCCTCTGTCGCCGCCGCCCGGCCGCCCTTGACCTCACCGCTGTTGGCCGCCGTCGACCTCACCGCCGCCGCCCGAGCCCGCCCAGGACCGCCGCCTCCCGATCCCGAGCCCGCCCTCGCCGCTCCTACCTCCGTCGCCGAGCACCTCCCCGCCACCGTCTCTCCCCTCTCTGTAAGCCCCCCACCCCCCTCTCTCCGTTTTTTCTTCCTCTGCCATGTTAATTAGTAGTAGATGTTATTTAGTACTGGGGTTCATAGATAATGATTTTTAGTAGTAATAGTAGTAGTAGATGTTAATTAGTAGTACTGATGGTACTAGTTAACTAGGGCAGTATTGTTAATAGTAGATGTTTTTTAGTTAGTGTAATAATAGAAGTTAAGTAGTAGATAATGTAGATGTTAATTAGTTCAGTAGGGTTTAGTTTTTTAATTGAGTTTGTTTAACTAGATGTTAATTAGGGCAATAGGGTTTAGTTTAGAATACATTTTAGTTCAGTAGTTAACTAAATATAATCTATATTTGGTTTTCGAATTGAGTTTGAGAGAGCATGAGATTTGTGTAGATTTTCTTGAAGTGTCAAACGAGAGGAGATGCAAATCTGAAGTGTTCGGGATATATGCAAATTCCTCAATTGTGTTTGCACATGTTTCGATTGTGCCCAAGTGGCCTTTTGTTGTTTCCAGGGAATGAAGCCGAGTGGCCTATGTTTTGCTGGAATGTTGATTCATTTCCATTTCGGCAAACTTCAGGTTCTCGATTTGTCCACTTTTTAGCAAAAGTCATGCCGAAATTTTCCGTGAATTTCGGCATGACTTGTGCTACAAATTAGGACATATCGAGTGCCCGGGATTTGCCACACCGGAAGTTGTCAACATTCCTGCAAAGCATAGGCCTTTTTAATGTTATTATTCATTTTATTAGGCCTAGAATTGATTGAATAGATTTAATCGTAGGAAACATGGCTAGCAAGGATGAAGGACAGGATTTTGGTGACTGTGACAACGTCTACCTGTCGGCAGACAAATTTTTGAGGGAAGGCGATGATAAATGGTTGATGTTGCCGAGTCCACCTGTCACATCGAAGACCGAGACCGACATCGATACCGGCGCTAAGGCTGAGACCGGCGCTGAGACTAAGACCGGCATCAAGACCGGCGCTGAGACTGAGACCGACGCCGAGACTAGCAGAGCCGGTATAGAATCGAAAGCAAAGAGGCAACAGCCTCCTAACAAGCTCAGGACTACTAGACTGGTGATCACGGAGGTGGACGACGGCATTTTTGAGCCAAACACGCCGGCAGAAGAGCGCATGCTACGGCAATCAAATAGGCTGCATCGTACAGACAACCGCCACCATCAATGATGAGAAACTAAACAAGATAGATAATATGAGGCCCTCCCTCCTAAAGAAGCTGCACCAGATATTCTTGTTCCCAGGCCGGAATAAAAAGGATTATAAAGATCCAGATAAGGACCCAACAATGAAGAAGATAAACAAACACGCCATGACCAAATTTAGCGACGCGTTGGCTGCCTGAGAAGCAAGGGTGAAACATCGGATTGTCAACAAAAAGGAACCCTACTCTGAGATTGTAAAGGATAATCCGACAATCACGGAAGAGCACTTTGAAATATTCAAGGTGGCTTGCAAGGCCGAAGCTGCCAAAGAAAAGTCGAAGTAGATGAAGGGGCTTCAATAGAGGAACATGGGGTGCCACCACCTTGGAAGCTGTGGTTAGGGCGGGAAGAGGTCCATATGGGTCAAGGAGGATGCGGAACGCGAGAGTCCGGGCATCCCAGACCCCTTGCTGAACTTCACCATCCCGCAGGAGCGTGACGTCCTTAGGGCAGGACACCATTGGGACTCAGTTAAGAAGGTTTTCGAGACGAACCCGGTCACGACGAAGTTCATGAGACTGCTGGTAATTTTAGTTTCTGATCAATTCGACTGCATGTTAGTCATATTTGTAAACAATCCTTGTGCCTGTTGCAGAGAGAGCAGCACAGGATTGCGGCCGAAAGCGACTCGCCGTTGGAGGCGTTGGCGAGGCCCAAGTGGGACACTCATTCAACCGGGCGTTGAACATATTGAAAGGACTCCTGGTGGAGACTCGACCGTCGTATGGACGCGTGCACGGTGTCGGAGATGGCACCACGTGGAAGAAGTACTACCGTGAGACCACAGAGGAGAGAAAGGAAAAACCGAGGTTAACTGAAGAAAACATCGACAAGAAGGTTGAGATTGCAGCTGAGAAGAAATCATCAGAGACAGTCGCAACAGTGATAGCTGACGCAAAGCAGGTGGTTGCAGATATGTCTATTGTCTTGGTTCCGGCCATTTTCAATTGGAGCAGGCAAAATCCAGAAAAAATGCAGCGGACTTTACCCTTGCTAACTTCTTCGGGAGCAACTCGACTAGCGTGGCACCAGCACATACAGCTGCACCTACTCCTGCACCTACTCCCGCACCGGCTCCCGCACCTGCTCCCCCACCGGCTCCGGCACCGGACGTGCTTGGCGGTGCTCCATATTTGGCTGAGCTCGACGCCCTCACTGTATCTGTCACACCGGCCCTCTTCAATAAATGTATAATCTCCCATTTCCGTTGCCTTTCGGATGTCCCACGTCGCAGACATGTCTTTGCAGGCTGACGTAACCCCATGCACCATATTGTACACCATTGGCGGCCAGAAGGTGGACGTGGGGAAGGCGACGATAATGGAGCTGAATGAACCATTGTTCCACGGCCGACCGATCCCCTCGGACGTCTTCAAGGTTTCCGTGGCCAGTGTCAAACCGGGCCACGACAATTTGGCTCCTCTAGTACTAGGGGGGATGATGACGAGACCCAGCGATGGCTTGATGATTGCAATGGGTGGGTCCTGTTGTGGCCTAAGAGTCTGCTTCGTCTGGAGGCGGCCGGGAGCACACCCACTAGCACTCAGTTAGGTATGAACATCAACACCCCACCTACCCAATTGGCGTCGGCTGTCGTGCTCGGTGATAGCGCACGGGGTGAGGAAGAGGCTCCATTAGTCACTGGTGACATCACAATAGATGAGAATGAGGATGAGGATGACACTCAACAGTATTTCAATACTGGCGCCTACTTAGGGTTTGAGCGTCATGAGTCGGGCCTGAATTTCCGCCTCCGGAGTCTGAACGTATTATGGACGACCTTTTGGTAGCAAAGGAGCCTACAAAGAGATCGAGGAAAGGCAACAAAGCTGCTTCTATGATCCAGCCGCCTCAGCAGCCTCGGGTTCAAGACTGTGTACATATTCCCGGTGCGGCAAAATGGCATATCCCCAGTGAATCAATCCTACCTAAAGCAGCGCTAGGGGCCAGATTCGGCGATCTAAGGAGACTTCATGATGATGTGCTGCGGATAGAGAAAGGCCTCATTGCATCAAAAAATCCAGGATCCCACTCTACGTGGTTAACGTGCCGCGGCAATTGTCGTACGTTGACACATTCCCTGTTGAGAAGTTATTCCTTCGATTCGATTACATCTTCGACATGTTTCACTTGAAGAAGCTGGATTTTACGTTTGTCCGCCTTTATGCCTTGCACATGAACTACCTCGTCGGGGTTGAGCAGATACCTCATATCTGTGTCGCTGACCCATACTTCATGCACGAGGGCTTCTTGGGAGTCCGTGTAGAGCACCGTCAATACGTGAGGGAATACATCGCCAATTTCGTGCTCGCCAATAATGAAAAGGAGGCGATTCCCGTGCCTTATCATCCCCTGTAAGTCATCCGCGCGGATATCCTTCCTTCGATTGCAATCATGCATTTGCACGATGGAGGCTAATTAATTTGAGGTGTACTTATTTTGCGTTGCGGCAGGCGCGTCGTCCTTATCATCCTCTACCCCCAATACTCCCACGCTCTTTACTTGGACTCATCGAAGAACATTAGCAAAAGGGATTACACCCACATCAAGTCTGTTCTTGACAGTGCTATGGTTTACTACGGCACACGGGGTGGAGAGGTCAAGGACAAGAAGAAAAAGGATGGCAGGGCCGCCTT
Organism: Aegilops speltoides; assembly: GCA_021437245.1. NCBI lineage: Eukaryota > Viridiplantae > Streptophyta > Magnoliopsida > Poales > Poaceae > Aegilops > Aegilops speltoides. The sequence continues at coordinate 572,224,491 of CM038143.1, forward strand.
CAGCCATAAGACCGACTTCTGCTGCATCCAACAACCGAGTGATTCCCTTAATGACGGATTCTATGTCCTACACCACATGCTGGAGTACAGACGGGATCACCAGAACCTTCGCATGTCACCTAGATCCGGCGATGCCCATATTCTGCAATGGGCAAAGAATTAGGAGATACCGAGGATCATCGTCTTCGAGCTGAGTTCTATCACATCCAACGCAAACTTGCCCAAATCATCATGAAGGAGGTCGTTGAAAAAACATGGATGTTCTACAAAGATGGATAAATATCGCGGGAAGACGTCCGAACACGCGTAGCCTCTCAGCGTCTCGACCTGAAGCCTTTCACTAAGCTTGGGGACTATCTCCCTGACTTTGATGGATGGCACGACATGTTGGAGTGATTGTCGATATATGACAATGTGTCCGTTTAGTCCATACTTTCTTTATGACAAAATTTTGAGTTATGCATGATGAAACTTTATTTGTGATGTAATTAAACCGTCCTTCTCGACTAGCAAAGATCACTCTAGTTAGGGCATTTTGTGTAAGATGAACTTTGTTATTTATGCTTATGATATGTTGCTTCTATTTTTGCCAAGTCTGTCTCTTTCTGTTGCTCAACTATATATGTTGCATATCATCGACTCATGTGACAATGCAGGTGCATAGATCATCGATGGCGAAGAAGTGCAATGCCAGGAGTATACGACGAGTGGCCAGAGTGTCAGGCCCAGGTGTACATGTTTCCGGTTTCCGAGTGACAGCCAATAGTTAGTTTAGGTTCACGCTAATGTGTAGGATCGTTGAAGGCAAGAGTGTCTAGAGGGGGGGTGATTAGACTACTCGACAAGATAAAAATTTAGCCTTTTGATTTGAACAAGTTTTTAGCAAGTTCACAATGAAGATCCAGGCAAGCATCATGCATTCAAGTCAAGCAACAAGCTACACATGCAATTCTAGAGTATGAGCAGCGGAAAGTAAATTGCACATATAGAAAAGGAGGGGAGGAGAAGAGCAAACGCAATTTGGAGACACGGAGATTTTTCTCGTGGTTCCGATAGGTGGTGCTATCGTCAATCCACGTTGATGGAGACTTCAACCCACGGAGGGTAGCAGCTGCGAGAGTCCATGGAGGCTCCACCCACGAAGGGTCCACGAAGAAGCAACCTTGTCTATGCCATCATGGCCTCGTCCCACGGAGGACTAGCCTTACTCGGGGTAGATCTTCACGAAGTAGGCGATCTCCTTGCCCTTACAAACTTCTTGGTTCAACTCCACATCTTGACGGAGGCTCCCAAGCGACACCTAACCAATCTAGGAGGCACCACCCTCCAAAAGGTAATAGATGGTGTTGGTGATGATGAACTCCTTGCTCTTGTGCTTCAAATGATAATCTCCCCAACACTCAACTCTCCTCACTGATTTGGCTGTGGTGGAGGAAGGGATTGAGTGGAAAGCAACTTGGGAAGGCTAGAAATCAAGTTTCATATGGTGGGAGTGGAGCAACTTGATCTCAACACAAGGGTAGGTAGTTTTCTTCTCGAAAATGTAAGGTAGGAGTGGTAGTTCTTTCGATGGCTCTCTCCACGAATGAAGAGGAGGTGGAGGGTATTTATAGCCTCCACACAAAATCCAACCGTTACACACATTTGACCAATCTCGGTCGGACCGAAGTTGACAACTCGGTGAGACCGAAAGTTCAAATCTTGTGAGCGTTGGGATTTTCGTGGGACCAAAAATACAATCTCGGTTAGTCCGATTCTTCCAAAGTCTAGGGTTTGCCAATCTCGGTGGGACCGACTTTCTCATCTCGGTGACATCGATTTGAGTCTGAAGTATTCTGAAGCTTGGCAACACCAATTTCGAATGACCGAGTTTGGAATCGGAAAATCCGAAATTCTTAGGGTTTGGGTATATGGTGAGGTGGTTCATCTCGGTGTGGTGAGTTTATGGAATCGGTGGGACCGAGATTACTTATGGGTTTATGTTGGAATGAAAGATTGCTGATAGTTTGAGAGATAAATCACTAAGCACTTTGAGCAACCAGATCATCATCATAACCTCATCCCCTTTTAATAGTATTGGCTTTCCTATGGACTCAATGTGATCTTGGATCACTAAAATAAATGGAGTCTTGAACTTTTGCCAATCCTTTCCTTAGCATCCTAGGGGTCCACCTTTCTAGTCCTTTTGCCATTCCAGAGTGATTGACTTTCGTGAAACATACTTGTTAAAAGCATTAGTCCAACCACAAAGTATGTTGTCATTAATTACCAAAACCACCTAGGGAGCAAATGTGCTTTCAATCTCCCCCTTTTTGGTAATTGATGGCAACACACAAAATAAGATATCAAAGCTTACTAAAAGAAGGACAGGATAATCATTAAAGCTTTGACAAACAAGTAGTACAGGCTCCCCTACAAGTGTGCAAGATCTTAGATTTTGGTTTTGGACTACCACAAGCACACAAGAGAGAAAAGCAAGATGTGCTACATGCAGCTTGGCTATATGCATCAGAGCAGATGAGGATAAGTGAATGATAATGCATATGTGCATGGTGATTTCTTGCAAACAGGTATTCACAAGCAAGTCACCATCATGCACATTCTGCAAGATGCATATACTTACCTTGAAGTCCCTTGGCATTGTACCTGAAGAAATAAGCTTGAGAAAACAAGGTTAGATAACACAAGAGTATTTCTTCAACCAACAGCAAGAACATCAAGAGTACCAAGCCAGGGATGACATGTATAAAGAGTGTCTCATGTTGAGCACTAGCTTGAATCAGCTAACATGTCTCCCAAGACTAAAAGATTTTCAATGAGCTCGAGAGATTTTGCTTTTCAAAAGATACCAATTGTGCTTTTCGAAGATACCAATTGTGAGAGTAAGAGAAGCAAAAATCAAAAGAATAATGCCAAATGTAATATCAATATGGGACATGGCAAAGCTTTGATGTGATCCTTTCCCCTTAAGGTAAGATTGTTTTTCTTCCTTATCCTCCAATCTCCCTTAGCTCCCCTAAATCTTCTCCCCTTTGACATCAAGTGCGAAAAGGACAATAAACTAGGAAGTACAGGAAAGATGGAAGGAAAGAAGTGGGATCCTTAAGAATCACAACTGAGCAAATTAAGAATAAACCATTTAGTTGAGCTGCGAGAAGATGATATCTGGTGAATGTAAATCGGTGGCACCGAATTGATATGGATCGGTGAGTCCGAAAGTCAGAGACTTAGGGCAGATCCTTTTTCGGTCAGACCGAAGTGATCAAATCGGTGACGCCGAATTTAATTCCAAGGAAATGTAGAAATAATTCAGCTCACATTGCAAGGAATGTTTCAAAAGTTTTGTAATGAATTTGCAAATGATTTTCAGGGAATTGATCAGAGCCAAAAAGATATTCACAAAAACAGAAAGAAAATAGAAGTAAAAAGATTGCTAGATGAAGTTTTTTTTTTAATTAAAAGGAAAACTCAACGAGAGTATCAAAAGAGACAATAGCAAACTCCAAAACATATGTACTTCATCTAGACAGGGGTCGGCGACTAGGTCACCTATGTTTGAGTATATTGACTTAGGAGTCAAATGAGAACATTTGATCATAGGTCATACTCATCGTTTAAGCTCAAAATGGGGTTGCCATTTTTCGATTAAGCATTTGATGTGATCACATCTTTTGAAGTTGCTTGTGCTCATGTAGGTGAACTTGATGTAGATGCTCATAGAATGTGAAGTTGGAGCACCATTTCCAATTGTATAGTTCATCTTCCTACATGGGTTAGGCAAGCAAGGAAATTCTCAAGAGTATCCAAGATGACATGAGTGAAGTACTAGAAGTATATGATGTCAAAAAGGATATGTGGAATTTGTTCCTTGAACTCAACATCCCAAAGAGCTAGATACTTGGTCAATGACAAGATTACTCATGATTTGAGTGTGTGGTAATCTTGTGGAATGTAGACCATCCAAGTACCTGCAAGGAGTTAGATGCAATACAAGGGGGGCAAATGTGTCCAAGACATATGATCATCATCATAAGAGAAATATCAAGGATTAGTCACTTAGGCTCAAGCCTTGCATGCATCAATGGAGTTTTCGCTCCAAGTTTGAAGCATCAATGATGTTCAACTCACTCCTTAAGCGACAAAACACTTTCTCATCAAGTGGTTTTGTGAAGATATCTGCAAGCTATTTGTCAGTACGAACATGCTTAAGATCAATGTCTCCCTTAGCAATGTGATCACGAATAAAATGATGACGAACTTCAATGTGTTTCGTGCGAGAGTGTTGCACGGGATTGTGTCCAATCTTAATCGCACTCTCATTGTCACAAAGCAAAGGAACATGTCTTGCATGTATCCCATAATCCTTAAGCGTTTGTGTCATCCATAGCAATCGAGCACAACACGAACCAGCAGCAATATATTCTGCTTGGCGATGAGATAATGATACCGAATTTTGTTTCTTGGATGACCAAGATACAAGAGATCGACCGAGGAATTGACACGTATCCGAAGTTGACTTTCTATCAATCTTGTCTCCGGCATAGTCCGAGTCGGAATAGCCAACAAGATCGAAAGAGGCCCTCTTAGGATACCAAATGCCAAAGTTAGGTGTATGTATCAGATATCTCACAATTCTTTTAACAGCTTTAAGGTGACATTCTTTAGGGGCTGCTTGATATCGAGCACACATGCATACACTCAACATTATGTCAGGACGAGAAGCACAGAGATATAGTAGAGAACCAATCATGGATCGATAAACCTTTTGATCAACAGGTTCTCCATCTTTAGTCAAGTCATTATGTCCACTAGTAGGCATGGGGGTTTTCATACCTTTGCTCTCTTGCATGTTGAACTTCTTGAATAGATCCTTAGTGTACTTAGTTTGTGAGACAAAAGTACCCTCCTTAGATTGCTTGATTTGCAACCCAAGGAAGAACTTGAGTTCACTCATCATGGACATCTCATACTGCTCCGACATAAGCTTTCCAAACTTCTCACTAAAATGAGGGTTAGTTGAACCAAAGATAATATCATCAACATATATTTGGCACACAAATAGTTCACCATCAACCCTTTTCGTGAATAGCGTTGAGTCTATTTTTCCGATCTCAAACCCTTTTTCAAGAAGAAAGCTAGTCAAGCATTTGTACCAAGCTCTAGGAGCTTGTTTAAGACCATAAAGAGCTTTGTGCAACTTGTAAACATGATTAGGTTTCTTAGGATTCACAAATCCGGGAGGTTGTTTCACATATACTTCCTCCTCAATTTCACCATTTAGAAAAGCACTTTTAATGTCCATTTGATAGAGAGTAATGTCATGGTGATTGGCATAAGCAAGAAGAATTCGAATGGACTCAAGTCTAGCAACGGGGGCATAGGTCTCACCATAGTCCATACCTTCGACTTGTGTGTAACCTTGAGCTACGAGACGAGCCTTGTTGTGGATGACTTGTCCATCTTCATCTTGCTTGTTCCGAAACACCCATTTGGTTCCAATGACGTTTTGGTCATCATTGGGCTTCTCTACCAAAGTCCAAACGTTGTTCCTCTCGAAGTTGTGTAGCTCTTCGTGCATAGCGTTCACCCAATCCGGGTCTTCAAGCACTTCTTCTACCTTCATAGGTTCAAGACTAGAGATAAATGAGTAGTGCTCACAAAAGTTAGCTAAACGAGTTTTAGAGCGAGTGATTCTCCGGTCGATGTCATTCATCATTTGGTCCACGGGATGGTCCTTCTTGACTCTTGCTCGAACTCGGGATAGCTTTTGTCATGGTCGTGGCTGAGCTTCCTCATCATCCTCATCATCTTCTTCATCATTGTTGTTGGTGTTGTCTTGAGGTGGTGGAGAAGGAGGTTGTGGTGGATCTTCTTGTCGCACTTCCTCATCTTGGTGAAGTCCACTTGTGGAGGCCTCCATGTTGCCTTGAGGTTCATCTCTCCGTGAGGTAGGGGGCTCCACATATGTAGATGAGGTACTCTCCTTCACTTCCATGGGACGGATCTTTCCAATGGATAAATCTTGAATGGCTTCTGATGGGTCCTTGTCTCCTACATCAATAGGCATTTGCTCTACTTGCGAGCCATTAGATTCATCAAACTTCACGTCTACCGTCTCTTCAACCTTTGGGTGAAATTATTGTGACACGGTAGGTGTGAGAGTTTGATCCATAACCGAGGAAAAAGCCTTCATGAGTTTTAGGAGCAAATTTAGACCGAGATGCTTATCAAGGATATAGCATTTTGAACCAAAGACACGAAAATATCCCACTTGGGGTTTGTTACCGGTAAGGAGCTCGTATGAAGTCTTGCCGAGGAGCTTGTGAAGATAAAGCCTGTTGATAGCATGACAAGCTGTCTCGACGGCTTCACCCCAGAAGTGTTTCGGTGTCTTGTATTCGTCTAGCATTGTTCTAGCCATCTCAATGAGCGTTCGATTCTTCCTCTCAACAACTCCATTTTGTTGAGGTGTGTACGTAGCCGAGAACTCATGTAGAATCCCTTCTTCGTCAAGAAAAGAGTCCACATGGGCGTTCTTGAACTCCGTTCCGTTGTCACTTCGAACTTTCTTGATCTTCACCTCGAATTGATTTTGGGCTTTTCTTGCAAAGGTTTTGAAGATTTTCTGAACCTGCGATTTGTCATCGAGGAAAAATACCCACGTAAATCTGGAATAATCATCAACAATAACTAGACCAAAGGAGTTACCACCAAGGCTTTTGTAAGCATTGGGACCGAAGAGATCCATATGAAGAAGCTCAAGCGGTCTCCTTGTGGTCATGATGTTCTTCACGGATGACTTCCACCTACTTGTTTTCCTGCTTGACATGCACTCTGAGTCTATCTTTGTCAAAGAAAACATCTTTAACACCAAGAATGTGATCACCTTTGATTAGCTTATCTAGATTACGCATACCAACATGTCCAAGCCTTCTATGCCATAACCAACCTTTAGCAGATTTAGCAATGAAGCAAGTTCTAGGTTGGGCTTTCTTAGTGAAATCAACGACATATAGGTCACCTCTCGAATACCGGTAAATACCATGTTATGATTGTCACGACGAAAAACTTGGCAATCTACTTGATGAATAGCACATTGAATCCAAAGTCACTAATCTAGACACGGAAAGCAAATTATATCCAAGAGATTCAACAAGCATGACATTTTTAATGGAGCTATCATGAGATATGGCCACCTTACCAAGGCCAAGTACCTTACCCTTGGAGTTGTCTCCAAAAGTCACATACTTGCGTGGACCATCGTTCTTTGCAAGCTCTCGAAACATGTCTTCATCTCCGGTCATGTGATCGGTGCATCCACTATCAAGAATCCACTCTTTTCCACCGGATATGTAGTCTCTCAGATTTGCCATAAGATTGAGACTCTCCATGATCTTGTCTAGCTCGGTGTCCGAATCGGAGTAATCGTCATCCTGCTCATGCTCATCATCATATTGACCCATAGACAATTCATCATCCATACCTAGGTCAATGTGACAACGACTTGCATCAGTTTTGTCAGAGTGACAATAATCATCGGAATGCAATACAAGAGCATTTCTAATTCGAACATTGATAAAACCGGGATCACCCTTCCGTTTCATAAGATCACGAAGCTCAAAGAAGCATTTATCAAAGTTGGGATCATTGGGGCGCATCATATCAAATTCAATAGTCTTGTATAGAATTTCATCAAGACCTCTCAAAGAGAAGTCCGGATAAAGTTCTTCCAAGAACTTCCACATGGCATAGGCGCACTCAAAGTTTGTGACAAGCTCAAGCAAGTTATCGGGCAAACCTCTAATGATAAGATTGACAGTTCTAAGGTTGCGAAGCAAATCAAGCTCTTCATCTATAGTAGGATGCAAGGGGTCAAATGGTGGTACATATGGGGTTTCAACATATTAGCGCAAGTTGTACATCTTAAAGATAGCAAGCATTTCAATCCTCCACGAGTTATAGGACACTCCATCAAGAATAGGCACTCTATGACTAACACTCCCAAACGTAGACACGTCCATCTTCCTCCAATGGTGTGCAAACCAAAGCAATGGAGACCAAAGCTCTGATACCAATTGTAGGATCGTTGAAGGCAAGAGTGTCTAGAGGGGGGGTGATTAGACTACTCGACAAGATAAAAATTTAGCCTTTTGATTTGAACAAGTTTTTAGCAAGTTCACAATGAAGATCCAGGCAAGCATCATGCATTCAAGTCAAGCAACAAGCTACACATGCAATTCTAGAGTATGAGCAGCGGAAAGTAAATTGCACATATAGAAAAGGAGGGGAGGAGAAGAGCAAACGCAATTTGGAGACACGGAGATTTTTCTCGTGGTTCCGATAGGTGGTGCTATCGTCAATCCACGTTGATGGAGACTTCAACCCACGGAGGGTAACGGCTGCGAGAGTCCACGGAGGCTCCACCCACGAAGGGTCCACAAAGAAGCAACCTTGTCTATGCCATCATGGCCTCGTCCACGGAGGACTAGCCTTACTCGGGTAGATCTTCACAAAGTAGGCGATCTCCTTGCCCTTACAAACTTCTTGGTTCAACTCCACATCTTGACGGAGGCTCCCAAGCGACACCTAACCAATCTAGGAGGCACCACCCTCCAAAAGGTAATAGATGGTGTTGGTGATGATGAACTCCTTGCTCTTGTGCTTCAAATGATAATCTCCCCAACACTCAACTCTCCTCACTTGATTTGGCTGTGGTGGAGGAAGGGATTGAGTGGAAAGCAACTTGGGAAGGCTAGAAATCAAGTTTCATATGGTGGGAGTGGAGCAACTTGATCTCAACACAAGGGTAGGTAGTTTTCTTCTCGAAATGTAAGGTAGGAGTGGTAGTTCTTTCGATGGCTCTCTCCACGAATGAAGAGGAGGTGGAGGGTATTTATAGCCTCCACACAAAATCCAACCGTTACACACATTTGACCAATCTCGGTCGGACCGAAGTTGACAACTCGGTGAGACCGAAAGTTCAAATCTTGTGAGCGTTGGGATTTTCAGTGGGACCAAAATACAATCTCGGTTAGTCCGATTCTTCCAAAGTCTAGGGTTTGCCAATCTCGGTGGGACCGACTTTCTCATCTCGGTGACATCGATTTGAGTCTGAAGGTTCTGAAGCTTGGCAACACCAATTTCGAATGACCGAGTTTGGAATCGGAAAATCCGAAATTCTTAGGGTTTGGGTATATGGTGAGGTGGTTCATCTCGGTGTGGTGAGTTTATGGAATCGGTGGGACCGAGATTACTTATGGGTTTATGTTGGAATGAAAGATTGCTGATAGTTTGAGAGATAAATCACTAAGCACTTTGAGCAACCAGATCATCATCATAACCTCATCCCCTTTTAATAGTATTGGCTTTCCTATGGACTCAATGTGATCTTGGATCACTAAAATAAATGGAGTCTTGAACTTTTGCCAATCCTTTCCTTAGCATCCTAGGGGTCCACCTTTCTAGTCCTTTTGCCATTCCAGAGTGATTGACTTTCCTGAAACATACTTGTTAAAAGCATTAGTCCAACCACAAAGTATGTTGTCATTAATTACCAAAACCACCTAGGGAGCAAATGTGCTTTCATAATGCGAGAGAGAGATATGAACTCATGTAGCGTGAACCTAAACTAACTACTGGCTGCCGCTCGAAAACCGGAAACCGGTACACCTGGGCCTGACACTCCGGCCACTCGTCGTATAGTCCTGGCATAGCACTTATTCGCCATTAGTGATCTATACACCTGCATCGTCACATGAGTCGACGATATGCAACATATATTGTTGAGCAACAGAAAGAGACAGACTTGGCAAAAATAGAAGCAACATATCATAAACATAAATAACAAAGTTCATCGTACCCAAAATGCCCAAACTAGAGTGATCTTCGCTAGTCGAGGAGGCCGGTTTAAATACATCACAAATAAAGTTTCGTCGTGCATAACTCAAAGTTATGTCATACAGAAAGTATGGACTAAACGGACACATTGTCATATATCGACAATCACTTCAACATGTCATGCCATCCATCCAAGTAAGGGAGATAGTCCCCGAGCTTAATGAAAGGCTTCAGGTCGAGATGATGAGAGGCTACGCATGTTCGGACGTCTTCCCGTGACATTTGTCATTCTTCGTAGAACATCCCTGTTTTTTCGACGACCTCCTTCACAATGATTTGGGCAAGTTCACGCTGGATGTGATAGAACTCAGCTCGAAGTCAATGATCCTCGATAGCTCCTAAGTTCTTTGCCATTGCAGAATATGGACATCGTTGGATCTAGGTGACATGCGAAGGTTCTGGTGATCCCGTCTGTACTCCAGCATGTGGTGTAGGACATAGAATCCATCATTAAGAGAATTACTTGGTTGCTGGACGCAGCAGAAGTCGGTCTTATGGCTGAAGGCGGCCCTGCCGTCCCTTATCTTCTTGTCCTTGACCTCTCCACCCCGTGTCCCGTAGTAAAACATAGGACTGTCGAGAATAGACTTGATGTGGGTGTAATCCTTTTTGTTAATGTTCTTCAACGAGTCCAAGTAAAGAGCGTGGGAGCATCGGGGGTAGAGGATGATGAGGATGGCGCGCCCGCCGCTGCGCAAAATAAGTACACCTCAAATTAATTAACCTCCACCATGCAAATGAATGATTAAATCGAAGGAAGGATATCCACGCGAATGACTTACAAGGGATGATAAGGCACGAGAATCGCCTCCTTGTCCTTATTGGCGAGCATGAAATTGGCGATGTATTCCCTCGCGTATTGACGGTGCTCTGCGCAGACTCCCAAGAAGCCCCCGTGCATGAAGTATGGGTCAGCGACACAGATATGAGGTATCTGCTCAACCCCGACGAGTTAGTTCATATGCAAGGCATAAATCGGACAAACGTAAAATCCAGCTTCTTCAAGTGAAACATGTCGAAGATGTAATCAAATCGAAGGAAGAACTTCTCCACAGGGAATGTGTCGACGTACGACAATTGCCGCGACATGTTAACCACGTAGAGTGGGCATCCTGGATTTTTTGAGGAAATGAGGCCTTTCTCTATCCGCACACATCGTCATGAAGTCTCCTTAGATCGCCGGATCTGGCCCCTAGCGCTGTTGTAGGTAGGATTGATTCACCGGGGATATGCCATTTTGCCGCACCGAGAATATCTATACGGTCTTGAACCCGAGGCTGCTGAGGCGGCTGGATCATAGAAGCAACTTTTTTGCCTTTCCTCGGCCTCTTCCTAGGCTTCTTTGCTACCGGAAGGTTGTCCATAATACGTTCAGACTCCCGAGGCGGCAATTCAGGCACCGACTCATGACCCTCAAACCCTAAGTAGGCGCCAGTATTGAAATACAATTGAGTGTCAACATCATCCTCATCCTCATCTATGGCGACGTCACCAGGGACTAATGGAGCCTCTTCCTCACCCAGCCCGCTATTACCCAGCACGACAGCCAACGCTAATTGAGTAGGTGGAGTGTAGACGTTCATACCTAACTGCGTTCTCGTGGGTGTCCTCTGGCCGCCTCTAGACGAAGCAGACTCTTTGGCTACAACAGGACCCACCTATTGCAATCACCAAGCCGCCACAGGGTCTCGTTGTCATCTGCCCCTAGTACCAGAGGAGCCAAATTCTCGTGGCTAGGTTTGACACTGGCCACAGAAACCTTGAAGATGTCTGGGGGATCGGCCGGCCGTGGAAAAATGGTTCCTTCGGCTCCATTATCATCGCCTTCCCCACATCCACCTTCTGGTCGTCGATGGTGTACTAGATGGTGCATGGGATAACGTCAGCCTGCAAAGACATGTCTGCGACATAGACATCCGAAAGGCAAAGGAAACAGGAGATTATACATTTATTGAAAAGGGCCGGTGTGACAGATACCTTGAGGGCGTTGAGCTCGGCCAAAGATGAAGCACTGTCGAGAGCACGTCCGGTCACGGGAGCAGTCTTGAGGCAAAAGGGGGCGGTGCGGAGCAGTCGGGAGCAGGTGCACTGCAGTCTTTGGTGCAACGCTAGTCGAGTTGCTCCCAAAGAAGTCAGCAAGAGGAAAGTCCGCTGCATTTTTTCTGGATTTTGCCTGCTCCAATTGAAAACGGCCGGAACCAAGACAGTAGACATATCTGCAACCACCTGTTTTGCAGCAGCTACCGCTGTTGTGACTGTCTCAGATAATTTCTTCTCAACCGCAATCTCAACCTTCTTGTCGATGTTTTCTTCAGTTAACCTCCGTCTTTCCTTTCTCTCCTCCGTGGTCTCATGGTAGTACTTCTTCCACGTGGCGCCGTCTCCGACACCGTGCACGCGTCCATACGACGGTCAAGTCTCCACCGGGAGTCCTTTCAATATGTTTAACACCCGATTGAATGGAGTCTCCCACTTGGGCCTCGCCAACACCTCAACCGGCGAGTCGCTTTCGGTCGCAATCCTGTGTTGCTCTTTTTGCAAAAGGCACAAGGATCGTTTACAAATATGACTAACATGCAGTCGAATTGGTCAGAAACTAAAATTACCGGCAGTCTCATGAACTCCGTTGTGATCGGGTCCATCTGAAAAACCTTCTTGACTGAGTTCCAATGGTGTCGTGCCCTGAGGACGTCACGCTCCTGCGGGACGGTGAAGTCCGCCAAGGTGTCTGGGATGCCCAGACACTCACGTTCCACGTTCTCCTTGGCCCATATGGACCTCTCCCGCCGTAACCACGGCTTCCGAGGTGGTGGCACCCCATGTTCCTCTGTTGAAGCTCCTTCATGTACTTCAACTTTTTTTTGGCAGCTTCAGCCTCGCAAGCCGCCTTGAATATTTCAAAGTGCTCTTTCGTGATTGTCAGATTATCCTTTACAATCTCGGAGTAGGTTTCCTTTTTGTTGACGATCCGATGTTTTACCCTTGCTTTCCAAGCGGCCAACGCGCCGCTAAACTTGGTCATGGCGTGTTTGTTTATCTTCTTCATTGTCGGGTCCTTATCTGGATCTTTATAATCCTTTTTATTTCGGCCCGAGAACAAGAATATCTGGTGCGGCTTCTTTAGGAGGGAGGGCCTCATATTATCTACCTTCTTTAGTTTCTCATCGTTGATGGTGGCGGTTGTCCGTACGATGCAGCTTATTTGATTGCCGTAGCACACGTGCGCTTCCGCGGGCGCGTTTGGCTCAAAAATGCCGTCGTCCACCTCCGTGATCACCAGTCTAGTAGTCCTGGGCTTGTTAGGAAGCCGTTGCCTCTTTGCTTTCGGTTATATACCGGCTCTGCTAGTCTCGGTGCCGATCTCAGTCTCAGCGCCGGTCTCGATGCTGGTCTCACTCTCAGCGCCGGTCTCGATGTCGGTCTCAGTCTTCAATGTGACAGGTGGACCCAGCAACATCAACCGTTGATCGTCAGCTTCCCTCAAAAATTCGTCTGCCGCCAGGTAGACATTGTCGTAGTCACCAGAAACCTGTCCTTCATCGTTGCTGGCCATGTTTCCTATGATAAAATCTAGTCAATTAATTCTAGACCTAATAAAATGAATAATGACATAATAAAGGCCTATGCTTTGCAGGAACGTTGACTCCTTCCCGGGGCGGCAAATCCCGGGCACTCGATATGTCCTAGTTTGTAGCACAAGTCATGCCGAAATTCACGGAAAGTTTTGGCATGACTTTTGCTAAAAAGTGGACAAATCGAGAACCTAAAATTTGCCAAAGTGGAAATGAATCAACATTCTAGATAAACATAGGCCACTCGGCTTCATTCCCTGGAAACCACAGAAGGCCACCTGGGCACAATCTAAACATGTGCAAACACAATTGAGGAATTTGCATATATCCTGACCACTTCAAATTTGCATCTCCTAGCGTTTGACACTTCAAGAAAATCTACACAAATCTCATGCTCTCTCAAACTCAATTGAAAAACCAAATATAGATTATATTTAGTTAACTACTGAACTAAACTTTACTCTAAACTAAACACTACTGCCCTAATTAACATCTAGTTAAACAAACTAAATTCAAAAACTAAACCCTACTGAACTAATTAACATCTACATTATTTACTACTTAACATCTATTATTACCCTAACTAAAAACATCTACTATTAACCATACTGCCCTAGTTAACTTGTACCATCATTACTACTAATTAACATCTACTACTACTACTACTAAAAATCGTTGTCTATGAACCCGAATACTAATTAACATCTACTACTACTGCTAATTAACATGGCAGAGGAAGAAAAAGCAGAGAGAGAGGGAGGGGTAGAGGGAGGGGTGGGGGGCTTCTGAGAGGGGAGAGACGGTGGCGGGGAGGTGCTTGGCGACGGAGGTAGGGGCGGCGAGGGCGGGCTCGGGATAGATAGGCGGCGGTCCTGGGCGGGCTCGGGCGGCGGCGGCGGTGAGGTCGAGGGTGACGACGGTAAGTCCGAGAGCGGCAGCAGGCGGCAGCGGTGAGGTTGAGGGCGGCCTCGGGCGGCGGCGGTGAGGGCAGGCTCGGGCTCGGGCGGCGGCGATAGAGGAGTTGGGGAAACAGGGTGGAGAGGTGGGAAAGGAGGACTTAGCAAAATTTTGAGCCCGCGGGTGGTTAAATTGAACTAGCAGTAGCGCTGTTTCGAAAACGCGCTATAGCTAAGTTAGCTATAGCGTGTTTTAGCAAAACATGCTACTCCTATAGGAAGTAGTTATTTCTTTAAATTTTCTTTTTTTCATTTCTCTGTTTCCTACTTCTTTCACTTTCAATTACTTTTCTATTTTTTTCATTTTTCTTTTCTTTCTTAGCAGTGGCGCTCTATGCAGGAAATACGCTGCAACAATGACAATTGTGGTACCACGCTTTCCGCGGAATCGCTACTACTATTCCTAGCCTACCGCCAACACGGTGGGAATTATAGTGGTAGCGCTTTTTTCTGCACATGGGCTACTGCTATAATCGTAGCTATAGCGCGCTTTTTCTGGAACGCGCTACTACAAAGTAGCAGTAGCGCCTACTGATATACCTCTGTGTATAAGCTTTTCCCTAGTAGTGCAAGTTTATGTTTTTTGAGCCCCAGAGCACGACCATGGGGATTGTCAGAGTCACAGAAGGTGACGTGTCTGAGGCTCAGATTTCGCAGGGGCTTAGTCAGTTAGCTCCAGGTAATTTTAAGTGAGAGCTTATTCGACTCGAGGCCAATATGTATAAGGTTGACATCCCTACAACACCTCTTGGAGCGTCTTCTGAGTTTTGGGTTATGCAGAGTACCTGGCACTAGTGCATCCTCGAGTTTCATGAGTGGAAGAAGGTAGAGCCATAGGGCAAGCCTCTCATTCAGGTCTGGTTGGGATTCTCGGGGGCTCCATCGAAGCCGCTTCAAGATGCTCGGGTCACTGCTAGCTTGGGGATACTGGTCGGGAAAACCAAGAGGGTGGACATGGCCTTTAACCGAGCCAACGGGGTGGCTCGACTGCTGGTGAGTGTCGTGGACATCGATTTTGTGCCTGACGTGGTTCAGTGGACACATAGGGGTTAGGTATATAACCTTGAGATTGAGTTTGAGGACACCGATCTTTTCGCTGAGGCTTTGGCAGGGACTGATATGGATATGCATGATAAGGATGATGGATCAGGTAATACGAAAGCGCGAGGGGAGGATGTTGGGCTTGAGTTGTCCAACGGCCCGAGTTAAGCCTCATAGACGCCCGTGAATGGGGCTGCACCTTCAGCTACGGTGCCTATGAGTACTCTGAGATTTGGTTCTTTTGAGCCATCTTCTGCTCCTCCTAGGTTGTGGAGCAATCGGGTGGAGTCTGAGAATGTGCTAGAACGCACGCTTCCTCCCCTAGACTTTGCAGAGGCAGATGGCTCTCTGGATGGGCGCCTCGAGGTGACTGCCATTGTGATGACTTTGGTCGAGGGGGGGGGGGCAGGATCATGGGCAGGTGGCCCCCCATTCTCCCACTCCTTCAGCTGTTTTGCCACAGGTGAGGACTCCGGCGGACGTGACTGTGTTGTCGATTGGTGATGGGACCGGTTTGGGAGGGGGACCCGGGCAGGTGGCCTCGGTTTCTTCCTCTCTTGCGGCGGTCAGGGAGGCCGAGCCTGCGGCGTCAGTGGGCCCCGAGAGCCGACCGACACCTGTTCAATTGCAGGAGCTGATCCAGCGGACGCTGAACGAGGTGGTCGCGTCACCCTCCAGCCAGAGAGCTAGGTCGGGTGGGGAGCGGGGGCAGGCGGCCCCCGCACACACTTCCCCTTGCGAGCTTTTGGATGGGACGCCGGCCGTGCTGGCCGCGTCTCCCTCCAGTCTGAGGGCTGGGTTAGGTGGAGAGCATGCGCAGGTGGCCTAGCACTCACTTCCCCCGCGCTCGCCGGGGCCTTTGGGGACCCCGCCGGTGCTTGTGGCGGACTAGGTGCGTCTCCGGGTGTTGCAGCCTGGCCGTGCGTTGGGGGTGGGGCTGGAGGCCTTACCCCAAACGGGGCCACTTGGGAGGAAGTCATTGCTTTTGGAGGCATTTCGGATCCTGTATCTGAGGGGCGACGGATGAGCTGCCGCCTCCAGGACCAGCCAGATGTTGATGACATGTTGCTGAGCTGCGCCATGCGGGCGGCCAAGCTTCGTGACATTGAGGTCACTACTGGTATGTCGATCAACACTTCCAATTCCATTCTGCATTTTTCTAATGATGAGATTATTCATAATGCAAATCAGTTAAGAGTTTAATTAGGTAGTAATGATAGTGTAATCTCTAAATCAGTTAATGATATCCTGGATCTTGAAGCGGAATGCGCTTTAGAACTGATTCACAACTTAGCAGCTGTCAAACCTATGAATGATTCTGACATAGATGCTTTGGGAGTCAGGGTGCTAGATACTTTGTGTGTGAATCTTGCCCCATCCCTCCCTGGCATAGAGGAGGATGACGGTTCTATACCCATAGGGGATATTGCCCCGATCGAGGATCGGGTTGTTAGGTCCATGGAGCCCGGTTGTGAGGACCGGGTGGAGGATCAAAACAATCCTAAACGCAAGTGGAGGCAAAAGATTTATCCAGCTTCGGCGATGCGTAGAAGTGCTAGGAACCGTACTACTAAAAAAATCATGATGAATTATGAGAGGAATTTTTTGGAATAGCAGAGGTTTGACAGACTTGGCTAAAAGAAGATTTCTAGCAGATGCTTCTATCGAACATAGGTTGGATTTTATCGCCCTCTCTGAAACAGGAAGGGGCAATTTCTCCCCCCCCCCCCCCCAGTTTCTAAGTAGTTTATCGGGAGGTGTCGATTTTGATTGGCATTGCCTTCCCTCGAGAGGAAGATCAGGTGGGATCTTACTTGGGGCTAGATGCGAGACGTTGGAAGTCCACAGTGTGGTTATGGGAGACTTCGCCGTCAGTTTTTGGGTGAGATCGAAGGCCGATGAGTTTAATTGGGCACTAGTGGCGAAATATGGTGACGCACAGCCAAAATTCAAACCAGACTTTTTGGCGGATCTTGTCCGTATTTGCGGGTCTGAGCAGCTTCCAATCTTGGTTGGGGGTGACTTTAACATTATTAGAAGGATAGAAGAAAAGAACAATGATAACTTTGACGGCAGGTGGTCGTTTATGTTTAATACCATTATTGAAAGCTTGGATCTGAGAGAGATAGAGCTTTCAGGTAGAAAATTCGCTTGGTCTAATACCTTGCAAAACCCGACGTTTGAGATGAAAAATCGAGTCCTCGCGAGCGTTGACTGGGAGCAGAAATTTCCTCTAGTAACAGTCCAAGCGTTATCGTGCGGAATCTCAGACCACACCCCTTTGCTAGTTGACTCTGGTGAGGAAACACATTTGGGGAATAAAAATACCTTTTCTTTTGAATTAGTGTGGTCTAAAGAGAAGGTTTCTTGGATCTGATAGCCAGGGAATGGGCTAAAGATGCAGGAGGGAGGACTTCTGTTGAGGGATGGCAAAATAAGATAAGGCACTTGAGAAGTTTCTTATGTGGGTTGGCTAAGCATCTCAGTGGAATTTATAAGGTTTAAAAGGAAAGGCTCCTTACACGTATTCAATCCCTAGATTTAAAAGCCGAGTCCACAATTCTAGAAACCACGGAACTTCATGCTAAAGTAGATGCGGAGATAAGATTGAAAGAACTCCTGCGAGAGGAGGAATTGAAGTGGGCATTGTGAGTTAAGGTTCGCAAAGTTGTCCAAGGGGACGCCAACACTCAATTCTTTCATATGATCGCCAATGGCAAGCATAGAAAGAAAAGAATCTTTCAGCTTGAACAAGACAAGGGGATGATTTTAGGACAGGAAAACCTAAAATTATACATAACCAATTACTATAAGCAGCTATTTGGGCCTCCGGAGGATAATTTCGTGTCCTTGGATGAGTCGAGGATTGAGGATGTTCCTCAATTTGCTGCAAGTGAGAACGATTTATTTACGGCCCCATTTTCGGAGAAAGAGGTGTTTGAAGCTATTTCACAGATGAAGAATAATAAAGCTCCGGGGCGGATGAATTTCTGGCAGAGTTTTATAAAAAAATGCTGGCATATTATTAAAGGGGATTTGATACCGATGTTCCATGATTTATCCTCTGGACAGCTTCAGTTGTTTCATCTGAATTTTGGAACAATAGATTTGTTTCCCAAGAAAACAAAGGCTGTGAGAATTGAGCAGTTCAGGCCGATCTATGTTCTTAACGTAAGTTTCAAAATTTTCACCAAGGTTGGGACTAATAGACTCACGCAGATTGCGCACTTTGTGGTGAAACCGTCCCAAACTGCTTTCATGCTGGACAGAAACATCCTAGAAGGGGTTGTGGTCCTTCATGAAACACTGCATGAAATTCACACTAAAAAACTAGACGGGGTTGTTTTCAAAATGGATTTCAAAAAAGCATAGGATAAAGTCAAATGGCCATTTCTTCAACCGGCCTTGCGTATGAGAGGTTTTGATCAGGCCTGAAGACACCAGGTATAATCTTTCACGCAAAAAGGGAGTGTTGGAACTAAAGTGAATAACGACATAGGTCACTACTTCCAAACACTAAGGGCCTGAGACAAGGAGATCCGATGCCTGCTATTCTGTTGAACATAGTAGTCGACATGTTGACGATTCTAATAGGAAGGGCTAAGGATGCTGGTCAAGTAGGTGGCCTGGTACCTCATCTAGTTGATGGAGGTGTGTCTATACTACAGTACGCTGATGGTACCATCATGTTCATGGAGCATGACTTGGCAAACATGAGAAACATGAAGCTGGTGTTATGCTTATTCGAACAATTGACCGGGTTAAAGATTAACTTCCACAAAAGCGAGTTGTTCTGTTTTGGTAGAGCCAATGAGGAACAAGAGGCATATAAAAAATTGTTCAGGTGTGAATTGGGGGCCTTACCTTTCACGATTTGAGTATACCAATTCAGCATTGTAAGCTAACAAACAGAGAATGGAAGTGCATGGAGGATCGATTTGAGAAGAAACTGAGCTGCTGGAAGGGCAAGCTGATGTCATACGGGGGCCGATTAATTCTCATTAATTTGGTTCTCACGAGTATGCCCATGTTTCTCATGTCATTTTTCGCGGTACCAGTTGGAGTTCGGAAAAGACTAGATTTCTATGTTCCCGCTTCTTCTGGCAGAGTGATGATCTGAAGAGAAAATATAGACTCGCTAAATGGGATATTATTTGTCGACCGAAAGACCAAGGGGGTCTTGGTATCGAGAATCTTGAGGTGAAGAACAGATGTCTTCTCAGCAAGTGGCTGTATAAGCTATCTGTAGAGACGAAGTCCACATGGGCATAGATTCTGCGTAATACGTACCTTCAATCCAAAACTGTCCCAGGTGACAGTGAGGCCGACGGACTCGCCTTTTTGGAAAGGACTGATGAGAGTTAAATCAGTTTTTTTAATAGGATAAAGTTTATTGTCGATAATGGTAACTCTACGAGATTCTGGGAGGATACTTGGCTCGGGGAAACACCCCTCGCGCTTCAATATCCTTCTCTCTATAGCATTGTTCAACGGAGAGGCGCATTCGTTGCGATAGTACTTCAGTCCACGTCTCTCAATATTCACTTCAGGAAGAACGCTAGCCGGAAATCGTTGGGAAGCTTGGCTCCATCTTGTGAGACGACAGGTGGATGTTCAACTTTCTCAACGACCCGATCAGTTGTGCTGGAAGCTAACTAGGAATGGAGAGTTTACGGTTAAATCCATGTATCTGGATGTTATCAACTCAGCTCTATTCCTAGTTCGAAACATGTTTGGAATGTTAAAGTACCTTTGAGAGTTAAAGTGTTTATGTGGTTTGTACACAAACAAGTCATTTTAACTAAGGACAACTTGGCAAAACGCAACTGGACTGGATCTACAAGATGTAGTTTTTGTGATCGGGATGAATCCATCAAACACCCCTTTCTTGACTGCCCGTTGGCAAAAGTTTTATGACGGACAGTTCACATAGCCTTTAATATTACTCCTCCGAATAATATCAACACGTTATTTGGGACGTGGCTTGATGGGATAGCTTCCGAAACAGCGAGACACATTCATGTAGGAGTATGTGCTTTAATATGGGCAGTCTGGAATTGCAGAAATGATTTGGTCTTTAACAGAACAACAAAACCTCATTTTTTGCAGGTTATCTTCCGAGCCGCTGCATTGATCCGTATGTGGTCGCTACTCACTCCGACGGAAGCCAGGGAGTGTTTGGTTACTGGATCTATCTGATGGGATATGGTAGCGCGGGCTATTTTCAACCGGTTTGGATGGCGGTTATGTAATAGGATAGGGAATTAGTTTTCCTATCTTTCTTTTGCCAGCCGGTTGTGGCTTTACTTTTACTCTTCTGCTCTTTGTGAGCATTTTTTGTTCTTTTGTTTGTGACTCCAAGACCTATGTCGAACTTATTTGCTTATTAATAAATGTGGTCGTATGCATCATTCCGATGCAGACGCAAGGGATCTCCCCCTTTTCGAAAAAAAAAGAACATCACTAGGGGCTCGGGGTAATTGTTGTTTACCTTGTGAGTTGCGACACTGGTGGAGAAGAGCAAAAGATTCAGGTGGAGAGGCGATTCTAGCTGGTGGGGCCGCCGGCGATGAGCCACTCTAGGCAGCAGAGGAGGCAGCACCGAGACACTCCATGTTGCAGCGGCGAAGGACCTGGATCGCCCTCGATCCCTAGCTCCTGGTGTGGTCGAACGGAGAAGAGAATGCGGGAGAATCCCGGAAACTGGTTTCTAAAATACAAAAATGAAGCACAAGCTTGTGTTGGACTAAATCTCCAGAGGAAATAAGTGATTAAAATGACATGGTTTTCTGACCTTCCATCCCGCTGACCCGCAGTGTCTGCTCACCAAAACTCAGAGAATGAAAAAAATTTAGGATGCATCTATTTAGTATAATTATCTGAATGACATTAACAGAATCTGCTAAAAGAACATGATAACGAAATTGCATGCATGTTTACGCGTATCATCAGATCGCAAAAAGAAGTTCTCGGAATCTCCAAGGGATGCGTGGGTGCTTGCATGGGCTGCAGAAAATTGCTGCTCCAAAACGAGCAAGCTGAGTGGTGGGCGTCATTTGGAATGATGGAGATACCAAATGGAGATGGGGCCTGAGGATGTCACCATTTCACAGTATGCGCATGAGACCAGTCCGTCCGTCCACCCTGTGTAGAATGGACGAAAATTAAAGAAAGACAACAAATTGTCTCACGTATATGAGTACCGAAATTCATCCAAAGCTATTCTTTTAATTGACAAAACATTATGACTTACATAAATAGAAGGGATAATAAAGTGTAGTCCGGGGTTGTACATGATTTGTCGGAACCACTCATTGCATGAAATGGAGGGAATCATATTCCTATGTAGTTTTGCATACTGAAACAAATATAAGGCACATGTGTCATGTGTTCATCGAGTTGAAATAAATTTCAGAGATGAGATGCTTACCTACGAACGTGACCAGCAAGTGATGTAGAGGGAAGAAAACACAAATAGCCATCGCAATCTGCCGCAAATCATCAAGCATCTTGCAGCCGAATCTGACAAAGTGAGAAACCAGACTTAAATTTCACCCAGCAATATAACTTACCAGAGACAAACATGCAGGAAGCAAAATCAACAGCATGGCGAGGTTAACTTGCGAGATATAATCAGGGATTTACATAGTTACATGGTATTGCTCCATGTCGAAGGAAATAAAGCAGGGGGACTTGTTCTTCGAATTCATCCAGCGGGCATCAGCCAGAGATGATACCAGAACTTTGGCCAGTGCTCAGGGAATGTTGGAAATCGCCCACAGGATCGATCACATCAAATCACGACGAACACGCAGATGCGAAAATTTTGGCCAAGGGCACGTGTCGTGCCCCTTCTTTCTTTATTTCTTTTTCTCTTTCTCCTCTCACGTGATGTTACAACTTGATCTCACGGGCAGGGCTGTATATATATACACACCCAGGTGCCTAAAGATACGACTCAATCCTTCTCGTACTTGGACTTTGACTACTAACTTAGCATGACACGGACTGGACACTACGTAGACTAACCGGACACTAACTCCTAACATGAGCTTAACTAGTACTACTAGCCGGACACAAATAGATCGCTTTCCAACTTGTGTACGTTACTACCATGCAACAGAAACAAACCTAACTTTCAAGATTATGCTAACAGGAAGCTTCGGTCGACGCCTCCTCCCGATTCTGTGATTCATGGGCCTGTCCAAAACGATAGTTGTCATGACATGGGGCAGTCGACGGCTGTCGACGGCGGGGAGGGGTTCAAATTCATCCCTCCAGCAAACTGATATTCTGAAGGCAAAACGTGATTACCTAGAGCAGGCTCGTTGGTTATGGTGGAAGACTCCGTGAATGGAGCAGAACCGTTCCTTAAAATGGAGGTTAACTCTATCTATTATTCTTGCGTTTGCTTAGTGGAGAAGATGAAGAGGAATATCTGGTGTAGAATGCGAAGAGACTTGTGCAAAATCAATCGATTCAGTGGAGACTGGGGAGTAATTGAGGAGACGACGGGCTACGGTGGCGCACCCGGATCTCAGATTTTTCTATTAAATCATAAAGCAATTTATATCTGGGTGGGCTTTTCGTAGGGCATGTATTAGCAGATGGCCCAACAATCTTTTATATGCAGCAGGCCACATCGGCCACACAGGAACGGAACAGGTGGTGTAGCGCGATGCGAAACGGCGATGCCGGCTGGATGCTTGCCGAAAAAGGTTTCCCCCGCTTTATATTATAAAGCAAACATCACCGAGTACATCCGAGATACCGAACACCGGCTGGATGCTTCGACCGACCAGATGGAGTTTGTTAGCAAATAAGCCACGGCGGGCGTGTGTGTGCACGGGCTGGGCGTGTGGCCGCGTTGAGCCTGTGTTTGAGCATGGTACAGGCAGTGTATGGCCATTACCTGGGGCATGTCTAGATAGTGTTCGAGTAGTGCGTGCGTGCGTGTCTGTTAGCAAGAGAGCTAGGGCTAGGACCCAACAATTGACATCAGAGCCACGGTTGCGGAGGTGATCACCGGTGATGTCGCTCGTCCCATACGGCGTCGGAGGAGGAGGCTCGATTTCACTGCCCGTCCCGCAGCTGACGCCAGTGAACTACACCTCCACGGCAATCAAGGTGGAGGCGATCCTTGATGCCCAGGGGCTGCGGGTGCGTGGTGGCTCCGGCGGATTACGCGCGATCGGCGCCACGTGAGCACAGAGGCGTGGCACCGTTGTTGTTGGCGACCGTCGGAGGATGTCTTGATGCGAGTTGAGGCGAAGGCGAGGCGAGGGAGGTGTGGGACAGCCTCAAGGTCTGGTTCATCAGCGGATCGTGTGAAGTTGGCGCGATTCTCCACCCTCTGCGGCGAGTTCGATCGGCTGCGGATGGGCAACGGCGAGGAGCTGGGCGCATATCTTTGGGAGGATCGGCGACGACGGCGAGGTACTCGGGACTCGTCGCGACACTCGGTGACGCGACCATGGTGAAGAAGTTGCTCGACACTATGCGGACCGGCTATCGCCGCGATGGCCGGAATTGAGCAATTTTGCAACGCCGACTCGATGCCATTCAATGAGGCACTCGGTGGCTCAAGACGTTTGAAGAACGGACACGGCGGCGCACCGGACATCGGCGAAGGTGGCGGCGACCAGCTCATGCTCACTGCGGCTCGGCAGGCGGCCTGTGTCGGTGTCGAGCGGCGGGTTGGATGACGACGGCGGTGGCAGCATAACCGGGCGGTGGAGGGAAGCGTCGTGGCGGTGCTACAACTGCGAAGTGCGGGAACTTCGGCGTGATTGCACGGCCGAGGAAGGAAGCGGCGGCGGAGTAGGCTCTCATCATCGAGGTCGACGACGTCGTGCCGGCGCTCCTCTAGGCCGAAAATAGGGGGTGAATGTTAGCAAATAAGCCACAACGGGCATGTGCAGTGCGTGTGTGTGCGCGCTGGGCGTGCCGGGTGCGGTCCGTGGCCGCACCAAGCCTATGTCTGGGCATTGTACATGCATTGTTCGACTAGTGTATGGCTATTATCTGGGGCATGTCCAGATAGTGTGTGAGTAGTGTGTGCGTGCGTGTCTCTTAGCGAGAGAGTTAGGGCTAGGACCCAACATAGTTTTTACACGTGGGACCTACTTACGATGTGGATAGGCTGCGTGCAAGAGAAATCTTACAGATGGGGTTCAACTATTTTTTTAGGTATTATAGATACCATGTATCTTGAGGTGTATGCTCTATGTAAGGGTAGACATGAACTACCACACGAGCACCTCGTAAACTTTCACGAGAGTAACGGAATAATATGAAAACACGGACAGTTTCGTGGAGCATGCTGCAGAAAGCCAATCACTTTATTTGATAATATCATGGTTGAAGCGCTATTGCCTGAAGTTGTGGTATTGCCTGTGCTAAAATGGGCCTGGAAAACATGTTGTGAACGGAAGCACACATTTTCCTTCTGGTTACTGATCCAAAACAGGCTGAACGTTAGGCCTCTTCATCATGGAATTTTTTTTCATTGAAGATTACTCTTGTGTCATGTGTGGACCGCAGTTGTTTGAAAACAGGGATCATTTGTTTCTACATTGCTAATTCAAAGTTGGCCAGCTCCTTCACGTTGTCTTTCGCTGTTGAGCGCTGCCGTACGTCAGTTCCAATTCATTAAGTGAAGGTTTTTTTATTTGCACACCAGGCAGGCAGACTAAGCGTAGCCTGACGTGGCGGAGGGGGGAGCGATCGAGCTGGCTGGTTGCGCTCCAAAGCGAGCTGAATACGCCGGCACGCGTCCAATCGCTGGGCGGCTACCCCTCAAAAAATAAAAAGAAGAAAAAAAAGATTCGCTGGGCGGCTCGTGCGTGCGTTCACGTACGCGTCCTCGTCCAATCAATCAATCAATCGAGCCCATGGATGGATCGAGACCAAGAAGCCTTTCTTTCTTTCTTTTTTCCCCAGAGGTAATAGCATCCAGGTAACTTAACTTAACTTGCACAGAATCCGATGATTCACACCAAACTTGCAAAACTTGATTCCCTCGTATCCCAACTTGCACCTCATGTGATGATTTAGTCCCAGACCAATCACAGCTCTACAACAGATTGGCAGCCAGGTGGCTGGACCGGTAAGCGCACACACTTTTGCAAAGCCGTTTTCTTTAATCAACCCACACTCTGCGTCCGAACCAAACGAGATGCCGCCGTTCGTGCCGATCCTGGTCGGAGGGAGGGAGTACTAGTGTAAAAAAACACTCTTATATTATGGGGACGGAGGGAGTACTTCTCAAGGGAAATCTTTCTTTTTCTTTTTTTCTTTTTTTTGACATCACTACGGCCGATCGATCGCGCTCATCACCATTCGCTCGCTCAAGAATCGTTTTGGTTTCCGATCCACACAAGAAAGAATATAATATTTGACGCACGAGCGGTCGTGTTCGATCACGCACCCACCGATTCTTTGTACGTCACCAACGTGCACTAGTGATGAGGTCACCAAAGTAAACATCCACGTGCATTGCATGCAATCAACCACCTACCTACCGTCACCTACGTGTCAAAGTATAAGACGTTTTGCCCGGCTAAAATGACCCACCAAGACGCCTTATATTTTGATACGGGTCTTTTTTTTTTTTGCGGGGACACATTTTTCTTCTTCTACTTGGTCTGCTTAATGGTAGGGACGCCGACTTTGCCTAGTGTGCCAATGCCCCTACCTACCCTCCGGACTTTGATCGCCGACGTATTACGATTCCGTTCTTCTAGCTAGTTCCCCGTCTTTCGCCTGCAAGCCACACTCATTCCGACTCATGCTCGCCCTCACAATCCGTCGCCAAGTTCTTGACCTCGACGCATGCATCAAGCTCCTCCAACCCTTACAACTCTGGTAGATGATCTAAGCACGATACAACCCGCGATCTCAACTCCGACTATGGATTGGAGGGGGGTGGATGGGACAAAATTGTCTTCTTTTCCTAGGACCTCATATTGAAATCAATTATATATTTATCAGTTAGCTGAGAAAAGGCAAAACACATCGTATACCTGCCGCTCCTAATTGACCAGTCTGTTTCTTTCCTTGATCCCACAAATTGGATGGGACCCACCAACCCAAGCGATTTTGTTTTTTGTTTTTGCGGCACATGGGACTAATCCCCCCTGCATGCAAAGGCTAGTGGACTCCCGTGCATGCAAAGGCTTGCGTTGAATTTGTCAGTCACGTGGTGGGCCTGCACATGAGAGAAAACACAGGAAGGAAGTGGGCGTTGCTTTCATGTGTCGTTGGATCTGGGCAAACGGTTGAGATCGACCGGAGAGAGGGGTCGATCCGAGGGAAACCACAATCGACCAATCAGCGCTCAACGATCCGTGGCTCTCCCTCGCGAAAGTTGCTCGCCCGCGCTATCGCGCCAAAACCGAGGAGCCCACCGCTTTCACTCCACCTACCGAGCGCGCTCTCCGGATGCGAAATTTTCGGTCCCGCGCGCGCCGCTTCTCTCTGTCAAGGGATATGGATATGGGATAGATAGATTTTTTTTCATTCAAACGGATGAAAAGCCACACAACCAACCAAGGCAGCCCATGCCTTCGTCTTCGTCGGCCCCAAAATCCAGCCGCCGCCGCCGCCGAGCCCGCTCTTCCCCCAAAATCCCAACCACCACACCGGCGGCGACCTCTTCTTCCCCGTCCCCGGCCTTCCCTCCACCCTCCACCCCGCCGCCGGCCGGCGCCCCTACCCTCTCCTTCTCCCTTTGCCCCAGATCCACTCAACCGTGGCAACTACGCACCGGCGGATTCCTCCTCCCATGGCGGCCGTGCCGTCGCCTCCAACCTCCAGCCACCGCGCCTTCCTCACTCCATCCCTCCCTCCCTCCTTTGATAGAGCCCCAAATCCTAGTCCCTCCCTTCCACAGCTCCACCCACCCCACCCATGGACATGGATGGGGCGCACGACGATGGCGCCGGATCCGCACCCACCTACGGCGGCTGCTGCATCCTGCACCTGCAGCGTGATGGACGCAGATGGTGGACCCAAGCTGGCTGCATCGGCTCCATCCCCTTCTCTCGCCTGGGCGTGCCACATGGCTGCGGTGGCCCTCCACCACGGCGAGCTCGACGTCCTGCAGGACCTAGACGGCAAAGGTACGCCCTCCTCCTCCTTTCCCATCCTGCCAATTCCAATACTTTCAGCAGCTAGTCTCCTCTGATGTGCCTCTGCTGCAGATCCCAACTCTTCTGTGTAGAGGATGGGCTGGCCGAGGAGCCATCCGATCCGATGCCGCACAAGATTGGGTGGAACACCGGCATGAACGACTCTGCTCTGCCAACCTTGTTGCAAAAAACGGACTAGTCATCTAGCTTCAGGGGTTGGTTGGTTGGTCTGAATCTGCACTAGCTAGATTAAGTAGCAGACATGAAAATCCTCTGTTTCTGTGATTCGTTAGTTTATACGCGCTGATTGCTCATTGTACAGTACTACTACACTGCACACGCTGATCTTCCTATTTGGTTTCCTTGTGTGAATACAGTGCTGGCAAGATCGTTCAGACGACCTTGGTCACTTGGAGTTTGGTGAAGTTCTGCTTGTCATCGCAGAATTGCGGGCAGATGTGTCTTACTGCAGCATAGTCTCTGATGTTAGAGAGAGCTCCGGAAGCTTGTCAAGGCGGGGCTTTGAGGTTGAAGATTTCAGCCCTCCCTTGCCTTTCCGGCCAACTGGATTTATGATGAATAGTTGCAGCTGATATTCGTGACAGTAGCTTGTATTTTGTTCTCATTTTACAGCCTAAAATGGTTGGAACTGGGAAAAGATTCTGGCGCCCGGATCTTAAGAAATCAAAATAATAGCAGCTGTTATGGTTAGCAATTAATTTGTACTCCCTCCGTTCCAAATTACTCGTCGCAGAAATGGATGTATCTAGAACTAAAATACATCTAGATACATCCATACCCACGACAAGTAATTCGGAACGGGGGGAGTAGCAATTTGCTCATAGGAAATTGAAAAGTAGATACAGGTTACTGAAGTAAGATATATGTCTGCTTGCAAAAGTTTGCCTACTGAAAAGTTGATTGCTTTTTGTGCAGTACCACTGCACACCACACGCTGACCTTCCTATTTGGTTTCCTTGTGTATAGAGTACTGGCAAGCTTGTTCATATGACCCCTTCTCTCGCCTAGGCATGACACATGGCTGCGGTGGCCCTCCACAACGCCGAGCTAGGAGGCTCCAGCAGCACCTCCAAGCGCCCTCGCGACATCCTGTAGGACCTAGACAGCTTAGGTACACCCTCCTTCCTTCCCCATCCCCCAAGTCCAATACTTTCAACACCTAGTCTCCTCTCATGCACCACTGCTTCCTTGCTGCAGATCCCAACTCTTCTGGCTGGACGATGGGCTGGACGAGGAGCTCGAGTTCCGGCTGCCGAGGGGCCATTCAATGCTGCAGAAGATTCGGTGGAACATTGGCAAGAAAGACTTTGCTCTGCCAATCATCTACCCTTGTTGCAAAAAACTGACTAGTCATCTAGCTTCAGGGGTTGGTTTAACATGTACTAGCTCTGCGTTGTGTTGTCCGTTGTATTCTAGCTCATGGTTTAGTAATTAGGAGTCAGAAACTGTAGCTTTATTATACTCTAAAAGATCTATATATAGAGGGTCTGAATCTGCACTAGCTAGATTAAGCACCAGGCATGAACATGCCAAATTCCCTCTTTCCGTGATTCGTTAGTTTATTCACGCTGATTGCTTTTCATACAGTACTACTACAGCGCACACGCTGATCTTCCTATTTGGTTTCCTTGTGTATATACAGCGCTGGCAAGATCGTTCAGATGACCCCTTGGCCACTAGGAATTTGGTGAAGTTTTGGTTGTCGTTGCAGAGTTCCGGACAGATATGTCTTTCTACAGCATAGTCCGTGATGTTATAGAGAGCTTCAGAAGTTTATCAAGGCGGGGCTTTGAGGTGAGGATTTCAGGCGTCCCTTGTTTTTTTGGCCAACTGGATTTATGATGAATAGTTGCAGCTGATATTCATGATGGTAGCTTGTGTTTTATTCCATTGTTACAACCTAAAATGATTGGAACCGGGAAACGATTGTTGCGACTGGATCTTAAGAAATCAACACAACAGTAGTTATGCTTAGCAATTAATTTGTAGCAGTTTTCTCATAGGCAATTGAAAAGTAGATACATGTTTCTGAAGTAAGATATATGTCTGCTTGCAAAAGTTTGTCTACTGAAAGTAGATACAGGCTTCTGAATTGAGAAAGGCATGCATGCGTAGTACATACAAAATGTTTGAACTGCCTGAACTCTGATTTGATGTTTAATCTACAGCCAGGACCTCGAGATGGATTAAACCAGTGCTCTTTTAGAAGGGACAAATCAACACTAACCTATTATCTCTACTCGTTCCTTTGCCCTGGTGGGCGTATCTGCTGCTTCTCTCATTAATCTCACACTGAACAATTCCTGTGTGCATTTGTTTAGTAACATGGTAGTCAATGTTGCTGGATGTTGTGCTGATTATATGTCCACTAACATGCTTAGTGAGAACGGAAAGTTCCTGCTGGCAGCCTTGATGAATCCAGAGGACAACATATATCAAATATGAAATTTATATGGATTCTATAAACTTCTCACGATCGACTAACGGCTATGTTGAAAAGATGAGTTAAAGTACATAAAGTTCTTACTATATAACCTTCATGATTTGAAGTTTGCACAGTTAAGTGCATTTAGATCATCCAGCTTTGTTTAAAAAACAGACCAAATCTAGGTTCTGTGGTTGGTTTGACATGTACTAGTTCTGTGTTGTGTTGTTGCTTCATACACATACTAAGTTGCCATTGTATTCAATCTCATCGCTTAGTAAGTAGTCATGAATTGACATAATTAGGATAATAAAAATCTGTAGCTTTTTTCTACTCTAAAAGATCCAGAGAGGCTCTTAGTGCACTAGCTAGATTAAGCACCAGACATGAACATGTAAAATCCTCTCTTTCCATGATGTGTTAGTTTATACGCGCTCATTGCTTATTTTCATACAGTACTACTACACCGCACACGCTGATCTTCCTATTTGGTTTCCTTGTGTGTATACATTGTTGGCAAGATCGTTTAGATGACCTTGGTCACTTGGAGTTTGGTGAAGTTCTGCTTGTCATTGCAGAATTGTGGGCAGATGTGCCTTTCTGCAGCATAGTCTCTGATGTTAGAGAGAGCTTCGGAAGCTTGTCAAGGGGCTTTGAGGTGAGGATTTCAGGCCTCCCTTGTTTTTTCGGCCAACTGAATTTACGATGAATAGTTGCAGCTGTTATTCATGATGGTAGCTTGTATTTGTTCTCATGTTATAGCCTAGAATGATTATAACACCTGCCTGTCTCTGATTTGATGTTTAATCTACAGCCAGGACCTTGAGATGGATTAATCCAGTGCTTTTTTAGAAGAGACAAATCAAGACTAACCTATTTTATCTACTTGTGCATTAGCCGTGGTAAGCATATGTGCTACTCCTATCATTAATCTCTTACCGAACAATTCATTTTTACATTTGTTTAGTAACATGGTAGTCAACATTGCTGGATGCTGTGCTGATTATATGTTTCGTAACATGTAGCTGTGCTTACTGAGAACGGGGAATTCCTGCTAGCAGCCAAGAGGAAGTGACGGACAACATATACCGAATATGTAATTTTTGTGGATTCTAAAAATATATCACGATTGAGTAACCACTATGTAGGAAAAATGAGGTAAAGTACACAACGTTCTTACTATATAACCTTTATTGATTTTCAAGTTTGCACAGTTGTTGAATGCATTTAGATCTGACATTATATGTGCACCAACAGGAAATGCCAAATTCTCTCTTGGTTTTGGGTGACGCGACAGACCTCCTATGACGACGACGGCGCAGGATCCGTACCCACCTACGATGGCTACTGCACCAGCAGCGTGACGGAAGCCGACGGTGTACCCAAGTTGGCCGCATCGGGTGGATCCCCTCCTCTCCCATGGGCGTGGCACATGGCTGCGGTGGCCCTCTAGGACGGCGAGCTAGGGTGCTCCCGCAGCCCCTCTGAGCACCCTCCCGACGTCCTGCAGGACGTAGACGGCCATGGTAACGCCCTTCTTCCTTCCACACCCTGCCAAGTCCATAGCTTGCAGCAGTGTTAGCTGGTCTCCTCTGATGTGCCGCTGCTTCCTTGCTGCAGATCCGACTTGTTCTGGGAAGGGGAAGGGGGTAGAGGGAGGGTACCACGGGCTGGACGAGGAGCTAGAGTTCCGGCTGTAGAAGATGGGGTGGAACACCACCATGAATGAGCAGGAGATGGACAAGATAGAAGGCATCGACGGTGAGCTAAGAGGCTCCCGCAACACCTCCGAGCACCCCCCATGTGGACGAGAACTCAAGGTGGGCGATCAAGTAGCCATGATTTCGTAGTGTTTGTCGTGGCTGTTGTTTCTGTTGCTGGTAGCTACCATGTGCCGGTAGGGGGTTGAAATAGTAGTTTCTACTGTTATATATAGTTGCTGACTGAGTGTCGAATATACAAACCAGCATTCATACTTAATTTGACTAGCTTTGGGTCGAGAATGTTCAGTTTCTTTTTATGGTGTGCTGTTGACTGAAAAAGCATTGTTAGAATTGAAGTTGAAAAGTTCCTTTTCCTCTGTATTTTGTACGTAGCTTTGAGGTCCGTTGGATTTTTTTTTGATGAAACAGTACATGTACTCAATTATCAAGTATTTCACCGCTGTTAAATATCTTATTATGTTATGGTGTGGAGATTGATTTTGGTCTGGTTTGCTATGTTATGGTCTTGGTGGCGTACTAAATTAACTGCTGTAGCTCGTGGTAGAAAAAGAAGTGTAGTTTAACTTGAAAAGGTTCCATCTTTGTAGCTCTGTTACAGCCATATGCATCCTTTCTTTCCCGGCAACTGATAATATGCTTGTTATCTTCACAAAATGGATCAGGCAATGTCAATAGTGGAATCTTTAAGTTTTGTGATGCATAGGTTTTATATGAAATGAGAAGTGGTTATAAGAATTGATGTTGGTTGCGCAGTGGTGTTTACTAGCTGTTTGGAATTGAGCTGTTTATTGTTGCTTCAGCCTTTCTTCGTTTAAAATTCCAAATTAGCATTGAGAAAGTCACAAAGTTACTGGTACCATGTATTTGTTAGTTCACTGACCTGAACTAGTCTGGTTGCCTCATATTTTCAGTTCTTTATGTTGGTGACTGAGCGTCGAATATACAGTACAGAACAAGTCTAGCTTGATTTTTATGGTACGCTGCTAGAGAACTGAAAAAAGAGTTCCTTTTTCTCTGTATTTTGTACATAGCTTTGAGGTCTTTTTGATGAAATAGTCCGCGTAGTCATGTATCAAAAATTGCACCGTAGTTATACAACTTGTTATGTTATGGTCTGCAGATTGATTTCAGTCTGCTCTACTATGTTATGGTCTGGTTGCCGTACTAAATTAACTGATGTAGCTCGTGATGACAATACCAAGTGTAGGTAACTTGAAAAGCTTCATCTTTGTGGCTCTGCTAATGTCATATGCTTTCTTTCCTTTCTGGCAACTGATAATTTGTTTGTTATCTTGTACAAAATTGATCTGTCAATGTGAAGGGTGGACTCTTTCTACTTTGTCATGCATCAGTATGACGTGAAATGAGAAGTGGTTATAAGAACTGATGTTGGCTGTGCAGTGGTGTTTTCTAGCCATTTGCTAGTCTTCTCTGATCTGCCGCTGCTTCCTTGGTGCAGATCTGACCTATACTGGGAAGGCGAAGGAGGCACAGGGTGCTGGAGCTCCGGTTGCTGAGGGGATGGGGTGGAACACCGGCAAGAGCGAGGGGATGTGATGGGATGGGATGGAGTAGCCAAGATTTCGTATTGTTTGTTCGTCGTGCCTGCCTTTTCTGTTGCAGGTAGGTAACATGTGTAGGTAGGGGGATGAAATACTAGTTTCGACTCTTTCTGTGGTTCTAGTTCATATCATATTTGGTCCATGTGTAGGCTAAAGTTGTTTCCCTTGTCCTCATTTTTTAGTTTGTCGCCAATATATTTTTGACCTTTTTGTCACTGACAAGAAAAGGGTTGAATCTTTATCTATTTGAGCCTGTAAATTAGCACTCTGATGCTGGACTTGACAAGTGATCGCACTATGTTGTTTGCTGGAATCATCAAGTTTGCACATGACTGACTCTGATTTGATGTTTAATTACAGCCAGGACCTCGAGATGGATCAATCCACTGCTTTATTAGAAGGGTCAAATCAACACTAACATGGTAAGCATATCTACTGCCTTCTCATTAGTATCATACTGAACAATTCGTGTGTTCATTGGTTTAGTAACATGGCAGTAACATTGCTGGATGCTGTGCTGATTATATGTTTCGCAACATGTAGTTGTGCTTACTGAGAATGGAAATTTCCTGCTAACAGCCAAGAGGAATCTATTGGCAACATGTGCTGAATATGAAATTTCTGTAGATTCTAAAACATCTCAGTAATGGCTATGTTGGAAAAATGAGGTAAAATACATAGTGTTCTTACTATATAACCTTCATTGATTTTGGAGTGTGCATAGTTAAATGCATTTAGATCTGACAGTATATGTACACCAACAGGAAATGTCAAATTCTCTCTTTATTTTGGGTGACGCGGCAGATCTATTCCGGCGATGACGGTGCAGGATCCGCACCCACCTACGGCGGCTGCTGCACCAACAGCGTGATAGCCTGCGGTGTACCCAAGTTGTCCGCATCGGGTGGACCCCTTCTCTTGCCTGGGCGTGGCACATGGCTGCGGTGGCCCTCAATGACGGCGCGTTAGGAGGCTCCCGCAGCACCTCCAAGCACCCCCCATGCGGACGACAACTCAAGGTGGGAGATCGAGTAGCCAAGATTTCGTACTGTAAGTGTGCCTGTTAATTCTGTTGCAGTTAGATAACATGTGCAGGTAGGGGGATGAAATAGTTGTTTGTCTTATTACTAGATAGTTAGTGACTGAGTGTCGAATATATAGACCAGGATTCATACTTTGGCTTGCTTTTGGGTTTATGGTACGGCGTTGTTAGAATTGGAAAGAGTCGTTGTTAAAATTGAAGTTGAAATGTTCTTTTCTCTGTATTTTGTACATAGCTTTGAGGTCTGTTTGGTTTGGTTTTTGATGAAATAGTACACGGTAGTCATGTACGAACTATTGCACCGTTGATAAACATCTTGTTGTGTTATGGTCCAGAGATATATATTGGTCTGGTCCGCTATGTTATGGTCTGGGTGGCGTACTAAATTAACTGCTGTAGCTCGTTGTAAGAAAATGAAGTTTAGGTAACTTAAAAAGGTTCATCTTTGTAGCTCTGCTAATGTCATATGCTTTCTTTCTTTTTGGGCCATTGATAATTTTGTTTCCGATCTTGTATAAAATGGATATGTCAATGTGAAGAGTGGACTCTTTCTGTTTTGTGATGCATCAGTTTGTTGTGAAATGAGAAGTGGTTATAAGAATTGATGTTGGCTGTGCAGTGCTGCTTGCTAGCTGTTTGGAATCCAATTTGTATTCTTTATAGGTGCTGTGTTGTGGACTTGTGATTGAAAACTTGTAGCAAGATACGTTCCATTTGATTTGCTGGATGTTGTTGCTTCAGCCATACATCTAGGAATCAGTTTTTGGTTGCCTCATCTAGGAAATTCCAGAAATGGCCAAATTGGCAGTCAGAAAGTCACAAAGTTACTAGTACCATGTGTTTAGTTCACCGACGAAAACTAGCCTAGTTACTGCATATTTTAAGTGCTTTATCTTTTTTGTGGATGCCATCTTTTGTTCAGGAGTACTGCAATTGCATTAGTAATTCTAGTGTTTACCTTCTTGAAATCATGATTATACCCACCTAATAATGAGCTCCTCCCTTTTTATAATATGTGCCAGTATGGTACCAGTATAATATGTACTGTGTGTTACTCTGATAATGGCGTCGGATCTGCACCCACCGGCGGCGGCTGCTGCACCTGCATCTTGATGGAGGCTGGTGTTGGACCAAGCTGGCGCTGGTGTTGGACCAAGTCACGTTTTAGTGTTAGGTACATCCGTATCTAGACAAATCTAAGACAAGAATTTTGGGACGGAGGGAGTACTACATAGTTGGTGACTACGAGTGTCGTATATACAGAGTTGCTTTCGGTTGAGAATGTTCAATTTGTTTTTATGGTATGCTAACTAAAAAAAGCCATTGTTAGAATTGAGGTTGAAAAGTTCTTTTTTCTATATTTTGTACATAGGTCTGAGGTCTGTTTGATTTGTTTTTTTGATGAAACAGTACACATACTCATGTATCAACTATTGCACCGTTGATAAACATCTTGTTATGTTATGGTCCAGAGATTGATTTCGGTCTGGTCCGCTATGTTATGGTCTGGGTGCCGTACTAAATTAACTGTTGTAGCTCGTGGTAAAATATGAAGTTTAGATAACTTAAAAAGGTTCATCTTTGTAGCTCTGTAATGTCATATGCTTTCTTTCTTTTCCGGCCACTGATAATTTGTTTATCTGGTACAAACTGGATCTGTCAATGTCAGGAGTGGACTCTTTCTATTTTGTGATGCATCAGTTTGATTATAAATGAGAAGTGGTTATAAGAATTTATGTTGGTTGTGCAATTGTGCTTGCTAGCTGTTTGGAATTGAATTGGTATTATTTATAGGTGTTCAGCTGTGATTGAAAACATGTAGCAAGATAAGCTTCATTTGGTTTGTTGGGTGTTGTTGCTTCAGCCACACATATAGGAATCAGTTTATGGTTGCTTCAGCCTTTTGTTGTTTACAAATTTTCAAAATTTGCCAAATTGGCAGTGAGAAAGTCATGAAATTACTTGTACCATGTGTTTGTTAGTTCACTGAACATAACTACCCTGGCTGTTGCATATCTTATGTGCTTTATGTTTCTTTTGGATGCCATCTTGCTGTTCAGGCGCACTGCAAATTACATGATTCATTCTAGTGTTTAGCTTCTCGAAATCATGACTATACTTACATACTAACTAATGAGCTCCGTCCCTTTTATAATATGTGCCAGTAGTACCAGTATATATGTTGCGTGTTACTCCGACGACATCGCTGGATCTGCAACCACCGACGGCGGCTGCAGCACCATCGGGGTGATGGAGGCTGGTGTTGGACCCAAGCCTGGGCGTGGTACATGGATGCGGTGCCCCCCTGGACGATGACGAGCTAGGAGGCTCTCACAGCACCTCCAAGCACCCTCGTGATGTGTTATAGGACCTAGACGGCCAAGGTACACCCTGCTCCTTCGTCCCCCATCCCACCAAGTCAATAGCTTGCAACAATGTTAGATGCTTGCTTTGCTTATGTGCCGCTGATGTGTCACTGCTTGCTTTGCTTCCTTGGGCAGACTCACGCAACAAACCCGACCTGTTCTGTGCCCGACCACGAAAATGGGGAGGAGACAGAGGGAGGGTATGACGAGCTGGACGAGGATCTGGAGTTCCGGCTGCCGAGGGGCCACCCGCCGGTGCTGCAGAATATTGGGTGGAAGACCGGCAAGAAGGAGCAAGGTTTGCTCTTCTAATTATCTAGACTTGTTGCAAAAAAGGACTAATTATCTAACTTCAGCGGTTGGTTTAATATGTAGTAGTTATGTGTTGTCTTGGCAATCATCATCATTGATGATTGATACTCATACTCTATCGTCATCGTATTCGAGTTCATCTCTTAGTATTTAGTCGTAAAAGGACAAGGTTAGGAGTCAGAAACTGTAGCATTATCACCTATTACAGTTCAGGTTTAATCATAAAACAAAGCGAACATGAAGTCACTCCTTTGTTATGAGATTTTTCAATCTCAAGTGCATTTTACCTTGCATTGCCATCTTACCTCATGCATCATTTGAATTTGAACATGCTTCTTAAACTTCCCAAGAAACTGATGGTTCTTCTTTCTAAGTCCTGACTTCTAAGTTTGCTGGTTTTACTTGAGTTTGGACTGTGCTTCATTCTTGACTTCCTAACCTGGTAACTATTTTACAGTAATCAAGCTGCTTGCATCTTAGTCATCCTCACACTACATAATCATAGATTAAGCAATAGATACTTACTCTTTCCTGCATGAACAACAAACTTGGTTCCCATCTCATCATTGAGGTGTTTCTTGTTCCTGTAGTTTAGTGTGCACCGGTAAGCCAGTTGACAAACAATCGATCTTTGTTATCCTTGATCTAAACTCATGAACTGGTTTCCGAAAAGGTCTACCTTATCTAGATACACCGGCATGTGCGGCAATGGACTCCAGGATCCATTGTTCCCTCTTTATTTGCGTTTTTTGGTGTAAACATGTGAAGTCATCGGTCCTGGATCCATTCAGGATAGCGTTTTCAGTTATCCACAAGTTTGCACTAGATGATTTGTGCTTCTATTTTTCATGTTGAGATTTCATCTTCAACAATCTGTTAGGATTACCATAGTATCATCTGAACTGTTGTTTTTTCTAACAAAGATTTAAAAAACACATGTGCATCATATTGTCGTGTCTCCATTCGTATAACTTGCTCTTGGAGAAACATTTTAATCACAGATACATGAGAATTACTGTTATCATTGAATGGTCATCAAACTTGGTTTCCATCTCATCTAAGGCTTCTTTTGAGACTCCGTTTAGTTCATATGGAAAACATTGTATTTTTCTGGTTGGTACGAAGTCTATATCATGTCTTCAACATGAGAAATACTGTTATCATTGAATGGCCATCAAATTCCATATATAGTTTTTGGTTCATTTGCAGTTGATTGGGATGTCTTGCCTCCTGCGTGTGCATCTGCCGGCCGTGTAGGTTTGGCTCTGTGCTGATTCTTCTTCGCCCAGCTCTCCACCATCACTGCGTCTCTCTTCTTGTCCTTGCTCTGCCACGGCAATGTGAACTGCAACCCTCAGTATTCAAAGCTATGGTTTGTAGACAGATTGCATGGGTATAGGTTCTCATGAAGACAGCCAAGTCGTGAGCTTGATCTTTCTTCATGAGCTGAGGTATGTCCTGAATAGCACATGGCTGTTGTTCTCTTCCCATTTTCTCAACTGCAACTCTTGTGGCTGATGCTAGTGTGCTACACTACTTGGCTGCTTGCCGTGCTGAGGTCGCTGCTAGCTGGTACTTCTTATTGTGTTGCCGCATACAGTATGTCTGTATGTGTGTCTCTGTACGAGGCTGCTGGCTACTGCTATTTTCTCAATTGTGTCATCCTCACACTACACGATCCATAGATTAAGCAATAGATACTTACTCTTTCCTGAATGAACAACAAACTTGGTTTCCATCTCATCATTGAGGTGTTTTTCATGCTCATATTGTTGTGTCTCCATTCCGGTAACTTTTTTGCTGTACAAAATTGGACAGTTGATTGGGACGTCTTGCCTCCAGCGCGTGTGTCCGCCGAACGTGCTGATTCTTCTTCGCCCAGCTCTCACCGTCACCGTGTGACGGCGACGACTACAAAATATTAAAGGTGAGTCATGTGTCTCTCTTCTTCTCCTTGCTCTGCACGGCAATGTGAATTGCAACCCTCATTATTCAAAGCTATGGTGTGTGGACAGATTGCATGGGTAGAGCTTCTCATGAAGATGGCCAGGTGGTTAGCTGGATCTTTCTTAATGAGCTGAGGTATGTCCGGAGTAGCACATGGCTGTTGTTCTCTTCCCATTTTCTTAACTGCAACTCTTGTGGCTGATGCTAGTGTGCTGAGGTCGCTCCTAGCTGCTACTGCTTGTTGTGCTGCTGCCTACAATATGTCTGTAGTGTGTCTCTGTGCGAGGTTGTTGGCCACTGGTACTTTCTTCATTGTGTCTTTTGCTACATTGCTTGTTCCAAACTTGTCTAGTTACCTGCGAAGTGGAAGTGATGGTCAAGAAAATTGAGGCTTCTTTCCCTTGCGACCCATTTGTAGGTTTAGAATGCGTAACACATTTCGTTCCCCTTTCGGCGCCATTTGTAGGTTGATGTAATGTTGCCCGTGGTGGTTGTTGTTAAATGGATTGGCTGGCTTAATAAGTACCTCTGATCCTTACTTGATGGATCATCTACTGCTGCTTGATCACTTCTTGTTATTGACAATATACTATTGTTTCTATGGTCCTCTATTGATGCTGATTCTTCTTCTTTAGACTAACGCATATTTTGGAAATCTGACTTGCTATCTCTCTGTGTGTCCAGGGCGGCGCGCAGACTTGATGGTGATGATGGGGAAGAAATCTATGCCCTGTAGCCCCCGTGAAGTTTGATCCCGCGAAGGGCCAGAAGATAGATAGATGGAGCTTGGTTGAAGTGGGGTTGCTGCTGGATGTAGTGTGGATCAGTTCTGGCGAGTGCCTGTTGGTCGTGGCCCGTTTTGTATGCAGGACAGGTGTTGATGAATTCAGAATCAAGATGTTCATTGCCGAAGAAGAGACTAGGCGTGGTATGATGGATGGCATTGTTGGCGATGTAGCTGTTAGGTTCATCAGATTAGTACAGTTAGATTGACGGTGTTCTTGTTTTTGGAATTGTGGCGAACGACCAGCTAGCTCGCTCGCCTTTGTAATGATTTGGGTAAATTCCCAAAACTGATTTGGAGTGCAAGAACAACTGGCTGAGACATGGTTCTGCCTTTGTGAATGAATTTCTTTCTACCCGTTATGCTGCCAAAATTTCTCGCAAATATTCCCCCGACTTGTCAAAATTTTGTCCTTGATTGTAACGAAAACTACAAACTTAGGGTGCTCACTGCAAAATGCTAGGGTCTTCACCGCAAAATGTGATCCAAAATTTGTGAACTTAGCACCCAAATCACATAAAGCATAAAATTCATGATCCTTAATCAAATCACATAAAGCATAAAATTCATGATCCAATGAGTATGAAGGCTCGTGGCAAGTATCGTTATTTTCTGACCTTCACAAGATGATTTGAGCAGATATGGGTATATCTACTTGATGAAACATAAGTCTGAAATAGTTGAAAGGTTCAAAGAATTTCAGAGTGAAGTGGAAAAATCATCGTAATAAGAAAATAAAGTTTCTGCGATCTGATCGCGGAGACGAATATTTGAGTTACGAATATTTCTGGTAGAGTTTTATAAAAAAATGCCGGCATATTATTAAAGGGGATTTGATACCGATGTTCCATGATTTATCCTCTGGACTGCTTTAGTTGTTTCATCTGAATTTTGGAACAATAGATTTGTTTCCCAAGAAAACAGAGGCTGTGAGAATTGAGCAGTTCAGGCCGATCTATGTTCTTAGCGTAAGTTTCAAAATTTTCACCAAGGTTGGGACTAATAGACTCACGCACATTGCGCACTCTGTGGTGCAACCGTCCCAAACTTCTTTCATGCTGGACAGAAACATCCTAGAAGGGGTTGTGGTCCTTCATGAAACGCTGCATGAAATTCACACTAAAAAACTAGACGGGGTTGTTTTCAAAATGGATTTCAAAAAAGCATAGGATAAAGTCAAATGGCCATTTCTTCAACAGGCCTTGCGTATGAATGTGTTTAGTTCACCGACGAAAACTAGCCTAGTTACTGCATATTTTAAGTGCTTTATCTTTTTTGTGGATGCCATCTTTTGTTCAGGAGTACTGCAATTGCATTAGTAATTCTAGTGTTTACCTTCTTGAAATCATGATTATACCCACCTAATAATGAGCTCCTCCCTTTTTATAATATGTGCCAGTATGGTACCAGTATAATATGTACTGTGTGTTACTCTGATAATGGCGTCGGATCTGCACCCACCGGCGGCGGCTGCTGCACCTGCATCTTGATGGAGGCTGGTGTTGGACCAAGCTGGCGCTGGTGTTGGACCAAGTCACGTTTTAGTGTTAGGTACATCCGTATCTAGACAAATCTAAGACAAGAATTTTGGGACGGAGGGAGTACTACATAGTTGGTGACTACGAGTGTCGTATATACAGAGTTGCTTTCGGTTGAGAATGTTCAATTTGTTTTTATGGTATGCTAACTAAAAAAAGCCATTGTTAGAATTGAGGTTGAAAAGTTCTTTTTTCTATATTTTGTACATAGGTCTGAGGTCTGTTTGATTTGTTTTTTTGATGAAACAGTACACATACTCATGTATCAACTATTGCACCGTTGATAAACATCTTGTTATGTTATGGTCCAGAGATTGATTTCGGTCTGGTCCGCTATGTTATGGTCTGGGTGCCGTACTAAATTAACTGTTGTAGCTCGTGGTAAAATATGAAGTTTAGATAACTTAAAAAGGTTCATCTTTGTAGCTCTGTAATGTCATATGCTTTCTTTCTTTTCCGGCCACTGATAATTTGTTTATCTGGTACAAACTGGATCTGTCAATGTCAGGAGTGGACTCTTTCTATTTTGTGATGCATCAGTTTGATTATAAATGAGAAGTGGTTATAAGAATTTATGTTGGTTGTGCAATTGTGCTTGCTAGCTGTTTGGAATTGAATTGGTATTATTTATAGGTGTTCAGCTGTGATTGAAAACATGTAGCAAGATAAGCTTCATTTGGTTTGTTGGGTGTTGTTGCTTCAGCCACACATATAGGAATCAGTTTATGGTTGCTTCAGCCTTTTGTTGTTTACAAATTTTCAAAATTTGCCAAATTGGCAGTGAGAAAGTCATGAAATTACTTGTACCATGTGTTTGTTAGTTCACTGTACACAAACAAGTCATTTTAACTAAGGACAACTTGGCAAAACGCAACTGGACTGGATCTACAAGATGTAGTTTTTGTGATCGGGATGAATCCATCAAACACCCCTTTCTTGACTGCCTGTTGGCAAAAGTTTTATGACGGACAGTTCACATAGCCTTTAATATTACTCCTCCGAATAATATCAACACGTTATTTGGGACGTGGCTTGACGGGATAGCTTCCGAAACAGCGAGACACATTCATGTAGGAGTATGTGCTTTAATATGGGCAGTCAGGAACTGCAGAAATGATTTGGTCTTTAACAGAACAACAAAACCTCATTTTTTGCAGGTTATCTTCCGAGCTGCTGCGTTGATCCGTATGTGGTCGCTACTCACTCCGACGGAAGCCAGGGAGTGTTTGGTTACTGGATCTATCTGATGGGAGATGGTAGCGCGGGCTATTTTCAACCGGTTTGGATGGCGGTTATGTAATAGGATAGGGAATTAGTTTTCCTATCTTTCTTTTGCCAGCCGGTTGTGGCTTTACTTTTACTCTTCTGCTCTTTGTGAGCATTTTTTGTTCTTTTGTTTGCGACTCCAAGACCTCTGTCGAACTTATTTGCCTATTAATAAATGTGGTCGTATGCATCATTCCGATGCAGACGCAAGGGATCTCCCCCTTTTCGAAAAAAAGCACATCACTAGGGGCTCGGGGTAATTGTTGTTTACCTTGTGAGTTGCGACAGTGGTGGAGAAGAGCAAAAGATTCAGGTGGAGAGGCGATTCTAGCTGGTGGGGCCGCCGGTGATGAGCCACTCTAGGCAGCAGAGGAGGCAGCACCGAGACACTCCATGTTGCAGCGGCGAAGGACCTGGATCGCCCTCGATCCCTAGCTCCTGGTGTGGTCGAACGGAGAAGAGAATGCGGGAGAATCCCGGAAACTGGTTTCTAAAATACAAAAATGAAGCACAAGCT
Source organism: Aegilops speltoides (assembly GCA_021437245.1). Taxonomy (NCBI): domain Eukaryota; kingdom Viridiplantae; phylum Streptophyta; class Magnoliopsida; order Poales; family Poaceae; genus Aegilops; species Aegilops speltoides. The sequence goes on from CM038143.1 coordinate 572,267,592, forward strand.
TGTGTTGGACTAAATCTCCAGAGGAAATAAGTGATTAAAATGACATGGTTTTCTGACCTTCCATCCCGCTGACCCGCAGTGTCTGCTCACCAAAACTCAGAGAATGAAAAAATTTAGGATGCATCTATTTAGTATAATTATCTGAATGACATTAACAGAATCTGCTAAAAGAACATGATAACGAAATTGCATGCATGTTTACGCGTATCATCAGATCGCAAAAAGAAGTTCTCGGAATCTCCAAGGGATGCGTGGGTGCTTGCATGGGCTGCAGAAAATTGCTGCTCCAAAACGAGCAAGCTGAGTGGTGGGCGTCATTTGGAATGATGGAGATACCAAATGGAGATGGGGCCTGAGGATGTCACCATTTCACAGTATGCGCATGAGACCAGTCCGTCCGTCCACCCTGTGTAGAATGGACGAAAATTAAAGAAAGACAACAAATTGTCTCACGTATATGAGTACCGAAATTCATCCAAAGCTATTCTTTTTAATTGACAAAACATTATGACTTACATAAATAGAAGGGATAATAAAGTGTAGTCCGGGGTTGTACATGATTTGTCGGAACCACTCATTGCATGAAATGGAGGGAATCATATTCCTATGTAGTTTTGCATACTGAAACAAATATAAGGCACATGTGTCATGTGTTCATCGAGTTGAAATAAATTTCAGAGATGAGATGCTTACCTACGAACGTGACCAGCAAGTGATGTAGAGGGAAGAAAACACAAATAGCCATCGCAATCTGCCGCAAATCATCAAGCATCTTGCAGCCGAATCTGACAAAGTGAGAAACCAGACTTAAATTTCACCCAGCAATATAACTTACCAGAGACAAACATGCAGGAAGCAAAATCAACAGCATGGCGAGGTTAACTTGCGAGATATAATCAGGGATTTACATAGTTACATGGTATTGCTCCATGTCGAAGGAAATAAAGCAGGGGGACTTGTTCTTCGAATTCATCCAGCGGGCATCAGCCAGAGATGATACCAGAACTTTGGCCAGTGCTCAGGGAATGTTGGAAATCGCCCACAGGATCGATCACATCAAATCACGACGAACACGCAGATGCGAAAATTTTGGCCAAGGGCACGTGTCGTGCCCCTTCTTTCTTTATTTCTTTTTCTCTTTCTCCTCTCACGTGATGTTACAACTTGATCTCACGGGCAGGGCTGTATATATATACACACCCAGGTGCCTAAAGATACGACTCAATCCTTCTCGTACTTGGACTTTGACTACTAACTTAGCATGACACGGACTGGACACTACGTAGACTAACCGGACACTAACTCCTAACATGAGCTTAACTAGTACTACTAGCCGGACACAAATAGATCGCTTTCCAACTTGTGTACGTTACTACCATGCAACAGAAACAAACCTAACTTTCAAGATTATGCTAACAGGGAAGCTTCGGGTCGACGCCTCCTCCCGATTCTGTGATTCATGGGCCTGTCCAAAACGATAGTTGTCATGACATGGGGCAGTACGACGGCTGTCGACGGCGGGGGGAGGGGGTTCAAATTCATCCCTCCAGCAAACTGATATTCTGAAGGCAAAACGTGATTACCTAGAGCAGGCTCGTTGGTTATGGTGGAAGACTCCGTGAATGGAGCAGAACCGTTCCTTAAAATGGAGGTTAACTCTATCTATTATTCTTGCGTTTGCTTAGTGGAGAAGATGAAGAGGAATATCTGGTGTAGAATGCGAAGAGACTTGTGCAAAATCAATCGATTCAGTGGAGACTGGGGAGTAATTGAGGAGACGACGGGCTACGGTGGCGCACCCGGATCTCAGATTTTCTATTAAATCATAAAGCAATTTATATCTGGGTGGGCTTTTCGTAGGGCATGTATTAGCAGATGGCCCAACAATCTTTTATATGCAGCAGGCCACATCGGCCACACAGGAACGGAACAGGTGGTGTAGCGCGATGCGAAACGGCGATGCCGGCTGGATGCTTGCCGAAAAAGGTTTCCCCCGCTTTATATTATAAAGCAAACATCACCGAGTACATCCGAGATACCGAACACCGGCTGGATGCTTCGACCGACCAGATGGAGTTTGTTAGCAAATAAGCCACGGCGGGCGTGTGTGTGCACGGGCTGGGCGTGTGGCCGCGTTGAGCCTGTGTTTGAGCATGGTACAGGCAGTGTATGGCCATTACCTGGGGCATGTCTAGATAGTGTTCGAGTAGTGCGTGCGTGCGTGTCTGTTAGCAAGAGAGCTAGGGCTAGGACCCAACAATTGACATCAGAGCCACGGTTGCGGAGGTGATCACCGGTGATGTCGCTCGTCCCATACGGCGTCGGAGGAGGAGGCTCGATTTCACTGCCCGTCCCGCAGCTGACGCCAGTGAACTACACCTCCACGGCAATCAAGGTGGAGGCGATCCTTGATGCCCAGGGGCTGCGGGTGCGTGGTGGCTCCGGCGGATTACGCGGCGATCGACGCCACGTAGAGCAAGAGGGCGTGGGCACTGTTGTTGGGCGCACTGTCGGAGGATGTCTTGATGCAGGTTGAGACGAAGCTGAGGGCGAGGGAGGTGTGGGACAGCCTCAAGGTCTGGTTCATCAGCGCGGATCGTGTGAAGTTGGCGCGATTCTCCACCCTCTGCGGCGAGTTCGATCGGCTGCGGATGGGCAACGGCGAGGAGCTGGACGCATATGCTGGGAGGATCAGCGGCACGACGGCGAGGTACTCGGGACTCGTGCGACACTCGGTGACGCGACCATGGTGAAGAAGTTGCTCGACACTATGCCGGACCGGCTATACGCCGCGGTGGCCGGAATTGAGCAATTTTGCAACGCCGACTCGATGCCATTCAATGAGGCACTCAGGTGGCTCAAGACGTTTGAAGAACGGACACGGCGGCGCACCCAGGACATCGGCGAAGGTGGCGGCGACCAGCTCATGCTCACTGCGGCTCAGCGGGCAGCACAACGGTGTCCAGAAGGCGGCGGGTTGGATGACGACGGCGGCGGTGGCAGCATAACTTCGGGCGGTGGAGGGAAGCGTCGTGGCCGGTGCTACAACTGCGAGAAGTGCGGGAACTTCCGGCGTGATTGCACGAAGCCGAGGAAGGAAGCGGCGGCGGAGTAGGCTCTCATCATCGAGGTCGACGACGTCGTGCCGGCGCTCCTCTAGGCCGAAAATAGGGGGTGAATGTTAGCAAATAAGCCACAACGGGCATGTGCAGTGCGTGTGTGTGCGCGCTGGGCGTGCCGGGTGCGGTCCGTGGCCGCACCAAGCCTATGTCTGGGCATTGTACATGCATTGTTCGACTAGTGTATGGCTATTATCTGGGGCATGTCCAGATAGTGTGTGAGTAGTGTGTGCGTGCGTGTCTCTTAGCGAGAGAGTTAGGGCTAGGACCCAACATAGTTTTTACACGTGGGACCTACTTACTGATGTGGATAGGCTGCATGCAAGAGAAATCTTACAGTGGGGTTCAACTATTTTTTTAGGTATTATAGATACCATGTATCTTGAGGTGTATGCTCTATGTAAGGGTAGACATGAACTACCACACGAGCACCTCGTAAACTTTCACGAGAGTAACGGAATAATATGAAAACACGGACAGTTTCGTGGAGCATGCTGCAGAAAGCCAATCACTTTATTTGATAATATCATGGTTGAAGCGCTATTGCCTGAAGTTGTGGTATTGCCTGTGCTAAAATGGGCCTGGAAAACATGTTGTGAACGGAAGCACACATTTTTCTTCTGGTTACTGATCCAAAACAGGCTGAACGTTAGGGCTCTTCATCATGGAATTTTTTTTCATTGAAGATTACTCTTGTGTCATGTGTGATCCAAAACAATATATATATATATTCCTTTAATGGACCACTAATAGGACGCATACCATAGCTTTGACAATTAACAAATCCGTTCATGCCAAAAGAAATCTTCAATCCTTTGTGGGAATTATCGCAAATTCTAAACACATCATTGATGGTTTTTGTCCTTGCTTGGACAAAAAAAATTAGTGCCACCACAAAAGCTAAAATCTTTAATATTTTTTTTGAACATGTGAAATTAATCAAATAAAAATAGACATAACCATCGTAAAAAATAATATTTCCTCCAGTCTATAACGTATTGCGTATTTTTTTTTGAAAAGTTAAAGTTTGAAAACTTTGACAAACTTTATAGATAAAACTGTTTATATCTACAATACCAAAAATATAAAATATGAAACTACATCTAATGATATATGTTTGGCATTCTAGATGTAAATGTTTATGTCCACCAACTTGGTCAAAGTTTGTGAGGTTTTACTTTTCTAAAAATCTATATGCACTAAATTATGGAACGGAGGGAGCAGGTAAAACTTATTGTGTTATTTGATCCAATTTTATTAGCCTTAATAGGTTTATTAGTGGAGATGTTTACATGCAATGTCTTAAACCATTGACCATGAGTATCCATATCTCCTTCATTCGAGTTACTGCATTTATAGTGTTGGTACCATATTGGTTTAGAAAAATAGAATATTGGAAAGTAAGGAAAACAAAAGAAGGTTGTCTCTACTTTATTTTATGAAAAATTAGAGAAAAGTAAATAGGTATAAATAAAATCTGAAAAATGAAAGAAAATCTATATGGAAATTGATGGCAGATCCTGTACGTATGCCCAAACATGTAGGGGCATCAAGATTGTCATGTACATCTTGCTAAGAGGTGTATTATGCGATATTTTGATTCTATACCCTCCATCCGTAAATACATGTTAACACATTGATATCAAAAAGTAAAGATCAGATAGATGTATATTTGTAGTCACATCAGTGTCCACAACATCATCAATTCGCTAATGGTGGGGCTATTTGTTATGACATCAAATCAGTCTAGTAAAAAATCACAACAAAAAAATAGTCAAATTATATGCTTTTGTGATGGTATCTGATGTTCTAGATGATCTGGTCCAACATCTTGGTTCATGAGTGATCTTAAGCATGCATGTCTCCCATATATGTAGCTGCATAAGTTCACGGACGTTTCGACTATGTGCAGAGGCGGATTCAGGCACCAGGCAGCCAGGGCCTAGGCCTGGGGCGTGGTAACGATTTTCTTGGTTGACTGTAACAAATTCTTCACAGTAGCAGATTGTAGCCATACAGCCTGCCTGGGACCTGGTCTGATTGTGTTCGCATGAACTGCCTTTTGGACCTAGGCCTGATTGAAGTACATGCCACCACATCAATTCATAACACATTTAGCCAATTCCTGCACAAGAACGTACTCTGGTCGATGCTCCAGTTCAGAACAGGTACATACCATGGAATCTTTAGCCTTGACTTTCTTGTCTAAACATGTTGTAGGCGTTAATGATGACATATGCCCGCTTGCCAGACCGTCGACGGGTCATCGCCTCATTCGGACTTTTCAGGGGTGGATAATAATTGCCTCAGCCGAGTTTGATTGGAAGACGTCCTGCCACAGGTACTCATACAGCTCGGCATGCACCTCAACTGGTACTCCAGTATGGATTTGCCAATCTGTGACGTGTAATGCGATAGCACGCGGAGCTAGCGCTCTGTCAATCTCACCTCATGGTGCACATATTGTTTTTGGCTTGTTGGTTCTTCCATTGATTCAATGAAGCTTCACAATGGTAGCATTGGTTCTTGATGATTTAGAGACGTGGTAGCACTATGTAGATCTTGCCCACAACGGTGAAATTATGGCTCTCTTTCCCTCAAGATTGGAGAGGAAAAAACCAAAGAGTTCGAGATTCATGTGCGTACATAAAAGAAATAGTTACATTATATGCACGTTCATGTGGGTTCAGATCGATAATTCATGTGTCCGTCGCTAGTGCGGGGTCCATCAAAGGGAGGTGGATGGCGGCTGTGTGAGAAGAGGGTTCCTATGAACGGACCAGATAGAGCTCATGGATGTAGGGCACGAATTTGCATGGGGCAAGGGGCAGGGTCCGATGATTTCTATTCCCTTTCTCTGCGGGATTATTTTTAATCCCTTGAGACGTGATTTATAAAGTTAGAGTCATACGTGTTTGTCATGTGTTGAGCTTGAAATCCACCAGATGTTTAAGTTACAATAAGATATAATATTGGTTAGAGTCTGTTTGTCACTGAGACCCACCAGATGTTTAAGTTGCATATACATTGAACGGAAAAGATTTTTAAATTTTAAAAAAGGTAATCGAGATCAAGAGCCTGTATTTTCTACTCCCTCTGAAGTTTACAGAGATCAAGAGCCTGAATTTTCTCTTGTTATCTCGTATTGTGCATATATATAGCGTGTATATATTCACATAGGATGTTGGGTGTCACGTTGAGCCTAACGTTTGTATGGTCTAAGGGACGATTGTCTGTGAATAAGAACGATTTAAATGTAATTAAGATTCTGTTCCACAAAAGGAAAAACACAAACACCAAAGATTTTGCATGTAGATCTTTGTATAATGATGCCAGCTAACATATTTGTTTTTCATTAAATGCCAGCAGCCAGCGACAGTACAATTCAGATCTAGCCATTAATAATTGATAATAAGAAACGACATAAAATTTGCTCGACATAAGATGAAACTAGACGAAGATTCTCAAAAATACTAAAATAAATTGTAACCAGACGATAAACAGATTGAGGAACTATCGTCCATGCATGAATGATTTTACTGGAACCAATGGACACGGGTTTAGATCTCCTCTTCTTCGGCGTTCGGCTCAAGCACCTGCGGCGCCATCTCCAATCAGGCAGGGAACTCCGGTGGCGGCATCGCCATAAGCCATTGATGTAACTCTGTCTCCATCCCTGCCTCGAACGACGGCGGCTGACCAATCATGATTTGCATCTGCTCCATATTGATATCCATCCCGGCAGCGAACCCCGGCGGCGGAGGCATCTCCTGCATATCCATCCCGGCGGCAACCACCTGAGCTGGAGGCATCTCGTGCATATCCACCCCAGCGACGACCACCTGAGCCGGAGGCATCTCCATCACTATCTGCTGTTGCATATCCATCCCGTCGGCGACCACCTGAGCGGGAGGCATCTCCATCACCATCTGCTCTTGCATATCTATCCCGGAGGGGAACCCCCGAGGCGGAGGCAGCGCCGCCATCATCATCTGCTGCATATCCATCCCGGCATCGAACCCCTGCCCCTGCGGTGGAGGCACCGGAAACTGGAACTCCATCCCGGCGTGGGCGCTGCCGCTGCCGCTGCTGCTACCGAACTCAAAGATGCTGCCACCGAAGATCTGGGCCGGGGGCGGCGGCGGGGAGATTTCAACCTTGCGGCTGAAGTCCAATAGAACCTGGTTGGCGCGGTCGGAGACGTCGGTCTTTACCTTGAGAAGCGTGGCAAAGAAGGCCGCCATGTCCTCGTTCCCCATGTCGCGCACGTTCGGGGCAACCCAGGCCGCAATCTGGTCCCCCGCGGCGCGCTCCTTAGCCATGGCGTTGTCGATGCGCTTCGTCTCCTTCTTCACCTCCCTCAGCTCCGCGCGCATCTCGGCGAGCTGCTGGGCCAGCTCCTTCACGTTGTCTTCGTCGGCAGCGCCCTCCCCCGCGCCGGCCCCGGCACCCTCCGCCGCCAGGAAACGGTCATTGGCAGCGCCCTGCGCCCTCGGGCAAGCACCCAGACCGTCCCCCGCCAGGAAGCGTTCTACGACGGAGTCGGCGGAGGGGTGGCCGAAGGAGAAGACCTTGCCGCCGGGAGAGAAGGCGAGGGCGGCCACCTGGGCGCCCGTGAGCACAGACAGCTCGCTGGCCTTGTTGAAGAGCCCCACCCGGCGCTTGGCGTAGGTGACTTGCCGGGCATCCTCCTGCTCGATCCGGCGGATTACGGTCTTCTTCCGGCCGCTGCCACCCCTCCGGTTGGGTGCCGCCATTGCTCGCTCGCTCGGTCGGTGGCTGGGCTCAGAGAAAAGAAGGAAGATGAGTGTGTGTGGGTGTGGGGTGTGGCTATGCCTCGGGTCGGGGGGCTTTATATAGCAAGCGGCCGGAGAAGAATCGCGGAGCTGAGCCGCGTACAATAAAAGCTATGATATCGCATGAGATGTGATTGGGTATTCGCCGAGCTGTCAACATTAAAACTCACGCGTGGGATAACTACGTGTACGTGGACAAATCGATAGGTACGTGACAACAAAAAGTCCAAGCAATGTACTCCTTCCATTCTCAATTATAAGATGTTCTATCTTTTCTGAATCTGATGTATATAGACATATTTTACTATGCTTACTGACTCATTTCAGTCCGTACATAGTTTATATTGAAATACCCAAAACATCTTATCTTTGTGAACCAAGGGAGTAGTTGGGAAATAATTTATCTTCCCAAATGATAACCACGGAATGTGTGGTATATAGCTTCTCACCACGAAAAGCTCCATCGTCGTTCATTTTTGCAGCACGACTAACAAAGCATAGAGCTGCCATGTCAACGTTCGGGCTGGATCTCTCAGTGATCGAACGAATCGACCCCATCACACGGCCTTATCCATTCGTTACGAGAACCCACACACGGAGAGCAAGGGGCTCCCACTCCACGGGATCTCGCTGTGTCGCTGGCCAAGAGGTGCTGTGAAGGAGCTCGCGGATGGGAGCTCGTGCGAATGGCTGCCGCAGAGGCATTCCTGGAGAGCTTGACGGAGGAGCTCGTGAAGGCGGCTGACCGGATACGTGGCTGTCGCGGTGGCACGCTCAAGTGATCGTGCACAGGGCAGCTCCAGAGGATGTAGAGTGGTCGTGGTCGCGCGGGGAGCACGCGTTGGCGGCACTGTCGAAGAGGAGTGGTTGGAAGGCATTGGTGGTGGTGGTGGTGGTGGGGGGGGCTATCCGATTCATGACGAAGGTGCGACCCTGCTACTGCACAGGTACTGACGTGACTAGGTGAGCAGAGACGGTGGATCCCGTTGTCGGGCGACCCAAAATCCCCCGCCATTTTTCTTTCTCGTGGCGTCGAGAAGGTGCTTCAGGAGGCGAAGCGCGGAGGGGAGGAGAAGCGGTGGATGTCCTCATGGGGGAGGAGGCGTACGATGCGACCACCTGCCATCGGATCTACGCCAACATCTCGTCTGGCCACTGCATGGAGCAGGGGTTGGTGGGCTGGTGGCCATGCCCATCTCGCCGGTGATTCCCTGCGCCCTTGGATCGTGATTGAAATGGGGGAATGCGTGCATGTTGTACTGTACGCGGCAATTTTGTGTACCGAATGTTTTTGCCATGGCAATTTCCACTTTTTTCCCACATGAATCCAATGTTCAAATTACCATAACCATGGCAATTTTGTGTAGCACATGGTAAATTAATTAATACATGGCTGAGTAGATGCTACTGGATATGTTTTGCCATGGCGACTTATGATTTCTCCCACGAATCCAATGTTCAAATTAACATAACCATGGGTGAGTAGATGCTACTGAATGTGATTGCCATGTCAAAATCCATGTATCTTGTACAGTAGGTTTTCCACAATTTGCCACGATCTACTTAGTATATTTTCTTTTTAAATTTGGCGTGTTACCTTACGAACTTTTCGAATTTAGTGTTCTTTGGCCGTGATCCTTGTTTGTACTTTGCCACGCGTCTAATATCGTGGTAAATTAGCATTGTTAGACATCTTACAAGTTAAGTTGTTTTGCCATGGCAATTTACTTATTTTTGTAGGAAAAATGCTCTAGAGGCAATAATAAATTGGTTATTATCATTCCTTGTTTATGATAAATGTTTATTATTCATGCTAGAATCATATTGACCGGAAATTTAAATGCATGTGTGAATACATAAACAACACCGCGTACCTAATAAGAATCTACTAGACTAGCTCATTGATCAAGGATGGTTAATGTTTCCTAATCATAGACATGAGTTGTCATTTGATAATGGGATCACGTCATCAGGAGAATGATGTGATGGAAAGAATCAACTGTAATCTTACCATATGATTGTGTTACTAAATTCAGTTTGCCGTAACTTTCCTAATGTCAACTATCTGTTCCTTAGACCATGAGATCATTCCACTCCCGGATACGGAGGAAGAATTTGTGTGCTATCAAACATTACTTCGTAACTGGGTGATCATAAAGCTACTCTACAGGTATCAACGAAGCTATATGTTGGGTTGTATGGATCGAGACTGAGATTTGTCACTCCGTGTGAAGAAGGACAGATATCTCTGTGCCCTCTCAGTAATATAACATCAGAAGAAGCCTGCAAGCTGATACGTCTCCAACCTATCTATAATTTTTGATTGTTCCATGCTATTATATTACCCCTTTTGGATGTTTATGGCCTTTATTTTACACATTTATATCATTTTTGGGACTAACCTACTAACCGGAAGCCCAGCCCGTAATGCTGTTTTTTTGCCTATTTCAGTATTTCGAAAAAAAGGAATATCAAATGGAGTCCAAACGGAATGAAACCTTCGGAAGCGTGATTTTTGGAACGAACGTGATCCGGTGAACTTGGAGTGCAAGTCAAGAAGAGAACGAGGCGGCCAGGAGATAGCAGGGCGCACCCACCCCTATAGGGCACACCCCCTGTCTCCTGGACCCCACAGGCGGCCACCGACGTACTCCTTCCTCCTATATATATACCTATGTACCCCGAAAACATCTAGGGAGCCAACGAAAAACAATTTCCACCGCCGTAACCTTCTGTATCCGCGAGATCCCATCTTGGAGCCTTCGCCGGCGCTCCGCCGGAGGGGGAATCGACCATGGAGGGCTTCTACATCAACACCATAGCCCCTCCGATGAGTTGTGAGTAGTTTACCACAGACCTTCAAGTCCATAGTTATTAGATAGATGGTTCTTCTCTCTTTTTGGATCTCAATACAATGTCCCCCCCTCTCTTGTGGAGATCTATTCGATGTAAACTCTTTTTGCGGTGTGTTTGTCGAGATCCGATGAATTGTGGGTTTATGATCAAGTTTATCTATGAATAATATTTGAATCTTCTCTGAATTTTTTTTATGTATGATTGAGTTACCTTTGCAAGTATCTTTGAATTATCGGTTTGGTTTGGCCTACTAGATTGATCTTTCTTGCCATGGGAGAAGTGCTTAGCTTTGGGTTCAATCTTGTGGTGTCCTTACCCAGTGACAGAAAGTGTTGCAAGGCACGTATTGTATCGTTGCCATCGAGGATAAAAAGATGGGGTTTATATCATATTGCTTGAGTTTATCCCTCTACATCATGTCATCTTTCTTAATGCGTTACTCTGTTCTTATGGACTTAATACTCTAGATGCATGCTGGACAGCGGTCGATGTGTGGAGTAATAGTAGTAGATGCAGGCATGAGTCGGTCTACTTGTCGCGGACGTGATGCCTATATACATGATCATACCTAGATAATTTCATAATTATTCACTTTTCTATCAATTGCTCGACAGTAATTTGTTCACCCCCCTTATACTTATGCTATCTTGAGAGAAGCCACTAGTGAAACCTATGGCCCCCGGGTCTATCTTTTATCATATAAACTTTCAATCTACTTTTATTTGCATCTATATTATAAAATACCAAAAATATATTTATCTTATCATACTCTCTCTATCAGATCTCACTTTAGCAAGTGGTCGTGAAGGGATTGACAACCCCTTTATTGCGTTGGTTGCGAGTTCTTTTTTTGTTTGTGTAGGTGCGTGGGACTTTTGAGGAGCCTCCTACTGGATTGATACCTTGGTTCTCAAAAACTGAGGGAAATACTTACGCTACTATTGTTGCATCACCCTTTCCTCTTCAAGGAAAACCAACATAAGCTCAAGACGTAGCAAGAAGGATTTACGGCGCCGTTGCCTCGGAGGTCTTCGCTCAAGTCAAGACATACCAAGTACCCATCACAAACTCATCTCCCTCGCATTTACATTATTTGCCATTTGCCTCTCGTTTTCCTCTCCCCCACTTCACCCTTGTCGTTTTATTTGCCCTCTCTTTCTCAATCTTCTTCTCCTCTCTCTTTCACATGCCTTTTCCATTGCTCGTGTGTTAGATCGTTTACCTTGTCATTATGGCTAGTCCTCCTATCCTTGTTATTACTCCCGAACATGAAATTCTCAATTTTAAGCAATGGGAGGGAGAAAATTTAAAAGATGCTTGGCATAGAATTTGCAATGCTCAAAATAAATCTACTAGGAAGCTTTCTACTTCCGTACTTCTTCGCAATTTTAATGTAGGCATTACTCCTTGGAATAGATGTGTTCTTGATACCGTTGCCGGAGGGGATTTCTTCAGTAGCCATACATTTGATGCTTATATTGCCATGTAAGATTTGTTTGGCCCACCACCTCTTTTGGTTAATGGAACTATTTTAACTTTAGAACACGTTATGCAACAACTTAATATTATTGAAAATAAAATTGCCACTGTTGAGTTGATTGAAAATTTGGATAAAAAGATTCATAATCACATTACCCAATATGGATCTAGGGTTGGAGTTACTTTGAAAAATCTTAAAGAGAAAGAACCTATAGTTAATGAAAAAATAGATCTAGATTCTGCAAGAATCGGTAAACTTGAGGATATCATTACCAACTTAGGTTCCGCGTTTTCTTCCATGAAAAACCTCCAAAACCCCCTACCAAAACTGCCAAGTTTATTTACGTTCCTAAAAATAAGGGTGAATCTTCTAGTAAGGGAGACGCGGATCTCAAATTCATAAGTGTTCATCTCAACTGTCTCTCTATCGTTAAGGAACCTTTTGCTACAAACGAATTTCTTGAATTTTTGCCTAAAGATTTAGTAATAATTGCTAAAAAGGGAGAAACCCATAAATATTATAAGTGCTCTATTGAGGAATTGAGTGCCAAAGATGGCACTACTTAGATCTGTCTTCGCTTTTATGCCTAGCTAGGGGCATTAAACGATAGCGCAAGTTGGGAGGCAACCCAATTTTATTTGTGTTTTTTGTTTTTGTTTCTGTTTAGTAATAAATTTTGCATCTACCTTCTGTTTAGATGTTTTTTTATGTTTTAATTAGTATTTGTGCCAAGTAGAACCTATAGGACAACCTATGATGATAGTTAATTTGACTCTGCTGAAAAACAGAAACTCTACGTGCGTGGAATTAGTTTTGTTAAATCACAGAAACGTGCTTTTACGTTGATTCTTTTTGCTTCTGATCAACAGACAAACTTTCCAGGACTTCCTTTTTTGGTAGGATTTTTAGAGTTCCAGAAGTTTGCATTAGTTACAGATTGGTACAGACTGTTCTGTTTTTGACAGATTCTGTTTTTCATGTATTGTTTGCTCAATTTGATGCATCTATGGCTAGTAAAATAGTTTATAAACCATAGAGAAGTTGGAATACAGTATGTTTAACACCAAAATAAATAAATAATGAGTTCATTATAGTACCTTATGTGGTGGTTTTTTTTCTTTCACTAACGGAGCTTATAAGATTTCCTGTTGAGTTTTGTGTTGTGAAGTTTTCAGGTTTTGGGTAAAGCTTTGATGGACTATGGAATAAGGAGTGGCAAAAGCCTAAGCTTGGGGATGCCCATGGCACCCCAAGATATTCAAGGATAGCCAAAAGCCTAAGCTTGGGGATGCCCCGGAAGGCATCCCCTCTTTCGTCTTCGTTCATTGGTAAATTTACTTGGGGCTATATTTTTATTCACCACATGATATGTGTTTTGCTTGGAGTGTAGTGTATTATATTAGTCTTTGCTTTTTAGTTTACCACAATCATCCTTGCTGTACACACCTTTTGGTAGAAGCCTACTTGATTGAATTTGCTAGAATACTCTATGTGCTTCACTTATATCTTTTGAGTTTGATAGTTTTTGCTCTAGTGCTTCACTTATATCTTTTAGAGCACGGCGGTGGCTTAATTTTGTAGAAATTGCTAGTCTCTCATGCTTCACTTATATTATTTTGAGAGTCTTTTAGAACTGCATGGTATCTGCTATGGTTATAAAATTGGTCCTAGAATGGTAGGCATCCATGTTGGGTATAATAAAAACTATCATAGGAAGTGAATTGGATGCTATGATCAATTTGATACTTGACAATTGTTTTGAGATATGGAGGTAGTGATATTAAAGTCATGCTAGTTGGGTGATTATGAATTTAAAGAATGCTTGTGTTGAAGTTAACAAGTCCCATAGCATGCACGCATGGTTAAAGTTGTGTAACAAATTTGAAACAGTACCTGGCTTGTGCATCCTTATGAGTGGCGGTCGGCGAGGAGTGATGGTATTTTCCTACCAATCTATCCATCTAGGAGCATGCACGTAGTGCTTGTTTTTTGATGACTTCTAAATTTTTGCAATAAGTATATGAGTTCTTTTGACTAATGTTGAGTCCATGGATCATACGCACTTTTACCTTTCCACCATTGCTAGCCTCTTTGGTACCGTGCATTGCCCTTTCTCACCTTGAGAGTTGGTGCAAACTTCGCTGATGCATCCAAACCCCGTGATACAATACGGTTTATCACACATAAACCTCCTTTTATCTTCCTAAAAACAGCCACCATACCTACCTATTATGGCATTTCCATAGCCATTCCGAGATATATTGCCATGCAACTTTCCACCGTTCCGTTCATCATCATGACATACATTACTTTTGTCATATTGCCATTGCATGATCATGTAGTTGACATCATATTTGTGGAAAAGCCACCATGCATAATTTTTCATACATGTGACTCTTGATTCGTTGCACCATCCCGGTACACCGTCGGAGGCATTCATATAGAGTCATATCTTGTTCTAGTTTCGAGTTGTAATTCATATTTTGTAATCAATGAAAGTGTGATGATCATCATTATTAGAGCATTGCCCAAAAAGAAAAAGAAAAAAAGGAGGGCCAAAAGAAAATAAAGAAAGGCCAAAGAAAAAAAAGGAAAAAAAAGAAGAAAAAGAAAAAAAAGAAGAAAAATAAAAAAAAATAAAAATAAAAGGGGCAATGTTACTATCTCTTTTTCCGCACTTGTGCTTCAAAGTAGTATCTTGTTCTTCATGTAGCGAGTCTCATATATTGTGCTTCAAAGTAGCACCATGTTTTTCATATAGTGAGTCTCATATGTTGTCACTTTCATATACTAGTGGGAATTTTTCATTATAGAACTTGGCTTGTATATTCCTACGATGGGCTTCCTCAAATGCCCTAGGTCTTCGTGAGCAAGCAAGTTGGATGCACACCCACTAGTTTTTTTTGTTGAGCATTCATTTATAGCTCTAGTGCATCCGTTGCATGGCAATCCCTACTCCTCACGTTGACATCAATTGATGGACATCTCCATAGCCCGTTGATTATCCTCGTCAATGTGAGACTTTCTCCTTTTTTTGTCTTCTCCACACAATCCCCATCATCATATTCTATTCCACCCATAGTGCTATATCCATGGCTCACGCTGATGTATTGTGTGAAGGTTGGAAAAGTTTGAGATTATTTAAGTACGAAACAATTGCTTGGCTTGTCATCGGGGGTGTAGAATTTGGGAATATCTTTGTGTGACGAAAATGAAGAATAGCCTAACTATATGATTTTATACGGATGAACTTTCTTTTGCCATGTTATTTTGAGAAGACATGATTGCTTTGATTAGTATGCTTGAAGTGTTACTATTTCTTTTATCAATATGAACTTTTATTTTGAATCATTTGGATCTGAACATTCATGCCACAGTAAAGAAAATTACATTGAGAATTATGCTAGGTAGCATTCCACATCAAAAATTCTGTTTTTATTATTTATCTACTCGAGGACGGGCAGGAATTAAGCTTGGGGATGCTTGATACGTGTCGAACGTATCTGTAATTTTTGATTGTTCCATGCTATTATATTACCCCTTTTGGATGTTTATGGGCTTTATTTTACACATTTATATCATTGTTGGGACTAACCTACTAACCGGAGGCCCAGCCCATATTGCTGTTTTTTGCCTATTTCAGTATTTCGAAGAAAAGGAATATCAAACGGAGTCCAAACGGAATGAAACCTTCGGGAGCGTGATTTTTGGAACGAACGTGATCCGGAGAACTTGGAGTGCAAGTCAAGAAGCGAACGATGCGGCCAGGAGATAGCAGGGCGCGCCCACCCCTATAGGGCGTGCCCCCTGTCTCCTAGGCCCCACAGGCAGCCACCAACGTACTCCTTCCTCCTATATATACCTATGTACCCCAAAAACATCCAGGGAGCCAGCGAAAACAATTTCCACCGCCGTAACCTTCTGTATCCGCGAGATCCCATCTTGGAGCCTTCGCCGGCGCTTCGTCGGAGGGGGAATCGACCATGGAGGGCTTCTACATCAACACCATAGCCCCTCCGATGAGTTGTGAGTAGTTTACCACAGACCTTCGGGTCCATAGTTATTAGCTAGATGGCTTCTTCTCTCTTTTTGGATCTCAATACAATGTTCTCCCCCTCTCTTGTGGAGATCTATTCGATGTAAACTCTTTTAGCGGTGTGTTTGTTGCGATCCGATGAATTGTGGGTTTATGGTCAAGTTTTATCTATGAATAATATTTGAATCTTCTCTGAATTTTTTATTTATGATTGAGTTATCTTTGCAAGGCTCTTTGAATTATCAGTTTGGTTTGGCCTACTAGATTGATCTTTCTTGCCATGGGAGAAGTGCTTAGCTTTGGGTTCAATCTTGCGGTGTCCTTACCCAGTGACAGAAAGGGTTGCAAGGCACATATTGTATTGTATTGTTGCCATCGAGGATAAAAAGATGGGGATTATATCATATTGCTTGAGTTTATCCCTCTACATCATGTCATCTTTCTTAATGCGTTACTCTGTTCTTCTGAACTTAATACTCTAGATGCATGCTGGACAGCGGTCGATGTTGAAGGAAATATGCCCTAGAGGCAATAATAAAGTTATTATTTATTTCCTTATTTCATGATAAATGTTTATTATTCATGCTAGAATTGTATTAACCGGAAACATAATACATGTGTGAATACATAGACAAACATAGTGTCACTAGTATGCCTCTACTTGACTAGCTCGTTTCTCAGAGATGGTTATGTTTCCTAGCCATGGACAAAAGAGTTGTCATTTGATTAATGGGATCACATCATTAGGAGAATGATGTGATTGACTTGACCCATTCCGTTAGCTTAGCACTTGATCGTTTAGTATGTTGCTATTGCTTTCTTCATGACTTATACATGTTCTGTAACTATGAGATTATGCAACTCCGTTTACGGAGGAACACTTTGGTACTACCAAACGTCTGGCGTAACGGGTGATTATAAAGGAGTACTACAGGTGTCTCCGAAGGTACATGTTGAGTTGGCGTATTTCGAGATTAGGTTTTGTCACTCCGATTGTCGGAGAGGTATCTCTGGGCCCTCTCGGTAATGCACATTATTATAAGCCTTGCAAGCAATGTAACCAATGAGTTGGTTACGGGATGATGCATTACAGAACGAGTAAAGAGACTTGCCGGTGACGAGATTGAACTAGGTATTGGATACCGACGATCGAATCTCGGGCAAGTAACATACCGATGACAAAGGGAACAACGTATGTTGTTATGCGGTTTGACCGATAAAGATCTTCGTAGAATATGTAGGAGCCAATATGGGCATCCAAGTCCCGCTATTGGTTATTGACCGAGAATAGTTCTAGGTCATGTCTACATAGTTCTCGAACCCGTAGGGTCCGCACGCTTAAGGTTTCGATGACAGTTATATTATGAGTTTATGAGTTTAGATGTACCGAAGGAGTACGAGTCCCGGATGAGATCGGGGACATGACGAGGAGTCTCGAAATGGTCGAGACGTAAAGATCGATATATTGGACGACTATATTCGGAGTTCGGAAAGGTTCCGAGTGATTCGGGTATTTTTCGGAGTACCGGAGAGTTACGGGAATTCGCCGGGGAGAAGTATTGGGCCTTATTGGGCCCTGCGGGAAAGAGAGAGGGGCTGCCTAGGGCAGGCCGCGCACCCCCCCAAGGCCTAGTCCGAATTGGACTAAGGGGAGGGGCCGCACCCCCTCCTTCCTTCCCTTCTCTCTTCCATTTCCTTGTCTCCTACTCCTACTACATGGAAGGACCCCTAGTTGGACTAGGAAGGGGAATCCTACTCCCGTGGGAGTAGGACTCCCATGGCGCGCCCTCCTAGGGCCGGCCTCCTCCTCCCTCCTTTATATACTGGGGCAGGGGCACCCCATAGACACACAAGTTGATCTACGGATCGTTCCTTAGCCGTGTCGGTGCCCCTTCCACCATATTCCACCTCGGTCATATCATCGCGGAGTTTAGGCGAAGCCTGCGCCGATAGAACATCATCATCGTCACCACGCCGTCGTCGACGGAACTCAGCTCGGAGCTCGGCTGGATCGGAGGCGGAGATCGTCATCGAGCTGAGCGTGTGCGAACTCGGAGGTGCCGTGCGTTCGGTGCTTGGATCGGTCGGATCGTGAAGACGTACGACTACATCAACCATGTTGTCATAACGCTTCCGCTTACGGTCTACGAGGGTACGTGGACAACACTCTCCCCTCTCATTGCTATGCATCACCATGGTCTTGCGTGTGCGTAGGAAATTTTTTGAAATTACTACGTTCCCCAACAGTGGCATCCGAGCCTAGGTTTTATGGTTTGATGTTATATGCACGAGTAGAACACAAGTGAGTTACGGGCGATATAAGTCATCTTGCCTAGCAGCATGTCATACTTTGGTTGGCGGTATTGTTGGATGAAGCGGCCGGACCGACATTACGCGTGACGCTTACGCGAGACTGGTTCTACCGGCGTGCTTTGCACACGGTGGCTGGCGGGTGTCAGTTTCTCCAACTTTAGTTAAACCGAGTGTGGCTACGCCCGGTCCTTGCGAAGGTTAAAACGGAGTCTATTTGACAAACTATCGTTGTGGTTTTGATGCGTAGGTGAGATTGGTTCTTGCTTAAGCCCGTAGCAGCCACGTAAAGCTTGCAACAATAAAGTAGAGGACGTCTAACTTGTTTTTGCAGGGCCTGTTGTGATGTGATATGGTCAAGACGTGATGAGATATAAGTTGATGTATGAGATGATCATGTTTTGTTGAAGTTATCGGCGACTGGCAGAAGCTCTATGGTTGTCTCTTTGTTGCATAAGATGCAAGTGCCAAATAATTGCTTTACTTTATCGTTATGCGATAGCAATAGTTGCAAGAGCAATAGTTGGTGAGACGACCATGTGATGACACATTGATATAGATCAAGATGATGAAGATCATGGTGTCGTGCCGGTGACGATAGAGATCATGACAGTACTTTGGAGATGGAGATCAAAGGCGCAAGATGATCATGGCCATATCATGTCACATATTTTGATTGCATATGATGTTTATCTGTTATACATCTTATTATGTTTTGTTTGACGGTAGCATTTTAAGATGATCTCTCACTAATTATCAAGAAGTGTTCTCCCTGAGTATGCACCGTTGCGAAAGTTGTTCGTGCTGAGACACCACGTGATGATCGGGTGTGATAGGATCTACGTTCAAATACAACGGGTGCAAAACAGTTGCACACGCGGAATACTCAGGTTATACTTGACGAGCCTAGCATATACAGATATGGCCTCGGAACACGGAGACCGAAAGGTCGAGCGTGAATCATATAGTAGATATGATCAACATAGAGATGTTCACCATTGAAACTACTCCATCTCACGTGATGATCGGACATGGTTTAGTTGATTTGGATCACGTGATCACTTAGATGACTAGAGAGATGTCTGTCTAAGTGTGAGTTCTTTAGTAATATGATTAATTGAACTTAAATTTATCATGAACTTAGTCCTAGTAGTTTTTTTGCAAATTATGTTGTAGATCAATAGCTCGCGTTGTTGCTTTCATAAGTTTATTTTGATATGTTCCTAGAGAAAACTGTGTTGAAAATGTTAGTAGCAATGTTGCGGATTTGATCCGTGATCTGAGGTTAATCCTCATTGCTGCACAGAAGAATTATGTCCTTGATGCACCACTAGGTGACAGACCTATTGCAAGAGCAGATGTAGACGTTATGAACGTTTGGCTAGCTCAATATGATGACTACTTGATAGTTTAGTGCACCATGCTTAACGGCTTAGAATCGGGACTTCAAAGACGTTTTGAACGTCATGGACCATATGAGATGTTCCAGGATTTGAAGTTAATATTTCAAGCAAATACCCGAGTTGAGAGATATGAAGTCTCCAACAAGTTCTATAGCTAAAAGATGGAGGAGAATCGCTCAATTAGTGAGCATGTGCTCAGATTGTCTGGGTACTTCAATCGCTTGAATCAAGTGGGAGTTAATCTTCCAGATAAGATAGTGATTGACATAATTCTCTAGTCACCATCACTAAGTTACTAGAACTTCGTGATGAACTATAGTATGCAAGGGATGACGAAAACGATTCCCAAGCTCTTCGTGATGCTGAAATCAACGAAGGTAGAAATCAAGAAAGAGCATCAAGTGTTGATGGTTAACAAGATCACTAGTTTCAAGAAAAGGGCAAAGGGAAAGAAAGGGAACTTCAAGTAGAATGACAAGCAAGTTGTCACTCCCGCGAAGAAGACCAAAGCTGGATCAAAGCCTAAAACTGAGTGCTTACACTACAAAGGAAATGGTCACTGGAAGCGGAAATGCCCTGAATATTTGGTGGGTAAGAAGGATGGCAAAGTGAACAAGTGTATATTTGATATACAGGTTATTGATGTTTGCCTTACTAGTGTTTATAGTAGCCCCTGAGTATTTGATACTTGTTCGGTTGCTAAGATTAGTAATTCGAAACGGGAGTTGCAGAATAAACAGAGACTAGTTAAGAGTGAAGTGACGATGTTTGTTGGAAGTGGTTCCAAGATTGATATGATCATCATCGCACACTCCCTATACTTTCGGGATTTGTGTTGAACCTAAATAAATGTTATTTGGTGTTTGCGTTGAGCATGAATATGATTTGATCATGTTTATTGCAATACGGTTATTCATTTAAGTTAGAGAACAACTGTTGTTCTGTTTACATGAATAAAACCTTCTATGGTCATACACACCAACGAAAATAGTTTGTTGGATCTCGATCGTAGTAATACACATATTCATAATATTGAGGCCAAAAGATGCAAAGTTAATAATGATAGTGCAACTTATTTGTGGCACTGCCGTTTAGGTCATATTGGTGTAAAGCGCACGAAGAAACTCCATGTTGATGGGATTTTGGAATCACTTGATTATGAATCACTTGATGCTTGCGAACCATGCCTCATGGGCAAGATGACTAAGACTCCGTTCTCCAAAACAATGGAGCGAGCAACTGACTTATTGGAAATAATACATACTGATGTATGCGATCCGATGAGTGTTGAGGCTCGCGGCGGGTATCGTTATTTTATGACCCTCACAGATGATTTGAGCAGATATGGGTATATCTACTTGATGAAATATAAGTCTGAAATAGTTGAAAGGTTCAAAGAATTTCAGAGTGAAGTGGAAAATTCATCGTAACAAGAAAATAAAGTTTCTGCGATCTGATCACGAAGACAAATATTTGAGTTACGAGTTTGGTCTTCAATTAAAACAATGTGGAATAGTTTCACAGCTCACGCCACCTGGAACACCACATCGTTATGGTGTGTCCGAACGTCGTAACCGCACTTTATTTGATATGGTGCGATCTATGATGTCTCTTTACCACTATCGTTTTGGGGTTATGCATTAGAGACAGCTACATTCACATTTTAAAATAGGGCACCATCTAAATCCGTTGAGACGACACCGTATGAATTATGGTTTAGCAGTAAACCTAAGCTGTTGTTTCTTAAAGTTTGGGGCTGCGATGCTTATGTGAAAAAGTTTCATCCTGATAAGCTCGAACCCAAATCGGAGAAGTGCGTCTTCATAGAATACCCAAAGGAAATTTTTGGGTACACCTTCTATCACAGATCCGAAGGCAAGATATTCATTGCTAAAATGGATCCTTTCCAGAGAAGGAGTTTCTCTCGAAAGAAGTGAGTGGGAGGAAAGTAGAACTTGATGAAGTAATTGTACCTTCTCCCTTATTGGAAAGTAGTTCATCACAGAAATCGGTTCCAGTGATTCCTACACCAATTAGTGAGGAAGTTAATGATGATGATCATCAAACTTCAGATCAAGTTGCTACCAAACCTCGTGAGGTCTTCGAGTAAGATCCGCACCAGAGTGGTACGGTAATCATGTTCGGAAGTCATGTTACTAGACCATGATGAACCTACGAACTATAAGGAAGCGATGATGAGCCCAGATTCAGCGAAATGGCTTGAGGCCATGAAATCGAGATATGATCCATGTATGAGAACAAAGTGTAGACTTTGATTGACTTGCCCGATGATCGGTGAGTCATTAAGAATAAATGGATCTTCAAGAGGAAGACGGACGTTGATAGTAGTGTTACTATCTACAAAGCTAGACTTGTCGAAAAAGGTTTTTGACAAAGTTCAAGGTGTTGAATACGATGAGATTTTTTTACTCGTATCGATGCTTAAAAGTCTGTCCGAATCATGTTAGCAATTGCCACATTTTATGAAATTTGGCAAATGGATGTCAAAACTACATTCCTTAATGAATTTATTAAAGAAGAATTGTATATGATACGACCAGAAGGTTTTGTCAATCCTAAAGGTGCTAACAAAATGTGCAAGCTCCAGCGATCCAGGTATGAACTGGTGCAAGCATCTCAGAGTTGGAATATACGCTTTGATAAGTTGATCAAAGCATATAGTATTATACAGACTTGCGGTGAAGCCTGTATTTACAAGAAAGTGAGTGGGAGCACTACAGCATTTCTGATAAGTATATGTGAATGACATATTGCTGATCGAAATAATGTAGAATTATTCTGCAAAGCATGAAAGGATACTTGAATAAGAGTTTTTCGAAGAAAGACCTCAGTAAAGCTACATACATATTGAGCATCAAGATCTATTGAGATAGATCAAGTCGCTTGATAAGATTTTCAATGAGTACATGCCTTGACAAGATTTTGAAGTAGTTCAAAATGGAACAGTCAAAGAAAGAGTTCTTGCCTGTGTTGCAAAGGTATGAAATTGAGTAAGACTCAAATCCCGACCACAGCAGAAAATAGAAAGAGAATGAAAAGTCATTCCCTATGCCTCGATCATAGGTTCTATAAAGTATGTTATGCTATGTACCGGACCTATTGTATACCTTGCTCAGATTTGACAAGGAGTACAATAGTGATCTAGGAGTAGATCATCGACATTGGTCAAGAATATCCTTAGTGAGGACTAAGGAAATATTTCTCGATTATGGAGGTGATAAAAGAGCCCGTCGTAAAAGTTATCTTGGTGCAAGGTTTCACACCGATCCAGATGACTCTAAGTCTCAATCTGGATACATATTGAAAGTGGGAGCGATTAGCTAGAGTAGCTCCGTGCAGAGCATTGTAGACATAGAATATTTGCAAAATACATACGGCTCTGAATGTGACAGACCCGTTGACTGAGCTTCTCTCACGAGCAAAACATGATCACACATTAGTACTCTTTGGGTGTTAATCACATAGCGATGTGAACTAGATTATTGACTCTAGTAAACCCTTTGGATGTTGGTCACATGATGATGTGAACTATGGGTGTTAATCATATACAGATATAAATGTTGGTGTTAAATCACATGGCGATGTGAACTAGATTATTGACTCTAGTGCAAGTGGGAGACTGAAGGAAATATGCCCTAGGGGCAATAATAAAGTTATTATTTATTTCCTTATTTCATGATAAATGTTTATTATTCATGCTAGAATTGTATTAACCGGAAACATAATACATGTGTGAATACATAGACAAACATAGTGTCACTAGTATGCCTCTACTTGACTAGCTCGTTTATCAGAGATGGTTATGTTTCCTAGCCATGGACAAAAGAGTTGTCATTTGATTAATGGGATCACATCATTAGGAGAATGATGTGATTGACTTGACCCATTCCGTTAGCTTAGCACTTGATCGTTTAGTATGTTGCTATTGCTTTCTTCATGACTTATACATGTTCATGTAACTATGAGATTATGCAACTCCCGTTTACCGGAGGAACACTTTGGGTACTACCAAACGTCACAACATAACTGGGTGATTATAAAGGAGTACTACAGGTGTCTCCGAAGGTACATGTTGATTTAGCGTATTTCGAGATTAGGTTTTGTCACTCCGATTGTCGGAGAGGTATCTCTGGGCCCTCTCGGTAATGCACATCATTATAAGCCTTGCAAGCAATGTAACCAATGAGTTGGTTACGGGATGATGCATTACAGCACGAGTAAAGAGACTTGCCGGTGACGAGATTGAACTAGGTATTGGATACCGACGATCGAATCTCGGGCAAGAAACATACCGATGACAAAGGGAACAACATATGTTGTTATGCGGTTTGACCGATAAAGAGCTTCGTAGAATATGTAGGAGCCAATATGGGCATCCAGGTCCCGCTATTGGTTATTGACCGAGAATAGTTCTAGGTCATGTCTACATAGTTCTCGAACCCGTAGGGTCCGCACGCTTAAGGTTTCGATGACAGTTATATTATGAGTTTATGAGTTTTGATGTACCGAAGGAGTTCGGAGTCCCGGATGAGATCGGGGACATGACGAGGAGTCTCGAAATGGTCGAGACGTAAAGATCGATATATTGGACGACTATATTCGGAGTTCGGAAAGGTTTCGAGTGATTCGGGTATTTTTCGGAGTACCGGAGAGTTACGGGAATTCGCTGGGGAGAAGTATTGGGCCTTATTGGGCCCTGCGGGAAAGAGAGAGGGGCTGCCTAGGGCAGGCCGCGCCCCCCAAGGCCTAGTCCGAATTGACTAAGGGAAGGGGCCGCACCCCCTCCTTCCTTCCCTTCTCTCTTCCCCTTCCTTGTCTCCTACTCCTACTACATGGAAGGACCCCTAGTTGGACTAGGAAAGGGGGAATCCTACTCCCGGTGGGAGTAGAACTCCCCATGGCGCGCCCCTCCTAGGGCCGGCCTCCTCCTCCCTCCCTCCTTTATATCACGGGGCAGGGGCACCCATAGACACACAAGTTGATCTACGGATCGTTCCTTAGCCGTGTGCGGTGCTCCCTTCCACCATATTCCACCTCGGTCATATCGTCGCGGAGTTTAGGCGAAGCCCTGCGCCGGTAGAATATCATCATCGTCACCACGCCGTCGTGCTGACGGAACTCATCTCCAGAGCTCGGCTGGATCGGAGGCCGGAGATCGTCATCGAGCTGAACGTGTGCAGAACTCGGAGGTGCCGTACGTTCGGTGCTTGGATCGGTCGGATCGTGAAGACGTACGACTACATCAACCGTGTTGTCATAACGCTTCCGCTTACGGTCTACGAGGGTACGTGGACAACACTCTCCCCTCTCATTGCTATGCATCACCATGATCTTGCGTGTGCGTAGGAAAAAATTTGAAATTACTACGTTCCCCAACAGATGTGTGGAGTAATAGTAGTAGATGCAGGCAGGAGTCGGTCTACTTGTCGCGGACGTGATGCCTATATACATGATCATGCCTAGATAATCTCATAATTATTCGCTTTTCTATCAATTGCTCGATGTTCACCCACCGTAATACTTATGCTATCTTGAGAGAAGCCACTAGTGAAACCTATGGCCCCCGGGTCTATCTTTTATCATATAAACTTTCAATCTACTTTTATTTGCATCTTTACTTTTTGCATCTATATTATAAAATACCAAAAATATATTTATCTTATCATACTATCTCTATCAGATCTCAGTTTTGCAGGTGGCCGTGAAGGGATTGACAACCCCTTTAATGCGTTGGTTGCGAGTTCTTTGTTTGTTTGTGTAGGTGTGTGGGACTTTTGAGGAGCCTCCTACTGGATTGATACATTGGTTCTCAAAAACTGAGGGAAATACTTACGCTACTATTGCTGCATCACCCTTTCCTCTTCAAGGAAAACCAACGCAAGCTCAAGACGTAGCACAAGCATTTAACTAATGAGTTTCATCAAGGGATCTTTTTATTACGGAATGAGTAAAGAGACTTGCCGATAAATAGATTGAACTAGGCATGGAGATACCAATGGTCAAATCTCGGGCAAGTAGCTTTTCGCCGGACAAAAGGAATTGCATAAGGGATTAACTAAATCCTTGACATCATGGTTCAACCGATAAAGATCTTTGATGAATATGTGTGAACCAATATGGGCAGGTCCCGCTAGTGTTTATTGACTGGAGAGGTGTCTCGGTCATGTTTGCATGATTATCGAACCCGTAGGGTCGCACGCTTAACGTGATTATGCTAGAGTAGTATTGACATATTAATATGGTGAAGTATCAAGGATGTTCGGAGTCCTGAATGGGACTTTCAGTTAAACACGGTCGTACAGGAGGAAAATTAATTAAGAAGAAAAATTAAATGATGGAATTTAAAGTCATACTCATTTCAACAAAAGATAGTTTTTTACATCCCAAACACCTTGGTTCTCCAAGGTGCTATCTAGAAATACAAAGTGTCCTTTGGACACATGACTTCGGTCATCCGGGCACCCTCTGCTACCTCGTCAAAGAATTCTTCCGTGGTGCGATGCTTCCCTTTAGCATGTCCGTCAGCAACGAACGTCACATCCACCTTTCGGAATTGCGTCTTCACGCACGCATATGCCTGTCGTGCTCCTTCAAAGCACGCAAACCGCTTCCAACAATCAATCTATGGGGCAGCAATTCGCAGTCGAACAAGGAGGCCAAAGAGGATGGTCCGCAAGGCTTCGGCGGGCCACAGCTTCATGCAGATGTCCTGGAGCGTTGGCCTCGCCATGCAGAATAAATCCACCAGCTACTTCATTCGATGGTTCAGCAGCAGCTGCACCGATGGCGATTCTAGGAACTGCCGCCAAAATGCCTTCTCCTTCTCATGACCCGCCAGCTAGTCAAAGAGCACGACGGCATCCGCGACACTGTTCAGAAGATCCACGAAGATCTCTGTGGAATGCCACAGTAGGGTGAGCTCGACGCACCCTTTACTGCCAAACACACACTGCAATAAATATGGCTTACCCGAGGCGATTTGCTCCACTGTGTGGAGCACCTCGCGCTCAGCCGGGGCGGTGTCTAGAGCTCGGAGCGTGCAAGTTGGAGCTTCTTGAGCAATTATTCCGCTTACTTATTCCCCGCCTGAAGTTTGTCCCATGCATCGAACACGCCCTTAAGGGCCTCCTCGATCTCCATGACCCACTCCCGGTCTTTTCCCCGGCAACAATCTCGACAGCTCGGGCCTGCTCTGCCTTCGCGGCCGCAACTTTCTGCTGCTCTGCCTCCTGCTGAGCTTTTTTGAGATCAGCCTTGAGCGCCTCAAGCTCGGCCAATGCTACTGTCATTCAAACAGTTCTGCATTAGCTCTCCACCCAAAGCCAAAAATATCAAACTTCTTGTGTTCTATATAACACTTTAAGGAATGCAAGTCCGGGTCACTTACCTCGAGACAGCTCAGACCCCTGGTTCATCCGGTTGAGGTCCTCTTGGGATCTCTCGAGCTTCCAATTTACCTCTGCAATCTCCTGGAAGACAGAGTTCGGAGCTGATGTCGAAACCTGCAAACATAGATCTTTAATATAAGCCCCATGGTCAATTTATTGAAACTTCAGGACAATCGCCTTATGACATTAGGCAGCGTCCTGGGGGCTGTATGTTACGCTCCTACTTTTCTATGACCCCAATGCCGGTTGCTTGAAACCAACTTCGGGCTCCGGGGCTACTCACTGGCCGGGCCATTTAAAGGGCCACAAAGATATGTCCCAGGACAGTTGCATGAATTTGCAAAGAAAATTTAACCACAACAATTATTCTTGTATAAAGATAAAGGAGTAACTCGAAGCTCGTAACGAGGTTCTTGAAGACCTCGTGGAGTCCAACCCTTGCGGACCGAAAGCCTTGCAGCATCACGCCTATCAAGGCACGATGCCCTTCAAGGTATCCTCCATCTCGTCGGCTCACCCCATGCTATCCTACCCTTGGGCAGAAGGCGGGGGTGACATAACAACCTGGGGCAAAGCACCTGGGTGCTGGGCCGAGGGGTCTCCAGCTGCGGCGATGCAGCAAGAGCAGACATCGGCTGGGCCGATGGCTGGCCTAGCTCCTCTTTGGCGACCCTGGGGTTCTTCTCCCTAGGTCCTGTTGTGCCGAGGCTTCGACCTCGGCCATGACGCCGGGCTCCTCGGCCCCCACCAAGTAGACTTAAGCTAATACACTTTCCATACTCGGATCATATGCAATGAGGGAGAGGCATAAGCTAACACACATTCCATACTCGGATCATATGCACTTATGATTGGAACTCTAGCAAGTATCCGCAACTACAAAAGATTATTAAGATAAAACCCAACCATAGCATTAAGTAACCAGTCCTCTTTACTTCCATACACAACAACCCCCTTATTCGGGTTTAAGCTTCTATCTCTCTCGAAGCACACGATAAGCGAATCCTGAACGTATTGCAACACCCCTACTGTTTCCCGCACGTGTGCGCGGCATGGTGGGCACCATAGGACAACATCATATCAACATACAACTCATATTAACCACACCATACCACAATTAACCCGTAGGACAAAAAGAATCTACTCAAACATCATAAGATGGCAACATATCATTGGATAATAATATGTGGCCTAAAGCACCATGTTTAAGTAGAGATTACAACGGGAAGAGAGAGGTTTACACTGTTGTAATGAGAGGGAGAGAGTTGGTGATGACAGCGGCGAAGTTGTAGTGTAGATCGCAGTGATGATGATTCCCCCGGCGACACTTCGGCGCCACTGAGAGAGAGCTGGAGAGAGACCCCCCTCCTCCTACTTCTTCCTTGGCCTCCCCCTAGATGGGAGGCGGGTTTCCCCTCTGGTCCTTGGATGCTATGGCTCCCGGACGGCAGGAGCCCCTCCGAGATGTTGGGAATGGAGTAGAAAACAAAAAAATCCCACCTACGCACACCCAACATCAATATGAAGATGCATAACAGGTTGGGATCACGATCATTACCATCAGCGAGTTGTAGCGGAAGAAGATCATGTTGGTGTTGATCGTACTTGGAGTCCCTCGAACCGTCAATGAACAACCCCTCGAATCGCCGACGAATAGTCCCTCGAATGAAAGACCGAAAGAATGACCTCTCTACTTGGTTGCAAGCATGCAACCTTCACGAGCCGGCAGTGCTTCGCCATCCAGAGCTAATTGTCGTCGAAGAATTAGAGTGAGTAGACTAGAACCACATTGGGCATCTAATTATGAGGATTAGGAAAATAGGTCTAGCTATAAGTAGATCAACTATGATCAACTAGAACTAGAACTAGATGGGACTAAAGGAGGCTCCAAAAGTTGTGTGTTCAATTGTGGCCAATACCTCAATTATATATAGGTTAGAGGGGGAGAGATAGGCAGCCACCAAGGAGAGCTCGCCATCGCCGTCGACGAGCTCCCTCGCACCTCGCTCTTATACCAAATGTTGGCGCAGCAAGCACTAGCACTCGACAGTGATCGCCGGAGACAAGACCGGAGGGGAGGAAGATGATCACAAAGAATTTGGTGGCGCACAAACACCTGTCGCATCAACGGCTTTTTCTGGTTTTCTGCTCGAGCACGAACTCGATCGCCACAGCAAGCTACACAGGAGGGACGGGGGCTTTATACCCACGTGCACTGACACGCTAGCCTGCGCTCGAACGCACCCCACTCACACGACCTGCATGTCCCGCGCTCTGCGGCTCGCACTCCCTGCGTGCACGCACGCACACTACGCGGCCACCTCCAGCGCCCGACGTGGTCTCCCTCCCGTCCATCTCGCTAACAGATGCACACACACCCACACGCACGCACGCACTGACTCACATACACACCTGCGGGCTCGCGCATACACACGCCCGTGTCTACCATGGACCGGACTCGACGCGCCCAGCGCACACACGCGCACACGCTACAGCCCGCCGTGGCTTATTGCCTAACATTCAACCACCTAAGCCACGGCCTAGAGGAGGCCTGCGTCCTCAACATCGATGTCCGCCATTGCCGGCACCAGACTAGACTGCAGCCACGCGCCAGCAACGACGCCCGCGCCGCCGCACGACCCAAGCGCCTCCGCCGGGACCTGCAGCGCCGTGCCGCACAACCCGAGCGAGGAGAAATGGCCTTGCCGCGCCACCAGCGTCATGTGGGCTTTGCCTCGCAACACGCTCAGGCTTCATCGAGGAGGAGGGGTGGGTTGGGGTGTATGGCCAGCGGCTAACTTTTGGCTCCCGGGCCGCGGCGTCGAGGCAACACCGGAGGGCTGGATGCAGAGCTTGTGTCAAGGTGGGTTCTTAGTTCTTAAACGTGATTTTTTCTAAAAGACGTGGTATTCTCCTTAAAATCAAATAAAATGCAATAGATATAGTGCGGTCTATAACATTACTTTTGTTGATGCCAAACAACGTCAAAATATTAATAAACATCTTATTGTTCAAAAATTCCCAAACAAAATAGTGCCACCAAACTATTCCTAGTGTCTCTCGGGTGTACCCCGTGATGAAAAAAAGGATGTCTCTAGCGTAGAGCAGAGAACGCTAGGGGAGCAAAAATACAGAAACGAAGGGTAGAAAACGTGCAACATAAGAAAGCAACGGCCTGCCAGCATATCAGCACTCAGACAGAGGCCCTCTAAATCATTCAGCAAAGAAGAAAGCTATAGATCAGAACTCTGAATGGTCCCAATAATTAAAGTTGCAGTCTTGTAAACTCAAAGTGACAACTTGGTAATAACATGCATAATCCAGGTTTAACAAGCGATATGGTTGGCCAAGGTCCAGCTACCATCAGCATAAACTTATTACATCAAGTCTATAACCATGTTTAATCGAAGAGGCACATAATAGAGCTGCAGTGTGGATATGTTGAGCCAAACTTGGGGTAAAACTACAAGATATACAACAGCACAGGTGCATTGGCTGCGCTAGTACCCACCACCTGCATCTGGAATTTGGATACAGAGAAAACAACATACTTGAGTAGCGAGCAAAGTCCTATGGATACTGATAAATAAACGATGGAAATATGCTTAAGCAAAGAATACCTTCAGGGTTGAGGGGAAGATAGCCTCACAGCCACACACTCATCATCACTAAAGGGGAGTATGGTAGCCCATCTGGTAACACCATTCAAGGATGGCGTCGGTAGATCTTGATCTGGTCAGTTGCCTCGGAGCAACCGCACTTGGCACAAGCAACAGGCGTCGCAGTTGCTGCAGTTAGCTTAAATGTTAATTCAATATAACAGAATTTGCGAATATAATGGTATTTACATTAGCGAAAGAAAATAATATGACAGTATCATGACTAGTTATCTGTATAAGTTCACTTACAAGTCCTGTTTTAGAACTGTGAATGGAACATATTATCATATGAGGAAATGAGCATGGACAAAAGTTAGAGCTGATTACAAATCTTAATTGTTAAGTCATAACAATTCTTCTGTCAAAATTGTGTGCTACATCTTTGAATTCATAAACAAGCTAACCAAGTGGTATGTTACCTACACCTGCATCATAACCTAATTAACGAGCCAAAAAGACTTTAGAAGTTTGTTCGGTGCAATTACCAGTCACATGGAAAATGGTATCTTAGTAGTTGATCCTACTGCCAAAAGTTTGAGAACATAAGTAGTTGGGAGGCGACTGCTGCTATATTCTTAGAGAAATCAGATCAATCGTGTTGATGAAGGCAAGCATTTTGATAGTGAATGATACAAGAATATACGATACATGATAGAGTTTGCATCGGCTAGTGGTAACAGGCTGTCATTTTGGGGGATTTATGTTTTATGGGTGGGATTACTGGGAAGTACGTACTATCAACTAGTTTCAGAAATTTGCTTTCCTTTAAGGTGTTAATAATTTTATACACCATCAAAATGTACCTGAGCCACACTAGTACGTAACACATGCTGCACTACTGGTACAACAGTAAGCCAGCGCATCAGAGTATGATAATCGTAATAAACGTGAACGAGTTAGATAATATCTATAATAATATTTGTTGGTTGATATTGAATTCAAAAGATAATACTAAAACTACTCGTGAAGTTCATTCCCAATATGAAGCTTGATTTGGGGAATTTAAGTTACTTACTGTTTTTAGAATTTAGAAAATTAAACTCATCAACATGCATCTGTTTTTGCTTCTTAGAAGTATCCCCTTCAAAACATTCTTCTTGAGTGTGCACCGTTGATTTGAGAGAGCCTTCTTTCTCAGGTGATACATGCCGAGGATTTATATCCGACATTGCTTGAACCTACAGAAGATAAAACAATCCATCAAATTAGTATTTAAAGATTCAGCAAATACATTACAAAAGTATTTCTGGCTTCGCGAAGCTATTTAGGATATTATAAAATATGGCATATGCCCTTCCATAACTTTAGAATCATAAGCATTGTCCTATGCCCCCCTCCCACTCCCAAAATTGTTCTTTACCATAAATATTTGGAACTGAACCTTATAATTAATCTTGATTCCAGTCAAAGAAGTACATGAAGAGCCTACAACTGGTAAAGCAGTTCGTTTGATGAAATTGCCAAATTTATTACTCCCTCTGCCCCGAATTAGTTGACTCGGATTTGTCTAGGTACGGATGTATATAGACATGTTTTAGTGTTATATATCCGAATCTAGACAAATCTAAGTTAACTACTGACGGAGGTTGTAAATAGTTAAAACAAATCAGAAGTATAGTCTCCCTTTCAAATCGTTCTACGCATGAAGTTATTTTTTTTTGACAGAATTCAATACAAAAGCCACTTTGTCAATACTCCAATTTAACAGTTTGCGCAAATAGTAAATGCAGGTGAGAAATTATAAAATTGAGCCTTTATCGAATGTTAACCAAATATAACGCTTTACCAAAGACGAACTAACAAAAGGTTTTTCACAGAGGTTTTGTTTGTGTGTGTGTGTGTGTGGAGGGACATGGGTTATTTTTTATGCTGAACATTTGATAGAGATCTAATTTGTCAATTCTCACTAAATGAGGTGAGTGAATCAATACAGTTTTTACTTAGTTCTTGACTATTGAAACCCAAGGTGGGAGATGAATGTGTTTACTACTAATACAAATAAATGCCAATGGATGTTAGTCCTAATATAGACGTGAGGCAGTGCAAATAAAATGCCTCCCATGAGAATATAAAAAAAGGTGGAACCAACCATATAAGCATTTGCTCTGATCTCTTAGCTTCTTCACGTATTGCCACAAGGGCAGCTGCCGCGGCAGCCGATTCTGCCTCCTTTTTTGTAGCATATTCTTGCAGACTTCCAAATGTCCGCCCATCTATGGTCACTGTTGACTTGAAGATAGGTTCGTGATGTGGACCACTCGGAGTGGTGTTATACAAAGGTAAATCTTTCCGTAGTTCTTGAGCATAATTTCGCAACTGTGACTTGTAAGGAAGATGGATTGCTGCAATAGATAAATTAGTGAGTACCACAAATATAGAAGAAACATGTGTGAAAGAACATCATGAACATTTTTAGTGGCAGGAATAAAAACATGGCAACGGCATGATAGACACAAAAAAATTAAATCAATTTTTGTCATGAGGGGCATTTGTATAACTACATAGGTAGTAAAGGCCAATCAAGAGAACGGAAAAAACAAAAGAATAATTTTCAATGGTAGCCAATAAGCTATCCATTTCTACTAGACGGTCTCTCAGTAGCTAGCAATCAAAACGGCTTAAACGTTCATTTAACAGTTGACACCACTATTGAAGCAAGCCCAGATGAAAAGACAAGAAAACTAATTCATCTTATAATGTGGACATGAACTTCCCGGCAAAAAAATAAATGTGGACATGAACTGCTGCTATAATGCAGTTTTTCAATGCTGATATATTATAGCTGCTGTTATGTTTTTGCGGTGCATTACAAGTAGTATACGATATCGTGTCTAATCCCTTTCGTGGTTTCCTTTTGCATGCAGTGCGCTCTACTCCTAGTAGTGATTGCATGCTGGCGTTCACTTGATCATTGACGACGATATTACTCCTCTTGAATGGGCTCTCCTCCTCCTAAGTCTAAGGGAACCGACTTTCAGAACTGCTAAGTGTCAGTGCATGAAGCTGCGCACTGTTAAGGACTTCGTTTCGGCAACATAACCCACTTGTATGAATAGAGTCTGGATGTAGTTTTAACAAGTCGGATCTTGCTGTGATCTTGTAGAGCATGACGAGGCGGATCACGTTCTGGCGTATGCTTCGCCAGCCGACTGACGAGCAGCACGGCTCATACATCTGGCGCTTGCTGAAGCTCTAGGATCTTGAAGAAAACGAGATATGTCTAGGGCGCATACATACTCACCGGACAGTAGCTGCGGAGGAGCAGAGTGGCGCTCGAACGCTGCCCTGGCGGCGAGCAGCGACGGCGCATGCATGAACAAAACGAGATCTACCTAGGGCGCATACATACTCACCGGTCAGTAGTTGCGGACGTGCAGAGGGGTGCTCCAACGCTGCCCTGGTGGCGAGGTCCTCCAAAGCTGCCGTTGCGGCTAGGTCCTGCGCCTGGATGAGCTTGCGGGACCCGGGCTCCGGCGAGCTGAACTCGGCGCCGCCGATGGCGACGGTGGAATGGAACCTTGACGCGTGGTCAGGGCCCTCGCGCCGGTTGGTGTAGGCCGGCGTCGCCCACCGCCGCTCCTGGCACACGTTGTTCAGACGGAGCTTGTACATCGTCGATGGTGTCGCGTAGGAGCGGGCTGGATTGGAGACGGGGAACGGGGATTGAAGCTGGGCAGGCAAGGGTTTCCTCGGGGCCTCGATCTGATTTGCGTTCTGGCCGGCGTCGTTTAGTTTGCTGACAGCTTTGCAGAGGGTGCTGTTCACTGTTGAATGCAGGTTGGGTGCTCTTAATTCCAATTAATGCCGTAAAAAATGGAAGACTTTTTTTATTGAAGTTTCCCATTTTTAATGATTTCGTTTTAACACTTCCAAATACGTATCTCAGTACTGGCTTCCGAAACTTCCCCGTCCAGCTCTATAGTAATAATTCTAAAATTTCATGATTTTCAATGGACAGGAATATTGTTTGGGACATGGTTCCACACACTTACCCGTTATGAATAATACAAACTTTTTTTAGCATACATTTTCAACCACTCTACTTGCATATGAAATTTCACAATGAAATAACAACCATTGCTTTCAGCGCAAAAATGAAAAAATCAAAGTTATGTTTTAGTGTGTAAAATTTCCCCTCTCCCTCCTGGGCGCTCATGTGGGCTGCTCCGGAGGCAAACCCTATCCCCGCAAGTCCATCCTCCCTGTGATCCCACCCGTCGGCATTGACGGTGGTGGCGATGCCCGATCGTTGAAGGCGGCGGGTGCATGTGGTTGGCGCGCCCCGACGGGCCACCCACACGCGGGGGAGTGGCGTCAAGTGGACGGCGTGGGGATTCTTTTTGATGTGGCAGCGCAAAGAGGCAAGCGCTTGGAGCGGTAGAGCATGGCCATGAGCTCACATCAGTGGTGCTGGCACATGGTGGTCCTTCTGGAGGCGTCGGCTTGTACTTTGGCGATGGCGGCATGGATAGGCTGCGATTGCAATGGTGCAGCGATGCTCCGCCAGGTGATGCTACGTGAGCAGTGGCCGGGCAGTGGCTACGGTGTGTTGGTGCCATTGGTGACGCGAGCGACGCCGATGTGGTAGACGGAGGCCCCGGCGTGGGAGTTGGAGGCTGCAGCTCGGGATCTGGGTCCATCTTGGGCCTGAACTGGGTCCCAATGGCGCAGTGGCAGTGAGGCAGTCTGCCTGAGTAGCATGACTAGTTGCTTCTTGCGGTGCCAGCTGCCTTGGCCACGCTAGATATGGAGGTTGGGCTGGTGTTGCTGGTTCTCGGTCATGTAGGAGGTGGAAGAAGGCATGCGTTTTCCTCTATCGTGTGGGGTGCTGCTGTTCCATGACATTATATATGGTCATGATGGTGAGTTGCTGTAGTGGCGGCGTTGCGACCCAACAAGGACAGTATCGTCGCTATCCGATAGGGAGTGTGAGAGGTGTTGGATGTTATATGATGAAAAAACCCGTCTATCTCCTGTCGAAATTGGCAGCGACGGCGCCAGGGGTGTCGTTTCCCTCCTTGGAGGCGTCACTAAGGTGTCTTGGCATCTCCCCCTCCTCGTTTGGGTTGTTATCTCCAGGTGAAAGCCTAAGTCAGTTGCCGGATTGGTGATAAAGGCGTCTTGGCATTGTTACTTGTTGGGAGCATCGTGTGCGGAGACATGCCTTGCAGATTTCGGATTATGGTTCTCCAGTGTGTGCGTTGGTCCATACTGATCTTCATGGGCGCTATGTACACAGCTGCCAGTGAGTCCAAGACAATTGCGTTCTCAGGTCTGACTGAGTCTGCTACCCACTTGTCTTCTCCTCTTAGGCATTCAAGAGCGGTTGGTGCCTCGACTGAAAAAGTTTTGTTGAAATTGTTGCACTTCGAGATGACCGGTGTTGGTCGAGCTGCAGCTTGTGATCTGTTTAGGGCATGCCCTTTGCGTTGTGTTTGCAATAATTGCGGTGGCTAATATTTTGAATAGCTTGCGTGTGGAGATTCAACTACACTTGTTAGTCTTTTTTACATGTCTTCTGCCTTCTATAAAATTTTTGGTACGCCTAAGCATACTCTCCATAAAAGCTATATTTGAAAATACTGTTTCAAATAATAGTAAAATTAGATTGGATTTTCTTCACCACAAAATTGTTGGGGAACGTAGTAATATCAAAAAATTTCCTACGCACACGCAAGATCATGGTGATGCACAGCAACGAGAGAGGAGAGTGTAGTCCACGTACCCTCGTAGACCATAAGCGGAAGCGTTATGACAACGCGGTTGATGTAGTCGTATGTCATCACGATCCGACCGATCCAAGTACCGAACGTACGGCACCTCCGAGTTCAGCACACGTTCAGCTTGATGACGATCCCCGGACTCCGATCCAGCAGGCACTACAGGAAACAGCTAGTTTGCCGTCTGGCATGTACAGACGGCAAAGAAGTAAATACAGACGGCAAAGAGTTTGCCGTCAACTGGCTGACGGCAAACTCAGACGGCAAAGATAAGTCGGCAAAGAGTAATTTGCCGTCAGCTTTTTGTCGGACAGACGGCAAAGATTTTGCCGTCAGCCATACTACTTTTTTTACCGTCAGCCAATTTTGTTAATAGTAGGCAAATCGGCATCTTTGCCGTCAGCGATTCCCCCTCTTTGCCGTCTCCCCTCAGATCCACAGACGGCAAACATTTTTTTAAACAAAAAAATATAGTTGCTCGTTTCTGTTCCTGTTCGTTCGGTGTTTTCGTTCGTTCTTTGGAGTTTTTGTTCGTTCGTTGGAGCAGCAGCTGACAAGGCGCGAGGTCGGGGCTGGGCCACCGCATCTATCGCCGAGGCACGAACACGCTGCGGCGGCGTATCTTCTTTTTGCTCGAAACAGGAGCAGGCGACGAGGAGGCCGTCATTCGGGCTGGAACAGGGATCGACGATGTCGCGTAATTGGAACGGGCAGAGGACGGCGAGAACCTCCGGATCCGGATGAAAACAGAGTTGGAGCGGCCGGCGGCGAAGCAAATGGCAGGTGGGCGTGGATCTGATGAGGGGCAGCCATGGTTAGCCTCGTGTACAAGCAAGGGAGAGAGAGAGACCAGGGGGAGGGAGAGAAGCTAAGCGAGAGAGGGGGTGACCGGAGCGGTGGCTCAGTGGCGGTCTGTGGCGGCGACGGCGAGCGGCGGCAGCTGTCTTGGGAAGCGGTGGCGGCGGTGGGGGCGGCGGCGCGGGCCTCCTATACTGCGAGAAATAGAAAGGGGGTGGGGGAGCTGAGGTGGCGCCCGGTGGGGTGAGCGGCGCCGTCCTGTGATGCGAGAGAGAGAGGAGGGGCGGGTACGTGAGAGAGAGAGATCGTGGTGGATAAGGCAGAGAGAGGTGGGCCCCGGAGAGAGATCGCGGCGTGGGTGACTTCGGGAGAGAGATCGTGGCGTGCGGATCAGATGGTGTCACCTCATCAATCCGCGTGATCGATCCATGGGGTTGTGCTTTCTCTTTGCCATCTGCTATTATTTTACAGATGGCAAAGAGCTAACTTTGCCGTTTGTAAAATAAACCGCATATGGCAAAGACTTTGCCGTCTGCTTTTTAATTTACAGACAGCAAAGCCAGCTCTTTGCCGTCTGTAAAAAAATTAGCAGACGACAAAGTGTCTTTGCCGTATGTGTATACTTCGACAGACGGCAAAGTATGTCTTTGCCGTCAGTTGTTCTTCGCCGTCAGTCACTGTCGGCAAAATTGGTCTTTGCCGTCTACCCCGACGAAATGCTGACGGCAAAGAGCAGTACTGACGGCAAATCTCCTGTTTCCTGTAGTGAGGGTGTCGGGGATGAGTTCCGTCAGCACAACGGCATGGTGACGATGATGATGTTCTACCGACGCAGGGCTTCGCCTAAGCACCGCAACGATATGACCAAGGTGGAATATGATGGAGGGGGGTGTTGGGGAACGTAGTAATTTCAAAAATTTTCCTACGCACACGCAAGATCATGGTGATGCATAGCAACGAGAGGGAGAGTGTTGTCTACATACCCTTGTAGACCCGGCGAAGCGATCTGGCGTAGAGGAAGTAGTCGTCGTTCTCCTCGCGATCCGACCGATCCGGCGCCGTTACTCCGACGCCCCGAGTTCTTGACACACGTACAGCTCGATGGCGTCCCTCGTACTCGATCCAGCCGAGTGTCGAGGAGAGTTCCGTCGACCTGACGGCGTGGTGGCGATCTTGATGTTTCACCGGCGCGAGGCTTCGCCTAAGCTTGACGGTATGACCGAGGTGGAATATGGTGGAGGGGGGCACCGCACACGGCTAAGGAACGATCTCACGATCAACTTGTGTGTTCCAAGGTGCCCACGATCAACTTGTGTGTTCCAAGGTGCCCCCCTGCCCCCGTATATAAAGGAGCCAAGGGGGAGGGGGCCGGCGGCCAAGAGGAGGCGCGCCAGGGAGTCCTACTCCCTCTGGGAGTAGGATTCCCCCCCCAATCCTAGTTGGACTAGGATTCCCGGAGGGGGGAAAGAGAGAGAGGGGGGCCGGCCCCTTCTCCTAGTCCTAGTAGGACTAGGGAAGGGGGGGCGCACCCACCTAGGGCTGGCCCTTCTCCTTTCCACTAAGGCCCATCGAGGCCCATTTACCTCCGGGGGTTCCGGTAACCTCCGGTACTCGGTAAATTCCGTTTTACTTGGAACCATTCGAACTCCAAACATAGGCTTCCAATATATCAATCTTTATGTCTCGACCATTCCGAGACTCCTCGTCATGTCCGTGATCACATCCGGGACTCGAACTCCTTCGGTACATCAAAATATATAAACTCATAATAAGCATCCATCGAAACCTT
The DNA here is from genome assembly GCA_021437245.1 of Aegilops speltoides. Classification (NCBI taxonomy): domain Eukaryota; kingdom Viridiplantae; phylum Streptophyta; class Magnoliopsida; order Poales; family Poaceae; genus Aegilops; species Aegilops speltoides. The sequence goes on from CM038143.1 coordinate 572,306,967, forward strand.
AAGCGTGCGGACCCTACGGTTCGAGAACAATGTAGACATGACCTAGAACTATTCACGGTCAATAACCAACAGCGGGACCTGGATGCCCATATTGGTTCCTACATATTCTACGAAGATCTTTATCGGTCGAGACCGCATAACAACATCGTTGTTCCCTTTGTCATCGGTATGTTACTTGCCCGAGATTCGATCGTCGGTATCAATACCTAGTTCAATCTCGTTACGGCAAGTCTCTTTACTCGTTCCGTAATACATCATCTCACAACTAACTCATTAGTTGTAGTGCTTGCAAGGCTTAAGTGATGTGCATTACCGAGAGGGCCAGAGATACCTCTCCGACAATCGGAGTGACAAAACCTAATCTCAAATCGTCAACCCAACATTTGCCTTTGGAGACACCTGTAGTACTCCTTTATAATCACCCGATTCGTTGTGACGTTTGGTAGCACCAAAGTGTTCCTCCGTAAACGGAGTTGCATAATCTCATAGTTACGGAACATGTATATGTCATGGATAAAAGCGGTAGCAACATACTAAGCGATCGTGTGCTAAGCTAAGGGAATGGGTCATGTCAATCAGATCATTCTACTAATGATGTGACCTCGTTAATCAAATAACAACTCTTTGTTCATGGTCGAAACATAACCATCTTTGATTAACAAGCGGTAGAGGCATACTAGTGACATATTGTTTTGTCTATGCATTCACACATGTATCATGTTTCCGGTTAATACAATTCTAGCATGAATGATAAACATTTATCATGAAATAAGGAAATAAATAATAACTTTATTATTGCCTCTAGGGCATATTTCCTTGATCTCCCACTTGCACTAGAGTCAATAATCTAGATTACATAGTAATGATTCTAACACCCATGGAGTCTTGGTGCTGATCATGTTTTGCTCGTGGAAGAGGCTTAGTCAACGGTCTGCAACATTCAGATCCGTATGTATCTTGCAAATCTCTATGTCTCCCACGGACTAAGTCCGGATGGAATTGAAGCGTCTCTTGATGTGCTTGGTCCTCTTGTGAAATCTGGATTCCTTTGCTAAGGCAATTGCTCGAAAGATTGTCACGAAGATTTTCATTGGACCCGATGCACTAGGTATAACACCTAGATCGGATATGAACTCCTTCATCCGACTCCTTCATTAGCTGCTTCGAAGCTGCTATGTATTCCGCTTCACATGTAGATCCCGCCACGACGCTTTGTTTAGAACTGCACCAACCGAGCTCCTCCGTTTAGTGTAAATCGTATCCGGTCTGCGATTTAGAATCGTCCGGATCGGTGTCAAAGCTTGCATCAACGTAACCGTTCGATGAGCTCTTTGTCACCTCCATATCGAGAAACATATCCTTAGTCCTTTTCGGTATTTCAGGATGTTCTTGACCGCTGTCCGATGATCCACTCTGGATTACTTTGGTACCTCCTGCTAGGCTTATAGCAAGGCACACATCAGTCCAGTACACAACATTGCGTACATGATAGAGCCTATGGCTGAAGCATAGGAACATCTTTCATTTTCTCTCTATCTTCTGCGGTGGTCGGGCATTGAGTCTTACTCAACTTCACACCTTGTAACACGTGCAAGAACCCTTTCTTTGCTTGATCCATTTTGAACTTCTTCAAAATTTTGTCAAGGTATGTGCTTTGTGAAAGTCCAATCAAGCGTCTTGATCTATCTCTATAGATCTTAATGCCCAATATGTAAGCAGCTTCACCGAGGTCTTTCATTGAAAAACTCTTATTCAAGTATCCCTTTATGCTATCCAGAATTCTATATCATTTCCGATCAGCAATATGTCATCCACATATAATATCGAAATGCTCTGAGCTCCCACTCACTTTCTTGTAAATCTGAGGCTTCTCCAAAAGTCTGTACAAACCCAAATGCTTTGATCACACTATCAAAGCGTTTATTCCAACTCCGAGATGCTTGCACCAGTCCATAGATGGATCATTGGAGCTTGCACACTTTGTTAGCTCCTTTGGATCGATAAAACCTTCGGTTGCATCATATACAACTCTTCTTCCGTAAATCCATTCAGAATGCAGTCTTTACATCCATTTGCCAAATTTCATAATCATAAAATGCGGCAATTGCTAACATGATTCGGACGGACTTAAGCATCGCTACGGGTGAGAAGGTCTCATCGTAGTCAATCCCTTGAACTTGTCGAAAACCTTTTGCGACAAGTCGAGCTTTATAAACGATAACATTACCGTCGGCGTCGGTCTTCTTCTTGAAGATCCATTTGTTTTCTATTGCTTGCCTACCCTCGGGCAAGTCAACCAAAGTCCATACTTTGTTTTCATACATGGATCCCATCTCGATTTCATGGCCTCAAGCCATTTTGCGAATCTGGGCTCACCATCGCTTCTTCATAGTTCGTAGGTTCATCATGATCTAGTAGCATGACTTCCGAACAGGATTTCCGTACCACTCAGTGCGGATCTTACTCTGGTTGATCTACGAGGTTCTGCGAAGAACTTGATCTGAAGTTTCATGATCAACATCATCAACTTCCTCACTACTGGTGTAGGTGTCTCGAAACTGGTTTCTGCGACGAACTACTTTCAAGTAAGGGAGAAGGTACTATTACCTCATCAAGTTCCACTTTCCTCCCACTCACTTCTTTCGAGAGAAACTCCTTCTCTAGAAAGGATCCATTCTTAACAACGAATGTCTTGCCTTCGGATCTGTGATAGAAGGTGTACCCAACTGTTTCCTTTGGGTATCCTATGAAGACACATTTTTCCGATTTGGGTTCGAGCTTATCGGGTTGAAGCTTTTCACATAAGCATCGCATCCCCAAACTTTAAGAAACGACAACTTTGGTTTCTTGCTAAACCACAGTTCATAAGGTGTCGTCTCAACGGATTTCGACGGTGTTCTATTCAGTGTGAATGCGGCTGTCTCTAGAGCATAACCCCAAAACGATAGCGGTAAATCTGTAAGAGACATCATAGATCGCACCATATCTAGTAAAGTGCGATTACGACGTTCGGACACACCATTACGTTGTGGTGTTCCGGGTGGCGTGAGTTGCGAAACTATTCCGCATTGTTTCAAATGTAGACCAAACTCGTAACTCAAATATTCACCTCCACGATCAGATCGTAGAAACTTAATTTTCTTGTTACGATGATTTTCAACTTCACTCTGAAATTCTTTGAACTTTTCAAACGTTTCAGACTTATGTTTCATTAAGTAGATATACCCGTATCTGCTTAAGTCATCTGTGAAGGTGAGAAAATAACGATATCCGCCACGAGCCTCAACATTCATCGGACCACATACATCTGTATGTATGATTTCCAACAAATCTGTTGCTCTCTCCATAGTACCGGAGAACGGTGTTCTAGTCATCTTGCCCAAGAGGCACGGTTCGCAAGTGCCAAGTGATTCATAATCAAGTGACTCCAAAAGTCCATCGAGATGGAGTTTCTTCATCGCTTTACATCGATATGACCTAAGCGGCGATTGCCACAAATAAGTTGCACTATCATTATCAACTCTGCATCTTTTGGTTTCAACATTGTGAATATGTGTATCACTACTATCGAGATTCATAAGAAATAGACCACTCCTCAAGGGTGCATGACCATAAAAGATATTACTCATATAAATAGAACAACCATTATTCTCTGATTTAAATGAATAACCGTCTCGCATCAAACAAGATCCAGATATAATGTTCATGCTCAACGCAGCACCAAATAACAATTATTTAGGTCTAAAACTAATCCGAAGGTAGATGTAGAGGTAGCGTGCCGACCGCGATCACATCGACTTTGGAACCATTTCCCACGCGCATCGTCACCTCGTCCTTTGCGGTGTTAAGCAATCCGTAGTCCTGTTTGAGTTGCAAATATTAGCAATGAACCAGATCAAATACCAGTGCTCTGCGAGCTCTAGTAAGGTACACATCAATAACATGTATATCACATATACCTTTGTTCACCTTGCCATCCTTCTTATCCGCCAAATACTTGGGGCAATTCCGCTTCGAAGACGATCGCTTTGCGATAGAAGCACTCGTTTCAGGTTTAGGGCCGACTTGGGTTTCTTCTCTGAGCAACAACTTGCTTGCTGTTCTTCTTGAATTCCCTTCTTCTTCCCTTTGCCTTTCTTCTTGAAACTAGTGGTCTTATTGACCATCAACACTTGATGCTCCTTTTTGATTTCTACCTCCAGCCTTTAGCATTGCGAAGAGCTCGGTATAGTCTTTACTAACCCTTGCATATTATAGTTCATCACGAAGCCTTTGTAGCTTGGTGGCGGTGATTGGAGAATTACATCAATGACACAATCATCCGGAAGATTAACTCCCAATTGTGTCAAGTGATTGTAGTACCCGGACATTACGAGTATATGCTCACTAATGAACTGTTCTCCTCCATCTTGCAGCTATAGAACTTATTGGAGACTTCATATCTCTCAATCCGGGCATTCTGTTGGAATATTAACTTCAACTCCTGGAACATCTCATATGCTCCATGACGTTCAAAACGTCGTTGAAGTCCCGGTTCTAAGCCGTAAAGCATGGCACATGAACTATAGAGTAGTCATCGCTTTGCTTTGCCGGACGTTCACAACATCTGGCGTTGCTCCAAAGAAGAGCTCTCACCTAGCGGTGCATCCAGACGTAACTCTTACGTGCAGCAATGAGGATGATCCTCAAATTACGGACCCATCCGTGTAATTGCTACCATCATCTTTCAACTTTGCTTTCTCAAGGAACGCATTAAAATTCAACGGAACAACAACACGAGCCATCTATCTACAATCAAACATAAACAAGCAAGATACTATCAGGTACTAAGTTCATGATAAATTTAAGTTCAATTAATCATATTACTTAAGAACTCCCACTTAGAAAGACATCTCTCTAGTCATCCAAGTGATCACGTGATCCAAATCAACTAAACCATAACCGATCATCACGTGAAATGGAGTAGTTTTCAATGGTGAACATCTTATGTTGATCATATCTACTATATGATTCACGCTCGACCTTTCGGTCTCCGTGTTCCGAGGCCATATCTGCATATGCTAGGCTCGTCAAGTATAACCCGAGTATTCTGCGTGTGCAAAACTGGCTTGCACCCGTTGTAGATGGACGTAGAGCTTATCACACCCGATCATCACGTGGTGTGCGGGCACGACGAACTTTGGCAGCGGTGCATACTCGGGAGAACACTTCTTGATAATTTAGTGAGAGATCATCTTATAATGCTACCGTCAATCAAAGCAAGATAAGATGCATAAAAGGATAAACATCACATGCAAATCAATATAAGTGATATGATATGGTCATCATCATCTTGTGCTTCACGATCTCCATCTTGCAGCACCACCATGATCACCATCGTCACCGGCGCGACACCTTGATCTCCATCGCAGCATCGTTGTCGTCTCGCCAAACTTATGCTACTACGACTATCGCTACCGCTTAGTGATAAAGTAAAGCATTACAGGGCGATTGCATTGCATACAATAAAGCGACAACCATATGGCTCCTGCCAGTTGCCGATAACCGGTTACAAAACATGATCATCTCATACAATAAAATATAGCATCACATCTTGACCATATCACATCACAACATGCCCTGCAAAAACAAGTTAGGCGTCCTCTACTTTGTTGTTGCAAATTTTACGTGGCTGCTACGGGCTTAAGCAAGAACCAGTCTCACCTCGCATCAAAACCACAACGATACTTTGTCAAATAGACTCGTTTAACCTTCTCAAGGACCGGCGTAGCCACACTCAGTTCAACTAAAGTGAGAGAGACAGCACCCACCAGTCACCTTTAAGCAACGAGTGCTCACAGCGGTGAAACCAGTCTCGCGTAAGCGTACGCGTAATGTCGGTCTGGGCCGCTTCATCTCACAATACCGCTGAACCAAAGTATGACATGCTGCTAGGTAGTATGACTTGTATCGCCCACAACTCACTTGTGTTCTACTCGTGCAAAACATCAAACCATAGAAAAAACCTAGGCTCGGATGCCACTGTTGGGGAACGTAGTAATTTCAAAAATTTTCCTACGCACACGCAAGATCATGGTGATGCATAGCAACGAGAGGGGAGAGTGTTGTCTACATACCCTTGTAGACCCGGCGGAAGCGATCTGGCGTAGAGGAAGTAGTCGTCGTTCTCCTCGCGATCCGACCGATCCGGCGCCGTTACTCCGGCGCCCCGAGTTCTTGACACACGTACAGCTCGATGGCGTCCCTCGTACTCGATCCAGCCGAGTGTCGAGGGAGAGTTCCGTCGGACGACGGCGTGGTGACGATCTTGATGTTTCACCGCGCGCAGGCTTCGCCTAAGCTTGCGACGGTATGACCGAGGTGGAATATGGTGGAGGGGGCACCGCACGGCTAAGGAGCGATCTCACGATCAACTTGTGTGTTCCAAGGTGCCCCCTGCCCCGTATATAAAGGAGCCAAGGGGAGGGGGCGGCGGCCAAGAGGAGGCGCCCAGGAGTCCTACTCCCTCGGGAGTAGGATTCCCCAATCCTAGTTGGACTAGGATTCCTGGAGGGGGAAAGAGAGAGAGGGGCGGCCCTTCTCCTAGTCCTAGTAGGACTAGGGAAGGGGGAGGCGCGCCCACCTAGGGCTGGCCCTTCTCCTTTCCACTAAGGCCCATCGAGGCCCATTTACCTCCCGGGGTTCCGTAACCTCCGGTACTCCGGTAAATTCCGTTTTAGCCGGAACCATTCGAACTCCAAACATAGGCTTCCAATATATCAATCTTTATGTCTCGACCATTCCGAGACTCCTCGTCATGTCCGTGATCACATCCGGGACTCGAACTCCTTCGGTACATCAAAATATATAAACTCATAATAACCGCCATCGAAACCTTAAGCGTGCGGACCCTACGGTTCGAGAACAATGTAGACATGACCTAGAACTATTCACGGTCAATAACCAACAGCGGGACCTGGATGCCCATATTGGTTCCTACATATTCTCTGAAGATCTTTATCGGTCGATCCGCATAACAACATCGTTGTTCCTTTGTCATCGGTATGTTACTTGCCCGAGATTCGATCGTCGGTATCCAATACCTAGTTCAATCTCGTTACGGCAAGTCTCTTTACTCGTTCCGTAATACATCATCTCACAACTAACTCATTAGTTGTAGTGCTTGCAAGGCTTAAGTGATGTGCATTACCGAGAGGGCCCAGAGATACCTCTCCGACAATCGGAGTGACAAAACCTAATCTCGAAATACGTCAACCCAACATTTGCCTTTGGAGACACCTGTAGTACTCCTTTATAATCACCCAGTTACGTTGTGACGTTTGGTAGCACCAAAGTGTTCCTCCGTAAACGGAGTTGCATAATCTCATAGTTACAGGAACATGTATATGTCATGGATAAAAGCAGTAGCAACATACTAAACGATCGTGTGCTAAGCTAAGGGAATGGGTCATGTCAATCAGATCATTCTACTAATGATGTGACCTCGTTAATCAAATAACAACTCTTTGTTCATGGTCGGAAACATAACCATCTTTGATTAACAAGCCGGTAGAGGCATACTAGTGACATATTGTTTTGTCTATGCATTCACACATGTATCATGTTTCCGGTTAATACAATTCTAGCATGAATGATAAACATTTATCATGAAATAAGGAAATAAATAATAACTTTATTATTGCCTCTAGGGCATATTTCCTTCAGGGGGCACCGCACACGGATAAGGAACGATCACGATGATCAACTTGTGTGTTCTAGGGTGCCCCCTGCCCCCGTATACAAAGGAGCAAGGGGGGAGGCCGGCCAGCCCTTGGGGGCGCGCCAAGGAGGGGGGAGTCCTCCTCCTAGTGGGAGTAGGACTCCCCTTTCCTAGTCCAACTAGGAAGGTGGAAGGGGGAAGGAAAGAGAGGGAGAGGGAGAGGAAAAGAGGGGCCGCACCCCCCTCGCCTAGTCCAATTCGGACTCCCCATGGGAGGGGGCGCGCCACCTCCTGGGCTGCTGCCCTCTCTCTCCTCTCAGGCCCACTAAGGCCCAATACTTCCTCGGGGGGTTCCGGTAACCCCTCCTGCACTCCGGTTTTCTCCGAAATTACCCGGAACACTTCCGGTGTCCGAATATAGTCGTCCAATATAACATTCTTTATGTCTCGACCATTTCGAGACTCCTCGTCATGTCCGTGATCACATCCGGAACTCCGAACAACCTTCGGTACATCAAAACTTATAAACTCATAATAAAACTGTCATCGTAACGTTAAGCGTGCGGACCCTACGGGTTCGAGAACTATGTAGACATGACCTAGAACTGTTTCTGGTCAATAACCAATAGCGGAACCTGGATGCTCATATTGGCTCCTACATATTCTACGAAGATCTTTATCGGTCAAACCGCATAACAACATACTTTGTTCCCTTTGTCATCGGTATGTTACTTGCCCGAGATTTGATCGTCGGTATCCAATACCTAGTTCAATCTCGTTACCGGCAAGTCTCTTTACTCGTTCTGTAATACATCATCCCGCAACTAACTTATTAGTTGTAATTCTTGCAAGGCTTAAGTGATGTGTATTACCGAGAGGGCCCAGAGATACCTCTCCGACAATCGGAGTGACAAAAACCTAATCTCGAAATATGCCAACCCAACATGTACCTTCGGAGACACCTGTAGAGCACCTTTATAATCACCCAGTTATGTTGTGACGTTTCGTAGCACACAAAGTGTTCCTCCGGTAAACGGGAGTTGTATAATCTCATAGTTGTAGGAACTTTGTATAAGTCATGAAGAAAGCAATAGCAACATACTAAACGATCAAGTACTATGCTAACTGAATGGGTCAAGTCAATCACATCATTCTCCTAATGATGTGATCCCGTTAATCAAATGACAACACATGTCTATGGTTAGGAAACTTAACACTACTAGGGAAAAGCCTATACACAGAATCTTATCTGCAGCGCGCTTCAAAATAACTCGCTGCTGCTAACTAGCAGTAGCACGGACAGACGAAACTCGCTGCTGAGACAAATATAGCAATGGCGCGTCCTCCCAAAGACGCTGCTGCTATAATTCTTACGAGGCCGCCGCGAGGCTAGTTATAGCAGCAACACGTTAAAGTGATGCGCGCTACTGCTACGTAGCATAGTAGCAGCGCATTTCTCAGATAATCGCTACTGCTAAGTTTCCTACAAAAATTTAGTCCCACCTCACTCCGTGAAGAGAGTTTCTACCACCTTAAATATGTTACTTCTCACACTTTGACAAGCACTTGATCTTCATTGAACTCTATGTGTAGAATTTGTGGCTGCAATATGAGTCTTCACCTGTTCCTAAACCGGTGAGGACTCATATTGTCAAATCAGATTGTACACAAAAAGATCGTTGATAATCAATACGTTTTTGATATATTGAACAAAGTCTATTTTTACATGCTGACACATAGCAGTAGCGCTTTATTGTGAAAGGCGCTGCTGCTAGATAGCTTAGCAGTAGCGTCTTTTCCTGAAGAGCGCTATTGCTAAGCCATTCCTCTCCCCCATCTCCTCCATTCCGATCCACTCACACACACAGCCACTCAATCCTCTCCGCTCAAATGCCTTGCTTGCGCCCGTCGCTCTACTCCGTCTCGCCGCCAAGGCCACCACCCCCTCCTCCTTGCTGGACTCGGTCTTGGCCTCCTCCTCCGTCCTCCTCTCCACTCGCTTGGCCGGCCCCTCCTCGCTCCGCCTTCCTCCTCCGTCCTCACTCAAGCGGGCCGCGCGGCCCGCCCCCCCTCGCTCCGCCTTCCTCCTCCGTCCTCCTCAACTGGCCGCGCCCGCCGCCCCTCCTCGCTCCGCCTTCCTCCTCCATCCTACTCTCTTCTCCCTCCTCGAGTCGCCCCTCCTTCTCCCTCCTGCTCATATGCAACATTTTGATTTAGTTGATATAATTAAGTTGACTTAGTAGGCTAGTTGATTTAGTTGACTTAGAACATTTTGATTTAGTTGATTTGGTAGGCTAGTTGATTTAGTTGACTTAGAACATTTTGATTTAGTTGATTTAGTAGGCTAGTTGATTTAGTTGACTTAGAACATTTTGATTTAGTTGATTTAGTAGGCTAGTTGATTTAGTTGACTTAGAACATTTTGATTTAGTTGATTTAGTAGGCTAGTTGATTTAGTTCACTTAGAACATTTTGATTTAGTTGATTTAGTAGGCTAGTTGATTTAGTTGACTTAGAACATTTTGATTTAGTTGATTTAGTAGGCTAGTTGATTTAGTTCACTTAGAATATTTTGATTTAGTTGATCATTAATCCTTTGCTCATATTGCTTTAGGAAGAATGGCGCCACCACCACCACCACCACTATGTCAACTGTGCAAGTCAAGATGCGCCAGCAGCCTTGCAACTGGCAAGCTGTTCGGCATCTACTTCCAGCCGAGTTTTAGTCATGCGTGATAGAAATTAGATGAAATGTAATAACTATTTTATTTTTAGTGTTGGCGATCTGCATTGTGTCATTTTGCTTATTTTACACAGATCGTCCCATGCAATGTGAGGTTGAAATTCAACAAGTCGACGAGAGACACTGTGACATTTAAAGCTCTGGGGGCCGTACACTATGGAGGTCGAGAAAGGGCGCAATATGTCACAGATTGGAGGAGATGGATGGGCCCGTTTCGTCATTCGCATGCATCTTACTGGTGGTGAGTTGATCAGCTTCAACTTTCGAGCAGAAAGACCCAAGCTAGCTGTCATTTATCTCAACCTGGTGGAAGATGATGAAGATGACGAAGATGATGAAGATAATGAGGACCCACTCGATGAAGATGATGAGGACCCACTTCATGAAGCCATCGTAGCTCAAAGAACAAGGCTGAGTGAGGAGGAGGTGTCCAACCTGTTGGACATAATTCCGCCACGTGCTGACTTTGTCGGGGTGCCATTCGTGACCCGCTTGACAAATACCATGGTTGATCGACATGATATGGTATGTTATACTTATAAATGCAAATTAATAGTGTGAATTATTTAGTGTACAGTCCAATGATATGGTATGTTGTGTGGAATCTAGTCGATGATATATATGTTTTAGTGTAGTGTTCGATCACATGCTTATTAATTGATATGTTTTTCTTATTCATAAATTGGCAAAGAGCATATCTGTGAGTTATGGTATCGAGCCTGATGAAGAAGGCTCAGCTGGACTACGCCTTACTACAAGGGGCTCCGTCACAACCTGTACTTACCACGTGGACACGGACGGTCGCACACACTTAAACTCGGTTGGGTGGAAGAAATTCCTCGATAGCAAGAATCTTCGTGTTGGACAGGCCATCCTAATTACTATCAGGAACACCAACCGCCCAGGCTTGAGGATGATGATTGTCTTTGATATCATCTAGAACTACATATGTGTGTGTGTGGCTATATCATCTAGAACTATATATGTGTGTGTGGCTATATCATCTAGAACTATATATGTGTGTGTGGCTATATCATCTAGAACTAGAGATGATGATCGTCGTCGATATCATCTAGAACTACATATGATGATGGCCGTTGATATGACCTTGTACTGCTTGAGGATGCATGTTGGCTATGCATGAAATTGTTATCTAGTACTCCCTTCGTTCCAAATTACTTGTCGTGGTTTGAACTAAAACCACGACGAGTAATTTGGAACGAAGGGAGTACTACCGTACCTAGTAATGGTTTAAGAATTTGATATCTACTAGCAGTACCTAGTATCTAGTATCTGAAAGGAGAACTGAAAGGGAATGGGGCAGTGGGAAAATGACAAAGATATAGCAGTAGCAAGGGTTGGCGAAATTGCTACAGCTAGTTAATAGTAGCGCGTTCACAAAAAGCGCTGCTGATATCATCAACAGTAGTAGCGCGGGTTAGGGCCGCGCTACAACTATGAGTTAGCTGTAGCGCCTTATTAGTAGCGCGGCCACCCGTGCTGCTGCTAGCCTAAAAACCCGCGCTGCTTCTCGCCTTTTCCCTAGTAGTGTAACCATCATTGATTAACGAGCTAGTCAAGTAGAGGCATACTAGTGACACTATGTTTGTCTATGTATTCACACATGTGTTATGTTTCCGGTTAATACAATTCTAGCATGAATAATAAACATTTATCATGATATAAGGAAATAAATAATAACTTTATTATTGCTTCTAGGGCATATTTCCTTCAGTCTCCCACTTGCACTAGAGTCAATAATCTAGTTCACATCGCCATGTGATTTAACACCAATATTCAGATCTGTATGTGATTAATACCCATAGTTCACATTGTCATGTGATCAACACTCGAACGGTTTACTAGAGTCAATAATCTAGCTCACATCGCTATGTGATTAACACCCAAAGAGTACAAAGGTATGATCATGTTTTGTTCGTGAGAGAAATTTAGTCAACGGGTCTGTCACATTCAGAGTCGTATGTATTTTGCAAATATTCTATGTCTACAATGCTCTACTCGGAGCTACTCTAGCTAATTGCTCCTACTTTCAATATGTATCCAGATTGAGACTTAGAGTCATCTGGATCGGTGTAAAAGCTTGCATCGATGTAACTCTTTACGACGAACTCTTTTATCACCTCCATAATCGAGAAACATCTCCTTAGTCCTCACTAAGGATATTCTTGACCGCTATCCAGTGATCTACTCTTAGATCAAATTTGTATTCCTTTGCAAAACTCAGAGCAAGGTATACAATAGGTCTGGTACACAGCATAGCATACTTTATAGAACCAATGACTGAGGCATAGGGAATGACTTTTCATTCTCTTTCTATTTTCTGCCATAGTCGGGTTTTGAGTCTTACTCAACTTCACACCTTTGCAACACATGCAAGAACTTCTTTCTTTGACTGTTCCATTTTGAACTACTTCAAAATCTTGACAAGGTATGTACTTATTGAAAAACTTATCAAGCGTCTTGATCTATCTCTATAGATCTTGATGCTCAATATGTGAGTAGCTTTACTGGGGTCTTTCTTTTTAAAGAACTCCTTTCAAATACTCCTTTATGCTTTTCAAAAAAAAATCTACATCATTTCTGATCAACAATATATTACTCACATATATTTATCAGAAAGGCGGTAGTGCTCCCACTCACTTTATTGTAAATACAGGCTTCACCGCAAGTCTCTATAAAACTATATGCTTTGATCAACTTATCAAAGCGTATATTTCAACTTTGAGATGCTTGCACCAGTCCATAGATGGATCGTTGGAGCTTGCACATTTTGTTAGCATCTTTATGATTGACAAAACCTTCTGGTTGGATCATATGCAACTCTTCTTTAATAAATCCATTAAGGAATGCAGTTTTCACATCCATTTGCCAGATTTCATAAAATGTGGCAATTGCTAACATGATTCGGACAGACTTAAGCATCGATACGAGTGAGAAAATCTCACCGTATTCAACACCTTGAACTTATTGAAAACCTTCGCAACAAGTCGAGCTTAGTAGATAGTAACACTAATATCAGTGTCCGTCTTCCTCTTGAAGATCCATTTATAAAATATGGCTTGCTGATCATCGGGCAACTCCACCAAAGTCCACACTTTGTTCTCATATATGGATCCCATCTCAGATTTCATGGCCTCAAGCCATTTCGCGGAATCTGGGCTCATCATCGCTTCCTCATAGTTCGTAGGTTCATCATGGTCTAGTAACATGACTTCCAGAATAGGATTACCGTACCACTCTGGTGCGGACCATACTCTGAAATACCTACGAGGTTCTGTAGTAACTTGATTTGAAGTTTCATGATCATCATCATTAGTTTCCTCGCTAACCGGTGTAGCAATCACTGGAACTGATTTCTGTGATGAACAACTTTCCAATTTGGGAGAAGATACAATTACCTCATCAAGTTCTACTTTCCTCCCACTCACTTCTTTCGAGAGAAACTCCTTCTCTAGAAAGGATCCATTCTTAGCAACGAATGTTTTGCCTTCGGATCTGTGATAGAAGGAGTACCCAAAAGTTTCCTTTAGGTATTCTATGAAGACGCACTTCTCCGATTTGGGTTCGAGCTTATCAGGTTGAAAACCTTTTTCATATAAGCATCGCAACTCCAAACTTTAAGAAACGACAGCTTAGGTTTACTGCTAAACCATAGTTCATATGGTGTCGTCTCAACGGATTTAGATGGTGCCCTATTAAACGTGAATGCAGCTGTCTCTAATGCATAACCCCGAAACGATAGTGGTAAACTGATAAGAGATATCATAGATCGCACCATATCTAGTAAAGTACAATTACGACATTAGGACACACCATTATATTATGGTGTTCCAGGTAGAGTGAGTTTGTGAAACTATTCCACATTGTTTTAATTGAAGACCAAACTCGTAACTCAAATATTTGTCTCCGCGATCAAATCACAGAAACTTTATTTTCTTGCTACGATGATTCTCTACTTCACTCTGAAATTCTTTGAACTTTTCAAATGTTTCAGACTTGTGCTTCATTAAGTAGACATACTCATATCTGCTCAAATCATCTTTGTGAAGGTCAGAAAATAACGATACCTGCCACAAGCATCAATACTCATTGGATTGCATACATCGGTATGTATTATTTCCAACAAGTTAGTAGCTCGTTCCATTGTTCTGAAGAACGAAGTTTTAGTCATCTTGCCCAAAAGGCACGGTTCGCAAGCATCAAATGATTCATAACCAAGTGATTCCGAAAATCCATCTTTTGGAGTTTCTTCATGCGCTTTACATCGATATGACCCAAACGGCAGTGCCACAAATAAGTTTCACTATCATTATCAACTTTGCATCTTTTGGCATCAATATTATGAATATGTGTATCACTACGATCGAGATCCAACAAACTATTTCATTGGGTGTATGACCATCGAAGGTTTTATTCATGTAAACAGAACAACAATTATTCTTTGACTTTAAATGAATAACCATATTGCAATAACATGATCAAATCATATTCATGCTCAACGCAAACGCCAAATAACATTTATTTAGGTTTAACACTAATCCCGAAAGTATAGGGAGTGTGCGATGATGATCATATCAATCTTGGAACTACTTCCAACACTCATCGTCACTTCACCCTCAACTAGTCTCTGTTTATTCTGTAACTCCTGTTTCGAGTCACTAATTTTTAGCAACCGAACAAGTATCAAATACTCAGGGGCTACTATAAACACTAGTAAGGCACACATCAAACACCTGTATATCAAATATACCTTTGTTCACTTTGCCATCCTTCTTATCCACCAAATATTTAGGGCATTTCCGCTTCTAGTGACCATTTCTAATTGAAGACCAAACAGCAGTGTAAGCACTCAGTTTCAGGCTTTGGTCCAGCTTTGGTCTTCTTCACGGGAGTGACAACTTGTTTGCCATTCTACTTGAAGTTTCCCTTTCTTTCCCTTTGCCCTTTTCTTGAAACTAGTGGTTTTGTCAATCATCAACACTTGATGCTCTTTCTTGATTTCTACCTTCATCGATTTCAACATCACGAAGAGCTCGGGTATCATTTTCGTCATCCCTTGCATACTATAGTTCATCACGAAGTTCTAGTAACTTAGTGATGGTGACTAGAGAATTCTGTCAATCACTATCTTATCTGGAAGATTAACTCCCACTTGATTCAAGCGATTGATGTACCCAGACAATCTGAGCACATGCTGACTAGTTGAGCGATTCTCCTCCATCTTTTAGCTATAGAACTTGTTGGAGACTTCATATCTCTCAACTCAGGTATTTGCTTGAAATATTAACTTCAATTCCTGGAACATCTCATATGGTCCATGACGTTCAAAACATCTTTGAAGTCCCGATTCTAAGCCGTTAAGCACGGTGCACTAAACTATCAAGTAGTCATCATATTGAGCTAGGCAAACGTTCATAACGTTTGCATAAGCTTCTGCAATAGGTTTGTCACCTAGCGGTGCATCAAGGACATAATTCTTCTGTGCAGCAATGAGGATAAACCTCAGATCACGGATCCAATCCGCATCATTGCAACTAACATCTTTCAACACAGTTTTCTCTAGGAACATATCAAAATAAACATATGAAAGCAACAACGCGAGCTATTGATCTATAACATAATTTGCAAAATACTACCAGGACTAAGTTCATGATAAATTTAAGTTCAATTAATCATATTACTTAAGAACTCCCACTTAGACAGACATCTCTCTAGTCATCTAAGTGATCACGTGATCCAAATCAACTAAACCATAACCGATCATCACGTGAGATGGAGTAGTTTTAAATGGTGAACATCATTATGTTGATCATATCTACTATATGATTCACGCTCGACCTTTTGGTCTCCGTGTTCCGAGGCCATATCTGCATATGCTAGGCTCGTCAAGTTTAACTCGAGTATTCTGCGTGTGCAAAACTGGCTTGCACCCGTGTAGATGGACGTAGAGCTTATCACACCCGATCATCACGTGGTGTCTGGGCACGACGAACTTTGGCAATGGTGCATACTCAGGGAGAACACTTCTTGATAATTAGTGAGAGATCATCTTAAAATGCTACCGTCAATCAAAGCAAGATAAGATGCATAAAGGATAAACATCACATGCAATCAATATAAGTGATATGATATGGCCATCATCATCTTGTACTTGTGATCTCCATCTTTGAAGCACCGTCATGATCTCCATCGTAGCATCGTTGTCGTCTCGCCAACTATTGCTTCTATGACTATCGCTACCGCTTAGTGATAAAGTAAAGCAATTACAGGGCGTTTGCAATTCATACAATAAAGCGACAACCATATGGCTCCTGCCAGTTGCCGATAACTCGGTTACAAAACATGATCATCTCATACAATAAAATATAGCATCACGTCTTGACCATATCACATCACAACATGCCCTGCAAAAACAAGTTAGATGTCCTCTACTTTGTTGTTGCAAGTTTTACGTGGCTGCTACGGGCTGAGCAAGAACCGTTCTTACCTACACATCAAAACCACAATGATAGTTCGTCAAGTTAGTGATGTTTTAACCTTTGCAAGGACCGGGCGTAGTCACACTCGGTTCAACTAAAGTTGGAGAAACTGACACCCGCCAGCCACCTGTGTGCAAAGCATGTCGGTAGAACCAGTCTCGCGTAAGCGTACGCGTAATGTTGGTCCGGGCCGCTTCATCCAACAATACCACTGAACCAAAGTATGACATGCTGGTAAGCAGTATGACTTGTATCACCCACAACTCACTTGTGTTCAACTCGTGCATATAACATCAATGCATAAAACCTGGCTCGGATGCCACTGTTGGGGAACGTAGTAATATCACAAAATTTCCTATGCACACGCAAGATCATGGTGATGCACAGCAACGAGAGGGGAGAGTGTAGTCCACGTACCCTCGTAGACCGTAAGCGGAAGCGTTATGACAACGCGGTTGATGTAGTCGTATGTCATCACGATCCGACCGATCCAAGTACCGAATGTACGGCACCTCCGAGTTCAGCACACGTTCAGCTCGATGACGATCCCCGGACTCCGATCCAGCAGGGTGTCGGGGATGAGTTCCGTCAGCACGACGGCGTGGTGACGACGATGATGTTCAACCGACGCAGGGCTTCGCCTAAGCACCGCAACGATATGACCGAGGTGGAATATGATGGAGGGGGCACCGCACACGGCTAAGGAACGATCACGATGATCAACTTGTGTGTTCTAGGGTGCCCCCCTGCCCCCGTATATAAAGGAGCAAGGGGGGAGGCCGACCGGCCCTTGGGGGCGCGCCAAGGAGGGGGGAGTCCTCCTCCTAGTGGGAGTAGGACTCCCCTTTGCTAGTCCAACTAGGAAGGAGGAAGGGGGAAGGAAAGAGAGGGAGAGGGAGAGGGAAAGAGGGGCCGCGGCCCCCTCCCCTAGTCCAATTCGGACTCCCCATGGGAGGGGGCGCGCCACCTCCTGGGCTGCTGCCCTCTCTCTCCTCTCAGGTCCACTAAGGCCCAATACTTCCCCGGGAGGTTCCGGTAACCCCTCCGGCACTCCGGTTTTCTCCGAAATTACCCGGAACACTTCCGATGTCCGAATATAGTCGTCCAATATAACATTCTTTATGTCTCGACCATTTCGAGACTCCTCGTCATGTCCGTGATCACATCCGGAACTCCGAACAACCTTCGGTACATCAAAACTTATAAACTCATAATAAAACTGTCATCGTAACGTTAAGCGTGCGGACCCTACGGGTTCGAGAACTATGTAGACATGACCTAGAACTGTTTCTGGTCAATAACCAATAGCGGAACCTGGATGCTCATATTGGCTCCTACATATTCTACGAAGATCTTTATCGGTCAAACCGCATAACAACATACTTTGTTCCCTTTGTCATCGGTATGTTACTTGCCCGAGATTTGATCGTCGGTATCCAATATCTAGTTCAATCTCGTTACCGGCAAGTCTCTTTACTCGTTATGTAATACATCATCCCGCAACTAACTTATTAGTTGTAATTCTTGCAAGGCTTAAGTGATGTGTATTACCGAGAGGGCCCAGAGATACCTCTCCGACAATCGGAGTGACAAAACCTAATCTCAAATATGCCAACCCAACATGTACCTTGGAGACACACTGAGAGCACCTTTATAATCACCCGATTCGTTGTGACGTTTAGTAGCACACAAAGTGTTCCTCCGTAAACGGAGTTGCATAATCTCATAGTTGTAGGAACTTTGTATAAGTCATGAAGAAAGCAATAGCAACATACTAAACGATCAAGTGCTATGCTAACTGAATGGGTCAAGTCAATCACATCATTCTCCTAATGATGTGATCCCGTTAATCAAATGACAACACATGTCTATGGTTAGGAAACTTAACCATCTTTGTTTAACGAGCTAGTCAAGTAGAGGCATACTAGTTACACTATGTTTGTCTATGTATTCACACATGTATTATGTTTCCGGTTAATACAATTCTAGCATGAATAATAAACATTTATCATGATATAAGGAAATAAATAGTAACTTTATTATTGCCTCTAGGGCATATTTCCTTCAAGAATAACCCCGTTTCATTCCTTCACGAATCTTCATAGTTTGACTAAGTTTTACACCCCAAACTGATCTTACTATTCTTTCAAACAACGTACTAAAAAAAGTTTTATTTGAAAACAGTGTTTGTAAGAATAGTAAGACCGGATTGGATTTTCTTCACTATGGAATAACCTGGTGCTATTCCTTCGCAAAACTTCATACACGAGTAGAATGGTCGACCAACACAGCCCTAGCCGCCGGAGGAAGCCAAATCCACACCGGAGAACAGCCGTGCCCCTGGGCCATGCGCCCACGCCACCCTCGCTGGCATCCTGGCCAGACGGCATATGCGCCCACGCCATCCTTTCCAGCACGAGCGCAGCTCCTCCTGTCCCCAACCGTGAGCCACCACGGCCCACACCGGACAATCCCGCAACCACGAGCCAGCAGCTACGCACCTTTGTTGAGATCAGCAGGTCCCACGCCGCACGACCTGAGCGAGGAGAAACGGTCCTGCCGCGACACCAGAGCCGCGCGGGCTTCGCCTGGCGACGCGATCAGTCGGCGGCGAGGAGGAGGATGGGCAGGGTGGGGTGTATGGCCGGTGGCTAGGTTTTGGCTCCCGGGCCACTGCAGAAAGGCAACACGGAAGGGATGGGTGTAGAGCTTCTGTCAAGGTGGGTACTTACTTCTTAGTTCTGAACTGTGATTTCTAAAAACAATGGCGTCTCACTAGAGCAAAGCAGAGAGCGCTATGGGTGTAAAAGACAGAAATAAATGGCAGAAAACGTGCAACATGAGAGAGCATAGGACGGCCGGCATTTCTGCACTCCGGCAGAGGCCCTCTAAACCATTCAGCAAGGAAGAAAGATGTAGATCAGAACTCCGAATGGTCCCAATAAATAAACTTGCAGTCTTGCAAACTCAAACTGACAACTTGGTAACAACATGTATAATCCAGGTTTAGCTAGCGAGATGGTTGGCCAAGGTCAAAGTACCATCAGCATAAACTTATTACATCAAGTCTATAACGACGTTGAATCAAAGAGGGACATGATAAAGCTGCAGTGTGGATATGTTGAGCCAAACTTGGGGTAAAACTACAACATACAACAGCACAGGTGCATTGGCTGCGCTAGCACCAACCATCTGCATCTGGAATTTGGACACAGAGAGAAAACAACTTACTTGTGCAGCGAGCAGAGAGCAATGGATACTGATAAATAAACGACGGGATTATGCTTAAGCAAAGAATACCTTCACGGTTGAGGGGAGGGTAGCCTCACAGCCACCCAATCATCGTCGCTAAAGGGGAGTATTGTCGCCCCATCTGGTAACACCATTTCAGGATGGCGTCGGTAGACCTTGATCCTGTCAGTTGACTTCGAGAAACCGCATTTGGCACAAACAACATGTGCCACAGAAGCTGATGTCGCTGCCTCAGCGCTTGGTTCTGTACCCATATGAGTGGATGGATGTAAATATCAAGATAAATACAACACAATCATCGATGTCAAGTACATGCTGATGTAAACTCCTCTAAGCATAACAAGGTTGAGATAATAATAATTAGGGAGGCGACTGATGCTATGCTTAGAGAAATCAGATCAATCTTGTTAATGAGCCTAGCATTTTCATACAGAATGATATATGATACATGATAGAGTATGGGTAGGCTAGTCCTAACATGTTGCCATTTTAGGGGATTTATGTTTTAGTGTCAGGATTACTCGGTAGTTCTATCAACTAGCTAGATTCAGATATTTCCTTTGTTTTAAGGTGTTAATAACCTGATACACCATCAAATTATACCTGAGCGACACTGGTACCTAACATATGCTGCACTACTGGTACACCAGTCAGCCAGCTCATCAAAGTATGACAATCGTAATGAATAAGAATGAGCTAAATAATATCCATATCACATTTTCTTGGCTGATATTGAGTACACAAAATAATACAAAAAACTACTCGTGAAGTTCGCTCCCAATATTAACCTTGATTTCTGGAATTTAAATTACTTACTGTTTTGGGAATTTTGAAAACCAAAGTCAGCAACATGCATCTTTTTTTGCTTCTTAGAAGGCTTCCCTTGAAAACATTCTTCTGTAATGGGCACAGTTGATTTGGGAGAGCCTTTTTTCTCAGGTAATACAAGTCGAGGATTCGTATGCACCATTTCATGAACCTGCAAAATAGTATTTACAAATTATCCAAATACCTTACATAAGTATTTCTGACTTCGCACAGCTATTAGGATATTATAAACTATAGCCTATGCTCTTCCATAACTATAGAATAATAAGCATCGTCCTGTGTTCCCCCTAAAACAAGGTTTTTTTTCTTAAAATTTTCACTACAAATGTGTAACTGAACTTTATAATTTATCTGGATTCCAGGCAAAGAAATACATCAATTGAGCCAGCTACAACAGGTAAAGCAATCTGTTAGATGAAAATTGCCAAATTTAGCACATCGTCAAAAAAATCAGAAGTATAGTATATCCCTTCAAATCTTTCTATGCATCAATTTTCCCACAGAACTAAATATAAAAGTCATTTCATTAATACACCAATTTAACTGTTTCCACAGATAGTAAATACAGGTCGGTAATGAACAAATTGACGCTTTATCGAATGTTAAACCAAAAATAACCTTTGTTCAAAATTTTAACCAAATCTAACGCTTTTGCCTTGTTCGAACCAACATGGGGTTGAAATTGGCTATCTCAACTCCATGTATCTTGGCGTTGAGCACTGCTACATGGCACAGAGAAAAAGTTAGTATTTGTACAAACAAACCACAGTTCGTGGTCAACGCCATGGTCTTTTGCGTTGAGCTTTGAAACCTCGACGCCACCTTAATTGGCATTGAGCACTGAATGTGTGGAGTTGAGAAAAAATATTAGCATTTCCATAGACAAAAGAATATTTCATGGCCAACGCCATAGTGTTCTGTGTTGACCTTTGTAACCTCAACGCCACCTCAATTGGTGTCTAGCATTGAAGCAAAAACTAGTTAGTTTGCTATTAGCTAGCTTTGATGCATAATTTCTTGACAAGCTCACTGGCTAGCTAGCTTGCCCAATGCAAAGCTAAGAAATATTCTGGGTGCCAACGTGAATGGCATTGAGGTCCCAAAAGTCAGCGCCAGGCAAAGAGGCGTGGACTTGTGAAACACTGTTTTTGTAGGAAAAATGGTAGCGGGAAACATGGTGCTAATCTAGCCAATTTCAACAGCGGACTGATTGGCGTGGAGCAAAAGTGTTGGTTTTGGTTAAATTTTGAGACAAGAGGTTTTATTTTTTGGAATGACATGGGTTGTTTTTTCGGCTGAACATATGATAGAGAGTCAAATTTGTCGATCCTCACTAGATGAAGTCGGTGAATCAATTCAGTTTTTATTTTCTTTAATATTGAAATCTGAGATGGGAGATGAACACGTCTACTAATAATACAGATAAGTTGTGAAGGATGTTAGTGCTTATTATCTAATCCCTCTGTAAATTAATATAAGAGTGTTTAGATCATTATTTTAGTATTCTAAACGCTCTTATATTAGTTTATGGAGGGACTATAATATATAGGTGAGGCCATGCAAGTCTAAACCATCCCATAATAAGAATAAAAAAAATATAGGTGAAACCAACCAGTAGCATTTTCTTCCGTGGTTTTGCTTGGTCAGCTAATGCCATTAGGGCAGCTGCCGCAGCAGCCGATTCTGCCTTCTTTTTTGTGTTGTAGTCTTGCGGACTTTCAAAAGAGCGGCCATCTATGGTGACTGTTGACCTGAACATTGGCAGGTGAAGTGGGCCACTCTGAATGGTGTGATACAATGGTAAATCTTTCTGTCTCTTCTGAGCATAATCTTGCAACTGACACTTGTAAGGAACTTGTGTTTCTGCAGTATAGAAAACAGTGAGTACGACGGGTATAGAAGAAACAGGTGCAGAAGAACATGAAGAACCATTTTAGTGGCAAGATTGCCAATAAGAAGCTTCACAATAGCATGAGAGATGGAAACAAAATCAACTTAATTTAGGGACAAGGACGATGGGAAATACACACTTGTGTTACTGGGTGTATATGTACCCTATATGGGGATTTATTTTTAATATTTTAATAAAAAGTCAAAATAGTTAAGAACTATTTTGACAAAAAACTTGACCAACTTTTGCACTAGTATATAAATTTTCACGAGAAAAAACAAAAGTAGACTTCACAGCAAAAAAGAAAAAAATTATTTGCTATCATAGATCACTATTCACACTATTTTAGCCCAAAATTTGTCTTTTTTGAAAAGAAGCCAAAGGGAGATTTTCTTTTTGTGGATTTTTTCTCACGAGTACAATAAAAGGTCAAGTTTATTTCATAAATATTTTCAGGAATTTTTTATTTTTTGTTGAATTACTGAATTTTTATAGGGTGCATATGGCCCCATAGACCACAAATCATCCTCCCGAGGACGATTTGTCTCATGCTGCCTTACTATGCTCCCCACCATTGAAGTGGTGGTCTGCAGGCGCTAAAGATTTTTCGGATCTCCAAGACTCCATCTCCTGAGTGCGGCGTAGATTTTGTAGTGTTAACATGTCGTATTCCTGTCATCTTCTTGGGGAGCACGACGAGGCCCTTGGGCGTCTGCATTGGCCGCGCGGCATGGGAGGAGAGCAGTACATACGGTGGAGGACTGAAGAGGAGCCCTAGAATCTAGAACAAAATCGGATCTACTGCAGCTAGCTAGGGCGCGCGCATACATACACACTCACCGGGCAGTAGCTGTAGCTGCGGAGGGGGAGTGTTTGACAAAAAACTACTACTTTAGGGGTTGTTGTCCCACAGAACTACCACATTTTAAAAACTGACCAAAAACTACCAAAATTTTCTAATTTTGTGACTAAAACCTACCACATTCGGATAATGACTAGTTTAGATGATTTAAACATGTTTATGACATATGGGACCCACACGTCAGGGCTGACGTGGCAAAAAGTTAACTCTATCTGGTGCCGGCGATGGAGACGGCCCGGAGCTCGAGCTGCACGGAGATGAGCTGCTGCTGGAGCGCGACGTTGGTGGCGGCGCTCCTGGATGTCCCGGTCCTATGCCACGATGCGGTCCTCGAGGGCAGCCACGGCGGGGTGCTGGGTGGGGCTCCCCCGCGGGTGGTGGAGGAGAGCGCCGTGCGGGTGTTCGTCGCGGTCGTCGCCGGGATGCTGGTGCTGTGGCGCGCGGCCGAGTAGCGGCGAGCCGGAGTCGTGGAGGCTCATGACGTGCGGCGGGCGGCGGCCGGCCATGGGGAGGCGCACGGCTGCGGGCGGCGGCAGCCATGGGGAGGAGCGCGGCGGCGGCTGGCCATGGGGAGGCGCGCGGCTGCGGCCGGCCATGGGGAGGCACGCGGCAGCGGGCGGCGGCCGGCCATGAGGAGGCGCGCGGCTGCGGCCGGCCATGGGGAGGCACGCGGCAGCGGCGGCGGCCGGCCATGAGGAGGCGCGCGGCTGCGGCCGGCCATGGGGAGGCACGCGGCAGCGGCCGGCGGCCGGCCATGAGGAGGCGTGCGGCTGCTTGCCCGGGTGCACGCGACGTGTTTGAGAATATGCCAGAGAGAGGAGGAAGAAGAAGATTGTGGTCCCATATGTCATAAACATGTTTAAGTCGTCTAAACTAGCCATTATCCGAATGTGGTAGGTTTTAGTCACAAAATTAGAAAATTTTGGTAGTTTTTGGTCAGTTTTTAAAATGTGGTAGTTCTGTGGGACAACAACCCCTAAAGTGGTAGTTTTTTGTCAAACACTCGCGGAGGGGCTTCCCAGCCGGCGACGACCTCGAAGGCTGCCCTGGCGGCGAGATCCCGCGCCTGGTCGCGTACGAGGCGCGGCTGCCGCCGGCGAGCGAAACACGGCGCGGCCGACGGCCACGGTGGCATGGAAAGTCGGCGCGTGGTCCGGGCCCTCGCGCCGGTCAGCGTAGGCCGGCGCCGCCCACCGCAGCTTTTGGCACAGGTTATGCAGCTTGGAAGTGAACATCGCCGCTGGGCTCGAGGGAGATTCGGTCGGAAAGGGAACGGAAAGAGGGGTTGGAATGGTTTCCTCGGGGCGGAGAGGCCTCGATCTGATCTGCGCAGGGTGTGGCCGGCGTGGTGTGCATTAACTGCACGCGCCCGGCCGTTTCTTCCTTCTTTTGTTTGGAAGCTTGCTAGCTGTTGAGCACACGGTGGTGGGACGCGGGTAGTTCTCCGGTGGCGTAAAAAGCTGTTGAGCACAGCTGGGACGCGGTCAATTAGGAGCTTGGCTGGCCAGTCTGGTGGAATTGCGCTAGAGAGGAAGAGCATTAGGTTTTCATTAGCCCCCCAGCAAAAAAGGCAAAAATGTACTCCCTCCGTCTCATTATATAAGAATATTTTTGACAGTGTGTCAAAAACGTTCTTATTATGGGACGGAGGGAGTAACTAGCTCTTATCAGCTAACTAAATATTATATATTCTTTCTCGAAACGGCTTTATGTATAAAGCAACAATCGAAAAAAAAATACGCCCAAACGATACAAGATGATGAGGTAGTCCTCGATCCAAGGATAACCTGACCATGTAAGAAGCACGCGACTACGCTACTAGAGATAGCACAAGAGGGACTGACTACAACGCCACGCTACATCCTATATAACACCTAAGCTCCAAGACAATGCCCCAAGGAGGGAAAACGGCGCTAATCGTCACCGTTGCCAAGTGCACAATGGACAAAGGCTTTCCCCCGGAACCCCTAAATGGACGGGAGAACAACGACGATGTATTCAAAAAGATAACGGCGCCTATGAGCATCGCCATCATCGGCGACAAAGTGTGAAGCTTTCTCCCGGTAGCTCCCCCGAGTAACCATGTGGTCTCCAGGACAAGAGCGACGAAGTCATAACTCCAAATCTGAATCAGGGCGACGCCACTACCGGTGACAGAGAGCACACCCGAGCCATCCGTCGCTCCACCTATCGCCGCCCACACGACCAAGAGGGAAGGCCATCACCGCAACCATGGTGCCCTCCGGAGAACCAACCATGTGGACCACCATCCGGGTCCGTCGCCCCGACATCCATGTCCGAGACACCACCACCCATCCACGTCGCACTGCATCCACCACGGTAGTAGGAGCAAAAGGCATCTCCTTGGACTCCTGGCCTGGCATCAGCAATGGAGTCTAGGTGAATCCTCCAGGGCATGATGCCCTTACGGTCGCGTCTCCAACCAGTCCAGGTGGAACGGGGGAGGCACAACTACGTGACTAGTGACGACCATCGCCAAGCACGCTCGCACGCCATGCATGTGGTGTTCGACATCGATCTGCCTGATGGAGTAGCGGAGTCCCAACGACCACCGCACCCATGAGGAGAGGGAACTCATCGCCCACACGAACAACCCGAACCGAACCCACCGCCACCTACCTGGAGCGGGAGCTCCAACCCACCTCAGGCCCCAATCTGATATGCCCGAGCAGGAGCCCCAGGTCCCGGTCATCCCACCAGGCGAGCAATTTGTAACTCCAAATCTAAATCAGGGTGACGCCATTGCCGGTGATAGAGAGCACATGTGAGCCATCAGTCGCTCCACCTATCACCGCCCACACGACCAAGAGGGAAGGCCATCACCGCCACCATGGTGCCCGTCGGAGAGCCAACCATGCGGACCACCATCCGTGTCCGCCGCCGCGGCATCCATGTTCGAGACACCACCACCCATCCACGTCACACTGCATCCACCACGGTAGGAGGAGCGAAAGTCGTCACCTTGGACTCCTGGCCTGGCATCAGCCATGGAGTCTAGGTGAATCCTCCATGGCATGAGGCCCTTAATTATGATCCTGTCTCCAACCAGTCCAGGTGGAACGGGGTAGCCACAACTGCGTGACTAGTGACGACTTCGGTGTCAAAACCGGCGGATCTCGGGTAAGGGGTCCCGATCTGTGCGTCTAAGGTTAATGGTAACATGAGGCAAGGGACACGATGTTTTACCCAGGTTCGGGCCCTCTCGATGGAGGTAAAACCCTACTTCCTGCTTGATTGATCTTGATGATATGAGTATTACAAGAGTTGATCTACCACGAGATCGTAGAGGCTAAACCCTAGAAGTTAGCCTATGATGATTATGATTCTGTGTCTAAGGACTAAACCCTCCGGTTTATATAGACACCAGAGGGGACTAGGGTTTACACAGAGTCGGTTACAAAGAAGGAAATCTAATATCCGGATCGCCAAGCTTGTCTTCCACGCAAAGGAGAGTCCCATCCGGACACGGGACGAAGTCTTGAGCCTTGTATCTTCACGGTCCAACAGTCCGGCCAAAGTATATAGTCCGGCTGCCAGGATACCCCCTAATCCAGGAATCCCTTAGTAGCCCCTGAACAAGGCTTCAATGACGATGAGTCCGGCGCGCAGTTTGTCTTCGGCATTGCAAGGCGGGTTCCATCTCTGAATACTCCAAAGTAAACCTCGAACACTTAAATCGTGTCCGGCTCTGCAAAACGACTTTCACATTCCACCGTAGAGAGAACGATATTCCACAAATATAATCTGCTAAGAACTTTAGATATCGTGACTTGACACCATGGTTGGGTCATTATTGAACCGTCTTCCCACAGCCAGCTACCGCACATATCGCGAGGCGGTTTCCTCGGCACATCTTGTCGAAGAAGAGATTATGTCCCCTTATCACGGGATTCTCATCAATACAGGTACGGGTAACCCAACCGCGCTATCAATCATGGCGCTTGGGAAATAAGCAATTTTCAACGGGCAAGTGGGGAGACGCACCGTTTTCGTCGCCTCTATAAAGGGATAAGGATTCCCCATTTTTACCCACGCCTTCTTCCTCCTTCGCTCATCCATTCTTGCCCTCTCGAGCTCCAGTGCCCTAGTTCACACCTTCTCCGCATAGCCAAACATGTCCGGAGCAGGAGGAAAGTGGGTGGCCTCCACCATCAAG
This sequence comes from Aegilops speltoides, assembly GCA_021437245.1. Lineage (NCBI taxonomy): Eukaryota > Viridiplantae > Streptophyta > Magnoliopsida > Poales > Poaceae > Aegilops > Aegilops speltoides. The sequence continues at coordinate 572,334,919 of CM038143.1, forward strand.
GAGGAGCATATTACGAAGCTCCGGGCGGCCGGATACTTGGCTGCAGATATCGCGCACTAGCTGCTAGACGCAAGGCAGATCATTCCGACTCCGGAACCCCACGAGAGGGTCATGTTCCTCGCCCACTTCATCCGCGGACTGGGATTCCCCCTCCACCCATTCGTCCGTGGGCTCATGTTCTATTACGGGCTGGATTTCCACGATCTGGCCCCTAACTTCATCCTCAACATCTAGGCGTTTATCATCGTGTGCAAGGCCTTTCTCCGCATCAGGCCCCATTTTGGCCTGTGGCTAAAGATCTTCAACGTAAAGCCGAAGATAGTGGTCGGCCAGCAGGCGGAGTGTGGTGGCGCCATGGTGGGCAAGATGCCCAATGTCACATGGCTTGAAGGCTCCTTCGCGGAGACAGTGAAGGGGTGGCAATCGGGGTGGTTCTATATCACTGAGCCGCGTGACGCCAACTGGGTGGCGGCCCCCGAATTCCGATCCGGCATCCCTGTGCGGCTCACTTCCTGGAAGAGGAAGGGCCTGGCCTGGGATGCATCCGCGGAGCTGACCGGACTCCAGGACTGCGTCCAAAACGTGATAACCAAGAGTATCAAACTGGTCAATGTGATCCAGGTCATGCTATTCCGCCGGATTCTCCCGTATCAGAGACGGGCATTCAACCTGTGGGAGTTTGACACGACGCACAAAGACGCTTGGAAGGTGTTGTTCAAGGCCAGCGAGGTTCCCACCTCTGAGGACCGCGGACTTAGCGCCAGGCGCTAGGCCAACGCGGTAAGCATTCCACATTTCAAGATGTGACTTTCCCCGGTATATTCGTGGGAGAGACTCAGGCAACTGTGCTAATTTGACAGGAGTATGTGGCTACGGCGGAGCGGATCGACTATCCGGCTCCGTTGCATGAGGACCCAGCAGACGAACTCTTAACGGAGATGCTGGCTCCGGCACCCTATGAGGTGCCGGAGAAGAAGGCCAAGAAAAAGGCCACGGGGACCAGAAGAAGTTCCTGGCGCAACGTGTTGCCGGACTCATCGTCCACAGACACCAGGGCGCACTCCTCCAACGACAACGAGGAGGAGGAGGAGGAGGAGGAGGAGGAAAACCCTCTCCCCGAAAACGAAGGGGGGAAGAAGAGGAAGGCCACCATTTCCGGGGAGGCCGAAGGGTCCAAGAAGGGACGGACCCTCCCTCCGGACCACTCCACAACCGCCGCCTACAGCGAGGAGGAGTGGCTACTCAGGGGCACGCCCCTGGTGAGATCGTAAGTATCCGCACTCTGCAATACTTTTAGTGCGACTTAGCTTCACAGTTTGTTATAACGCCGAACACGTATATGCAATTCGGCCAAGTCCCATCCCAAGGTATCCTCTTCGGATGGGTCTTTGAGCGATTCGGCAATGAATTTGCCCCCGACGGCCACTTCCCCTCAGCCTGCGGATGACACAGAGGTGTTGCCCCAAAGGGTCCCAGAGCAGGGGGAGGCGACTCTAGAGACGCCCCAAGGCGAAATTCCATACGCTGGGCATACGGGGTGTAAGATCCCCTCGGATTATGCCGACGAGAGCCGCAGCAAGTTGGGCTCTCAGCCGGACGCTGTACCGGAACCTCCAAGGGTTCCGGATTCAGGCAGGCAGCACCTCGCTAAGGAGGGCGAGCCGACCGTGCCGATGACTTCCGTTGCGCCAGAGGCGCCGGGTAGTCTGCTGGAAGTGCTTCGCGGCGCTTCCATGGATGAAGAGCACCGTACTCTTATGAGTGCGGTGATTCAGAAGGTTCAGTCCGCCAAAAGCGGATTGACCGAAGCCTGCACCAGCCTCGTGACAGGCTTTGAGGTAAGTAATCAAAAGTGTGTGAAATTATCACCCGATAGACAGTAGCCCCTGATACTCTATTTGGTGTTCGGAAAGAAAAGCCAAACAGAGGGTCAATTTTAATCCGCAGGAGTCTAATAGTAGGTGTCTATGTGAATAAGCAAGCAGTGTTGCTTGCCGCTGCTGCCCGCACAGCCGAGGTCACCGGACTCAAACGGGACCTTGAACAGGCCAAAGAGGAGGTCAGCCTCACAAACAAGCAGCTCGAAGAGAACAAAGGTGAGTGATACCCCGTTCACATATCATATAGAGGAGAAAAAATTGGTGACGCTAACAAAAAGCGTCATGATTTTGTAATTGGGGCCACGACTGAAGTGGCGGCCGTGAAGAAAGCGCTATCCGAGGCCGAAGAACAGCAAGAGCTCCAAGAGCTCGGCAAGAAGTTCCAGTCCTTGGAGCGTGACTTCAAGACGAAAGAGTGTGAGCTTGTGAAGGCCCTTGTGAGTATGAAAGACGCCAAGACCGAAGCCCAAAAGGCCCAGCAGGAAATCCAGGCGGCCAAGAAGATAGCAGTGGGTAAGACATTCTTTATGCAAAGCAAGCATGTGGACGAGACATTTCTTTTACTTACCCGAATTCGGAGCTCTCCAAGGGCATTCGCAAATCTGCCACGCAGCATATCGGATGCCGCAGAGTTCTACCGTGCCGAAGAGGGGAGCTCAACGGAGAAGCTGTTCTGGTCCCAGTATGCTGGAACCGAACACCCGGTGCCTCTGAGTGACCAATTGAAGCAATTGGCTGAACTCCACAGGGCGGCCGAAGTGGCTATGAAAGATTTCATAGTCCGGATGTGGCCTGGTGAGCCCCTGCCCGCCAGCTACTTCGGCCTGATAAAGCGGATGGTGAATGCCTGTCCGCGGCTTGAAGTGATCAAGTGATCCATTTGCATAGAGGGTGCCCACCGAGCCTTTGCCCGTGCGAAGGTGCATTGGGGCAAGCTGGATGCGGAGAAGCTGGTGAAGGATGGACCGCCGGAGGGCAAGGTGCATCGCTATCCCGAGAAATATTATGATGGCGTTATGAAAGGTGCTCGCCTCGTGGCCGATGAATGTACCAGGGACACAATCTTTGAGTGAATGCACTCCTATCGTCTTTGTAATATAAAAACAAAGTTGTTTGCACTATATAGCGCTTTGTTGATTTAAAATATTACCTTCTGTGTGGCTGTTTATAAAATTCTGGAAGTAGGCCAGTCGTCGGCTTCCGCCCCCATGTAACTAGTACTGGGGTGTTCGTGGAAAACCCAAAACACTCTTTTATCCAAATTTTTGGTCCGTGAAGGAGGTGTTTGGCGCAGCGAACAAGGCAATCCGACTATGCGGCTTTATAACTCTTAGTTATCCATAGAAGTCTATAATTTTAAATTACGGCGAAGCCCCTAGAATTCGGAAAGCCGAATTGGGGCGCTATACATGCCTAAATCGGACGAGGCCGATTCCTTGCCTAAAGCGGAAAAAATCTTTAAGGATTTTAAGACCTCTCGAACAGCGACCAGCTCTCGCCGCATCATGACAGTCAGTTTTCGGCTTTCTCTACTGAGGTGCTCGTTCGGAAGAACCGGGACACAATCGCAGTAGTTATCCCTGCGCTACCTTAGCCGATATAACGGAATGTAAGGTACCAAAACAAGGGAGCCGGGCAAACCCAACTATTGACCCAAGACATGATTCGGAGCTAATGCATATAATGCTATAAGTTCGGGTTGTCGCACTGTCGAAAGTGTTCGGACTTATCTTGCCGTATTATGGGGCGCCATAAGAAGCCCCTGGCAAACTGAACGTACCAAGGTGTATGGATTCCATATTAAATAAACATTTATAGGAAAAATGTGCAGATAGGAATAATAAGCCGACGCTATATATTGTTTCCCATTGTAAGGTAATACGTCTGAGCGTATGTGTACAATCGATGCGTTAAGTAGAGTAGAAAATAGGACTGTTTGACATGTCCTATCCAAGGGCGGGCCGCATGTAGGTATGTAGAGCTGGTATAACGATCATTAACAGATACCACCTGGATATTCCCTTTGTGCGCGAAGCCTTTTGCCTCATTGGTTTTTCCTCCTGTGAAGAGTCCGGTGATCCGGCTTTCTGAAGAGGCTGCCCGAAAGTAGGGTCCTGAAAGATAAAGGGGGTTATTAAAGTATGTTATGGCTGAACCGTACTGTTGACCGCATCACTATTGCGCCTCCGCCTATGCCCATGGTATTTTGAGTGCGTAATTGTGTACGCGCGGCACGAATGCTGCCTGAATGGGGATGGAGCGGAGGTCGGACTGCTAGTTGCGCTCTTGGCGTGCCTGGCGATCCTGTTGCAGGGTACTCCGGACTCGCTTGACGGTGTTCGGGGTTGTTGTCGCCGGATTGGTGGTTTGCCGGAGAAGGTGGCTTTGTACTTCTGCCGCGAGGGCTGCAGTATGCTCTTCTGTACGGAGAGAGCGGTCCGTGTTTCCAATGACTGTTATAACCCCGCGAGGTCCTGGCATCTTGAGCTTGAGGTATGCGTAGTGTGGTACCGCATTGAATCGAGCGAATGCGGTTCGTCCAAGCAGTGCATGATAGCCACTACGGAAAGGGACGATATCGAAGATTAACTCCTTGCTTCGGAAGTTATCCGGAGATCCGAAGACCACTTCCAATGTTATGGAGCCCGTGCAGCGGGCCTCTACTCCTGGGATTACACCTTTGAAGGTGGTTTTGGTGGGCTTGATCCTTGAAGGGTCGATGCCCATTTTGCGCACTGTGTCCTGATAAAGCAGGTTCAGGCTGCTGCCGCCGTCCATAAGGACTCGCTTGAGGTGGAATCCGTCGATGATTGGGTCTAGGACCAATGCGGCTGAACCGCCATGGCGGATGCTGGTAGGGTGATCCCAATGATCAAAGGTGATCGGACAGGCTGACCATGGGTTGAACTGTGGGGCGACTGGCTCCATCGCATAGACGTCTCTTAGTGCTCGCTTTCGTTCCCGTTTGGGAATGTGGGTGGTGTAGATCATATTGACCGTTTTCACCTGGGAAGGAAATTTCTTCTGTCCCCCCATGTTCGGACGCCGGGGCTCCTCGTCATCTTTGCTATGGAGCCCCTTGTCCTTGTTCTCGGCATTTATTCTACCGGCCTGTTTGAACACCCAGCAGTCTCTGTTAGTGTGGTTTGCTGGCTTATTCGGGGTGCCGTGAATTTGGCACGAGCGATCAAGTATGCGGTCCAGACTGGACGGTCCCTGATTGTTTCTTTTGAATGGCTTTTTCCGCTGACCGGATTTTGAGCCACTAAATCCAGCGTTGACTGTAGTGTCTTCAGTGTTGTCGCCATTGTTCCGTCGCTTATGTCTGTTGTGCCGAGGCTTGTCGTTATTGTCGCGGACATCTGAAATGCCGGAATTTATTGGCGTGGTGCTACTGCGAGCCAACCAGCTGTCCTCGCCCGCGCAAAAGCGGGTCATGAGTGTCGTGAGGGCCGCCATGGACTTTGGTTTTTCCTGGCCGAGGTGTCGGGCGAGCCACTCGTCGCGGATATTATGCTTAAAGGCCGCTAGGGCTTGGGCGTCCGGACATTCGACAATTTGGTTCTTTTTGGTTAGGAACCGAGTCCAGAATTTCCTAGCTGACTCTCCGGGCTGTTGGGTAATGGGACTCAAGTCATCCGCATCCAGTGGTCGCACATACGTGCCCTGGAAGTTGTCAAGGAATGCGTCCTCCAGGTTTTCCCAACTGCCGATGGAATTTGCCGGTAGGCTATTTAGCCAGTGCCGGGCCGGTCCTTTGAGTTTAAGGGGAAGATACTTGATGGCGTGTAGATCGTCACGGTGGGCCATGTGAATGTGGAGAAGGAAATCTTCGATCCATACTGCGGGATCCATTGTGCCATCGTATGATTCGATGTTTACGGGCTTAAACCCTTCTGGGAATTCGTGATCCATCACTTCATGAGTGAAGCAGAGGGGGTGTGCGGCGCCTCTATGCCGGGCTATGTGGCTACGCAGTTCGAATGAGTCTGGTTGGCTATGTTCGGCCCAGTCGGACTTATGCATAGTGTATCCGGCGTGACAATCATCGTCACGTGTTGTGGCGCGCCCCTGTGATCCGTAGATCGATCTTGGCTGTCCTGCCTTGTTTTCCAATATGTCTCGCAGGTCCTGCCTATTGCCCCGGGCCGTAGTGTATTGGCGTGGGGGTGCGGGCTGGTATTCGGGCCGATGCGCCATTTTATCCCGGCCACAAGGTGGCCGGTCAGCCTTGTCCTGTGCTGTTAGTATGGGCTTCTCCTCGAGTTGAGGTAGCCACTTGTCTTTGGATAACCTTTGGTGTGGCGCTCGAGTCCATATTCCTCGGCTGCCAGGACTTTAGTCCATTTATCTGTGAGCAGATCTTGATCAGCTTGGAGCTGATGCTGCTTCTTTTTCAGGCTCCTCGCAGTGGCCATAAGCCGGCATTTGAAGCACTCTTGCTCTACGGGGTCCTCAGGCATGCCGAATTCGTCGTCGCCGAGGCTAATATCGTCTTCGGAGGGGGCATGTAATTGTCCTCCTCCGGGTATCCGTCCGTCGCCTGTTCGTCTAGGCTGATCTGCCCGTCTTCCTGTTCAGCCTGCTCGAAGGCAGGCTGATCGGGATTGTATTCATCTTCAGCACCATCCGGATTGTTTTCGTCTCCTGTGCCGGTATTGCTGTGGCGGGGCTTGGGGCGGCGCCGATGGCGCTCTTGCTTTGCTTTCTTCCTTGAGGGGTTATCCTCCGTTGCCTCGTCGCCATTGGTTTCTTTCGTAGTGTCCACCATATACATATCATATGAGGAGGTGGCTATCCAGCGCCCCGTGGGCAGTGGTTCCTGTTCTTCTCCTACATCGTCGTCTACACCGTCGATGTCTTCAGAGTCGAAGTCAAGCACGTCGGTCAAATCATCGATCGTGGCAATGAAGTGGGTGGTGGGTGGGCAACGAATTCCCTCATCGTCTACTTCCCACTCGAGCCGGACATAGTTCGGCCAAGAGTCTCCTAACAAAGAGAGAGACTTTAACGAGTTCAGCATGTCGCCAAAGGGCGAGTGCTGGAAGATATCCGCAGCGGTGAACTCCATTACCGGAGCCCAACCAGATTCGGCAGGCTCGGGGGTGCGCAGACTGGAACCCACAGCCGGACTCGACTCCGAGGGTCTGGCGTCACAGGCTTCCTTGGGGGTGAAGTTTGTGTTCGGCTCTACCGGCAATGAGTGTGCGGTCTCCGGGGCGGGGTCCATCCACCCGTCCTCGGACGACGCAATCTGCCCCGGATTTAAGTCCGGAGCTCCTTCAGGTGCGATATCCCGAGTATTGTCCGACAGCAGGTCTAAGCCGTGCTCATCGTGACTGTTTGGCGCTCCTGGCGTAGGCCCGAATCCGTCGAATATCAAGTCTCCGCGGATATCGGCCGTGTAGTTCAAGTTTCCGAACCTAACCTGATGGACAGGGGCGTAGCTGTCGATCTGCTCCAGATGGCCAAGTGAATTGGCCCGCAGGGCGAAGCCACCGAACATGAAGATCTGTCCTGGGAGAAAAGTCTCACCCTGGAACACATTGTTGTTGATGACTGAAGGAGCCATCGACCCTTGCTGTGACGACACAGAGGAACTCTCCATGAAAGCACCAATGTCGGTGTCAAAACCAGCGGATCTAAGGTAGGGGGTCCCGATCTGTACGTCTAAGGCTAATGGTAACAGGAGGCAAGGGACACGATGTTTTACCCAGGTTTGGGCCCTCTCGATGGAGGTAAAACCCTACTTCCTGCTTCATTGATCTTGATGATATGAGTATTACAAGAGTTGATCTACCACGAGATCGTAGAGGCTAAACCCTAGAAGCTAGCCTATGATGATTATGATTCTGTGTCTAAGGACTAAACCCTCCGGTTTATATAGACACCGGAGTGGGCTAGGGTTTACGCAGAGACGGTTACAAAGAAGGAAATCTAATATCCGGATCGCCAAGCTTGTCTTTCACGCAAAGGAGAGTCCCATCCGGACACGGGACGAAGTCTTGAGTCCTGTATCTTCACGGTCCAATAGTCCGGCCAAAGTATATAGTCCCGCTGTCCGGATACCCCCTAATCCAGGAATCCCTCAACGACCGTTGCCAAGCACGCTCGCACACCATGCATGTGGTGTTTGTCAACGATCTGCCTGACGGAGTAGCGGAGTCCCAACCACCACCAATGACCACCGCACCCATGAGGAGCGAGAACTCATCGCCCACATGAATCACCCGAACCAAACCCACCGACGCCTACGCAGAGCGGGAGCTCCGACCCACCTCAGGCCCCAATCTGATATGCCCGAGCACAAGCCCCAAGTCCCAGTCATCCCACCACGCGAGCAATTCGTAAGTCCAAATCTGAATCAGGGCGACGCCACTGCTGGCAACAGAGAGCACACCTGAGCCATTCGTTGCTCCACCTATCGCCGTCCACACGACCAAGAGGGAAGGCCATCACCGTCACCATGGTGCCCGTCAGAGAGCTAACCATGTGGACCACCATCCGTGTCCGCCGCCGGGACATCCATATCCGAGACACCACCAGCTATCCACATCACAATGCATCCACCACGGTAGGAGGAGCGAAAGGCGTCACCTTGGACTCCTGGCCTTGCATCATCCATGGATTCCAGGTGAATCCCCCATGGCATTAGGCCCTTACGGTCACGTCTCCAACCAGTCTAGGTGGAACGGGGGAGGCACAACTGTGTGATTAGCGACGACCGTTGCCAAGCACGCTCGCGCGCCATGCATGTGGTTCAACATCGATATGCGTGACGTAGTAGCGGAGTCCCAAACACCACCAACGACCACCGCACCCATGACAAGAGGGAACTCATCGCCCACACCAACCACCCGAACCAAACCGACCGTCGCCTACCCGGAGCGGGAGCTCCAACCCACCTTAGGCCCCAATCTGGTATGCCCGAGCACGATCCCCAGGTCCTGGCCATCCAACCACGTGAGCATCCCGTGCCACTGGCCTGGACCCAGGAGAAGGGATGGGCCGAAACCATTGCCACCCCGTGCGCCTGCGGGGCACGGCACCAGAGAGTGTCGTGTCCCCTCTAGACCGGCTCCACATGCGCCCTAGTCAAGCACGTCACCGTCACAACCCGCCGCTAAAAACACCGCACCAAGGCACACCACCACGCTGCACTACCACTAGCAACCGAGGCCACCAAAGAGGGCCCGCCCGCATTGCCATGGCATGTGTCGCTGATGAACAACCGGCCAGAGGAGCTTCCCACACCAGATTTGGCCAGCGGATCCAACTACGTCTCACGAGAACGCCCTGCCACCACAGCCCCACATCCAGTCCTCGCGCACCACGGGCGGAACCCCACGCCACCGGCAAGCTACCCAGGCACCGCCGCTGAGTCTCTTTAGATGCGTCGCTGGCCATCTTCGCCGCCGACAACGGGCACTAGCGCGCCAGACCAAGCAGCCATGCTGCCGCAGAACGCCGCCACAACCGCGTAGCCACTGCCGCCAGTCGCCCGGCCACATCACCAGCATGCCTGTGCGGGTCGCCCCCTAGCCGCCCTACATGAGCTACGCGCCCCCGCACGAACTTTGTAGTCCGTGCTGTAGATGTCTACTACACAACCTTCTTCTTGTAGACGTTGTTGGGCCTCCAAGTGCAGAGGTTTGTAGGATAGTAGCAAATTTCCCTTAAGTGGATGTCCTAAGTTTTATCAATCCGTGGGAGGCGTATGATGAATATGGTCTCTCTCAAACAACCCAGCAACCAAATAACAAAGAGTCTCTTGTGTCCCCAACACATCCAATACAATGGTAAATTGTATAGGTGCACTAGTTCGACGCAAAGATGGTGATACAAGTGCAATATGGATGGTAGATATATGTTTTTGTAATCTGAAAATATAAAAACAGCAAGGTAGCAAGTAACAAAAGTGAGCGAAAATGGTGCAATGCTTTGAAACAAGGCCTAGGGTTCATACTTTCACTAGTGCAAATTCTCTCAACAATGATAACATAATTGGATCATATAATAATCCCTCAACGTGCAACAAAGAGTCACTCCAAAGTCACTAATACCGGAGAACAAACGAAGAGATTATTGTAGGGTACGAAACCACCTCAAAGTTATTCTTTCCGATCAATCCATTGGGCTATTCATATAAGTGTCACAAACAGCCCTAGAGTTCGTAGTAAAATAACACCTTAAGACACACATCAACCAAAACCCTAATGTCACCTAGATACTCCAATGTCACCACATGTATCCACGGGTTTGATTATACGATATGCATCACACAATCTCAGATTCATCTATACAAACCAACACAAAGAACTTCAAAGAGTGCCCCAAAGTTTCTACCAGAGAGTCAAGATGAAAATGTGTGCCAGCCCCTATGCATAAGTTCACAAGGTGATAGAACCCGCAAGTTGATCACCAAAACATACATCAAGTGGATCACGTGATTATCCCATTGTCACCACAGATAAGCACATGCAAGACATACATCAAGTGTTCTCAAATCCGTAAAGAATCAATCCAATAAGATAACTTCAAAGGGAAAACTCAATCCATTACAAGAAGGTAGAGGGGAAGAAACATTATAAGATCCAACTATAGTAGCAAAGCTCGCGGTACATCAAGATCGTGCCAAATCAAGAACACGACAGAGAGAGAGAGAGAGAGAGAGAGAGAGAGATCAAACACATAGCTACTGGTACATACCCTCAGCCCTGAAGGTGAACTACTCCCTCCTCGTCATGGAGAGTGCCGGGATGATGAAGATGTCCACCGCTGATGGATCTCCCGTCCGGCAGGGTGCCGGAACAGACTCCTGATTGGTTTTTCGTGGCTACATTGGCTTGTAGCGGCAGAACTCCCGATCTTGGTTCTGTTCTCGAAGTTTGGGGATATATAAGAGGTGTTAGCGTCGGGAACAAGTCAGGGGAGTCCACGAGGCAGCCACGAGGTAGGGGGCGTGCCCAGGGGGTTAGGGCGCACCCTCCACCCTCGTGGTGGCCTCGGGACTCTTCTCGTCCATCTCCCATGCTCTGTGGGCTTCTTCTGGTCCAAAAATAATCTCCGTAAATTTTCAGGTCAATTGGACTCCGTTTGGTATTCCTTTTTTGTAAAACTCAAAAACAAGGAAAAAATAGAAACTGGCACTGGGCTCTAAGTTAATAGGTTAGTCCCAAAAATCATATAAATGCATATAAAACATTCAAGATGGATAATATAATAGCATGGAACAATCAAAAATTATAGATACGTTGGAGACGTATCAAGCATCCCCAAGCTTAATTCCTGCTCGTCCTCGAGTAGCTAAATGATAAAAACAGAATTTTTGATGTGGAATGCTACCTAGCATATTTATTGTTGTAATCTTCTCTATTGTGGCAAGAATATTAAGATCCATAAGATTCAAAACAAAAGTTTAATATTGACGTAAAAACGATAATACTTCAAGCATACTAACAAGGCAATTATGTCTTCTCAAAATAACATGGACAAAGAAAGCTTATCCCTACAAAATCATATAGTCTGGCTATGCTCCATCTTCATCACACAAAATACTAAAATCATGCACAACCCCGATGACAAGCCAAGAAATTGTTTCATACTTTTGATGTTCTCAAACTTTTTCAACTTTCATGCAATAAATGAGTGTGAGCCATGGACATAGCACTATAGGTGGAATAGAATATGGTTGTTGTGGAGAAGACAAAAAGAAGGAGATAGTCTCATATCAACTAGGCGTATCAACGGGCTATGGAGATGCCCATCAATAGATATCAATGTGAATGAGTAGGGATTGCCATGCAACGGATGCACTAGAGCTACAAGTGTATGAAAGCTCAAAAAGAAACTAAGTGGGTGTGCATCCAACTTGCTTTCTCATGAAGACCTGGGGCATTTGAGGAAGCCCATCGTTGGAATATACAAGCCAATTTATATAATGAGATATTCCCACTAGTATATGAAAGTGACAACATAGGAGACTCTCTATCATGAAGATCATGGTGCTACTTTGAAGCACAAGTGTGGAAAAGGATAGTAACATTGCCCCTTCTCTCTTTTTCTCTCATTTTTTCTTTTTCTTTTTTTTATTTTTTCCTTTTTTCTTGGCTTCTTTGGTCTGTTTTTTAATTTTGGCGTCTTTGCCCTCTTTTTATTTATTTCCTCACATGGTACAATGCTCTAATAATGATGATCATGACACTTCTATTTACTTACAACTCGATACTAGAACAAAATATGACTCTATAAATGACTCTGGTGGTGTACCGGGATGCGCGATGAATCAAGAGTGACATGTATGAAAGAATTGTGAACTGTGGCTTTGCCACAAATACGATCTCAACTACATGATCATGCAAAGCAATATGACAATGATGAAGCATGTCATAATAAACGGAATGGTGGAAAGTTGCATGGAAATATATCTCAGAGTGGCTATGGGAATGCCATAATAGGTAGGTATGGTGGCTGTTTTGAGGAAGGTAAATCGTGGGTGTAAGGTACCGGCGAAAGTTGTGTGGTACTAGAAAGGCTAGCAATGGTGGAAGGGTGAGAGTGTGTATAGTCCATGGACTCAACATTAGTCATAAAGAACTTACATACTTATTGCAAAAATCTATTAGTCATCAAAACAAAGTACTACGCGCATGCTCCTAGGGGGGTAGATTGGTAGGAAAAGACCATCGCTCGTCCCCGACCGCCACTCATTAGGAAGACAATCAAAAAATATCTCATGCTCCAACTTCGTTACATAACGGTTGACCATACGTGCATGCTACGGGACTCACAAACCTTCACACAAGTATTTCTCAAATTCACAACTACTCACTAGCATGACTCTAATATCACCATCTTTATATCTCAAAACAATCATAAGGAATCAAACTTCTCATAGTATTCAATGCACTTTATATGGAAGTTTATATTATATCCCTCTTGGATGCCGATCATATTAGGAATAAATTCATAAAAAGCAAATTACCATTCCGTTTAAGACTCTCAAGATAATATAAGTGAAGCATGAGAGTTCATCCATTTCTTCAAAATAAAACCACCGTCATGCTCTAAAAATATATAAGTGAAGCACTAGAGCAAATGGCAAACTACTCCAAAAGATATAAGTGAAGATCAATGAGTAGTTGTATAATTATGTAACTATGTGAAGACTCTCTAACATTTAAGAATTTCATATCTTAATATTTTATTCAAACAGCAAGCAAACCAAAATAAAATTACATTGCATGGATAGCACATATCATGTGAAGAAGCAAAAACTTAGGCTCAACCAAAAATGACCGATAGTTGTCGAAGAAGAAAGGTGAGATGCCCCAGGTTAGATACTTGAGAGTTCTTGAAATATTAATTATGGATGCCTTGGTCATACCCAAGCTTGAGCTTTTGTGTCTCCTTAATTCCTTTTATATCACGGTTTCCCTTAATCTTAAGAACTTCATCCACACAAAACTCAACAAGAACTCGTGAGATAGGTTAGTATAAATCAATGCAATAACCTTATCATTATCTGTTGTAGCAAATCACTAAAATTATTATTTGATATTGCATACTAAATTTCTCTGCATATTTAACACTCCTATCCTCAAATAGAATCATTAAACAAGCAAACGTATGCAAAGAATGCAAACATAACAGCAATATGTCTAAACAGGATAGTCTGTAAAGAATGCAAGAGGAATCATACTTCCTTAACTCCAAAATTTCTGAAAAATTACCACACTTTAGAAAATTTGTTGTTACTCATTGTGTCAATTTCAAGATTTATCATGTTCTGACTATTCACAAATATTCAAAACGTAACAGCAAACTTTCTGATTTCAAAACAGCAACATATAGACTTGTAAAATAATCATGGTAAAGGCTATACTTGACTTTCTCTTGAACTAAAAGATATAAAACATGTCTCTGAATAATAGCAAGAAAATCTAAAGAAAAGAAAATGACGCTCCAAGAAAAACACATATCATGTGGTGAATAGAAATATAGCTCCAAGTAAAGTTACCGATAAATGAAAATGAAAGAGGGGATGCCTTCCGGGGCATCCCCAAGCTTAGGCTCTTGGTTGTCCTTGAATATTACCTTGGGGTGCCTTGGGAATCCCCAACCTTAGGCTCTTGCCACTCCTTATTCCATAGTCCATCGAATGTTTACCCAAAACTTGAAAACTTCACAACAGAAAACTCAACAGAAAACTCGTAAGCTCTGTTAGTATAAGAAAATAAAATCACCACTTAGGTACTGTTGTGAACTCATTCTAAATTCATATTGGTGTTGTATATACTGTATTCCAACTTCTCCATGGTTCATACCCTCCGATACTACTCATAGATGCATCAAAATAAGCAAACAACACATAGAAAACAGAATCTATCAAAAATAGAACAATCTGTAGTAATCTGGAAACTTTCCATACTTCTATAACTCCAAAAATTCCGAAACATTACGAAAATCTAGGCAATTTGTATATAAATCTTGTGTAAAAAATTTAGATCAAAATCACGTTCCAGTGAATTTTTAAATTTCCTCGACTGAGCACAAAGGTTTCTGTTTTTGCACAGAATCAAGTCAACTATCATCCACATTATCCCGAAGGCTTTGCTTGGCACTTTATTGAAACAAAAGCTATAAAACAGGATTACTACGGTACCTTAATCATGTGAAAACACAAAAACAGTAGTGGTAAATATTGGGTTGTCTCCCAACAAGCGCTTTTCTTTAATGCCTTTTAGCTAGGCATGATGATTTGAATGATGCTCACATAAAAGATAACAATTGAAACATAACGGGAGCATCATGAAGCATATGACTAACACAAGTCTAACCCACTTTCTATGCATAGGGATTTTGTGAGCAAACGACTTATGGGAACAAGAATCAACTAGCATAGGAAGGTGAAACAAGCATAACTTCAAAACTTTCAACGAATAGAGAGGAAACTTGATATTATTGCAATTCCTACAAGCATATGTTCCTCCCTCATAATAGTTTTCAGTAGCATCATGAATGAATTCAACATATAACTATCACATAAAGCATTATTTCCTGATGCACAAGCATAGAATTTTTATTACTCTCCACATAAGCAAATTTCTTCTCATGAATAGTAGTGGGAGAAAACTCAACAAAATAACTATCATGTGAGGCATAATCCAATTGAAAATTAAAATCAAGATGACAAGTTTCATGGTTATCATTATTCTTTATAGCATACATGTCATCACAATAATCATCATAGTTGCAACTTTGTTCTCATAATCAATTGGAACCTCTTCCGAAATAGTGGATTCGTCACTAAATAAAGTCATGACCTCTCCAAATCCACTTTTATCAAAATTGCGAAAAGATTCAACATCCTCCAAAATAGTGGGATCATTAACTAAAGTTGACACTCTTCCAAACCCACTTTCATCAATATAATCATCATAAATAGGAGGCATGTTTTCATCATAATAAATATTCTCATCAAAACTTGGGGGACTAAAAGTATCATATTCATCAAACATAGCATCCCCAAGCTTGTAGCTTTGCATATCATTAGCATCATGGATATTCAAAGAATTCATACTAACAATATTGCAATCATGCTCATCATTCAAGGATTTAGTGCCAAACATTCTATTGCATTCTTCACTTTGGCACATTTATCGGAATCCTTATTTTCACGAAAGACATTAAAAAGATTAGCATATGAGGCAACCTCAATTCCATTTTTTGTAGTTTTCTTTTATAAACTAAACTAGTGATAAAACAAAAAACCAAAATATTCGATTGCAAGAGCGCCAGAAAAGAGCTTGATGTCTACTACACAACCTTCTTCTTGTAGACGTTGTTGGGCCTCCAAGTGCAGAGGTTTGTAGGACAGTAGAAAATTTCCCTCAAGTGGATGACCTAAGGTTTATCAATCCGTGGGAGGTGTAGGTTGAAGATGGTCTCTCTCAGACAACACTACAACCAAATAACAAAGAGTCTCGTGTGTTCCCAACACACCCAATACAATGGTAAATTGTATAGGTGCACTAGTTCAGCGAAGAGATGGTGATACAAGTGCAATATGGATGGTAGACATAGGTTTTTGTAATCAGAAAATATAAAAACAGCAAGGTAGTAAGTAACAAAAGTGAGCGAGAACAGTATGCAATGCTTCAAAACAAGGCATAGGGTTCATACTTTCACTAGTGCAAGTTCTCTCAACAATGATAACATAACCGGATCATATAACAATCCCTCAACGTGCAACAAAGAGTCACTCCAAAGTCACTAATACCGGAGAACAAACAAAGAGATTATTGTACGGTACGAAACCACCTCAAAGTTATTCTTTCCGATCAATCCATTGGGCTATTCCTATAAGTGTCACAAACAGCCCTAGAGTTCATAGTAAAATAACACCTTAAGACACACATCAACCAAAACCCTAATGTCACCTAGATACTCCAATGTCACCACAAGTATCCGTGGGTATGATTATACAATATGCATCACACAATCTCAGATTCATCTATTCAAACCAACACAAAGAACTTCAAAGTGTGCCCCAAAGTTTCTACTGGAGAGTCAAGACGAAAACGTGTGCCAACCCCTATGCATAAGTTCACAAGGTCACAGAACCCGCAAGTTGATCACCAAAACATACATCAAGTGGATCACGTGAATATCCCATTGTCACCACAGA
The DNA here is from genome assembly GCA_021437245.1 of Aegilops speltoides. NCBI lineage: Eukaryota > Viridiplantae > Streptophyta > Magnoliopsida > Poales > Poaceae > Aegilops > Aegilops speltoides. The sequence goes on from CM038143.1 coordinate 572,351,488, forward strand.
TAAGCACATGCAAGACATACATCATGTTTACTCAAGTCCTTAAAGACTCAATCCGATAAGATAACTTCAAAGGGAAAACTCAATCCATTACAAGAAGGTAGAGGGGGAGAAACATTATAAGATCCAACTATAGTAGCAAAGCTCACGGTACATCAAGATCGTGCCAAATCAAGAACAAGAGAGAGAGAGAGAGAGAGAGAGAGAGAGAGGGAGGGAGAGCGAGAGGAAGAGAGAGAGAGATCAAACACATAGCTACTGGTACATACCCTCAGCCCCGAGGGTGAACTACTCCCTCCTCGTCATGGATAGCGCTGGGATGATGAAGATGGCCACCGGTGATGGATCCTCCCTCCGGCAGGGTGCCGGAACAAGGTTCCAATTGGTTTTTCATGGCTACAGAGGCTTGCAGCGGCGGAACTCCCGATCTTGGTTCTGTTCTGGAAGTTTGGGGATATATAAGAGGTGTTGGTGTCGGGAACAAGTCAGGGGGGGTCCATGAGGCAGCCACGAGGTAGGGGGTGCGCCCAGGGGGTAGGGCATGCCCTCCACCCTCGTGGTGGCCTCGGGACTCTTCTGGTCCATCTCCGATGCTCCGTCGGCTTCTTCTGGTCCAAAAATAATCTCCGTGAATTTTTAGGTCAATTGGACTCCGTTTGGTATTCCTTTTCTGTAAAACTCAAAAACAAGGGAAAAAAGAAACTGGCACTGGGCTCTAGGTTAATAGGTTAGTCCCAAAGATCATATAAAATAGCATATAAAACATCCAAGATGGATAATATAATAGCATGGAACAATCAAAAATTATAGATACGTTGGAGATGTATCAGCTGCAAGCACCCGGCCAGGGGGAAGAGGGGCCCCGCTGTGCTGACCCCAACTAAGGTTTGCTCAGTGGCAACAAGGGAGAGGGGACGAGGAGGAGAGGTAGGAGCCAGCGGTGGCTAGGGTTCCACCCTGCCGCCCGCAAGAGTAGCTCGAGCGGAAAAGGGGGTCGGACAAAACAAAAAGTTTTTGACAAGCCAATTCACCCTAGTCTCATGAGTCACTATGGGAAAAATCTTTTCTGGCTAATTAAATAGGTAAAATATTAACCTTACTTGGTTACGGAAAGGCACGATAAAAGGTGGGTATGCCATATCCATAGAAAAATGTTATGAAACTATAAACTTTCATAATTCCTACAATGTACTCCCCCCATTCCATAATAGTGCGTATAGATATTTTGAAAAGTCAATTTTTTTAACTTGGACTGAATTTATGGAGAAAACTATCTATGTCTACAATACAAAATACTATATATAAAATGCGGAACTACATCTTATGATGAATCTAATGATATATGTTTGTCATTCTTGATATATATGTTTTTTCTCCATAAACATGGTCAATGTTTATAAGTTTGACTTTTCAGAAATTCTATATGCACTACATTATAGAACGGGGGTATTATATGTTATACGGGTCATATACGTGAATATATATGAATAAACTAGATACATGAAAGACATTGGTACGTTGCAACTTTCCCAGGCGAAATCCCCACAGCCCATCCACTTTATTAAAGCCAAAGTAATGTTACGACAATATGTTAAGAACGGGAAGGCACCTCGCTAACGAAAAAGCTAGCCAGCTTAAGATTATATCTTTAAATTAATATAGGCTTGATCATATGGTGCAACAAATACATACTAGGAGTAACCCCTGCTCTCGGTGCCGAAAGACATGTACACGATTGTCGCAGACACCACCATCTGCCATGTGCATGGATGCACCTCTAGATAGTCGCATTACTCATCTTCTGAAAGACTATGAGCGAGGAGCTTGGCTACTAGTCTACTGAAAGGTTGTCTCGTCCCACCGAAATGGCGCTGGAGAGGGAGGGGCATTAGGTTTTCACTAGCCCACAGAAAATAACAGCACAAAGGTAATTAGCTCAGTACTTAAAAAAAGGTCTTTAACAAGCCAATTCAACCTACTCTCATGATTTACTCTAGGTTAATTTGTTTCTGGCTAATTAAATAGGTAAAAATTTAAGCTTACTTAGTGACAAAGGCACAAAAAGAAGTGGATATGCCATATCCATGAAAAAGTGTTATGGAACTAAAAACTATCATAATTCCTAAAATGTATATGTAATACAGGTCATAAAAGCCAATGTATTGATAAACTAGATACATGAAGGGCATTAAACTAGCCAACACCGCTAGTTATTCTGCCATTTTTATTAAGTGCCAGTTTTCTTGTTGTACGTTGTAAAGCAAAAGCCGCACAACCCTTCCACTGTATTAAAGCCAAAATAATGTTAGAGCAGAATGTATAACAAGATGTTAAGAGCAGGAACAATAAGAAGGCACCTACCTAAGGAGGTAAAAAAGCTAGCCATCTGAACAGTCTGTATTTAAACCTAGGCTTGATCATGCTGCAACGGATACCTATCATGAGTAAACCCAGATCTCTATGCTGAAAAAGAGGGTTTATTATTCCTAAAAAATCCATTATGCTGCAACCAAGTATCCAACAGCTAGTGAAGGCCACTTCGGAGAAAAAGGATCACCAAAGCTTCTATGAGCATTACTAGCCACTTCAAACATGGTGGCTGCAGGTAGCCAAGCAATCTGAAGATAAATCCAAATCATGCTGCTGAAATTGCATTGGAAGAGAAAAAATGGTTTTTATCTTCCCTTGCTCCAGTAGGGTAGAGCACACAATTTTTATCATCACTCACATGACAATGGCGCATTTCTAACATATCTCTTGTATATTTGTGGTTCCATTCAGCAGACGAAGCTATCCAAATACCTTGATCTTCATAGTGCAACAACTTTTGCAAATCCAATAAAGGGTCACATCGGAATGTAGATGATGGTGTGCCATTGCATAGAAACTACAGGCATAAAAATTCTTAGACTTACAGACTGGGCATCATCCTTCTCCATCAAGGTAACATCCATTACAGAAGGGTGTTGGTCAAGCAGGGATTGCAAAATTAGCAGTTCCTTGTAAGCCTCTAAAGTGACAGGAAGAGAGAAAGGAGTCTATTTATGTTCCTTGGCTATGACTTCCCTCGCTGAAATGAATTTTTCACTGAAAAATAAAATAAATGTGGAAATCTAGATTTAAATGGTTGAGAAAGGACCCCAACTCCGAGTTGTCATCCCAGAACATGAGATAATCTCGACTAAAACCCTGCACTTTGCTAATTGATCCATATTTATCAATAAGCTTGACGATATCCATCCACCAGAAAGAACCACATAATCTATTCCACTGAGGCACTACCCCATGATAATATGTATTCTTTATTAATTTGACCCTTGGCACATCCTCCTTTGAATAATTTTTTGACATGCTTCATCAACAAAGCTTTGTTCTGGATCTTCATATTCATATTTCCATGATCTCCTTTGTTTCTGGGATTACAAACCTTATCCGAAGCCGCCAAGGACTGAGCAAGCTCATTGCTATTCTTACACTATAGATATTGACATTGAATCCTTCACAGTTGTTTGAGAATGTTAGGGGGGTGATCAAGAAACATAAATTAAAATGGGCGTGGAAATTATGGTTGAGTTTAATAACTAAAATCTGGCCCCTTGAGCTAGTAGAGCGAACTAGCAATCAAACGTCTATCCATTCAATACAGCACGGGCATGAAATCTTTAGTTTTGGTCTGGTGATATGTGGAAAGGAGGGTGCCCAGATGACAGCCAATAATAAAAGCTAACCCAGGCACTTCTTGATCTCCAACATTAGTAGGGACCATTGCAGATTTATGATATTCACATGCAACCCTGTGGACTCGGAGAAAACCAAAAGGAGCTCCTTCAGAGGAAGTAGTTACTCTCATCAGCTTGATTAGGTGTTAGTTAGAAAATGATAAGAAGTCGGCATGCATATTAGAGTGATTTATTACGAACCCACAAGCTCCCTTAATATCAAATGAGTATATGCCCATGGCGTTGATGAAATTATATAAATATGTTAACTGAAGGTCTTTAAGTGACAAACATTATGAATTACTATGTTTTATTTCTATGCAACAATGGCAAGAAAACTATGTTCTTGATAAAGCCTCACTTTAATATTTGGGAAGGTAACATACCTAAAAATATAATCTTTCATTTTTTTAAGAATATAAGAGCAGGGCAAACCATCTTTACTTAATTAATTTTTTGTGTGTATATATGTGATGGAGAACTCTCTGTTGACTGAGGTCATGCCAGCAAAAATCCTTACTTTTAGTTTGGAGACTTGCAGTGTTGCTCTATTTTTCCTTCTAATATTTTCTATGATTAATTTGATTCAATTAACTTCTCTTAAAAATTCTCTATGTCGATTGTTCCTTTTGTTTGGTTTTGTTTTCACATGTTATGTATGCCTAGATGCTCATGACTGTGGGGAGAAACAAAGTTTTTAAGGATAGTCGTCTGATCATATTTTATGAACACATGGACATGCTTGGAAAGTAACAAGTTTGCAATCGTATTCCCCTCCCCCTCCCACCCTAGGCGGTGACTAGGGTTCCCTTCCTCCCAATGGATTGTTGTATTGTACTGAGTCATATAGTCCTAGTCAGGTTGCATTGCAACGGTGAAGCATCTTCGGGGGGAGTACCTAGGACCGAGTAGTATGACCATCCAAGAGATAAAACTCAAGCAACACATGGGATTTTGCCATTGTTGCGGGGACAGACAGGGGGGAGAAAGGATTTCGTTGTTGTTAGATCACACGAGAAGAGGAAGAGGAAGGGGGAGAGGGAGAAGAACTGGGAAGGGATGAGAGTGAAGGAGGAAGGGAACCTCCCCACCCCCTGTCGTGTTATGATTTTTTGTTTCAACTTTGCCATATTCAATAAAAGATATTTATATGTACATGACTAGGAGGAAAATAATCCCCACAAAAAGTGTCAAAAGAAACTAGGAAAGAAAACTCTAAGGATTAAAGGGATTGTACAAATACAATGATATAATCACTAAGATCAGTAGAAACCCTATATTTGAGCCACGTTAGGTAAGCCTTTGTCCTACGTGCCCATGCTTTGCTTGAAGGCCTAGCCGGCTTGAAAATAAAGTTATTTATGTGTTTCCAAATGTTTCAAGCAGCAATAGTGTAGATCTCAAAGAAAAATCTCCCCGAGAAATTTTGTCTTGCCCTTTGAACGACTTCAATCCGAGAGCTATTCGGAGTCCAATGGATGCCCATCCTAGACCAACATCACAAGCTGAATGGACATTTAAAAATTATGTGTGTTTTTTTTTCACGAGAAACCATTATCTACATTGAAGTGGTGGCGCCTAAGCATATTTGTTGTGTTTAATCTGCCAGCTAAGCCACATAACACCCTTAAGCTTCATCTGGAGCTTAGACTTTCCAAATCCAGAGAAAAAGCTCTGGAGAGGCAATCTAACTATGACATGACAATGCTTGTAATAATGTTTTTTGCAATAGTTTTGCTCCACAAGTATAGATCCTAGATTCTAGAGAATCATCATTGTGTAAATGGGTGGCTCTGATGTTTATAGCTTGTTCCAACTCAGCGCGAGCTTGCAGGAATAGTGGCAGATTAAAGAACAAGCTAGGATTCTCAATAGTATATATAGAAGGAATGAACAAATATATCTTCAACCTTCATGTAAGAATACATGCATGCAAATTGATCAAATATAATTGTTCCATTCCATTAGTCATGCCACATTAATACTTCCGTCCCTCTTAGAACAAGACAATCAAAGGTTCCTCTATAGATGGGCCTTAATTTGATAACAGAATGCCACCAGAGAGAGTTGCGCCGGGGAGAAGCAAGAGGGATAGTGTTGGTGTAATATGTTTCCTAAAGGATTTTTACCCATTGCATGTCAGTGTGGTTATAAAATTTATCCAAGACTTTCATGGCTTGGTTATGAACCGTTCTATTGGTCACACAGACACCTCCATTTTCCTTTGGGCAACATATCCTATCCTAGGCCACAAGCGAATTTCAGGACACGTCTTGCTTTGACCATTTAGTCTACAAGCAACGCCTACAGATCTTATCAAACATGTCCACAAACTTAGGTGGAAGCTGGATGGCACTTGTCACATAAGTGACCATGGAGGAGATCAATGAGTTAATTAAGGTGGTCTTTACTCCATGCCTGACATAAGCGTACTAGTACTCTAAACTCTCCTTTCAGTATTATCAACTAGAGGCATAAGCTCGGTCATGGATGGTTTAATATTTCCAAGAGGGAGACCCAAATATGTGAACGGCATAGCGTCAATGGCACAACCAAAAACCTAGGCAAGATCATCAGCTCTCTATGGAGAGAAATTAATGGTAACGAGAATTGACTTTTCAAATTTTATTATGTGGCCCGTGGAAATAGAAAAATAAGCCAGGACACTTTTAAGATTCTCAAGTTGACGGGAGTAAGCCGGAAGGATTGGGATTGTGTCATCTATGTTATTGCACAAATCGATACTATCCAGATCGAGGGATCAGAAGTTGCAAGCATCCTTCAGTGATGGCAGCCAGAACAAACAACAACGAAAAGTGGGTCACCTCGACGAACACCACTTTACAAAGAAAAGATTTTCCAGGTATTCCATGTTATGGTTCTCCTTCAACTGATGAGGCAAGTTTACACCGGTCATTATTCACGGATAATACTAATTGTGTAGAAATATGTCCATATGGATTTGTGCCAGGCACGACGAAGAAATTTCTAATAATCCCGAGTAAAGTTTGTCATTTTTATGTGAAGAATGAATATAGTCAACGTGTACATTAAGTTTTAGAACGAATATTGACCTACCTAATCAATGTTTAGTATGTAGTACTATAACACGTTGGAGTTTGATTTGTCGTTAAAGCACGAGAAGATAAGGAGGGGAAAATATGAAGGAGAAGGATGGGGGAGTGGGGAGTGAGAAGGGGTGAGGACTGGGGTGGGGTGGCTGAAGCGTGGTCATCACGCAAAAATTCAACGTTACGACGCGCGGGTGGCGGGGGCGGGGCGGCGTCGTGCAAAATGCCACGACGCACGTCCATACCATTTCAAAATTTCATCACAACTTGGCTCCTTTTGATGACATGTTTTGTCACAACTTCTTAGCCCTCTTGATCTGGAAAGAAGATCCGAACATTTCATCAAGCTTGTGTCAGGAAGGAACAAGCATCACCGTGTGATGAATTCTAAACCCACGAAATTTCATACAAATGTGCAATATGTATATGTTGTTAAGAAAACAAGGCGAAGGGACTCAGTTAGACTACTTGTGAAGAGTTTGCTACTGGCTGGCTGGCTTGCAATCAACAAGAATGGGCTATCGTGGTCACATTTGGGTAGGAAATTTTTCCCTCAAAGTCTATCTTGATCACAGTGAGAGAGCCTAGAGCTTGGATGATGTGGTTGAATTCCTGTATCTGAGCTACCTCCTGTGTAATGTCCCCTACATAGGCCTACAGCTACATAGTCTATGAACTTAATGTACACCCTGAGGCAGAGATAAAGATGGTGCAGCATGAGCCTGCTCAGAATGTAGAACCTAAATCCAAAGCAGAGGAGACCAGTTGCCAATGAAAGAAGAACAAGGCAGAGTGCTAAGGCACAAACAGTTGCTGCAACAAGAACAAGATATGGTCTCACAAGTTTGAGCTATATATCATCTTCAGGTCTGAGTACAAACACAAGCACAATCACAACACTGTCTGATTTAGAAGTACATGGAGGCCCTGGATGGTCTCCATTTCGCTCTAACATTTTCTGTCGAACAAGACTTACATCTGCAGAGTTTATGAGTTTCTACTACAACGAATGAGTTAAGTTAATGGGCAACGGATAACGGATCATATCAGGCCACACGAAATGTACAGAATCACTCAAGAACTGCACAGGCAACGAAAATATGTTTGGCACAGTCACATATATATCTTCTTCTGCTTTGGTCGGTCCCTCTGCAACTTCTCACCGGATGTGGCTTCTCGAAAAAGAAAAGAGCCCAGCATCACGAGCGGGAGCCTGAATGAGTGTAAGCAAAGTGGTGGCACAAGTTATTAGTAGTCAAAAGAACCAAAATGGGCACGCATTGGGGTGCGTGTTCGAGAAAGAGAAAATCCATTGAAATGATTCCAGCTCTTCAGGGAAGCCTACCTGCGCTTTCATTGAAGGGAAAATGTTCCAGAATCTAAGAGTTTCGTCGCCAGCTCCTGTTACTATTGTCTGTACGAAATGGAAGGACGTGTTACATTCCCATATTCGCAATGTTCCTAGGCAGGGCGATATTTGATTCTGAATAATGGGATTTACCTGTCCATCGGGGGACGTTGCGAGGTAAAGCACACGCAGCGTGTGTCCAGTAAGAGTCGCAACCTGTTGTTCAAAGATCTATGGTCAGTAACTGAGGGTGTCATTGAAGTAGTGCATGAAGTGCTACAGATATTAAAAATTTGAAGCATTCAGTGACTAAAGCAACTGTTACATCTCTGACAGATTAAAAAAGTTTGAATAGGATGAAGTGATACAGATATTTAAAGTTTGAAGCATTCAGTGACTAAAGCAACTGTTATAGGTCCGACAGGTTAAAAAAGTTTGAAGCATTCAGGGACTAAAGCAACTGCTATAGCTCTGACAAGTTAAAAAAGGGTTGTCCAGAAGCAAACCAAGAGAATGCACAGTTAACTTGCAGGATGAATTATTATTTGCAGTGCTTTTTTCCAGCTATATATCCATGAACCAGTTTACAATTATCTTAATACTGAATATTCCACCAAATGCATATAAGCTTACCTTTGACATAGATGGATACTTCCACACCATTATTTGGTTTTGGGAGTACCCATGGGTACTGACAAGCTCATTCACATTCTTGCACCAGGCAAGATTACAAACCTGCAACAGAAAGCGGCGGCAATGAGTACAATAGCACACGTTTAGTTAGAGCAACATACATCACAGAGATAGGTCTTGTCCAGAACTATATAGAACTTGCCTGGCTGCCTGTGTCAATTGAGTTGAGCATATTTCCATTAGCGGTGTTCCAGAACTTGATACACCTATCAGCCGTCCCGCCTCCTGACGCCACCAGGCTGTGCTGGTGGGGTGACCATGTTATCGCTTTAACAGCGGCGGTATGTTCTGTCAGTCGCAGCACCGGCTGCTGCGACCGCTGATTCCATACTAGAAGCTGGTTGTCATTTCCGCCAGATGCAAGCTCGCGGTCGTCGTGCGACCATTTCAGCCCACAGACCTGGAAAGAAAGATTCATCATCAACTCACAGTCAGAAAGAGCTTAGAAATTAAGGTGTTACAAAGGATCGGGATGCTTTGTAATGCGCGATGCAAGTGAGTGGAAGAAGAAGTCTCACCTCTGATCTGTGGCCAGAAAATTTGCTGATGTAGTCAGTGGGGACACGGATGTCATGCTGCAATATGTTCTTGTCCCTGCTGCCAGAGGACAAGATGGTCGAGTTCCAAGCTAGCACCCCCGCCCGGGTCTGGTGTCCTCCCATGTTCCTAATCCGCTTACAGCGAGAGCTATCCCAAATCTGCCAGAAAAATACACACAGTTATACCTCATGTTCTTGCACAAAAGATTGATTACAGAGTGTTTGCTGAAACTCTTAAGCTAACTCAAGTGGAAAACAGTTTGAAAGAAAGTGCAGACAGTTATACGCCATGTTCTTGACACACAAGATTGATTACATCTACTTCAAAGTGTTTGCTGAAAGTACAGTTTGACAGTTATATGCCATATGTTGTTGGCACACAAGATTGACAATATCTACTTCAGAGTTTTGCTGAAACTCTCAAGCTGACTTACTCAAGTCGAAGATAGTCTGAAAGTGCAGACAGAGATGTCAAATGTGAATCAAATCAAATCAGCCTTCCATACAGTAAAACAAAAAACAAACAAACAAACAGCTCTGTATTGTGATCTACTAGTATTAACAAACAGTGAAAATCTCACAAACAAACAAACAAACAAACAAACAGCTCTGTGTTGTGATGTGCTAGAAATATACTTGGAGCAAATAAAACAAATAACTTTCCAATCTTGTGTGATGTGAGATTTTCTTCCAATGTGCATCGGTGATATCAATTTTGCGAAGTGGCGAAACAAACAGTTCAGAGTCCTACGACTTATCTGGACTACATTGTGAGATTTTGTTGCAATGTGCATCAGCTGAAGATTATACCTGGACGTCTCCAAGGCTGGTGCCGACGGCGAGGTAGGAGCCCTCGCGCGTCCAGTGCACGGCGCAGACGCTGTCCCTCGGCCCCAGATCGCACAGCTTGGTGACCTGGATGACGGTGCCATTAGCAATCTGACTTTTGCCGTGATCCATGGATGCAACAAGAAGATGGAAAGAAAGAAAGAAATGCACCTTGCAGCTGGATGCGGACCAGAGGTAGACGCAGGTGCCGAGGCCGACGGCGAGCATGTTCTGCGAGGACCAGTCGACGAGGTTCAGGTAGAAGTCGTCCTGCAGGGACGGCGCGTCCAGCACCTGCACGCCGGCGACGAGCACAAACCAGTTAGTAGTAGATCGGAGAATTCGGTGCACGTGAGGTGTTTGTGGAATTGCGTGGGTAGATCGAACCTTGTGGGGCGTCTTGGGGACCTTGCGGGGCGCCTTCTTGGGGGTGGGGGAGCCGGCGCCGCCGGCGCAGTCGAGCTTCTCGGCGAATGGGGAGGAGGGCGCGGAGGAGCGGTCCGTCTTGAAGCGGAAGAGGTTGTTGGAGCCGGGGGAGTCCTGCCTGTCGCCGCCGGGGGAGGCGTCGCCCCCGAAGAGCTCGGCGCGGAGGAGGCGCGAGTAGGCGCTGCCGTCGTCCCTGGAGCCGGAGCCGGGGGAGGGGCGGTCCGCGAGCGCGAAGTTGTGGAGGCGCGACGAGGTCCGGCAGGGGATGAAGCGGTCGCTGTAGGTGACCTTGGACGGCGACGGCGTCTTGGGGATCTCGAGCAGGCGCGCCACGGAGGAGGAGGACGAGGCCGGGGAGGAGGCGTCCAGGCGGAGCGACCCCGCCATCCCCGCCGGCACGTTCAGCCGCCCCGGCTTGGCCCCCGCCCCGCCCCCGCCCCGCGGACGCGCCGGACGCCGCCGCCGCCATGGTGACCGGACCGATCTGCGTAGTAGCCTAGCCTCGCCCGCTCCGCCGCTCGACCCAGCCGCGACCGGCGGCGAGGGGTGGGTGGGTGGCGGCGGCGAGATCGGTGGCGATGGCGATGGGGATGGGGCTGCAACGGTAACCTGGGGTGGGGTGGAGCGGCACGCGCTGGGCGTATTATTACCTGGCCTTTTTCTAATGCGGGCGGCGAGCTGTGTCTGCGCCGGCGAGGCAGAGTAGCCGTTGCCGCTTACGCCGACACGCGGGGCCCGCCCTACGCTCCCCCCGTGCGGATATGCTCGTCGCACACCGGATGCAATCTTTGCACATCAATTTTGGAGCGATCTTGTCTTCCTTCCACCACAAGATTTGATCCTGTGCCAATCTTTCCAGATCAAAAGGGCTAGGTTTTGACAAAATCTGTTGCCAAAAGAGCTAGGTTGTTGTGAAATTTGAAAATGGCCCGCGCGCGGACGGTGCGCGCGTGGACGGGGATTATGGCGCGACGGCCCCTCCCCTGCCGCAACCTCCCCCCTCCCGCGCCGCCGTGCGGTGTTGGCGCGCTACCTACTATCCCGCCAACCCTTCGTCTGCCCCACACTGTGTTGTGGGATGTTGGCGTGCCGCCCACGCTTCCGCCTCCCCTCCACCCGCACCGCATAGTGGCATTTTGGCGCGACGCCCAGACTTCCGCCACCCTCTGTCCCCGCATGATCTAACGATACGAGATTCCTTTGTAACGGTACCGATCGGACATTCCTTACGTTGGTTGTTTAAGTAAAGTTTTTAAAAATAACGGTATTGACGCACACACACTATATTCGTTCTTCACAGAAAACGATAAATTTACTCCCAGACATCCAGATATGTCTTCGCCATGCCCGACACAATCGATATGCCCATATTTGTACGCCAGTTAATGATATCTCTAAGTGGAGACAAAAGTACACTTGTCGGCGGAGCAGAGTAGTCATTGTCGTTGTCGTTGGCGCTGACAAGCAGGGCCCCCGTGTGGATCATCACACACAAAGACAACGTGTGCGCCATGTGTATTCCTTCCAACACAAGATTCAATGAGATTGCAATCTTTCCACATCAAACAACACAAGATTTGATCCTCTAGTGATCTTTCCATATCAAAACGGGTAGGTTTTGACAAAACCTGCTATTAAAAGAGCTAGGCTATGATGAAATTTGAAAATAGCGGGATGGTGCACGAGTGGGGGGTTATGGGGCGATAACACCTCTCCGGCCACAACCTTCCCCACCCCCTCATCCGCTGTGGAGTTTTGGCGTGCCACCCATTCTCCCACCAACCTTCCACCCGCCTCACACCGTGTCGTGGGATTTTGGCGCAATGCACATGCTTCCGCCAACCTCTGTCTGTGCATGATCTAACGGTATTAGACTCCTTTGTAACGGTAACGACCAGACATTCCTTATGTTGGTTGTATGAGTAGAGTTTCCAAAAATAATGGTATCGACGCACATGGACTATATTAATTCTTCACGGAAACGACAAAAATTACTCGCAGACATCCAGGTTTGTCTTCATCATGCCCGACACAATCGATATGCCCATATTTGTACATCAGTTAATGATATCTCTAAGCAGAGTCAAAAGTACACTTTCCGGCGGAGCAGGGTAGCCGTTGTCGTTGCCGTTGGCACCGACACATAGGGCCCCCATGTGGATCATTACACATGCATGGACAACGTGTGTGCCTTGTGTATTCCTTCTAACACAAGCTTCGATGAGATTGTAATCCTTCCACATCAAACAACACAAGATTTCATCATCTAGTGATCTTTCTAGATCAAAAGGGGTAGGTTTTGCCCAAATCTGTTTCTGTGATCAAATTTGAAAATGACTACAGCGGGATGGTGCGCGTGTGGAGGATTATGGGGCGATAACACCTCTCCCACAAAAACTTCCACATCCCACATCGCGTCATCGTGGGGTTTTGGCACGCCACCCACTCTCCCGCCAATCCTCCATCCACCTCACACTGTGTCGTGGGATTTTGGCGCAATGCCCACGCTTCCGCCACCCCTCCACCCACACCGTATAGTGGGATTCTGGCACAACGCCCATGCTTCTGCCACCCTTTATCCCCACATGATCTAACGACATCAGACTCCTTCGAGTTGTAACGGTACTGAGCGAACATTCCTTATGTTGGCTGTTTGAGTCAAGTTTCCAAAAATAACGGTATCAGTGCACACGCACTCTATTTATTCTTCACGAGAAACCGCAAAATTTACTCCCTGGCGTCCAGATTTGTCTTTGTCGTGCCCGACAAAATCCATATGCCCAATTTGTACACCAAGCATAGACAAAGATACATTTGTCGGCGTAGCAGAGTAGTTGTTGCCACTGATGCTAACATGCAGGGCTCTGTGTGGATCATCACACATGCGTGTGTAGATTGTTCCTTCCAACACAAGCTTCGAAGAGATTGCAACCTTTCCGCATCAAACAACACAAGATTTGATACTCTAGTGATCTTTCTAGAATAAAAGTGGTAGGTTTTGACAAAATTTAGATACATTATAACTGTGCGCCTTTCGAGCCCTCTCACGCCACTTGTATTTTTGATCGTCCGATCTGCACTTCTGACTGTTTGTGGCCGTTTGATGTGGTTTTAATCCCGCATAGGCTTCGCTCGCGAAAACAGAGCGCTACACGATTGGGCCGCTGCTCCCAGAACAAATTCGGAGCTTTTCAGTTGTTTGGGCCTACGGGCCTGAGATGGAAAACGCAGCCAACTCGCCCAGACCGAAGGAAAGAAACCACCGGTGATTGAGGACGTTTCTGGAGGCCTTAATTAATGGCAATCGATGTACGCCGCTCATTAAGGATCAGTTACAGTGCTGATTCATCTTCTCCATTTATTTGACGGGCGTGTATATAATCTCCACTGCTCCTCTCCTCCGTTAGTCATGCATGCTTCTTGCCATGTTTCCATTGCAGCTTTATCGTCTTTCCTTCCTCACATCTTCTATCCAGGTACTACTAACTCAGATCCTTTTTGGTTGATGATACTGCTTTTTGTTGGTTCCTAATTCGCCGCAGAACATTGGGCTGGCTCCGGGAATCCTCAAGCCGATTTGCAAACCTATTCCTCTAACACATATTAGGTAGTGGAACTGGTTCTGCTGGGTTGCTTGGGGCAATTATTACCAGGTTAGTATACTCTATACATGTACTCACATGTCCCACGTTATTATCAATGTACATATGTGTGCTCATGATTTATAAAAAAATGATGCTACTGGTTGTGTTCATAATTCTGAATCTCAAACAATGCTACTGTGGAGTGTTGCTGCCGAGGATAAATTTTAAGCAACATATATAATTTACTGATTCATAATAATTATGTGTTGTAGGAACGAAGCCTACAGAAATCACAGGTAGCGTGCCGAAGGGAACGAGATTCCTGCGAGAAGCTGCATACATAAGTGAGGAGACGGAGTTGGGGATTTAGAGAAGCTGGAGGACTTCCGAATGGAGTCTAAGGCATGTTCTTTCATGGATGAAGCCAGTTGGAATAACCTGCAGCTGGAATTGAAGGCCACTGCAACAATTAAAATATATGTATTGCAGAAATAAAGTAGTATAAGTCCATCTAATTCTCCATTACTGTATTTGATTCTGAAAATATTAGTTCAGCTTTAGCAATTCATACAAGTAAATTCTAGGAGGACGGTGCATGAGATGTTGCTGTTGATATGAGGTGTAGGCTTATAGTTAAAAGGTTCTGATGTGAGCTAAGCTTTTTTGATGTACTACTTTCCACAAGATGGCATAGTTTCTGTAGATTATTATGCTCTGTATGTTGCTACTGCGTAGGACATAGTCGAAAATAAGTTACTGTTATCCAGTTTTGGTATTCTCTTTCGGAAGAAATTTTAGTTTAACCTCTGTTCCTTTGTTCCGTAGCTACCAATGGCATGCATTGATCAAATCCCAGATTCAGTGCCTGCATTAAGAGTTTGTGATGATATGCCATGTTCTTATATTTACTCACCTACCCCTATTTTACACAGCCAAGGTTGAGAAATTGATTAAACCAAACATCCATCAGAATTTGCTAAAAATACAATAAGCAGTCCTGTGGAATGACTGTTCATGTGCAGTATTAATTCACTTTGAAGGAGTTTGTTAAGGTCTATTATTTTGGTTTGTTAATGTATTTTCTCAAATGTA
Organism: Aegilops speltoides; assembly: GCA_021437245.1. NCBI lineage: Eukaryota > Viridiplantae > Streptophyta > Magnoliopsida > Poales > Poaceae > Aegilops > Aegilops speltoides. The sequence goes on from CM038143.1 coordinate 572,366,785, forward strand.
AGTTTATATTAAGATGCCATATTTTTTAAATTGTTCGCTGATGTCATTCTGCATAGCGCTAAATTCTTTCTTTATTTATCTACAAGTATATTTTTACAACAAATATCATTTTGCATACTGTTAGATTATTAAGAGGTCATATTCACTCCTTTCGAAAATTATTGCCATTCTAAATAGATGGGCGCAGCAACGCGCGCCATCTTTGGTCTAGTGTGTTATCAAAAGAGCTAGGTTATGATCAGTGGCAGACCTAGCCCACTGGGCCAGGGTGGGCCAATAGTGCAACTTACATATAAATTATTTACTTTCTTCAAAAAAATTGGCCTCTCTATAGAATAAAGGTTATTTCCCAATACCAGGATGGGTCTTGGCCCACCCCATCAGCCCTCTATACCTCCGCCATTGGTTGTGATAAATTTTCGAAAATGGCTACGGTGAGATGGCACACATGGGGGAAGCATTGCCGCCACGAACCCTCTCCCGCCACAACCCCTCCCCCTCCAACATCAATGTGGCTTTTTGGTGTAGTGCCCACGCTGTGTCCAGCCCTCCCACTCCCCCTCCTATACCGGTGTGATCTAACGACAATGGACCCCTTCCGTTGTAATGGTATCGAACGGACATTTATTACTTTGGTTATTTGAGTAGAGTTACTACAAATAACGGCATTCGCATGCACTACAAATGACAAACTTACTCCCTGATGTCCAGATTTGTCTCCGCCGTGCGCTACACAATCGATATGCCTATTGTGCACCAATTAATGATATTTCTAATCGGAGACAAAACTAGACTTGTTTCGTCACGTCAATCAAAATAGAAAGGTGCTCGGTGTTGTGCAATTGGCTCCACATAAAAATAGATTAATAAAGCTAACTTGTGACAAAAAATTACTACAAAAGAGGTTAAGTTGTGATAACAGTGGGAACTAACTACACTGTTGTGATCAAAAGTGCTAAGTTGTGATTAAATTTGAAAATTGGGACGACATAAGCAGGTGATTTTGGCATGATGGCCCCTCTCATGCCACAGCTTCCCCCCTCCTGAGTTGACGTTGGGTTTTGGCGCGACGCCCACGTTCCTGATGCAGACCACCCTCCCTCCCACGTTGCACCGCGACCGTTTGGCACGACACCCACGCTTTTGACAACACCTCGCCTCCCTCTATTCTAGCATGACCTAACGACATTGGACTCCTTCGAGTTGTAACGGTATCGAATGTATATTTATTAAGTTGGTTGTTTGATTATAGTTTCTACAAATAATGGTATCGGCAATTAATTATTTGCCAAAAATAACAACAATTACTCCCTAATGTCTAGATTTGTCGTCTCCATGCCCGACACAATCGATATGCCTATACTTGTATACTGACTAATGATATCTCCATGCGGAGACAAAAGCAGACTTCTTGTGCATCACGTCAGTCAAAGGAGAACCATACCATGACAATAAAGGGGGAAAGATGATCGGTATTTTGCAATAGACTCCACAACAAAATAGAATTAAAAAAATGCTCACTCATGAAACTTTTTGTTCACAATAGAGGCTAAGTTGTGATGAAATTTCAAAGTAAATACACTTGGACATTGTGCCTGCCCTCCTCCCCCTCCCCCCAAAAAAACTACTTTTCCTGCGCAACTAGGTTTTGGGTAGAGTTTATACAAATAACCATATATCTAAAGGTTGAGTGGTCACAAGAATTATTGTAAAAAGGGGTGCGCGAGCACTATTTGCTTTTTTTCCTTCATCTGGATTCTTCGTTCTCCTTCCTCCTCTGCCTCCTTCAATTCAAGTCTAGTATCATCCTCCTCCCCTGGAACCAAACGACCCCGACTATGTCTAGTTGAGGCACCGCCCTACCATGGTCGGTTGTACCTCTGAAAGTGTGCATGGTCTCAAGATAGCACTTTTGGCTCCCCATGTTCCACCAACCTCCTCCGCCCTTCCCATTCTTATCGCTCTTCATCCAGCTTCCTCTCCCCTATATAACTACATGTTGGGTATTTATTTGGTAGATCACTCAGTTTTTTTTGTAAATGACCATGGTATAATCCGTATATTTTAAAATTGATGTACAAGATCACTATATATGTGTGTTCTTTACAGAGAGATAAAATTTACTACGGGGTGGTCAAATTTGTCTGCAACGCGACAAAATCCATATGGCCGTGTTTATATCCCAATTAATATAATTTTCTAAACATAAACAAAATCAGATTAGCTTAACAATTAGATTATGTGATTTTTTTTCTATGCATTTCCTTATTCACGAGCAACGAGCTTGTTTCTTCTAGCACAAGCTCGAAATGCATGTAATCTTCCCATATTGAAAGGGATAAACTTCGACCAAATCTGTTACCAGAAAATAATTGTGTGATGTAACTAAAAATTAAAATTGACAGCGACGTGGACATCACACTTTATTTTGCTTGCTCGGATCCTGACCTTCCCGTCTATAGCCCCCTCCCCTCCTCCGGTCATCCATATATAATCTCATCATCCTCCTGCACTAGATCCCAATGACGCCATGACTATGACTAGTCGGCGCACTGTTCTGCCACAACCCTCTATGCCCCATTGAAATGTTAGGCTATCAAGATGACCATTCGGCTCCCTTGCTCCCCCATTCCCCCTTCTCGCTTCCCATTCAGCCAATGGACAATTATTTGGCAGATTATCCTATTAAATTTTCTATAAATAAGCATGCTATAACATGTATCACTGTAAAAAATTAGTGTCTACGTTCACTATATATGTGCATTATTTATAAAAAGGGTTAAATTTTACCCTAGGGTATTCAAATTTGTTTGTGTCGTGTGTGGCACAGTCCGCAAAACCATATACACCAGTTCATATTATTTATAAATATAGAAAAATGTAAAACATATCTTATTACCGTTTGGGGAGCAGGGTGTGGGTCCGGGTGAGGAGAAGTGGGGATCTATCCTGGGGTGGGGGCCAAAGAGCTCGACATGGAGGAGGCACGAGGAGGGAGTGTTGGAAGTGGAGTCCTTAGAGTTGGGCGAGGGCGGTCAGCGAGCGCAAAGTTGTGGAGGCACGGGGAGTGGTGGGGGGTGAAGCAGTTTGTTGTAGCTCGTCATGTATGGGGACGTCGTCTTGCGGGTCTTGGGTAGGCGTGAGTGTGTGACACCGACGCGGCAGAGGAGGAGGCCGGGGACGCTACGAGCATGTTCATCCACAATGGCTTGGCCGCTCGATGCACCCGTCACCACTACCATGGGTGCAAAATCAATCTTGATTCTGGCCTTTGCCAGTAGCTACTCCACTCAACCGCTCACATGGTACCACAACTGCCCCCGTTGGTGTAGAATATGCCATTGTCTCTTGTGCGGGCGGTGATGAGACGGGTGGACGAACAAGGAGGAGTTTGCAAAAGTCACTTGGTTGGATTGGAGTGCTTTGTTGCACTACCCACCTTTTTCTATGAGCTCTATTATTGCAGAGGACTATAATAGTCAATTTTGTTGACACCAACATGTGGGTCCAAGCCATGATCCCATGGATCACTGATGTCTACTACAAAATTTTATCTTGTAGACTCTGTTTGGCCTCCAAGCACAGAGTTTTGTAGGACAACAGCAAGTTTCCCTCAAGTGGATGACCTAAGGTTTATCAATCCATGGGAGGTGTAGGATGACGATGGTCTCTCTCAAACAACCTTGCAGTCAAATACAAGAAATCTCTTGTGTCCCCGACACACCCAATACAATGGTAAATTGGGTGGACTTGCTCGGCCAAGAGATGGTGATACAAGTGTAGTGTGGATAGTAGATATAGGTTTTTGTAATCTAAAATAATAAAAACAGCAAGGTAGCAAGTGATAAAGTGAGCATAAACGGTATTCCAATGCTTGTAAACAAGGCTTAGGGTTCATAATTTCACTAGTCCAATCTCTCAAAGGTACTCCCTCCGTTTCTTTTTACTCCGCGTATAAGTTTTAGTCAAAGTCAAACTACACAAAGTTTGACCAAATTTATATTAAAAAATATGAACATCTACAATACTAAAACTATATAGTGTGAAAATACATTTCATGCTACATCTAACAATATTGATTTCATATTGTGAGTGTTGATATGTTTTAATATAAAATTAGTCAAACTTTACAAAGCTTGACTTTGACCAAACCTTATATGCAGACTAAAAAGAAACGGAGGGAGTACTAACATAATTGAATAATATAAAAATCCCTCAAAGTGCAACAAAGAATCACTCCAAATTGTGAAGTCTTACCGGAGAAAGTAGGATGAAAATTTGTATCAACCTTTATGCCAAGATTACCCTAGTGTCACCACGAGAATCTGCAAGTTGATTACCAAAACATACATCAACTGATCTCAATAGATTACCCCACTGTCACCATGGATATCCACAAGCAAGACATACATCAAGTGATCTCAAATCCAAAGTATTCAATCTGATAATAAAAAGACCTCAAAGAGTAATACTCAATTCACCACAAAAGAGAGGGAATAACTTCATATGATCTGACTATATTAACAAAGCTCCTGATACATCAAGATCATGCCAAATCAAAAACATGGGAGAGAGACAGACAGAGAGAGAGATCAAACACATAGCTACTGGTACATATCCTCAGTCCTGAGGGTGAACTACTCCCTCCTTGTCATGGAGGCAGTGGGGATGATGCAGATGGTCTCCTGTGATGACTTCTCCCCTCTGGTAGGGTGCCAGAAAAGGCCTCCAGATGAGATTGCTTCGAAATAGAGGCTTGCAGCGGCGGAAAAACTCATCTAGGTTAACTTCTGGGGGTTTCTCAATTTATAAGAATTTTCAGCATTGGAATCACGCCAAAAGGAGTTATGAGGGCCCCACAAGCTCAGGAGGCACTCCCCCCCGGGGGGCATGCCATGTGATCATGTGGTGTCCTCGTGGGTCTTCTGGTCCTTCCTCGAAGCTTCGGGGGTCTCTTATGTTCCAAAAAAATCATCATAAATTTTTATCGCGTTTGGACTTGGTTTGGTATGGTTTTTCTGCGAAACAAAGAAATAGAAAAAATAGGAACTAGCACTAGGCACTAGATTAATATGTTAGCCCATAAAATAATATAGAAGTGCACCAAAACCATATAGGACTCGTGTAAATGTAGCATGAATATTTCATAAATTATAGATACGTTGAAGATGTATCAATCTCCAGATATAACCAACATGATTGTTCCTTCCAATCCAAGTTCTAGGAGAAAACATTCTTCTTTCCATTTCTAAAAGGCTAAGTTGTACCAAAATCAATTACAATGAGGACATTGTAGTTACTTTTCCTTGCTCAGATCCTCCCTCCTTCTCACGTCCTCCCCACCTTTGATCCGGATGTACTCTCATCCTTCTCCTCCTGTGGATCTAGGACTCCAAGGGTGACTATTCCGGGTGTCGTCCTTCCATAGCCGCACCTTTGAAATGTTAGTGCTACCCAGATGGCCCCTACGGCTCTCCTGCCACGCGATTCACATTCACCCTTCATATTCTTCTCCATTTTCATCTTATTTTGTCCTTTCTCTGCCCCCACCCCACATGATGTAATAACATTGGATTAGTGCGCACTGTAAGACTACTTGCCAGATAATTATTTGGTATAATTTAGGATTATTTTTTATATAAATAACCATGGTATAATAGGTATATCAAGTTCACTATATAAGTGCATTATTTACAAACAAGATGAATTTATACTCTAGGGGAGTCGAATTTATTTACGTCATGCATTCCATAGGTTGTAACCATATTTTCATAACAATTTGTATTTACAAACATAGCCAAAAGCAAACGTATCACATTACATTGGGTAGGAAGGTGTGTCAACCACCGCAGGGGGAGTGGGAATCTGTCCGGGCCAAAAAGCACGGGTGTGGATGAGGTGTGAGTAGTGGTGTGGGGTGTCGAGTCCTTGGAGTTACGGGAGGGGGGGGGGGAGGTCGTTGAGCGTGAAGTTGTGGAGGTGCAAGGAGGAGTGATAGGTGATGATACGGTCGTTGTAGTTGGTCTTGTACAGGGATACCCTCTCGGGGATCTTTAGTAGGCGTGACACTGTTGTGGTAGAGGAGGAGGCCAGGGAGGTGTGATCATGGTAGGATTTAGGCACAACGAGCCCACCATAACCATAGGCCTATCTAGCCACCTCGGTTTGGCCCATACATGCCTTTACCACCGCCATCATTGTAGAATCAGACTCAGCTGTAGCCTTTTATGGTGGCACCACTTGATCACCTTCTCGACTCAATTGGTCATATATAACCATCACTAGGGTCATGGTATGGTATCCTTTGTTGTTTCTGGCGTGGGCAATGATGAGACGTATGGAGGGAGTGGGCACGAGTTTGCAATGTCACTTGGCCGGAGTGGAGCGGGTTGTTATGTACCTACCTTTTCTATGAGCTATTGTACGGTGGTGGAGTATAGTAGCCTTTCCGCTAACACACCGACATTGGGGGCCATGCCACCTTCTATGGATCGTCGAACATAGCCAACATGATTGTTCCTTCGGATAAAAAAGGCTAAATTGTGACAAAGCATGTTCTAGAAAAAATGTAGTTGTGATGAAGTTTGAAATTGAACTCACTACAATGTAGACACATCGTTCTTCTCTCTCTCTCTCTCTCTCTCTCATCATTCCTCTCCCGTTCCGAATGACACGTCTATTTTTTTAAACAAAGTTCTCAAAAGAAACATCTTATTTTTGAAAAGTAACAAATTTGCAAAATGATCAACACATCATTACGCAAGAGCCTTAAGGTTGAGATTATCATAATAAGGGGAGATCAAGAAACTATTGTGTTGCTAATGCTGATGTGCAATTAATCTTGCACTGGCAGTTTGTGAAGCATACTCGTAGGTCTACCCAGCAGACCTTATCAGTTTTACATCCGAATTGTAGGTCCAGGGGTGGTGCTTATCCTTATAACAAGTGGGGCGGACTACGTGGCTTACTTCGATCATTTTGTTGCCCCCCTCGTCGTTTTTATGCTTTCACCTAAGTAAAATAATAAATAATAGATTTACCATCTCAACATGGAAACAAACTATGACAATCTATTTTACAATAAAAACAAGCGTCTAGTTTAAGTTCCACTTCTAAAGGATGACTGATGTATTTTTTTGTTTGTTTGCAACATTGGAGCCCTATCATCTCTATCTCTATCTGCATTTCTATCTTCCATCTCTATCTTATATCTTCTATCTTCTACGTTCTGTCTTCTTATCCTTCTATCTTGTATCTCTATCTATCTTCTATATTTTGTCTTCTACTTCAACTTCTATCTTCTATCTCTATCTATCTTCTATCTCTAATATAAAGCCACACTTCCACATCCATCTCACCACCCATCTATCTCACAGAGAAAACCGGAAAGAAAGAAGTACCAAAAGAATTGGGAGAAAACAATTTTACAGATGAATACTTTTAATGCATGATGATTTTTGAATAAGTGATGAACATGTTTTGAATAAACTAAAAATTCTTTTATGAATATAGGATAATAACTATAACATGATGGATATTTTTCAAAAATGCACCATAAACTTTTAAAATAATGATGGGAAAATTTACAAGAATAAAAGAAAAGAAAAGGAAAAGAAGCAAAAGACAAAAACTGAAAAATAAGAAAGTAATAAGAAAAGGAAACAAAAGGAAAATATGATAATAAAAGAAAAATGAAAATGAATTAAAATAAAAATTAAAAAATAGAATACAAAACAATAAACGGGAAAAGGGAAAACCTAAAAAAGAAAGAAGAAGAAAGTGAACATTTTGAAGAAAAGGATAACAAAATAGGTAAAGAAACCCAAAAAATGGAAACCAAGTACAAAAAATAAAATAAAAAATTAAAATCAATAATAAAATAAAAATAGTTACAATATAACAATGAAGAGCAAAAAAACCAATAAGAAAACCGCTGAAAACAAATGCTACGAACCAAGCCCTACAAAGGAGCGGGTAAAACCGAACAACTGTTGTCCCGACCAACGTGGAGCGTGGTTGGCGAGCGCTTGTTCGGAATAGCAACACGCGATATATAGAAATGGGCACGCCTATATGTCTCCTCAAGCAGCTACCAGATAGGTCCGGCCCAAATCAGCCCAAAGGCATTCAATTTTTTTCTCCTATTTTCCTTTTCATGTTCTTGTAGTCGTTTTTTTCTTTCTTTTTTACCTTTCTTGTGTCCCAAAAATTCTGAATATATCTATTATCAAATCACTTTTTATTAAAAGTTAAAAATGTTAATCTGGCATTTCCAGAAAGTTAAACATGTATAGAATTTTTTTTCCTATTTAACTTAAAAACTGTAAAATAAATACATAAAGAAGGTAAGATTGAAATAGTTTTATTTCTTTATTTGAATAATGTAAATATTTATATAAAAATGTTTTTGATGTATACAAAAATTAATAATGTTTATGGGAAAAGTAGACATAAAAATATATGTCTAGAAAATGGTAATCATGTTTTTGAAATATTAAACATGTCTATATAAAATGTTCCTGATGTATACGCAAAATATAAAATGTTTATGGGAAAAGTAGACATTAAAAATATAAGTTTTAACCACCGAAAACAATTTATTTTAAAATATGAAACGTTAATATTAAAAATCGTGTTTATGGAAAATGTAGACATAAAAAATATTAGTTTTCCGAAATATTAATCTTGTATTTGGAAAATTTTAAATGTGTACATAAAAACATTACTGGTGTATACAATAAATGTTGGATGTGTATCTAAGACGGTTGACATCAGAAGAAAGAAAAGGAAAAAATCGTGAAAACCAAGAACAGAAACAAAAGAAGAAAGAAGAAAACCAGTAAAACCATGAAAGAAAAGATGAAAATCATGAAAGAAACAAATAAAACCGCAAAAAATAAAGAAATATTTAAAAAAGGCAAACAAAGAAAAGATAACAAAAAAGAGGAAGAAAAGCATACCAGTAAGCGAGCAAGCAACCAAAGCAAATGGGCTGGCCTATATGTGGGTCCTACAGACGAGACGTATATTAAGCTCTCTATAAGCGAGATATAGCATTCACATAAAGCAATTGCTGGTTTTGTATGAAAGTATCATAGTTACCGGTCCATTGGGCATACCATAGCCTAATGGAAAATTGGAAAAATTAAGCACAAAAAAGATAAAAATTAAACACAAAAAAGGTGAAAGAAGACACTCAAAAACTAGTAACAAAGGACCAGCGTAAAAACCGAACTGATAAAACAAGAACGCACTAACCAACTGCCGCTCGTTCACTATGTTGCTGCAACCCAGCCCATACCATCACTCCCGTGGGCAACCCTAGATATATATATCACAATAAGCGATATATAGCCTTTCCGAGTGCCCAAGGCTTACCTCGACAAATAAATAGCTTGCGCCCAAGGCCAAAGCCAGTAATCCCACAACACATGTTCAAGCTGGCAAGCCAACCACACTAGAATGGTCCCTGGACAATCCCTACTCACTGCATAGGTTGACGGATATTGACCAAACGCTCGTGCTGCTGTGTACAGTTGGGCCGACCCAACTAGATCACAGAGAACCCCCATAAAATTTTGAGAAGGTTCCAGGCCAGGTTATCCTGCATTTTTTATTCTATTTTTTTCCATGTTTTCTTCATTTTCTTTTTAGTTGCCTTTTCATTTTTTGTTCTATGAAGTCCGGAATTTATTTTCTAGTTCACGCACATCTTTTGAAATTTCGGAATATTCTTTCTGATTCATGCACAGTTTTTGAAATCTTGGGACATTTTTGAAATATGGGAAAATTGTTTAAAATCTAGAGCATGTTTCGCAATCACAGAACATTTTTCCAATTTGCGAACAATTTTTGACATCCGGACCATTTTTCAAGTTCATGAACATTTTTAAAGTAAATTTTTAAAATTCGTGGATATTTTGCACTATTTATAACATTTTTTGAAATCTGAGAATTTTTTTTCAAATTCACTAGTTGTTTTACAAATCCTAGAACATTTTCGAATTCATGAGTATTTTTTGAATTTGGATTAGGTTTCATATTCGCACACATCTTGTGAAATTCAAAAGATTTTTTGAAATCCATACACGTTTTTAGAATTGACGAAAATTATTCAAACATTGATGTACAATATTCAATCTTAAGACAGAAAAACTAAGGCCCCGGCGCCCCCGCATTGATCAGATAAAGTACTGAGGCGCACGCCTTTGAGAGCTTCCTATTGGCCTGTGCGAGGACTAGAAAGTCGGGTGAGCCTATGTCTCGCATATAGCGAGACTTAGCGTAGCCTTGCCTGAAGCGACCAGTAGATCGGGCTGGCCCTGTGTACGCTCGGCCACAGAACTCAAATGCGCTCGTATTATTCACTGTTTTTTTTCTCAGATTTTTCGTTTTCGTTCTTTTCGTTCTTTTCACTTTTTTATACTTCCAAATATTCTAAATATATATGCTATAAAATTACTTTACATGTTGATTTTCAAAACTGGTAGTCATGCAATTCAAAATTGTTAAATGTGTATAGAGACAATATTTCTGATATATACAAAAAAATTACAATGTGTATGGAAAAAGTAGACTTATAAAAGTAAGTGTTAAAAAAAATCTGTATTTGGAAACATTAAACATGGACATAAAATGTCTCTAGTGTATACAAAAAGTAAATATGCCTATGGACATAAGAAAGAAATATGTTTTTAAAAATGTCAATCATTACTTTCCAAAATGTTAAACACGTATATAAAAATGTTCCTAATTCATTGAAAAATTACAATATTGGAAAAGGTAGCACATATAAATATATGTGTAAACTTTATTTACCCTTTATTTAGAAATTAGAAATGATCCTGATGAATACAAAAATATATTGTAAATATTTATATAAGAAATGATCCTGGTATATATATAAAGTGTAAATTGTGTGTGGAAAAAGCAAATATAATTTTTGAAAAAACATGTTAATCAAATATTTTGAAAATGTTGAACGTGTATATAAAACATGTTCCTGGTACAAACCAAAAAAGACAGTATATTTGTTTACCGAGAGAGTACAACAAATAACAGAAAAAAAGATAAACAAAGAAAAATAAAAAATAATGATTATAAAAGCCAAAGTAAAAGAAAAGTAAAAAAACAATGAAAATGCCAATTGTTTGCTACCAACTATTTTTGCCAATCTCAGAAAAATGTTGTCAACTTTTGGTAACTTTGATTTTGCCAAATGTTGGTTGGCCAAATATTGGCATCAAACCAATTAGGCTATTTTCTTTTACTTTGAGAAATGGTTGCATCTGTAGGCTACATACAGTTTTTTGCTGGTCAGACATGACACTCGCCCACGTCGTGTGGGGTGGGCTCACTTGTTATGTCGTATGATGTCGCTAGTTTGATGTGTAGGCTATGTATGAATTTGTTTCACTAAAAGACATACATGTTAGTTGTTGTTGTTTTTTTCCTCTTTTTTCTATTTTAGTTTTTTAGATAGATTATGAATTATTCTAAAATGATATATTTGTCAAGAAAAATATAATATTCTAAAAATGTTCATCGTATATTTAAAAATGTATTAGGTATATGGAAAAACTCACCGGGTATGAAAAATGGTCATCACGTATTGTCCATCATGTATTTCAGACATATTCATAGTGTAATTGAAAAAGATGATCGTCTAAAATATTCTTGACGGTGCATTTAGAAATTTTTATCATGTATTAAAAAACGTGTACCTCTTGCTTGATTAGTATGGTGGATATTTCCAATGGTAGAGTAGGAGGAAAGCACAAAGTCAATAATTACAAAGTGTCAAACCAAGCTTGGATACCATCCTTTAGACTAGGCTTAGCTCGCTTCATAATCATGCAAAAGTGCTCCTTGAAGCATTTAATGCAGTAGTTAAGGTCCTTAACCTTGTAGTAAAATATAATGCCATTCCTATGATTCTATACGCTCCAACATCCAGCGATAATGATATTTCTAAGACATATCAAACCCATTCACTATTTCCGCTGGGCCGTTTTCCAAGGGGAGCTTTGCAGATTGCTCATGTTCGGCATCGACAAAAATATTGATGAACCTGTTGTGACGAATATCCAGACCATGGCCATTCAAAGCCTCCCTTCCATGTTGCATCAGGACGATGATTATGTGGTTGTCGATACCATTTACATCTTTGAGATGTGCAGCAAGCTGGCGCTGGCGGTCAAGACCCCGAGAGTATTCTTTTGGGTTATTTAAGCTAGTCTTAAAATGTCAACAGTTACTGTAGGTGGCAGAGATCACGAGCTTGCACGATCATGGTTCTAGAGTGAAGAAACAAATGAATCAGATCTCACCAAAAAAGTGTGGTCCAGTGTTGCTCTAGCGGTAAAATACTTCAGCGGGAGATCTCGCGTATCCTATGTCTCGCTTACAGCGAGACTAGCATCCGCCTTGCTCAAAGCTTTCCTGCAGTGCGCACGCGTATGCCCCAGCCTAATAGTGTGTTACTCGTTCGTTTAGTCGTCAGCATTGATGTGTTCGTTCAGGTTCTTTTCGTTATCATTTGTTTTTGTTTGGTTTTCTTATTTCTTCTTCAGTTTTCTTTTGTTTTCTTTGTTTCGTTACTATACTGAGATTGTTTTGTTTTCTCTTTCGTTTGTCAATGATTTCTCTTTGTTTCTTTCATGGTTTTCTCTTCTATCTTTTTTTCCTTTGGTTTTCTTTGTTTCTTTTTCGGCTATCATTGTTTTTTTTCAGTTTTCATTGTCTCTTTTTATTTTCAGTCTATATTTTTTTGTATACTGCAAGAATTATTTTTAAAACACATTTAACATTTTAAAATAGTTTTAACATTTTTGAATATATGGTCAAATTTCTTCCTTACAATTTTTAGCATTTCATCATGCTTGATTAGCATTTTTCAAATACGAGATTAACATGTTTTTAATACATGGTCATCATTTTTATCCATATTTTAATATTTTAAAATGCTTGATTTTCGTTTTTAAAATACAAGATTAATTTTTACTACATCTTCAATATTTCTTCTATAAATGTTTAAAAAATTCAAATGGTTGATTACCAATTTTCTAAATGCAAGATTAGCATTTTTGAATACATGGTCAATTGTTTTCTATAAACATTTAACAGTTTTCAAATGCTTGATTAACAATTTTAGTACTTGTTTAGCTATTTTTAAAAATTCTTGATTAATAATTTTTCAATACATGATCAAAAAATTCCATGCACATTGTATTTTTCGTATACATGAGAAACATTTTCTATATACACATTCAACAGGTTTTTAAATGCCTGGTTAACATTGTTTCAAATGTTTTTATGACATTGTTTCAAAACTGCTTTATTTACAATATTGGGAAGTAAAAAATAAACATTAAAAAAAGCACGTAAAAAAACAGAAAATAGAGGCTGTGGTCTCCCGCGAGATGGGCCGGCCCATCTGGCGCTCGCCTTGATGTGAGGGTTCCCTACATCTCCCTATAAGCGAGACATTGGGTCGCCCGGGAGGTTGTGCGTCAAATAGATGACCTTCCGCATAGCACCGATCAAGTGGGCTTGCCCAGCAGCGTATACGGGTACTGTAGTGCAAAAATGCACAAAAACTCGAGCGCTGGCGAGGAATCGAAAACAAGACATTCAGTTCGTTACTATGCGTACTAACCTCGGAAACTATTAAAGGCTTGTGTCTGCATAGCAGTGAGATAAATTAAGAACCAACAACAGCAGCTGATCCGAATGTTTTTAAAATTTTAATGAAGCATATTTTTAAAAATGAATATTTTTGAAATTGCAACTCTTTTCAAATTTGTGAATGATTTTAGAAATACAAATATTTTTAGAAAATGTGACCTTTTTTGAAATATATGAATACTTTTTAAATTTTCAAAGGAAACTGAAAATGTCTACATTTTTCTAATATAAAAATTATTTGAAATTCCAAAGAAAATATTAAAAAGGAGTAATTTTCTGAATATGTGAATATCATTTGAAAATTTCTGAACAAAACTTAAAACACGTACAATTTTTAAGACGGCAACACCTTTTGAAATTATGAACTATTTTTTTTCTAAAATAACCAACATTTTTGATTTATTTAAACAAGAAAATTTTTGAAGAAAAAATTGAAACTGATATTGTTTTAAAAAAATTAACAATATTCGAAATTCGAAATGCTTTCCAAAGCATGAACAAAGAAATATGATATTATAACTTTTTTGTTACCTCTGAGCAAATGTTTTTAGAATTGACTTTTTGTCAAATTTTGAACATTTTTGACAATACAATTTTTTGTAAAAATTTTCAAACATTTTATGGAAAAGGCGAACAATTTGGAAAATTATTAACAAATTTTTAGGATTTGATTTTTATTTTTTTTTTTGAAATTTTTTGAAAAATAAAAGGAAAAATAAACAGAAGGAAATACTAGAAATAAAAATAAAAATGAAGAACAAAAAAAGCAAAAGAATCCGAAAAAACTTGTAAAAGAAAGAATAATGGGTTCAGCTATAAGGTTCCCAAACCCGGAAAACTTGAAAGGAACCTAAGGTTCTTGAAACCATAACGAAGGAATAGGTTAAATGGGTCGGCCCATGTGTGCTCTGGCTATCGAGACTTGTGCATTTGGCTGACAACTTGTCGCACGACATATAGGAAATTCCTATTTCAGCAATGATCAGGTATCGTGTTTGACGGAGGAAAGATTCAAGACGATCTAGTGGCGGCATGGGAGCATCTCCAAATTCGAGCCAAGCAAGTTTGACTTGACTCATAACTCCAAAGCGTGTGGCGACGGCAGTTAATGATGTTCACTGCAAGGGACAACCGCCGTGCAGCTCAAAGTACACATAGACAGTCTCTCACCACGTTGATCCAGTTACAACATTGAGCTCGTGTATAAGTATGTTAGTTACCACGTATAATTTGTCATCGATGAGGACAATAGTGAGCCATTTAGGCTATACAACAAGGTCATGTTGTGTCGGTGACACCTACCCTTGTCACCCATGGTGTATGCGTCAAAGTAGTTTTCCATGGATTGCAGAGCAAGAAACCCACAACAAATTATGCTCCTTGGTGCACAAACTATATCCCATGGCAAAAAGATGCCCCCCGCTAGCATCCCACCAAACTCCCCAAAAGCCCTCCGGCCTCTTAAAACTATTATTTTCGTACTATCTTGTATCCACTCTAGTATACTTCCTATGTGAGCCCACATCCCTAATAGAAATTAGGACTAGTTTGGCAACACAGTTTTTTTAAAACTGTGGTAATTCGAAACCTCAATTTTCCAAGACGTGGCCAATCAATACTATGGTTTCTCAAAACTGCAGTTTTTCTTGGTTTTGCCAAAACCAACAGTTCATTTGGTAAATGTTGTTTTACTGTAGTTTTGACCTGACTGCACCTAACTGAGCTACACTCAAGGAACTGATCTGCCTACAAAAATGGCCGCTCAATGCATGCAGCCATGCCTTGCACACAAGTCCTCTCGGCCTCTCCAGGATGCTAGGTGCTGTAGCAGTCTACGTAGTACAACTACCTCTTGTATTGACAAGCAACCATGCCATACCATACGATCATGTAACCTGAAATGCCTAGTAATCAGTTAGACTACTACGACAATGGCTGGAAGAACATAGACTCACAAACCAGCGAAATGCAAGCTAATCACCCAACCTTAAATGCCCAGTAATCAGATTAATAATCAGGAGAGAGTTTGCACCTCATTTAATAGATAATAAACAGAGGAGGACTGGGAGGCCTTCGATTTCTCTCGACTCAGTCAAGAAAAAAGTGGTCGGGTCCTCTTTCTTAGATACTACAAAAATACAACAGTATAAGAGATACCATGGTATCTTAAAGTGAAGTATTTCTTTCATCCAAACACCCCAAAGTATTTGATACCAAGGTTATTTCAGAAACCATAGTATTTTGTAAAAAATGCAAAAATACTTTGCATCCAAACGCACCCTTAGAGAGTGCAAAAACATCGAGCCTCATGGTGAGTTTTGATGGTAATAATGACAACTCATCTGGCGATCTAACACTTCCATTGATTGTGGACAGGATGATAGGTTTTCAGGATGAATGTTTCAACGACAAATGCACTACTTTGAAAAGAACGGGAACTTTGGATAAAAATCGTAGTGCCTCTTTTACTTTCTTGTTGTGCTTTCCTTCCTACTATATGATATGTTTGCATGCTTGATCTGTCATTTGGTTGCAATGCTAGTGGAAGTTTATTTGTTACCTACTGATCTATGGTAGATTCAAATATATATGTGCTAGCTTTTCTTTACGTCTATGCTAAACTTTTCTTTAAGGATATCTATTCTAGACTTTTGTATTTGAGTTCTACACCTTCTCGTGTTGCTACAACATTTTTCTAGTTATCTATCTCTGTTAGAGTTTATGTGTTACATCCATTGTTGTCTCCAACCTAGATAGGTTTACAACATAAGTGCCTCATGTCCATCTGGTAACCTGGGGTGACGTCGCACTATCATAGAAGTTACCATTGACTTCCATGATGTTGTTGGGTACACCACGAAACACAGCTCGACAATTAGTGGTGCAGGCAAGCATGCTCGTCATTGATGGATTCTTTTGGCCCATCACTGGTAAGCATTTTGGGCAGTAATATATATGTGATGATATGCAATGTATATCATATTCCTCTATATATGTGTATTAGGCAGTGCAACCGATAGTGTGTGTGATATGTCCTAAATGTATCTAAATTTGTTGTCAATTATTTATTAACACTAATATTTCTTGAATAATTAGTTTGACCATAATTTGATCAGATTTAACAAAAATTGAAAAAAACAGAAATTTGAGCATATCTTTTTTTCCTTTTAGAATTTGAGGATTCTAAAAAATTGCAAACAGGCCGTAGGCTGTCAAAATCGGATGCGGATTTTTTTTTTCAGTTTAAGTGGTCTAACATATTAATAAAGTGCCACGTTTCAATTCTTCTTTTCTAGTGTTTTTGTTTCCATGGATATTAAGATTTTGCACTATCGAGAAACATTCAAGAAAAATATGAGGATAAGTTTCATGTCAGAGGAGACCAAAGGGACCAAACCAGGGGACCTGGAGTGGCCCGAGAGGCACATGTGCCTAGAGCACCTAGTAGGGTTCCTGGGCCCATCTGGTCACCTCTCGGGTACCCCTGGATAATAATAATAATAATAATAATAATAATAATAATAATAATAATAATAATAATAATAATAATAATAGTAGTAGTAATAATAATAATAATAATAATAATAATAATAATAATAATAATAATAATCTATATCTATATCTATACCTCTATACCTACTATTTACTAATAAAGCAAGGTGCGTTTCTCCAATTTTTTCATCCGTTCACCACCGTAAATATTTTTTCTATATCTGAGGTGGTACTAAATTTTTATGGTCCATCTGCTAGAAAAGAAAAAAAAATAGTTTGTCCAAAATTTCGTACGCGGGCCGCATACGCAAAGGCCCAGAAATGCCACCCATTTATATCTTGCGCATGCAGCTGGGAACCTTATTTCTCGCACTAAGCAACATATAGTTCGAGCCTCCCATCGGTCGCCAATTGTTGGGCCGGCCCAGTTTAGTTTGTTTGTGTTTCTTTTTTATTTTTATATTTTACTTTCCAAATTATTTTATCCTTTTTCCATAAAGTTAATTTCGTTTTTTTACTAATTTTCGTTAAATTTAAGAAATTCAATTATTTCCCATTTTCAAAAATCTTTGGAACTTTAAGTTTGCTATTTTCATTCATAATTTGTTTGATATTAAAAAAATGTGAACATTTTTTGAAAAAGAATTCCAAAATGGTTCTAGAGTTGTAAAATTTATTTCATTTTAAAAACCATAGATATTCAAAAATGTTCTTTTATTGAAAGGTTCACAAACTCAAAATAATGTTCATGATTAAAAAGACATTTTTGAAAATTGTTTTGAATGTTTAAAATAAGTTTCCATTTTCCAAAATTGTTCACAATTTCCTCCTACTAACAAAGCAAGGTGCATTTCTCCTATTTTTTCATTTGTTGGCGAACAAATGAAAAAACAGGAGAAATGCACCTCGCTTTATTAGTAGGTAATTGTGAACAATTTTGGAAAATGGAAACTTATTTTGAACATTCAAAACAATTTTTCATAAATTTCTATTTAATCATGAACATTATTTTGAGCTTGTGAACATTTCAATAAAATAACATTTTTCGAATATCTATTGTTTTTAAAATGAAATAAATTTTACAAATCTCGAACAATTTTGGAATTCTTTTTCGAAAAATGTTCGCATTTTTTGTATATCGAACAAATTTTGAACGAACATAAAAAATTTAAAGTTCCAAAGATTTTTGAAAATGGGAAATAATTGAATTTCTTAAATTTAGCGAAAATTAGTACAAAAAGCAAATTTTGGAAAATTATACAAAATAAATTTATGGGAAAAGGATAAAATAATTTGGAAAGTAAAATATAAAAATAAAAAAGAAACACAAACAAACTAAACTGGGCCGGCCCAACATTGGGCGGCCGATGGGAGGCTCGAACTATATGCCGCTTAGTGTGAGAAATAAGGTTCCCAGCTGCGTTCGCAGGATATAAATGGGTGGCATTTCTGGGCCTTAGCGTGTGCGGCCCGCGTACGAAATTTTGGACAAACTATTTTCTTCTTCTTTTCTAGCAGATGGACCATAAAAATTTAGTATCACCTCAGATATAGAGAAAATATTTTCAGTGGTGAACGGATGAAAAAATTGGAGAAACGCACCTTGCATTATTAGTAGGTATAGATATAGATATAGATAGACTAAAATGATACTTCCAATTTCTGAAATATAGAAAATTTGCTAGGTAATGAACACATCTTTGTTTCGAGACCCATAAGGTTGAGATTTATTTGAACAAAAGGAGAGACGACTAAACTACTGTGTCACTGGTGGGGATGGGCAATCAATCTTGCACGGACAGTTTGTGAAGCATACTCCAAGCTCTGACCAACACAACTTATCCTTTTTACAACAGAATTTATTGCCTACAACCATGTCTGTGTTCCTATAACAAGGGGGGTCTATGTAGCCTTCTTGGACGCTTTTGACCTTATTGCTCCCATAGTCATTTATGCTTTCACCTAACATGCACGGAATAAAGAATTGGCTTATCCTCTCAACATATATACAAAAGGGAACATAGCATATATATATGTACATGTAGACTTTATTGCATGGTTGAGAAAACCCAATATAGTTGATAACAAATGACATCAAAATCAAAGTCAATAATCTATTTCCCAAAAAATAACTTCGATTATTAATCATTTACCGTTTGCATATCCAAGATAAGCAAGACAGACCACAAAAACAAAAGAAAGTAGCCCAACTCCTTGGATGCGATTCCTCATGTGCTTGGCCATCGTTACTCAGAAGCAATGTGTGGTAGTATTCTTGTAAGGGGCACTGGTGAGTGTGTGTCCATCAAATGTTTGCTCAAGGTTAATATATATAGAAAATGCCTTGTTGATGTTTTAGGGCACTTATGGAAAATATTAATGTTTAGAGTTCCGCTTCTAAAGTTGGTTGATACCTTTTTTTTAAAACATCCTTATCATAATGTGTAAGTTTAGTGCCACTTCTAAAAATTGACCGCTTATAAAATGTCATGTTTAATGGCTAGCTAAAAATTATGCATGACAATATCATGTTTAAGGCACATATAATGATTGTTTAGTAAATTATTATGGGCATATATATAATTCCTTCCAATTTTGTTGTTTCTTCTAGCATAACATTATATCTCTCTTGGTATAAGAGAAGAAATTTAAAATGTCCCCAATATTGGTTAGTTGACATAATTACTATGCATGGCCTTCTCCCACATGCATGCTTTTTTTTGCGAAATTCCCACATGCATGCTCACGCCACAGAAAATAGTACGCCAATCGTCCATTTTGTTTCTAGGCTCTCCTTTATTTTTGTAATGTATAACTCATCATAGTCAGGCTTAGTGACATATCCTTGGTTCTTAGGTGCTTGCGACCTAAGTGACTAGATATTCGGCTGGTGCTCTTATATTTACCTTGCAAATTGATTTTGCAATCTCCCGAAGGGCATCATTATCCTGGTGAAAAGAACATAACAATTGCACATCCTATGAGTTAGTTTCTTTGATGGTATCATCATGACGACAAGAATGTATGGTGAGCATAACAACTAAGATTAAGATCCCAATCAGAACATCTTGCTCAAATGGCTACCAAGGTCAAAAACAAACGGAGAGGATTGATAAATCAAATTAGTGAATGAGATTAAAACACCAAAACAATCTGGCAGCCTTGTTGCTTCTAAAAGCTAAGAGGAAAACACTATGAGAAACTCTAGCAAAGTTGCCATATGACTCCGATCACCATAATAACTTCCATTATGGTGATCTTGGACCATAATGGCATGCTAGCAGTGTTGCCAAATGGGTTTTCATCGGCATAATTTATGGAGATCGCTCCATAAATTGGAGCTCGCTAGATGGGTGTTGATCTTGGCCTAAAATGGCACGTTAGCATTGTCGCCAGATGGAGCTCACTCCATAAATGGCCTTGTAGCCTCCATATTTGGAAATTGGGGAGATCTAGCATGGACCTAGCTCCATACCCAACCGCTAGTGGGTAGGGAAGTGATACATTTTCAACGTATCTATATTTTTTTTATTGTTCCATGCTATTATATTATCTGTTTCGAATGTTTTATATGCATTAATATGCTATTTTATATTATTTTTGGGACTAACCTATTAACCTAGCGCCCAACGCTAGTTTCTGTGTATTCCTTGTTTTTGAGCTTCGCAGAAAAGGAATACCAAACAGAGTCCAAACGGAATAAAACTTCATGATGATTTTATTAGACCAGAAGACACCCAGGAGACTTGGAGTGCAAGTTAGAAGCACCACGAGGCGGCGACAAGGGTGGAGGGCCGCCCAGGGGGTAGGGCACACCCCTCCACCTTGTAGCCCCCCCGGTGATCCCCTGACCTAGATCTTCCTCCTATATATTCACATATATTCCGAAACCACCAGAAGCATCCACGAAAACACTTTTCCACCGCCAAAACCTTTTGTTCCCAGGAGGTCCCATCTTGGGGCCTTTTCCGGCATCCTAACGGAGGGGGATTCGATCACGGAGGGCATCTACATCAACCCTATTGCCCTTCCGATAAAGCGTGAGTAGTTTACCTCAGACCTACGGGTCCATAGCTAGTAGCTAGATGGCTTATTCCCTCTCTTTGATTCTCAATACCATGTTCTCCTCGATGTTCTTGGAGATCTATTCGATGTAATCTTCTTTTGCAGTGTATTTTTCGAGATCCGATGAATTCTGGATTTATGATCAGCTTATCTATGAATATTATTTGAATCTTTTTTGAATTCTTATATGCATGATTCAGTATCTTTGCATTTCTCTTCGATTATCGGTTTGGTTTGGCTAACTAGATTTTCTTTTCTTGCAATGGGAGAGGTGCTTAGCTTTGGGTTCAATCTTGCGTGATTTCATCCAGTGACAAAGTAGGGGTAGCGAGACACATATTGAATTGTTGCCATCGAGGATAAAAAGATGGGGTTTTCATCATATTGCATGAGTTTATTCCTCTACATCATGTCATATTACTTAAGGCGTTACTCCGTTCTTTATGAACTTAATACTCTAGATGCATGCTGGATAGCGGTCGATGTGTGGAGTAATAGTAGTGATGCGGGCAGGAGTCGATCTACTTGATACAGACGTAATGCCTATATTCATAATCATTGACTTGGATATTGCTACGTCTTGAGCTTGCGTTGGTTTTCCTTGAAGAGTAAAGAGTGATGCAGCAATAGTAGCGTAAATATTTCCCTCAGTTTTTGAGAACCAAGGTATCAATCCAGTAGGAGGCTCCTCAAAAGTCCCACGCACCTACACAAACAAACAAGAACCTCGCAACCAACGCAATAAAGGGGTTGTCAATCCCTTCATGGCCACTTGCGAAAGTGAGATCTGATAGAGATAATATGATAAGATAAATATTTTTGTATTTTTATGATATAGATTGGAAAAGTAAAGATGCAAATAAAAGTAGATTGTAAACTTATATGATAAAATATAGAACCGGGGGCCATAGGTTTCACTAGTGGCTTCTCTCAAGATAGCATAAGTATTACGGTGGGTGAACAAATTACTACCGAGCAATTGATAGAAAAGCGCATAGTTATGAGATTATCTAGGCATGATCATGTATATAGGCATCACGTCCGTGAAAAGTAGACCGACTCATGCCTGCATCTACCACTATTACTCCACACATCGACCGCTATCCAGCATGCATCTAGTGTTGGGGAACATAGTAATTTCAAAAAATTTCCTACGCACACGCAAGATCATGGTGATGCATAGCAACGAGAGGGGAGAGTGTTGTCTACGTACCCTCGTAGACCGAAGCGGAAGCGATCACAGCGTAGAGGAAGTAGTCGTACGTTCTCCTCGCGATCCGACCGATCCCAGCGCCGTTACTCCGGCGCCTCCGAGTTCTTGACACACGTACAGCTCGATGACGCTCCTCGGGCTCCAATCCAGTAGAGCTTCGGGGAGGGAGAGTTAGGTCAGCACGACGGCGTGGTGACGATCTTGATGTTCTACCGACGCAGGGCTTCGCCTAAGCACCGCAACGATATGACCGAGGTGGATTATGGTGGAGGGGGGCACCGCACACGGCTAAGGAACGATCTCAAGGATCAACTTGTGTGTTCTAGGGTGCCCCCCTGCCCCCGTATATAAAGGAGCAAGGGGGGGGTGCGGCCGGCCCTAGGAGGAGGCGCGAGGAGTCCTACTCCCACCGGGAGTAGGACTCCCCCTTCCTAGTTGGATTAGGACTTGGGGGAGGGAAAGAGGGAAGGGGGGCGCCCCCTCTCCTTGTCCTATTCGGACTAGGGGAGGGGCACGCGGCCTGCCCCGGCCGCCCTTCCTCTTCTCCCTCATGGCCCATCGAGGCCCATTAACCCCGGGAGGGTTCCGGTAACCCCGGTGTTCCAGTAAAATCCGATTTCACCCGGAACCATTCGAACTCCAAACATAGGCTTCAATATATCAATCTTTATGTCTCGACCATTTCGAGACTCCTCGTCATGTCCGTGATCACATCCGGACTCGAACTCCTTCGGTACATCAAAATACATAAACTCATAATATAACCGCCATCGAAACCTTAAGCGTGCGGACCCTATGGTTCGAGAACAATGTAGACATGACCGAGACACGTCTCGGTCAATAACCAATAGCGGGACCTGGATGCCCATATTGGTTCCTACATATTCTACGAAGATCTTTATCGGTCGACCGCATAACAACATACGTTGTTCCTTTGTCATCGGTATGTTACTTGCCCGAGATTCGATCGTCGGTATCCAATACCTAGTTCAATCTCGTTACGGCAAGTCTCTTTACTCGCTCGTAATACATCATCTCACAGCTAACTCATTAGTTGTAATGCTTGCAAGGCTTAAGTGATGTGTATTACCGAGAGGGCCCAGAGATACCTCTCCGACTATCGGAGTGACAAAACCTAATCTCGAAATACGCCAACCCAACATCTGCCTTTGGAGACACCTGTAGTACTCCTTTATAATCACCCAGTTACGTTGTGACGTTTGGTAGCACCCAAAGTGTTCCTCCGGTAAACGGGAGTTGCATAATCTCATAGTTTTAGGAACATGTATATGTCATGGATAAAAGCAGTAGCAACATACTAAACGATCGTGTGCTAAGCTAATGGAATGGGTCATGTCAATCAGATCATTCACCTAATGATGTGACCTTGTTAATCAAATAACAACCCTTTGTTCATGGTTAGGAAACATAACCATCTCTGATTAACAAGCTAGTCAAGTAGAGGCATACTAGTGACATTCTGTTTGTCTATGCATTCACACATGTATTATGTTTCCGGTTAATACAATTCTAGCATGAATGATAAACATTTATCATGAAATAAGGAAATAAATAATAACTTTATTATTGCCTCTAGGGCATATTTCCTTGATCTAGAGTGTTAAGTTCATAAAGAACAGAGTAACACATTAAGAAAGATGACATGATGTAGAGGGATAAACTCATGCAATATGATATAAACCCCATATTTTTATCCTCGATGGCAACAATACAATACGTGCCTTGCTGCCCCTGCTGTCACTGGGAAAGGACACCTCAATATTGAACCCAAAGCTAAGCACTTTTCCCATTGCAAGAAAGATCAATCTAGTAGGCCAAACCGAACTGATAATTCGAAGAGACTGCAAAGATAACTTAATCACACATAAAAGAATTCAGAGGAGATTCAAATATTTCTCATAGATAAACTTTATCATAAACCCACAATTCATCGGATCTCGACAAACACACCGCAAAATGAGTTACATCGAATAGATCTCCAAGAAGATCGAGGAGAACTTTGTATTGAGATTCAAAGAGAGAGAAGAAGCCATCTAGCTAATAACTATGGACCCGAAGGTCTGTGGTAAACTACTCACAACTCATCGTAAGGGCCTTGGAGATGATGTAGAGGCCCTCCATGGTCGATCCCCCCTCTGGCGGAGTGTTGGCAAAGGCTCCAAGATGAGATCTCGCGGATACAGAAGGTTGCGGCGGTGGAAATAGTTTTTCATGGTGCTCCTCGATGGTTTCAGGGTACGTGTGTATATATAGGAGGAAGAAGTAGGGGGCGCGCCGGGCACCCTCGTGGCCGCCTCCTTTGTTGCTTGACGTCCACTCCAAGTCTCCTGGATCACGTTTGTTCCAAAAAGATCGCTCCCGAAGGTTTCATTCCGTTTGGACTCTGTTTGATATTCCTTTTTTTTGAAACACTGAAATAGGCAAGAAAACAACAATTCGGGTTGGGCTTCTGGTTAGTAGGTTAGTCCCAAAAATGATATAAAAGTGTAAAGTAAAGCCCATAAACATCCAAAACGGGTAATATAATAGCATGGAACAATCAAAAATCATAGATACATTGGAGACGTATCAGATATCGTCATAACTTTGCGCTTTTCTATCAATTGCTCAATATTAATTTGTTCACCCACCATATTATTTGCCTTCAAGAGAGAAGCCTCTAGTGAAACCTATGGCCCCCGTGTCTATTTTCCATCATATTAGTTTCCGATCTACTATTTTGTAATCTTTTACTTTTAGATCTATAAACCAAAAAATCCAAAAATATTTTATCTTTTGTTTAGTTTTATTTATCTATCTCTATGAAATCTCACCTTTGCAAGAGACCATGAAGGGATTGACAACCCCTTTATCGCGTTGGGTGCAAAGATTGTTTGTGCAGGTATTGGTGGTTTGCGCGTTCTTCTCCTACTGGACTGATACCTTTGTTCTTAACCGAGGGAAATGATTTTCTCTACTGTGCTGCATCACCCTTTCCTCTTCAAGGGAAAAACCAATGCAAGCTCAAGAAGTAGAAGGAAGAACTTCTGACGCCGTTGCCGAGGAGATCTACGCCAAGTCAGGATCTACATCAAGCCTACCAAGTACCCATCATAAAACTCTCATCTCTTGCATTACATTATTCGCCATTTGCCTCTCGTTTTCCTCTCCCCCACTTCTAAAACAATTTTCAAAAAGATTTGCCTTTTTCTTTTGCCTTCTTCCGCTTTTCTTTTCGTTTGCTTTTTGTTTGCCCGTTTGTTAGATCGGTTTGTTCACACTATGTCTGAATCTGGGGAGGTTATCGTTGAAAATCTTGAGGAAAAACTTGGATCTTGTTCTTTAGTTCAAGAAACTGAAACTCCTCCTAACTACAAAGCAAAAACTTTTCATGTGGGAGATGGTAATATTATTGGGAAAAGTGTTATTCAAGAATTCTTTGATTGTACGGGGTCTATGCCTATTAGTAAAAGATCTATTCTTCTCGGTACAAATTGTTATGTGGATGCCATCTTTATGCTCGTTGAGAAATTAGAAAGAAAATTTGTACACATCCATCCTGCTTTGCAAAAGGTGTTTTACGAACTTCCCAATATTAATCATCCAATAGCTAAAAAGATGGCCACCATCATCCTTATGCGAGAATTTGATTTTATAGTACAAGAAGCTAGGGATATTTTTGCTTTCTATAATAAATATGTTGAACACCCTCCGATTGAATATATCCTCCATGATAAAGAAACTATGCATAGTTTGGAATCTAGGTATTATCAATCCTATAGCGAGAATCTTAGGAGGAGAGTTCCCTATTCAGAAATCTCTCAAGCTTTGTACCTTGAGACCTACGAGGAATTTGATTGGACTACAAGGGGAATTTATGTAGGATTTAATAGGGATTGGTTGAATAAGATGATGAAAGAACCCGTTAAAAAATCGATACGTGTTCTATATGATGGTATATATGGTGATGATCCTGATTACGGGTTTATGAATGTCAAAATCACTAGTCAAAGTCCTTTTCATGATTTAAGTTCATCTACTAGAAAGGAAATAAAGGAAAGGACAGATTTGTTAAGACGAGTTTTGGAGGATTTGATGAGAAAGGAATTGCATACCAAAGATGACAATACCTAGCTAGATCTATGTTTTATGCCTAGCTAAGGGCGGTAAACAATAGCGCTTGTTGGGAGGCAACCCAATTTTATTTTTGTTCTTGCTTTTTTGGTTCTGTTTTGCAATAAATAATTCATCTAGCCTCTGGTTAGATGTGTTTTTGTGTTTTAATTAGTGTTTGTACCAAGTAAGACCACTGGGATAGCTTACGGTGATAGTTGATTTGATCTTGCTGAAAAACAGAAACTTTTGCACCCAGTAATATCTTATATTTACTAATTGGAGGCACATTTAATGATCTCTCATTAATCCACATCATCAAAATTAATTAAACCGTTAGATTAGAAAATATGCGGTCAGGATAAAAGTAAAAGGGTCTTTTACATCTGTGTCCCTAACTCGAACCCACTACTCACATTTGCCCCTAATTCAAAAGCCTGCTCAAAAATGTCCCTCCGCCGTTAGGTGCCCTTACAGAAATGCCCTTCCGTTCCGTTTTCGTCCGGTCAAAGGGGTTTGACCGTCTACGGGGCGTTTGTTGGACATTTTGCCCTTGCCTCCATGTGCCACTTACATGTGGGACCCAATCAGAAAAAAATAAAAAGGAAAAACTCTCCCTCTCACCCTCTCTCTCACACACTTACATGTGGGCCCCAAACAAAATAGATAAATAAAAAATCCCTCCCACCTCTCTCCCCTACCTCACGACCTCTCCGTCTCACCTCCGGCGAGCGCCGACAGGCCGGACTGTGCGCCGTCGGCACCAGCTCCCCACGCGCGGCAGCACTCCCTCCATTCCATTCTCCCTCTCCCTCCCTCCCTTCCTCTCCCTCTCTCTCTCGCGACCGCAGCGACGAGCTAGGCGGCGGCCGACGGCGGTGCTCGACGGACTCGAGAAGGCAGCCATGGATCCAGTGGTTTAGGGGGCTGGGCGACATCTTAGGGGCACCACGAACACGACCGAGACATTGATTTGTGGTTTAGCAGGATGGTGCTCCGGCGGCCGCGGACGAGGAAGACGGTCGATCCGGTCATGTTTGCGAGGTCCTGCTCGAGCTGCGCCTAGGAGTAGACGAAGTCGAGGCGTGCGTGTCTCATGGATAGCTTTTCAGCTGTCTGTGAGGACAATGGCCGCGACAATGGTGACGGTCACGACGACGGCCGTCCTGGGATGCGGCTGAGGGTAGGAGAGCAAGCGGGGGAAGGGAGGGAAAGTTAGCTAGGGTTGTCCAAGGGCTTGCCGGCGTCGCTAAGTAGCCCTACTCGAGCTACTACGGCGGTAGCTGTTGAACAGCGGGCGCTGGTGGCGCGCGCCGGCGCGTGCAGTCGATGAGCTGACGAAGACGACGACTGGGGGAGATGGGTGGGCCTGGCGGTATGCACATGGGCCGAAAGTGCACATTGCACTTGGGCCAAAAGGTAAGCAGTCTCTTTCTTCTCTTTAATTTTTTTAGGGGTAAAAATGTCCAACAAACGCCCCATAGACGGTCAAACCCCTTTGACTGGACGGAAACGGAACGGAAGTGCATTTTTGTAAGGGCACCTAACGGCGGAGGGACATTTTTGAGCAGGCTTTTGAATTAGGGGCATATCTGAGTAGGTGGTTCGACTTAGGGACAGAAATGCAAATGGCCCAAAGTAAAACGTGTGTAACGTAGATGATCCAGTCCTATACAAAACGTACATGGCACGTGCAACGTTAATGAAACTAAAAAAGGAAAGGCTCACGTAAAAAAACTAAGAAGTCCTCACGTGAAAAAACACGCATAAGGAAAGCCTTGTGACACGTCCCATAAATCAAGAAGGAATATATAGATTCTAAAAAAAATTAAGAAGGAAAATATATTTCCATAGATCTCATAGTATATAGAAGTTAATAGCCCTTGGATTGAGTGTCCCTACTCTATACACGCCTCTGCCTTCTCTACGCGCAGGATTGATCTGTCAAGATTTATGTGCTTCCTATAGCGCTTAAACAACTATCTATCCACCCCAGAAAAAATATCAATCTATCACTTCCCTTAAAAACATCGATCTCTCCCTGCCGTGTCTTTTGATTCACCGCCGCCTACAGCGGCGACAGCATCCTAGCACCACGAGTCCCTTCCATGTCCTCAGATTCACGGCCGCCGCTGTTAGCAACCAGCTATGGACAGAACACCTCCTCTCATGCACAAGTCACTGAGATTTCTACACCGATCCTCCAGTAAATAACTGAATGCCATATTGGATGAAGTTATCAATGTAATCAATTGGATGGGTCACAAAGGAGCAGGGAAGCTCCTTAGCAGCCTGTGACAGTATGCATATGTTTGCCATCATGTAGGCTGTAGTGCAAAAGGGATTAGCAGAATAAACTAGGTTGGTGCTTTCTTCACACGTGCGTGCATGTGTTTGCGTCCGGCCGACAACAATCAATTAGCCAGTATATACGTTCTAGGAGGATTGATTAGGAGACTGTATTGGTGCTGTTTAGGCAATCATCCAGCCAGCTTTTTTTTAATTGTCCGAAGAAAAAGCATCGGCCACCATCCACGAGCAGAAGTTAGCATTATTGTGTGACAGTCAACATCGTCATCAGTCGTCACGGCCGGAACTCAAAAACTACACCCAGCCACTCAGGTGCCTGTGGATGTGGCAAAGGTATACATAAATTTCAAAGGTATATGATGATCCACTATATTTTAAGTATAATATTTTATACGTAATAAGCAGTAAAAATAATTATAAATATTTTGTACATCCGATTTGTATGAGATTTCAAGTAAATAATTCCTGCAACTTTTATGTATAATATTATAGATTTTCAAAAACTCCTAGCCCGTGCAGTAGCACGGGTTGACGACTAGTAATTCTAATTTTTAATAGAAGCGCGATAAAATACTGATTCTTTTTGAAGAAGATTTATGTACAAATTTACTCTGTTGTCCTAATTTTTCAGAATTTTTGGAATTACAGAAGTATTCGAAGTATTCAGATTGCTACTGACTGTTCTGTTTTTGACAGATTCTGTTTTCTATGTGTTGTTTGTTTATGTTGATGAATCTATGGGTAGTATCGGGGGGTATGGACCCTGGAAAAGTTGGAATACAGTAGATATTACACCCATATAAATAAAGAATGAGTTCACAACAGTACCAATAGTGGTGATTTTATTTTCTTATACTAACGGATCTCATGAGATTTTCTGTTGAGTTTTGTGTTGTGAAGTTTTCAATCTTTGGGTAAGGATTTGATGGACTATAGAATAAGAAGTGGAAAGAGCCTAAGCTTGGGGATGCCCAAGGCACCCCAAGGTAATATTCAAGGACAACCAAGAGCCTAAGCTTGGGGATGCCCTGGAAGACATCCCTTCTTTCGTCTTCGTCTATTGGTAACTTTACTTGAGGCTATATTTTTATTCACCACATGATACGTGTTTTGCTTGGAGAGTCTTGTATCATATGAGTCCTTACTTTTTAGTTTGCCACAATCATCCTTGCTGTACACACCTTTTAAGAGGGACACACATGAATCGTGATTTATTAGAATACTCTATGTGCTTCACTTATATCTTTTGAGCTAGGCAATTTTGCTCTAGTGCTTCACTTATATCTTTTTAGAGCACAACAGTGGTTTTATTTTATAGAAATTATTGAACTCTCATGCTTCACTTATATTATTTGAGAGTCTTTTTAAACAGCATGGTTCCTCCTCCGAATAATTCATAGAAGATCGTGAACACCAGGATAGTGTCCGGCTCTGCAAAATAAATTCCACATACCACCGTAGGGAGAATAATATTTACACAAGTTCAATCTGCTGACGTATTTCGTGGTGTGATGTCACACCACGGCCAAGCCTTTATTCGAATCGTTTTTATTATACCACCTCAGCGCGTTTAGCGAAGCGGTTTCCTTGGCACGTCTTATCGAGGCAGAGATCGTGTCCCCTTATTCCAGGATTCTCATCAATACGGACATGGGTAACCCAACCGCGCCATTGATTGTGGCTCTTGGGAGATAAGCGAGTTTTACCAGGCTGATGGGGACGCATAGTTTCATCCGCCCATATATAAGGGGATAAGGATCCATCTTTTTACCTTACGCCTTCTTCCTCCTTTGCTTATCCATCTCCGTGCACTCGAGCTCCAGCGCCGAAATCCGCACATCTTACCTCAACCTTCTCCGACCATGTCTGGAGCGGGAGGCAAGTGGATGGCCTCCTCGCTCACGGAGGGGCACATCAAGAAGCTGCGCAGCGCCGGATATTTGTCCAGCGACATCGCGCACCGGCTCCCTGACGAGGGGCAGCTCATCCCACCCCCGAGCCCCATGAGAGGGTGGTATTCCTTCCCCATTTCCTCTGCGGACTGGGCTTCCCACTCCACCCCTTTGTCCGGGGGCTCATGTTCTACTACAGCCTGGATTTCCATGATCTGGCCCCGAATTTCATCCTCAACATCTCGGCGTTTATCGTCGTGTGCGAGGCCTTCCTCTGCATCCAGCGCCACTTCGGCTTGTGGCTAAAGACCTTCAATGTCAAGCCGAAGGTTGTGAAGGGCAGCCAAGCTGAGTGCGGAGGCGCCATGGTGGGCAAGATGCCCAACGTCACTTGGCTCGAGGGCGCCTTTGTGGAAACCATCAAAGGGTGGCAATCGGGGTGGTTCTACATCACCGAGCCGCGAGACCCTAAATGGGCAGCGGCCCCCGAATTCAGATCTGGCATCCCCATGCGGCTCACTTCATGGAAAGAGAAGGGCTCTTTGTGGGGTAATCGGAAGAGCTGACCGGACTTCAATCCTGTCTCCAAACCCCGTGAACAAGAAGCTCAAGCTTGTCAACGTAATCCAGGTCATGCTCATCCGCCAGATTCTCCCTGCCAACGACGGGACTTCAACTTGTGGGAGTTCGATCCGGTGCAACACCAGACCTTGAGCGGGCTCTTCGACACTACGCATTTAAGAGGCACGGAGGGTGCCGCTCAAGGGCGCCGAGGCTCCCGTGACACGCCATCAAGATCGCGGATTCAGCTCGCAGCATCCGGCTGGCGAGGTAAGCCATGTTATCCTTTATGGGACACTTGCTTTTCATAGTTTGACTCTATGTGGGATCTAAACTCCCAATACCTTTAACAGGCCTGGCAGGAGACGTCCGGACAGGTTAACTGTCCGGCTCCCCTTCCAGAAGACCCAGCGGATGCCCGTTTGACAAGGCTGCTGGTCCCGGCACCTTACGTGGTGCCGGAGAAGAAGGCCAAGAAGAAGGCCACGGGAACCCGGAAGAGTTCCCGGCTTCAGGTGTTATCAGATTCATCGTCCGATGACTCCGAGGCGGACTCCTCCCACGAGGACGAGGAGGAGAAGAAGGAGGCCTCTCCCCCAGCGGGGGGAGAGAAGAAGAGGAAGGCCTCCCTAACGGGGGAGGCGGAAGGGTCTAAGAAGGGAAGGACCCTTCCCCCGGACTGTTCCACCAACGCCGATGACGGCGACGAGGAGTGGCCCTCAAGGGCCAAGCCCCTGGCAAGATCGTAAGTATCCGGACTCCTGAATAACTCATAATTTTCTTTTTGTCGCATAGCATCTTTTAACGCCGCATACAACCCTGTAGTCCGCCCAAGGACGATCTTCCCGCTTCATCGAGCGGGTCCTTGGGTATGTCGGATGTGAATAGCACTTCACTTTCGGCCACCTCCTCCCCCCGTGACGCCGCCGACGCTGAGGTGGGATCCCGGAAAGGGACCCACCAGGAGGAGGAGGCCCTGGAGGTGCCGCAAGGCAACCTCCCGGACTTTGGACTGGACTCCGCACCGGAACCTGCAGTGGTTCCGGAGTCCGGCGGGCGCCCTTCGTAAGAAGGGCAAGATCGTGACGCCGGCGGCCTCCGTCCAACTGGAGGCGCCGGATAACTTGCTGGAGGCGCTCAACGGCGCTTCCATCAAAGAGGAACACCGCTCTATCATGAGTGCGGTGATTCAGAAGGTTCAGCTCGCCAAGAGCGGGCTGACCGAAGCCTGCAGTAGCCTTCTAACAGGCTTTGAGGTAAGAATTTTAAGTTATGTAAAATAGTACCGCATAGACAGTAGCCCCTGATCTCGGTTCGGTGTTCGGAAAGAAAAGCCGGACTGAGGATCTAAAAAGATATACGCAGGAGTCTTAACAAAAACATGTCAATATGGGAATGCAGGCTGCGCTGCTGACCTCTGCCGCACTGACTGTGGAGGTCAATGCTTTGAAGCAGAGCCTCGAGCGGTCCGAGAGCGAGCTCGGCCGTGCCAAGAAGCAGCTCAAGGACAAGGAAGGTGAGTAACACGTTATTAAAGTTTTACCTTACAGAAAAGGATTTGGTTGCAAGAGGAATGACAAGGATAATGTGGGTACTCCAGGGGCTACGAACGAGGTGGCGACCCTGAAGGAGGCGGTATCCGCGGCCGAACGCAATGCGGCTGTGGAACGCGCCGAGCGAGAGAAGCAGGAGGCGCGGGTGGCAGAGGTACGGCAAGAGCTCCAGTCTCTCGTGGAAAAACACGAGAGTTTGGAGCGTGACTCGAAGACTCGAGAGTCCGAGCTTGCGTCAGCTCTTGAGAGTGCCAAAGCCACTAAGGCCGAAGCCCACAAGGCCCTCCAGGAAATCGAGGAATTGAAGAAAATAGCGGCGGGTAAGGCATTCTTCATGCAAAGCAAGCATGTAAAAGTGAATTACCTGTTACTTACCCGAATCGGAGCTCTCCAGAGCGTTCGTAGATCTGCCCATGGCGTGTCGATCTGCCGCTTTCTCTGAGCCGAGGAGGGAGCTCGGCGAAGAAGGTGTTCGGTCTCGGTATCTCGAGGCGGACATCGGTGCTTATTAGCGACCAGTGAAGCAGCTGGTCGAGCTCCTAAGGTGGTCGAACAGGCCATGAAGGGCCTTATAGTTCGGCTATGGCCCAAAGACGCCATGCACAGGAGCTACTTCGCCTGGTGCGGCGGCTGGTGGATGCGTGTCCTGGGTTGAAGTCATCAAGCACTCCGCTTTGCATTGAAGGTGCCCGTCGGGCCCTTGCCCGTGCTAAAGTGCATTTGGGCAGGATGGATCTTTGAGAAGCTTGTGACAGACGCGCCACCGCCGGCAAGGAGTATCGCACACCCGAGATGTATTATAAGGGTGTCTGAAGGGTGCCGCATTATTGCGGTGAGTGCTCCAAAGATGTAATATTTGAGTAGACTCACATTTTGTTATCCTGTCGCTGAAAACTTTGTTCATCCGTGAGGAGTCCTGGACTAGGGGTGTCCGGATAGCGAACTATCATCATCGGCGGACTCCAAGACTATGAAGATACAAGATTGAAGACTTCGTCCGTGTCCGGATGGGACTTTCCTTGGCGTGGAAGGCAAGCTTGGCGATCTGGATATGTAGATCTCCTACCATTGTAACCGACTCTGTGTAACCCTAGCCCTCTCTGGTGTCTATATAAACCGGAGGGTTTTAGTCCGTAGGACACAACAACAATCATACCATAGGCTAGCTTCTAGGGTTTAGCCTCCTTGATCTCGTGGTAGATCCACTCTTGTACTACCCATATCATCAATATCAATCAAGCAGGAGTAGGGTTTTACCTCCATCGAGAGGGCCCGAACCTGGGTAAAAACATCGTGTCCCTTGTCTCCTGTTACCATCCGCCTAGATGCACAGTTCGGGACCCCCTACCCGAGATCCGCCGGTTTTGACACCGACATTGGTGCTTTCATTGAGAGTTCCTCTATGCCGTCACGATCAGGAAGGATGCCTCTTCCCGTCTTTAAAGACGGTACCATTGCCAAAGGAGCTTTGGCCGCCGGCCAAACTATCCGGCTAGGTGGTTTTCTTATGACCGCCTGTTCGGCCGCCGCTTCGACGATGACCTCTCGGGTCATCAAAAGCGATCTTCGCGTCAGCTTGGAATTCACCGAGCAGCTGGATCCGATTGAGCTCTATTCTGTAAACGAGCTCTTGGATCGCATCGCCGCCCAGGGGGTCTCTACAGACTACAATCAGATTGGGCTTAAAACCGATCTGAGAGAGATTAACTCTCCCCAGGTTACCCACCACATTGCGGTGGTAGAGGAACAATGCGGCGACTCTTCTTCTGTATTAAAGACGAGTTATGTCCGGACTCCTGATCCCTCCATGCCGGATTCCCGCGGAGGGACGGACGTCGATCAAGTACTGAACCTAAAGTCAGGCAGCAGACCAGATTGGTTGGACAACGTCTAGCAATCCGAACTTCCAAATTCGGAAACTTTTCGGCCCTTGAGCCTCAAGTTGGGCAGGGTTCCGGACTCAATTCCACCCGCCCACCCAAACATAAGCGATCTATCTCAAATCCGGCAAGAGCCCACGGAAACAGTACATCATTACTGGGCCAGATTCCTCCTGGTTATGGACAAGATAAAAGACTACCGTGAGGAAAGCGCAATCTCAGTTTTCTGCAACAATTGCACGGACAAGGGAATCTTGAACGTCGCAAGTCATCGCGAAATTACACGCTTCGCCGACCTGGCGTCCATAGTACGAAAGTACTGTGCTATGGAGAGTATCTGGAAAACCAAAACTAAGTTTTGGGACAATCCGGCTCCGAACACAACCCTAGTCTGAAACAAAAGGGTGCATCATGCTCAGGCACTCGGGATAAAAACCAAAAAGCAAAAACCCCATAAAGGGCACGGAACTGTACTGGAGGGATGGCTCAGCGGACCCTGTAAAATTCATAGTACAGAGGGCGCCACTCCAACACATAGCCTTCGAGCATGTTGGATACTGCGGTAGGTGGCCAAAAGTGGCGAAGAGCTTCTAGCCTCGGAGAACCACCCCAACAGTACCTGTACGATATTAACAGTCTTCGAGACTTTCGCATCAAATAATATGCGGAAATGAACAATCTGCAGCCTCATCGAAGTCTACCAAGTAGCAACAACAAATCCATGGAGCGAACGGCTATCACCTTCAACGCCAGCGACGAACCAAAATTCCGAACAGCCCGAGCACCAGCCACATTGGTCCTCAGCCCAATAGTGGACGACTTTCGTCTTACCAAGGTACTCATGGATGGCGGCAGCGGATTAAACCTCATCTATGAGGAAACCCTTCGAAAAATGGAAATAGACTGGAGCCGCATTGAGCGAAGCAGCACAACCTTTAGAGGAATAATCCCTAGCCGGGAAGCACGCTGCACAGGAAAAATTACACTTGACGTGGTGTTCGGATCGCCGGACAATTACAGGTGCGAGGAGGTCACGTTCCAAGTGGCCCCGTTCAGCAGCGGATATCACGCTTTATTAAGACGAGAGGCATTCACAATTTTCCAAGCCATACCCCATTACGGGTACATGAAGCTTAAAATGCCCGGGCCCAATGGAACCATCACTCTTGGCAGTGATCCGGACATAGCACTCCGCGTCGAAAACAAGACAGCCGCACTAGCCCTAGAGGCATTATCCGAAGCCCTAGCGGCAGAGGAACTCACTGCGCTGCGCTCCATGGTGAACAGGGACGATGTGATACTCGATAAGAGATCCAAGTCCACCTCTTTTAAACCAGCAGACGAAATAGTCAAATTCCATGTCCATCCAATGGACCCCTCAAAGATGGCCTCCATTGGGGCACAATTAAACCCTGTTGTAGACGCCGCACTACAAGAATTCCTTCGGGAAAATTGGGACATCTTTGCCTGGCACCCTTCAGATATGCCAGGAATCCCACGCAGATTAGCAGAAGACAGCCTAAACATCCTAAAAGGATTCAAGCCAGTCAAACAGGCTCTTCGGCGATTTTCCGAACCCAAAAGACAGGCAATGGGGGAGGAGCTAGCCAAACTATTAGAAGCCGGATTCATCAGAGACATCAAACATCCGGACTGGCTAGCAAACCTGGTAATGGTACCAAAAAAGGACAAATCCTGGCGCCTGTGTGTCGATTTTAAAGACCTTAACAAGGCTTGTCCAAAGGATCCTTTCCCCCTTCCCCGCATCGATCAAATCATCGATGCTACCGCAGGGCACGATTTATTGTGCTTCCTCGACGCATACTCCGGCTACCATCAAATCAAGATGGCGGAGACAGACCAAGCCGCAACGGCATTCATTACTCCATACGGAGCATTCTGCTTCAACACAATGCCCTTCGGACTCAAAAACGCCGGCGCAACATATCAGCACATGATTTAGACATGTCTGGCTACCCAGATCGGCAAAACAGTGGAGGCATACATAGACGACGTGGTCGTCAAGACCAAACACGTCGAAACTCTAGTAGACGACTTGAGGCTCACATTCGACAACCTCCGAGCATATGACATTAAGCTCAACCCGGAAAAATGCGTTTTTGGCGTACCAGCCGGAAAGCTCCTGGGCTTCATTGTATCCGGTAGAGGAATTGAAGCAAACCAAGCCAAGATCCGAGCTCTGTCATAGTTGGATATCCCAAAAGACCTCAAACAAATACAAAAATTAACTGGATGCGTGGCGGCTTTAAGCCGCTTCATCTCCCATTTGGGAGAAAAGGCATTGCCCCTCTATCGCCTCCTCAGGCGCACCGAACACTTCGAGTGGACGGATGCTGCCACGGCCGGACTCGAAGAAATAAAGGCCATATTGGCAACAAATCCGCTCCTGGCCGCGCCTAACCTGGGCGAACCGATGTTATTATATATCGCGGCAACACATCAAGTTGTCAGCGCGGTACTCGTCGTCGAACGAGAAATAGAAGGACACAAATTCCCTCTTCAAAAACCAGTGTACTACGTATCCACTGTCTTAACCCCATGAAAGTCCCGGTATCCACATTATCAAAAGATAGCGTACGCGGTGTTCATGGCATCCCGGAAGTTGCGACACTACTTTCAAGAGTGTTCGATAACAGTTGCCTCCGAAGTACCTCTCAACGACATTATAAACAACCGCGACGCGACGGGCAGGATTGCAAAATGGGCCATCGAGCTCTTACCATTCGACATAACCTACAAACCACGGCGAGCTATAAAGTCGCAAGTTTTGGCTGACTTCATCGCCGAATGGACCGAAGCCGTACTCCCTAAAGAGTACGGGGCATACTCCAATTGGATCATGCATTTCGACGGCTCCAAAATGTTGGCCGGCTTGGGGGCTGGCATCGTATTGACGTCCCCAACTGGAGACACAGTCCAATACGTACTTCAGATAATGTACACGGACTCAAACAATGCAGCCAAATATGAGGCCCTTCTACATGGTCTCCGGATGGCAATCTCCATGGGTATTCAATGCCTAGAGGTGCGTGGGGATTCAAACCTCGCAATATCCCAAGCAAACGGAGACTTTGACGCCAAGGATCCGAAAATGGCAGCCTATTGTAACGCCGCCTTAAAAATGTCAGCTCGGTTCGAAGGACTCGAATTCCACCATGTAGCCCGGGATAATAACCAGGCAGCCGACGTGTTGGCACGCATCGGCGCAAAACGCGACACCGTCCCTCCAAACATCTTCCTGGAGCGGCTCTTTAAGCCATCCGTATTATGGGAAGAGGAGTCCGGAAATAACAACCCAGAACCAACCGTACCACCCAACACGGAACATTCTGACATAATCGATGGCTCAGCCAATGAAATAACACCTTCAGCCCACGAAATAATGGCAGTAATTGCCCCATGGACGGAACCATTCCTAGCCTACTTAATTAGGCAGGAACTTCCCGAAGACCAAAATGAGGCCCGCTGCATAGTTCGGCGATCTAAAGCCTACAAGGTCCATGAGGGAGAGCTTTATAAGAAAAGCACAACCGGAGTCCTTCAAAGGTGCATCTCCGAAGAGGAAGGGCGAAATCTGCTGGCCGAAATTCACGCCGGACTCGGCGGGCACCATGCCGCAGCCCGGGCCCTTGTAGGCAAGGCCTTCCGTACAGGATTTTATTGGCCGACGGCCCGGACAGATGCTCAGGACTTAGTCCAGCGATGCGTCGGGTGCCAGCTTATTGCTAATCAAAGCCACATGCCACCCACTGCCCTCAAAACTATACCCATCACCTGGCTGTTCGCGGTCTGGGGGCTTGACATGGTTGGACCCCTTAAAGGGGGAACCCATAAGCAAAAATACCTATTGGTAATGGTGGACAAATTCACCAAATGGATAGAGGCCAAGCCAGTTAAAACGGCCGAATCCGGACCAGTGATAGACTTCATATCTGGGGTAGTACACCATTATGGCGTCCCCCACAGCATCATCACCGATAGCGGCACGAACTTCACGGCCAACAAGGTTAAACTCTGGTGCAAAAATATGGGCATTAAGCTCGACTACGCTTCAGTCTATCACCCTCAAACCAACAGTCAAGTTGAATGAGCAAATGGTCTAATCATGAGCGGCATCAATCCCAGACTAGTGCCGTCCCTTACAGAATCTAACACGCACTGGGTAGAGGAGCTCGACTCCGTACTCTGGGGGCTGCGGACCACGCCAAACCGTACTACCGGATTCACACCATTCTTTATGGTATACGGCGCAGAGGCAGTTTTGCCCTGCGATATAATTCATGACTCACCTCGAGTGCGCATGTACGAAGAAAGAGAAGCCGAGTTGGATCGGCAGGACAGCTTGGACGCATTGGAGGAGGAGCGTGACGTGGCAAAGGCTCGTTCCGCATTCTATCAGCAGCAGGCTCGAAGATACCAAAGCAGAGAAGTACGGGCTAAAACTTACAATGTTGGCGAACTTGTTCTACGCTTGCCGGACAAGAAAAAGGACAAACTCAAGCCCAAATGGGAAGGTCCCTTCATCATCGACCAAGTCCTGACCGGCGGAGCATATCGTCTGCGAAACACATAGGACAACCGACTCGAGCCGAACCCATGGAACGCAGCCCGCCTCCAAAGATTCTACGCCTAGCGCCGAACTGAGAGTTCGTCTCCTTCCTCCGTCCATATTTTATACTTCAGTTGTCTTTTGTTTCTCTCTTTTCTCCCACCTTTTTTCATAAATCCCTTGAGGGCTGATTTGCGCATTGTTCGCACACACTTGACGTGCTACTCGCACTCATTATACCTGGGGGCTTCTTTAACATAAGCTTATTTATACGGGCTTTATGCCCAACACATGCGTCAAACTTCCGCATGTACCTTTTATTCACCATTATATGCATCGATATGACTTAAGTTTTGGCCAAGCTGGGTTGCTCGGCTCTGTGCTTACCCCTCGTTCCCGATTGTTCGGCTAGGAGGTAAAGGGAGCACCTCTGCGATTGTTACTGCCGGGTCAGCCGGATGTGTACCTCAGACTGGGTGAAGCCGAAAGCTAGCGTTCTTAAGGGAATATTCGGTCGGTGACTTGAAAGATGATTTCTCATTTATTTATTTATCTGTCCCGGATGTTTTCTGCTCTTTTCGCAGTCCGGACATGCACTTTAGGGCATGCCTCCCGAGAAAGGAACCCTAACGGAACTATTCTCCCGGAAGATGTTTCTTACTAACCATGTAATATAACATAACTAGTTGGGCACTTGTCGATAAAGCACTAATGACCCCAACGCCGGTCTCCATGCATGCCCCGGTTTTTGCATAACCGCGAGGGTATTCGGACACACTCCGCCTTTGTTGGGTCTGAGGTTGAAGCGAAAAGGTTCGCAAAGACAAACGATCTACAATCCGCTAGAAGGCATTATACATGTCATTTTAAAAATACATCGTCACATTGATGATCGTACTCTCTTCAATCCCATCTAACAGTGCTGTCTAATTTACATCCGTTAGAATACTTAGCGCCAACTCTACTTGGCCGCACACTAAGCTCACAGGATCTCCTTCCCATCGGGCCCCACAGGTCCGACCTCGGCCATGTGGTTCGGATCCTCCTTCTTGTACCGCGTCTTCACCATGGCCCAGGCCTTCCTGGCGCCTTGACGACAGGCCGATATCTTCCATAGACGGAAGCGCTGCCGTGCTCCCTGAAGCTTCTCCGCAAGCCCTCCAAGACCCTCGGGTAGGGAGACGGATGGCCATAAGGCCTGGGCGACGCCACTCATCGCCTGCCGAACACGTTCGTGCAGTTGCAGCAGCTTGGGAAGTTGGTCACCCGTTGAACTGGCATTTCTCCCAGGCACTGTGAGCACACCTATAGACACATTTCTGTCAATTGACTTCCTCGCCGAACTCTTCTTTTCAAAAGAGTTTGCTCAAGCACTTACTGTAGATGCCGCGATGAAGCCGCTGATTCTCCTTCACGGAGCTGCATAGCTGGGCCCAACACCTTTAGCTCTTCTCCAAGCTGGGTGTGGGCATCTTGGAGTTTGTTCCTCTCTGCTGCACCTTCGTAAGCACCCTCT
Source organism: Aegilops speltoides (assembly GCA_021437245.1). NCBI lineage: Eukaryota > Viridiplantae > Streptophyta > Magnoliopsida > Poales > Poaceae > Aegilops > Aegilops speltoides. Next base: position 572,407,636 of record CM038143.1, read on the forward strand.
CGCTGCCTTCACCGGGGCAGAGTCGTTGCTTGTCCGGATCAAGTCCGGCAACATCTGCAATATTATTGTCAGACTTATACGCACGCCACACACCGCTTATCTTTTTGAAATATGTGTTACCAGAAGGGGTCTCTGTGTCTCCTCCTGCGGCGGCTAGTGCGGCCTCAAGTTGGGCCTTGCACTCTTGTAGCTCCTGGGACAATTGGGTATTCTTCTCCGTAAGATCCTGCATATCAAATGATCCTTAAATCAGTTATTTTCACTACTTTAAGTCTCGGGGGCTACTGCCATATACAACTAATAAAATCCCTTACCCGTATGTCTTTCACATACTGCTCCGTGGCTCTGGTTAAACCATCTTGAGCGGCACGGAGGTGCGCGTCTCCCGCGTTAAAGGCATTCAACGCCTCCGGGGAGAAACACGCGTCACGAAGATCTATCCGGCGGCGCCTGTGATTCATGGCGCTCTCCACCTCAGACCTGGTGGCGGACAGCCTGTCGGCATCCTCCGTTGGAGGAGCATCCGGCTCGTGCCTTGCGCTCGCCTCCCCCTTTGGACTAGGTGTTGGAGCCTGGCTAGCGGAGGCTTGGTTGGCAACCTCTCCGGGCACAGTCCGGCAAGCGCTCTTTCTCCTGGAAAAGTCATGAGCATCAATATACTTCACTGGGGTCTTTTCCTTAAAAATGGTGGCGTGCCATACCGTTGCGGTGACGTTTCAATTCGCATCGCACCCCTCTTCCGCCTGCTGGGCTGAACTGACCATGGTTGGTCAGCTGCCGCGGGATCAGCTTCCCGCCTTGAAGGCACCTCCTGCGAGACACCGTTGGTATGCGGTGGTCAGAAATAAGCACGGACGAAGTAATGGTGTCAGGGCTCCGGTCATAGTTACCTGGGAAGCCGGAGATAAACCGGGGTAGTCAGCCGTAATGGCGACTAGAGCATTGTCCATGCTAAGTTGGTGGAACACCCCGTCAATCAGCTCCACCTTTATGTCCGAATCCTCTTCGGAGGTCGGATCAAGGGATCTTTCTGGATCCTCGGGTTGTGGAGCCGGACTGTGTATGCCCTCCACATCCCGGCGCAGTTCCTGCGTCAAAATCAAAAAGTAAGACACTTAACTTTGAAAGCACGGATCGGATGAATAAACGTCCGCTTACCCAGCTCCGAGGGTTATTCATGGAGAATCCGTTCAATGGGCTCGTTTGGAGGAAGTCCTCCTGCTCCCCCTTGTACAAGCCGGACAGGATCTTCACCAGATCTGCGGCCGATCCCGGCCCCTTGCGGCCATGACGGGTGGTGTCATTCTCCCCATTGAAATCCCACATGGGGTGGCCCCTATATTGGAGCGGCTGCACCCCTCGCATAATGCACATGGCCATGACTCCAATCATGGTCAATCTGGAATGAGCCAGCAACCTTATCCGGCCCATCAGATAATGGACACTCCTGTCATCCTCCTGTTGAGGGCTCCGCGGGCGCCAACTCAGGCGTTTCTTCAGAGGAGCATTGCTGAACTCCGGGAGGCTGATCCGAACTGGGTCCGGCAGTGGAGCATCTTCCACATAAAACCATTCCGAGGGCCAGTCTTCGGACGCCTTCTTTGGGGTTCCGGATAGATATCCGGTCCCGGCGATGCGCCATATTTCGGCTCCGCCCACTTTATATATCGACCCCTCGTGAGAACGGGGTATGAGGCAAAACAATCTCTTCCACAACTCAAAATGGGGCTCGATGCCCAGGAACAGCTCGCAAAGAGCTACGAAGCCCGCAATGTGCATAATGGAGGCGGGCGTAAGGTGATGAAGATGGAGTCCGTAGAACTCCAGAAGCCCCCGGAGAAACAGATGTATGGGAAATCCGAGCCCCCTTATTAGATAAGGGACGAAACACACCCGCTCTCCTTTGGAGGGACTGGGGGTGTTCTCCGCCTGCTTTCCACCTTTGTAGGTGGCCAGCCCGGCTCGAACCGGGACCATAAAGGCCGGAGGAAGGTATCCCTCCGCTTGGAGCGTCACCAGCTCGCTGTGCGGGGCTGAACATCTCCTCCAATCTCCTGGCTGAGGGCTAGGAGCGCGAGAGGAGGAGCCGCGTCGACGGTCCATGATGGAGTGGATTTTTGTCAGAAGCGCTCCGATGAGTACTCGCGGAAGGAGGATGGCGTGATTTGGATCTGGATTCTTGCCTCTCTTATATTCAGCTTATTCGCGCAGCTAGGGGGTAAAATGTAAAAATACCCTGGCCTTTCGCATTCGTACGACACGTGGAAGAGGGCCATTATTGGGCGTGGAAGCCAAGGAGTGCAACATTTATAAGGAAGCCGGACACTATTCGGCAAGCACATGGAATTTGGAGGAGAACCCGCCTTGCAACACCGAAGACAATGTACGCGCCGGACTCGTCGTCATTGAAGCCTGGTTCGGGGCTACCGAGGAGTCTCGACTAGGGGGTGTCCGGATAGCCGAACTATCATCATCGGCCGGACTCCAAGACTATGAAGATACAAGATTGAAGACTTCGTCCCCCTGTCCGGATGGGACTTTCCTTGGCGTGGAAGGCAAGCTTGGCGATATGGATATGTAGATCTCCTACCATTGTAACCGACTCTGTGTAACCCTAGCCCTCTCCGATGTCTATATAAACCAGAGGGTTTTAGTCCGTAGGACACAACAAGAATCATACCATAGGCTAGCTTCTAGGGTTTAGCCTCCTTGATCTCGTGGTAGATCCACTCTTGTACTACCCATATCATCAATATCAATCAAGCAGGAGTAGGGTTTTACCTCCATCGAGAGGGCCCGAACCCGGGTAAAAACATCGTGTCCCTTGTCTCCTATTACCATCCGCCTAGTCGCACAGTTCGGGACCCCCTACCCGAGATCCGCCTATTTTGACACCAACAATATGCGCTAAGCAACGCTTGTTAATTTAAAATATTACCTTCTGTTCGGCCGTTTATCAAATCTGAGAGATGGCAAGTCGTCGGCTTCAGTCCCCATGCCACGGGTGCTGGGGTGTTCGGGATAAACTTGAGCGCTCTTGTTCCCATTTTTGGGTCCATCTAGGGAGGCGCTCAACACGACGAACAAGGCAACCGGACTTATAATGCTTGAACACTCTCACTTAGCCATAGAATTCTATAATTTTAAATTTCGGCGAAGCCCCTAGTGTTCGGATGGCCGAACTCGGGGCGCTATCCATGCCTGGGCCGGACAAAGCCGGTTCCTCGCTCTAAGCGGCATAAGTCTTTAGGGACTCGAAAAAACCTCTCGAACAGCGACCGGCTCTCGCCCCATCATGACAGTCAGTTTTAGCTTTCTCCACTGAGGTGCTCGCCCAGCTCAACTGGGGCACAATCGCAGTGGTTCTCCCAGCGCTACCTTAGCTGATATAACGGAACGTAAGGTACCAAAACATGGGAGTCGGGCAAACCCAACTATTGACCCAAGACATGATTCGGAGCTGATGCATATAATGCTATAAGTTCGGGGTGCCGCACTTGTGAAAGTGTTCGGACTTATCACACCATGATGTGGGGAACTAAAGCCCCTGGTGTATTTAGCCGTACCAAAGTGTACGGATGCAACATGTCATAAATGAACACATGTATAAGAAGAGAATGCAATTATAGGCAAAAAGCGATGCATTGTTTTTTCAAAAAATACTGCCATGAATGCAGAACGATACAAATAGTGCGATAAGCAATGGGTGGAACTATTTAGCATGTCCCCCTCCAGGGGTAGGCTGCGGAATGATGTATATAAAACAAGTATAATGCTCGTAATGGAGACCACCTGGATACTCGTCGCATCTCTTCTCCTTCCCTGGTTGTTGCATCGTGAGTTCGGCAGGTCTACTGCCGGACAGGGCCTCTGGTAAGTGGAGTCCTGTAGATAAGAAAAGAAAGGAAAAAAAGGATGACACACTTGGGAGCCCCTGGTGTGGTTGAGCCGTACTCTGGGCCTGCCGTGGTCGTGCCCCTCTCCCTATGCCCATGGTATCTCCAGAGCGTAATGATGTACGCGAAGTACTAGTCTTGCAATTTTGCGAGGGCTGGGGTTGGGGCCGCATTGCTACGCGTGCTCAGAACGTGCCAGGTGGTCTTGTTGTAGGTTACTCTAGGCGCGTTTAGCATTGTCCGATCGCTTAACGGCCGGATTCAAGAATTGCCTTAAAAGGCTGCTCTGCACTTCTGCCGCGAGAGCCGCTGTATGCTCCTCCGTTCGGAGGGAGCGTTCAGTGTTTCCGTTGACCATGATGACTCCTCGAGGGCCTGGCATCTTGAGCTTGAGGTATGCATAGTGCGGCACCGCATTGAATTTTGCAAACGCGGTTCGTCCGAGTAGTGCATGATAGCTGCTGCGGAACGGAACTATGTCGAAGATTAACTCCTCGCTTCGGAAGTTATCCGGGGATCCGAAGACCACTTCGATGTAATGAGCCTGCATAATTGGCTCAGACACCTGGTATGACACCTTTGAAGGTCGTCTTTGTGGGTTTAATCCTTGAGGGGTCTATGCCCATCTTGCGCACTGTATCCTGATAGAGCAGGTTCAGGCTGCTGCCGCCGTCCATTAGGACTCTGGTGTGGTGAAATCCATTGACGATTGGGTCTAGAACCAATGCGGCGAACCCACCATGGCGGATGCTGGTGGGGTGGTCCCTTCGATCAAAAGTGATCGGGCAGGAGGACCATGGGTTGAACTTTGGGGTGACTGGCTCCATCGCGTATACGTCCCTGAGTGTACACTTCCGCTACCTTTTGGGTATGTGGGTTGCGTATATCATGTTCACCGTCCGCACTTGTGGGGGGAAACCCTTCTGTCCTCTATTGTTCAGCGGCCGGGTCTCTTCCTCGTCATCGCTATGCAGCCCCTTTTCATTGTTTTCGGTGATTAACTTGCCTGCCTGCTTGAATACCCAACAATCCCTGTTTGTGTGATTGGCTGGCTTTTCGGGGGTGCCGTGTATCTGGCACGAGCGGTCGAGTATTCGGTCCAAATTGGACGGACCCAGAGTAGTTCTTTTGAATGGCTTTTTCCGCTGACCGGGTTTGGAGCCTCTGAATCCGGCATTGACTACCGTATTCTCAGTATTATCGCCGTTAATGCGGCGTTTTTGCTTGTTGCGATGTGACCTGCCATTGCGGTCCTTGGTATCCAGACTGCCAGGATTTTTGTTGAGGTTGTTACTGCGGGCTAGCCAGCTGTCCTCTCCCGCAGAGCGGGTCATGAGTGATGTGAGGGCTGCCATGGATTTCGGCTTTTCCTGTCCTAGGTGCCGGGCAAGCCACTCCTCGCGGATGTTATGTTTGAAGGCTGCGAGGGCCTCTGCATCTGGACAGTCGACGGTTTGATTTTTCTTGGTTAAGAACCGTGTCCAGAATTGTCTGGCCGATTCGTCTGGCTGCTGAATTATGTGGCTTAGGTCATCAGCGTCTGGTGGTCGCACATATGTGCCCTGGAATTTATCAAGGAATGCGGCTTCCAGGTCCTCCCAACACCCAATTGATTCTGCTGGCAGGCTGTTAAGCCAATGCCAAGCTGGGCCTTTAAGCTGGAGTGGGAGGTATTTGATGGCATGAAGATCGTCGCCGCGGGCCATGTGGATATGAAGGAGATAGTCTTCGATCCAAACCGCGGGGTCTGTTGTGCCATCATAGGATTCAATGTTCACGAGTTTAAACCCTTCGGGGATTTGATGATCCAATACTTCGTCTGTGAAGCATAGTGGGTGTGCGGCGCCTGTATATTGGGCTATATCACGACGTAGATCAAGCGAGCTTTGTCTACTGTGTTCGGCCCGGCCGGAATTACTATATCCGGCGCGATGGTTGTCGTCGCGTGTCGTGGGGCGCCCACGCGATCCGTAGATCGATCTTGATTGTCTTGCCTTATCCTCCAATATGTCTCGCAAGTCTGGCGCATTCCCCCATGGCTTTGTACTTTTCAAGCGATTCCGGGGTATGGCTTTAGTGGAAGGCCTAGAGGCCTCTCTGTCGTGGCCACGAGGTGGCCGGTCGGCCGTATTGTGCGCTGGTGATGTAGGTTTATATGCTTCCTCCTCTAATCAGGGCAGCAGCTTGCGTTTGGGGTAGCTTTTGGAGGGGCGTTCGAGTTCATACTCTTTGGCCGCAAGGACTTCGGTCCATCTGTCGGCTAGCAGATCTTGATCAGCTCTAAGCTGTTGCTGCTTTTTCTTGAGGCTGCTTGCCATGGCCATAAGCCAACGTTTAAAACGCTCTTGTTCAACGGGATCCTCAGGCACGACGAATTCGTCGTCGTCGAGGCTTGCCTCGTCTCCGGAGGGAGGCATGTAATTATCGTCCTCTACCTCTTCGTCTGCCGCTCTCTCGTGAGGGCTGGCTTCTCCATCCTCCCGTGCTGAATCTTGCTTTGGGGGTTGTCTTCGCACTATGCTGGGTGTTATTGTCTCCGGTGCCGGAATCTCCATTCTTGCTGTGGCGGGATTTAGAGCGGTGCCGCTGACGCCGACGCTTAGGCTGTTTCTTGGAGGGGTCTTCCTCTGCTGTTCCCTCGCTATTCCCATCCTTTGAGATGTCCACCATGTATATGTCGTATGACGAGGTGGCTTTCCAGTGCCCGGTAGGCGCTGGTTCCTGGTCGTCTCCGGCATCGTCGTCCATGCCGTCGATGTCTTCGGAGTCGAAGTCTAGCATGTCGGTTAAGTCGTCGACAGTGGCTACGAAGTGGGTGGTGGGTGGGCTTTGAATTTCTTCGTCGTCCGCATCCCAACCGTCCTGGCCATAGTCCGGCCAAGGCTCTCCTGACAAAGAGAGACACTTTAGCGAATTCAGGATGTCACCGAAAGGCGTGTCCGTAGCGGTGAACACCATGATCGGCGCCCAATCGGATTCGATTGGTAGGGGAGCGGGAGGTTCGGAGCCCGACGAGGAGTCCGGCACCTCGGAGTCACGAGCTTCACAAGGGACAGGGTCGGTATTCGTCTCCATCGTCGTAAAGGTAGAAGCCCCCGAGGCGGTGTCTAGCCACCCATCCTCAATCGGCGCAGTCGGCTCCGAGTTAAGGGTCAGAGCGGACTCTTGTGCGGCCTCTAGGGCACCGTCCGGCAGCAGAGCTAGATCATGCCCATCGTGACAGTGCGGCGCGCTCGGCTGTGGCTCGAATCCATCGAAGATCAAGTCTCCGCGGATGCCGGCCGTATAGTTCAAATTTCCAAATCTGACCTGATGGCCAGGGGCATAGCTTTCGATCTGCTCCAGATGGCTGCTTAATCGCCCGCAAAGGCAAAGCCGCCGAATATGAAGATATGTCCGGGGAGAAAAGTCTCACCCTGGACCGTGTTGTTGTTGATGATCGAAGGAGCCATTGGGCCTATAGGTGACAACACAGAGGAACTCTCAATGAAAGCACCAATGTCGGTGTCAAAACCGGCGGATCTCGGGTAGGGGGTCCCGAACTGTGCGTCTAGGCGGATGGTAACAGGAGATAAGGGACACGATGTTTTTACCCAGGTTCGGGCCCTCTCGATGGAGGTAAAACCCTACTCCTGCTTGATTGATATTGATGATATGGGTAGTACAAGAGTAGATCTACCACGAGATCAAGGAGGCTAAACCCTAGAAGCTAGCCTATGGTATGATTGTTGTTCGTCCTATGGACTAAAACCCTCCGGTTTATATAGACACGGGAGAGGGCTAGGGTTACAATGAGTCGGTTACAATGGTAGGAGATCTACATATCCGTATTGCCAAGCTTTCCTTCCACGCCAAGGAAAGTCCCATCCGGACATGGGACGAAGTCTTCAATCTTGTATCTTCATAGTATTGGAGTCCAGCCAATGATGATAGTTCGGCTATTCGGACACCCCCTAGTCCAGGACTCCCTCAGGTAGCGAGACACGTATTGAACTGTTGCCATCAAGGATAAAAAGATGGGGTTTTCATCATACTGCATGAGTTTATTCCTCTACATCATGTCATCCTACTTAAGGCATTACTCTGTTCTTTATGAACTTAATATTCTATATGCATGCTGGATAGCGGTCGATGTGTGGAGTAATAGTAGTAGATGCAGGCAGGAGTCGGCCTAATTGACACGGACATGATGCCTATATTTCATAATCATTGCCTTGGATATCGTCATAACTCTGCGCTTTTCTAACAATTGCTCGACAGTAATTTGTTCACCCACCTTATTATTTGCCTTCAAGAGAGAAGCCTCTAGTAAAACCTATGGCCCCCGGGTCTATTTTCCATCATATTAGTTTCCGATCTACTATTTTGCAATCTTTTACTTTTAGATCTATAAACCAAAAAACCCAAAAATATTTTCTCTTTTGTTTAGCTTTATTTATCTATCTCTACCAGATCCCACCTTTGCAAGTGACCATGAAGGGATTGACAATCCCTTTATCGCGTTGGGTGTAAGTGTTTGATTGTTTGTGTAGGTATTGGTGATTTGCGCGTTCTTCTCCTACTGGATTGATACCTTGGTTCTTAACTGAAGGAAATACTTATTTCTACTGTGCTGCATCACCCTTTCCTCTTCAAGGGAAAAACCAACGCAAGCTCAAGAAGTAGCAGGAAGTTTTAGCTTCTTCCTACTCACACCATGATTAGGTTTTCAAGTTACACGGTGCTAGTACATGCACCAGGATGAAAAAATAATCACCAGTGAGCCATGGTGACGGGACGACTAATCACCCAACCATTGAAGGACTCCACCGCTCCCCTGATTTCCATGGCGGTCATTCAGATGGTCACACGGCTTCACACCGGCTAAACATCTTGACGATAAGGCGTCCCCATCACTAAGGCCCTAGCCGCCTCTCCCTCCCGCTCCCTCGTCCCCTTCCATTTCCTCGACCACCCGGGAAAATTTCACTGCACAAGAACACAACCTACTACCTCAATTTCGTGTCAGAGTGAAACCTCCTATCCCAGATGCTTCAAACTAGCGTGAACTCTCCCCATGCCACACTAGCCGCGACGGCTACATGATCCTCCTCCGACGGCAACAACGAATCTAGTGCCACCGGGGGGTGGGTGGGGGGGGGGGGCAGTGCTTCTTGTGGTGTTGATGCCGGCCGAGGATCTAGCCCCTTGTTTGATCAAAGGAAGAGGATGTACGACGTCTTCCTCTTTGGACTCTATGCCCTCCTCGTCTACAAGAACATCCCCGTCGAAGCCCAAGCTGAGTACGAGCTTGAGGACCCAATCGACATTGTGTTGAGACACTCCGCCATCGTAGCTCTCAATAAGGAGCGCATCCCCTAGGACTACGATACCACACACACCAATGAGAAGGAGCAGTGGGAACTCATGGTTGTTTCCCATGAGTCCGACCACTATGGCTACTTCGACGATCTCTCGGAGGAGGAGGAGGGCAATGAAAAGGGCAACCACTAGACGTCGCTATCCACCGACAGTTGTAGGTACTAGGTCGACTGACATTCCATATTTTGGAAATGTTGGTAAACGGCATTCCAAGTTACTAATTTGGCCACTGTATATAGTTCCTATTAAGTGATAATTCTGATACACGTGTTTGACTAGACTAATATGAGCTTCAATTGCTCCTGCGAATTGAAGAAAATAAAAAATGAAGAACAAATAAAATGAAATCTATGTAGACCCATATGACGACTCTGTGCTTGCACACAGTGAGCGCGACCTCTATATCCATATAAAATGCGACCGGAGATACGACGACTCTACTAGGGTTTCTCTTATAAACATAAGCAACAATAAAAGTACTACATACACTAGAGGAAATAAACTTGACCATCGAATGTTACGAGGCTCATGGGCTTAGGCTAACGGGCTTGGATACTGGTCCTAGCTTTACAGTGGACATCCGATTTGATCCCACCCATTTAACTGACCAAGTTGAAGCATATGACCGGGTTGAGTTGAACTACCGTGGAGCTGTTATATTGAATATGGGGTTTAGTTCAAGGTGGGTGTCAAAAATAATACAGTTTGTATCGATAGTATCTTTTACCGTCCTTTTCAATGGGGTAAGTTGATGAATTTAAACCCTCAAGGGTATTTGACAGAAGATCCTATTTCACCTTATCTCTTTTTATTGGTTGCAAAGGGATTTTCATGCTTATTAAAAGGAAATAGCTCTAATGAGAATGTAAGAGGGGTGGCGGTTGCTCCGATGGCTCCTCCAGTCAATCATCTCCTTTTTCGGACACCATTCAAAAATATTGTGAAGCCTTAGGACAGCGTGTGAATGTATCCAAATCAAGTTTTTTCTTCAGGAAAGGGTGCCCAGATGATCAATGGAGTGCTATTAAATTATTCTAGATTTCCAAATGAGTCACTATCAGAGAGATATTTTGGGCTATCGTCCGATGTTGGGAAGTCAAAAAACAACTCTTTCAATTATATTAAAGATAGGCTCTACTGCAAGGTGAAGGGGTGGATTTAAAAGTGCATGGTAGGTGTAGGTAAGGAGGTCTTGATTAAATGTGTGGCACAAGCTGTTCCCAAATTTTCCATGAACTGCTTCTTGTTACCTATGGGTTTGTGCCAATAGATAGATACTATGCTTCAGAACTTTTTTGGGGAAGTAAGGATGGGAAGAGGAAGGTGGCATGGTTATATTGGGATGTATTCACTATGCCAAAATATATGGGCGGCTGGGTTTTCAAGATACACAACTTTTTAATTTAGCGACGCTTGCTAAACAGGCACAGGGGCTGCTTTGACCTAGATTCTTTTAGTGCCAGAGTTCCAGCATTTGTTTACAACCCCACAACCAATTTCTTCTGCTGAGTTAGAATCGTATCCATCTCATGTGTGGCAAGGTGTTTGCGGAGGTATATCTATTTTGAAAAAGTTTAATATGCCGTATTGGTAATGGCCAATCAACTACGATCTGGGACGACAACTGGTTGCCTAGGGATCACTGATACGTCTACAACGTATCTACTTTTCCAAACACTTTTGCCCTTGTTTTGGACTCTAACTTGCATGATTTGAATGAAACTAACCCGGACTGACGCTGTTTTTAGCAGAACTACCATGATGTTGTTTTATGTGTAGAAAAGAAAAGTTCTCAGAATGTCCTGGAAATCCACGGAGGCACTTTTTGGAATTAATAAGAAGTTTTGGCGATAGAATTAATGCCAGGGGCCCACAACCTGTCCACGAGACAGGGGGCCGCGCCCCCTGTAGGGCGCGGCCTCCTATCTCGTGGGCCCCTGGACCTCCACCAACATCAACTCCAACTCCATATATTCACGTTCGGGGAGAAGAAAAATCAGGGAGAAAGTTTCATCGCGTTTTACGACACGGAGCCGCCGCCAAGCCCTAATCTCTCTCGGGAGGGCTGATCTGGAGTCTGGTCGGGGCTCCGGAGAGGGGGATTCGTCATCGTCGTCATCATCAACCATCCTCCATCACCAATTTCATGATGCTCACCGCCGTGCGTGAGTAATTCCATCGTAGGCTTGCTGGACGGTGATGGGTTGGATGAGATTTACCATGTAATTAAGTTAGTTTTGTTAGGGGTTTGATCCCTAGTATCCACTATGTTCTGAGATTGATGTTGCTATGACTTTGTTATGCTTAATGCTTGTCACTAGGGCCCGAGTGCCATGATTTCAGATCTGAACCTATTATGTTTTCATGAATATATGTGTGTTCTTGATCCCATCTTGCAAGTCTATAGTCACCTATTATGTGTTATGATCCGACAACCCCGAAGTGACAATAATCGGGATACTTCTCAGTGATGACCGTAGTTTGAGGAGTTCATGTATTCACTATGTGCTAATGCTTTGTTTCGGTTCTCTATTAAAAGGAGGCCTTAATATCCCTTAGTTTTCGTAAGGACCCCGCTGCAACGGGAGGGTAGGACAAAAGATGTCATGCAAGTTCTTTTCCATAAGCACGCATGACTATTTACAGATTACATGCTACATTACATTGATGAATTGGAGCTCACCCTATGTTATAACTATTGCATGAGGAATCGCATCCGACATAATTATCCATCACTGATCCATTGCCCACGAGCTTCTCATATATTGTTTTTCGCTTATTTACTTTTCCGTTGCTACTGTGACAACTACTACAAAAACCCAAAAACATTTGTCTTTACTTTTGCTACTGTTACCTTTATTATCATACCACTTTTGCTACTAAACACTTTGCTGCAGATGCTAAGTTATCCAGGTGTGGTTGAATTGACAACTCAACTGCTAATACTCAAGAATATTCTTTGGCTCCCCTTGCGTCGAATCAATAAATTTGGGTTGAATACTCTACCCTCGAAAGCTGTTGCGACCCCCTATACTTGTGGGTTATCAAGACTAATTTCTGGCGCCGTTGCCGGGGAGCATAGCTCTATTCTCCGAGTCACTTGGGATTTATATCTGTTGATCACTATGAAGAACTTGAAAGACGATCGAACTACTATTTTTCCCTCAACTACGAGGGGAGGTAAGGAACTACCATCTAGCTCTGCACTAGATTCTTCTTCCGTTATTAGTAGGCTTGCGACACCTAAACCTACTACTGCTATGAATTCTGATATGTCGCACGTTATTGATGATGCCACTTCTGCTATGCATGATGAAACTACTTCTGTACGTGATACTACTTTGCCATTAGGTGAATTTCTTGATGAACAACTTGCTAGAGTTAGGGGGAATGAAAATATTGAAGAACCTATTATTGATGATAGTGATGATGAAGGTTCCCCCAATGATTATGTATTACCTGTTGTTCCTAAGGGTTATGTTATGAATGAAGCAGTTGCTATGGAAATTCTTGCTTGCAATGATAGAAATGATCTTAAGAAATTATTAGCTAAATGGAAGCAGCAGTCTCTTGATGCTAGAATGAAACCCGATCCTACTTTTGCTACTTCACCTATCTGTGTTACTGATAAGGATTATGAATTCTCTATTGATCCTGATATTATTACTTCAGTTGAATCTGATCCTTTTTATGGCCTTGAATCTGAGACTGTTGTGGCACATCTCACCAAGTTAAATGATATAGCCACCCTGTTTACTAATGATGAGAAGTCTCGCTATTTATATATCCTTAAGATATTTCCGTTCTCATTAAAGGGTGATGCTAAGACTTGGTATAATTCTCTTGCTCCTGGTTGTGTGCGTAGTCCCGTGATATGATTTATTACTTCTCGCTAAATATTTCCTGCTCATAAGAAACAAGCTACCTTGCGGGAAATATATAATTTTGTGCAAATCAAAGAAGAGAGTCTCCCACATGCTTGAGGGAGGCTTCTCCGGTTACTTAATGCTTTGCCTGATCATCCTCTTGAGAAAAATGAAATACTTGATATCTTTTATAATGGACTAACCGATGCTTCCAAGGACTACTTGGATAGTTGTGCTGGTTGTGTTTTCAGGGAAAGAACAGTCGATGAAGCTGAAATATTATTGAATAATATGTTGACTAATGAAAATAATTGGACTCTTCCTGAGCCAATTCCTGAACCAATTGAGCCAACTCCTGAGCCTATTCCTAAACCCACCCCGAAGAAGAGAGGTGTTTTATTTCTCAGTCCTGAAGATATGCAAGAGGCAAAGAAATCAATGAAAGAAAAAGGTATTAAATCTGAAGATGTTAAGAATTTACCTCCTATTGAAGAAATACATGGTCTTAATTTACCGCCTGAAGAACCATATTGTCTTGATAACCTGACACAGGTAGTAAAGGTAAATTGTCTCTATAGATATGATAAAGTTGAAATACCCTCTACTAAATTTCATAGCCCATGCTTAGATGAATTTGATGACTTTATGGTTAGACAAGAAAGTTTTAATGTTTATGTTGGTAGAGAGTTAAAGAATAATGCTTTCGAGATAGGACGCGTAGGCGATAATCTGGCTAGAGTTAAAGATGAACTTCACCGCGTTAGCAAATATGCTTCTATGGTTGCTACTCAAGCTGGGCAAGTACTTCAAGCTCAAAATGATTTGCTTGATGAATTAAATAATAAAAATGACTTTGCCGTTAGAGTGGCTACTAGAACTGGTAGAATGACTCAGGAACCTTTGTATCCTGAACGCCACCCTAAGAGAATCAAGCAAGATTCTCAGAGAAATAATTTAGAGGCACCTAGTTCTTCTAAAAAGAAGAAAAAGAAAGATGATAGGACTTTGCATGCTTCTAGTGAACCTACTGTAGACACACCTGAGAATCCCAATGATATTTCTATTTCTGATGCTGAAACACAATCAGGTGATGAACATGAACCTAGTGATAATGTTAATGATAATGTTCAAGTTGATGCTCAACCTAGCAAAAACAATGATGTAGAAATGGAACCTGCTGTTGATCTTGATAACCCACAATCAAAGAATCAACGTTATGATAAGAGAGATTTTGTTGCTAGGAAGCACGGTAAAGAAAGAGAACCATGGGTTCAGAAACCCATGCCCTTTCCTCCTAAACCATCCAAGTCAAAGGATGATGAGGATTTTGAGCGCTTTGCTGAAATGATTAGACCTATTTTCTTACGTATGCGCTTAACTGATATGCTCAAAGTAAACCATTATGCTAAATATATGAAGGATATCATTACAAATAAAAGAAAGATACCGGAAGCTGAAATTTCCACCATGCTTGCTAATTACACTTTTAAGGGGGGAATACCAAAGAAACTTGGGGATCCGGGTGTACCAACTATACCATGCTCTATTAAAAGAAACTATGTTAAAACTGCTTTATGTGATCTTGGAGCTGGTGTTAGTGTTATGCCTCTCTCTTTATATCGTAGACTTAAATTGAATAAGTTGACACCTACTGAAATATCTTTGCAAATCGCTGATAAATCAACTGCTATACCTGTCGGTATTTGTGAGGATGTGCCTGTTCTGGTTGCAGATGTCACTATCTTAACGGACTTTTTTATTCTTGATATTCCTGAGGACGATAGTATGTCTATTATCCTTGGTAGACATTTTCTTAATACTGCAGGGGCTGTTATTGATTGCAACAAAGGCAATGTCACTTTTCATGTTAATGGTAATGAGCATACGGTACACTTTCCGAGGAAACAATCTCAAGGTCATAGCATAAATTCTATTGAAAAAGTTCCAACTATCATTTTTGGAGGTTTTGAATTTCCTCTCCCTACTGTCAAGAAAAAGTATGATATTCTTATTGTTGGGGATTTTCATATCCCGCTGAGGTAACTTAGTGTTATTCAAATTTCTCCGGTTCCGTGTTATTCGGAATGAGTTTGTTAACAAGACTTGATCAACCTTGTTAGTGGATTCATTTTGATGATCATGAGATGGATGAAACTAGAAGGCACAACCTTCTATACCCACTTTTTACTTTCTGTTATTTAGAATAAATAAAGCAAAAATAGTATTATCTGTCTGTTTTCTGAATTATCCGTGCATTAAAAAATAGTCCGAAAATAAAAGTGCTCTAAATGCCCTGCAAATTAAGTATGATTTTTTCTGGAATATTTGAGGATTTTAGGCACTGAAAACACTGCAAGAGGGGCAAGCACCAGGCCAGGAGAGAGGAGGGCGTGCCCCCCTGTAGGGCACGCCCCCCTTTCTCATGGGCCCCTGGTGGCTCCCCTCCACTTATGCCAGCACCCACACACTTCATCTTTCATCCAAAAAAATCCCCATCCAGCTCAAGCCCGAGTTCTAGCTCGTTTTGCTGCGATTTTCGATCTCTTAGCTCAAACTCCATTCACAAAACTGCTTTGGGAGATTGTTGCTTGGTATGTGACTCCTCCATTGGTCCAATTAGTTTTTGTTCTAGTGCTTTATTCTTTGCAAATTTGTGCTGCATAGGTGACCATGTTCTTGAGCTTGCATGTTAAATTTTTGAGGTCCCAAGCAATTCCAATGCATGATATAGGCTCTAGGCACTTGTAGGAGTAGTTGCTATCAATCTTGTTTAGTTTTATCCACTTTTATTTTGAAGTTACTAAAATTTCAGAAATTTTCAGAAATGTTAAGGAGGCTCTTTAAAGGCTCTTCTAGCCAAAGCTCTAAGGAAAAACAAGACAAAGAGAAGGAAAAACCCAAGTATAATCTTCCTCGCTTAGCGGAAGTACGGTCGTGCGAATGGCCGTGCGAGGATTTCTTGAAAGAATCCGGAATTCATGAAGGCTTTTATGCTTTAATCGAGACTGGGCCTCACCGGTTTCATCAACGACCGAATCGATCAGTATCTCTTACTTACCAATACTTCCATGCAAAACTTTTATTATTATCTTAAGAAGTCACCACCTGCAGTATCATTTCATTTATATGATGAATTCAAAGAAATGTCTTTACATCATTTTTGCGCGGTATGTAGGATACCTTATGAGGGATAATTAGATGAACCCCATCGTGAAGATGTGGGTGGCTTTGTTAATACTATTGCTGTAGAGGAGCCAAAGAAGGGCTCCGAGGCGAAGGTCTCTAGCATACACTTTCCTGTTTTACGCTACCTTGCCGTATTTGCTAGTAGATGCTTAATTGGTCGAGGAAATAGTGGAAACTTGAGCGTCCCTGATATTATCATTCTTCAACATGCTTTGTTTGGGGACAATACTTTTAGTATGGGTGCTGTCGTTGCTAAACGGCTAGCCCTGAATCGTACAGAAGTTCCCATATTTGGAGGTATCTATGCTGCACGTCTTTCTAAACATTTTCAGATACCCATTAGGCACTATGAGGAGGAGGAGACAAAATTACCTTCTCACATTTTAGATTACAAGAGCATGGTAGCACACAAGTTTATTGTTGACAACGAAGAGAAGATGCTCTTGTATAGACATAGATTCAATAAGAAACACTTTGAGTTTATTATTTTGCCTGCGCCTATGTTGTTTGATTTGCTTGCAGAAAATCGTCTTGTCACGCCGGAAGCGGTGAACAATCATCGAGCTCAAGCTTTTACTCCAGAACCTGAACCTGAGTTGGAACCTGAGCTGGACCCTTATCGTGCATCATCTGTCCAGTGGGATCCGGAGATGACCAGCCAGTGGTATCCTGATTACACCTCCCACTACACCGGGGAGAGTAGTGGCGGTCCTTGGTACTAGACCAACTTAGGCCAAAAGCTTAAGCTTGGGGGAGTACGTATTTCTCACACATTCATGTTCACACACTAGTCGTCGGTGCTCATACTCTTTCATTGTATTATCCATGCTAGTTTAAATTTCTTTTTCTAGTTTTCTTCTTGTGTGTTTGAGAAATCTTAAGAAAAACCAAAAAAAATAGTTAGTTTAATTTCCTTGCTTGTAGTAGAAATTAAAATGAAAACCCAAAAATATTTCTTGTTCTTCTTTTACTTGTTGGGAGCTTTCCCATGTAAGTAGTTTTCTTTTCTTTTCTTTCTTTTGGGGGTCGAGAAGACCATATTGAAAATGCTTAGTGGTTCTTATATGCATGATGGTTTATTTAATTTAGAGCCCATATTACTTGTCTTCTCTCTTGAGTTGAATGCTTGCAGATTCCAGCTTAGTCCAATGCACGTACACTCTTATTATTATACACATCGTTCGGTCGTGCAAGTGAAAGGCAATAATGACGATATATGATGGACTTATTGGGATGAGAAAAGCTGGTATGAACTCGACCTCTCTTGTTTTTGTAAATATGATGAGTTCATCGTTCCTGAGTCAACTATTATGAAGTAAATATATTTGCAATGACATTTAGAGATTATAGTTACTTGTGCCATGCTTGATTAGCTATGAGTTATAATGGTTTACCTTGGGTGCCAACGCTATTAGAATGATTATGATGTGGTATGATGGGATGGTATCTGTCGTGGGAACGAACAACTATGGGGCCGGCGGACCGGGCCCCTTTCGGTTCGGCGGGGGGCGGAGATCGCACGAAGAGCGGATCGAGGCGAAGCACACGAGCGAATTACCCAGCTTCGGAGCTCTCCGGAGAGATAATACTCCAACTGCTGCTTGTCTGATTGTATTGCGTTCTTGCTCGGGAGCGCGGAGTGCTACAGTACACCTCAGCTGCTAACGAGACCGAGCGTGAGTGCTTTCTGGTTTCCAACCCCCCTCTACGTTGCGCATGGGCCTCCTTTTATATGCTCAAGGGGTCACCGACAGGTGGCAACGTAGACAAGGGCAAAAATGGAAAAAGGAATGTGGTTGGTACAACTACTTGTACAGTGTATCATACCTAACCCTGACGGCAGGGGACAAAAGCATTAAATGCCCATCTATGTCACCCAAACAGTGCAAGAAAAGGACTGTCAGGGGCGCCACCGCCTGCCACGATGGCCATCTTGTCATCTCTGCTTGCCACCTCACACCGCTAGCTTCACAGCCTCTTGCCACGCGCGCCTAGGAAGGTCCCAGGGCGACACATTGGTGGATGTTCTGGAGCGCGGGTACAGAGTGGTAGCTTGCCGCGGCAAGCGCCTTGCTGCGGTCGTTGTCTTGTCGGGTCCGGAAGCTTGTCGCTCACCGGGTCTTGCCGAGACGCGTGGCGCGTTGCGGCAAGTTCTTTGAGATGCCTTGGTTGGCCTTCCCGGCAAGCTCCTCTTGCCGGGGTCTTGTCTCCTCGTCTTGAACACTTTGTTCTTGAATGGCTCCAAAGGAACCACGGAGGACCTTGGCGGTCACCCGGCAAGCCTTGCCGCGGGGTGCTGCGACTGCCCGTGCACAAGTTCGGGATACTAGGGTACCCCTACTCTAGTACACCGACAGGAGCCCCCGGGCCTGGGCCACACACGGTGCCGAGCGCTGTTGGGCCAGGCCCAAAATAGGGCACGGGCACGCGCGGCCTGGGTTACGCCGTATCTTACTCCGTATCCACCGCGCCCTCCCCTAACGGCACGCGTTGAATGCGGCGTCGTGGGAGAGATCGTGGTGGTTCTTTATTCGGAAAAGCGGAACGTCCGCCCCCTCCCTCTTTATAAGCAGGGGAAACAGGGGCAGTTCGCCCACCTCGCCAGTTGCTAATCCAATCTCAGAAATCTCCGCCGCTCCCTCCTTCTTCCAAAGTCGAAAGAGAGCAGCACTCCGCCCCCCATCGCCGCCGGCGCCACCAACACCTTCGATCTCCCCCACTACCTCCGCCATGGCTCCGAAAGCCGGGAAGGCTGTGAAGTCGGCCGAGGCGCTGCGGCTCGAGGCGCTACGAAAGGAGCGGGCAACCTTCCCCCCCGAGCTCGCCGCGAAGGAGCTGAGGGAGTGGTACTACCTCTTCTGGTCGACGGAGACGCGAGCGCATCCGCGCACGAAGGTACTCTCCGCCGCTCTTGAACGGGCTCTGAATGGATATCCGTTCTTCGCCTTTGTTCTTCTCGCGGGCTCTGCCCGCCTTTCTCTGGGTTCTTCTGCGATATCATGAACACCTACGGCTTCCACCTCCTTGATTTCACCCCCAATGCTGTTCTGACCATGGCAGTTTTCACACATCTCTACGAAAACTTTGTCGGAGTCCACCCAAACGTAGCTCTTTTTCGCCACTTCTTTATGCCCCGAGTTGAGAGAGGGGAGCCCCTATTCGGCGGAATCGCCTGGATCTCGAGAGCCGGCAAGAAGGAAGCGTATCTGGAAGGGGAGCTCCGCAGCAAGTGGGAGGAGTGGAGAGCAGAATGGTGCTGGATTGTTGAGGAGAACCCGCAGCCATTCACCGCCCAGCGCCAAGCCCTAGTAGTGCGCGGCAACGATTGGAGTGCCCTGGCTGCGGAAGACGATAAGCTGAAGATTGCCACCACCCGGATCTTGCGCCTCAGGCTTGCCGGGCTCACTGTAGGCGCTGTTGGCGCGGATTTTCTTCGTCGCCGCATCGCCCCCCTGCAAGAGAGGAGGAGACCCGCCTGGGAGTTTGGGAGTCCGGCGGACATCATGAGGCTGCGCCCGGGCCTCAACTTCAACTTCACTGTCATGGAGCTGGACGCGATGCTCAAGGAATTGTTCAAGCACGACCCTAAACATCCCGAATGGTTCAGGTTGCCGACAGGTGTCGTTCCGCTGTGCAAGAATTCCTCGCTCGATCGCATCCGTGCAATGATGCCGCTGTGCGACTCGCATGGACTTGTCCCAACCTGGCAAGAGCCTGCGGACGATGTTGTGCAGCAGTTCTTCGACGGCTTGGTGGAGGTGGCGGTACGCTCCGACGAGCAGAGAAGCCTCACCTGCGACACCACCGATGCGGAGATGCGGCGCATCACCACCAGGGCGGAAGAGGCGGCGGCAGCTGCTGCCGCGGGCGAGTTTGGATTCACCGTGGAGGAGGAAGAGGCAGCAGAGGCGGCAAGCCTTGCCGATCGAGATGAGCTTGCCGGAGAGCTTGCCGGCGAGGAAGAGCTTGCCGATCCTGAAGCCGAGTCGAGTGAGCCCGCTGAGGGTGCGAGCGGCCCGCCATCTTCAAGCGGCTTGCCGCAGGCAGAGCCCCCAGCGCAGCCCCCAGCTCCACCAAGAAGGCGTCTCCACAGGGCAGGGGACGTAGCAGGGCGGCAGACGGGTCAACAGCCGTCGCGCCGTGCGACACGCTCCACCGCGACAAGCGACGTTGCCGCGGGAGCGCCTCACGTCGCTGCGGCAACTAGAGCGGGGTCTTCCCGGACCACCGCCACTGCCCCCGCCAAGCGGTCAAGGGAACCTACTCCTCCGCCTCGTCGCGCCGAAGGTGGGCCGGACTTTGACCTCTCCGCGCTCAGCTCCGACGAGGAAGAAGAAGAGTAAGAATCTCTATTGTACTTGTAGTTCTTCAATTCTTGCTGTTTTATCTTGTATCTGCTTTGCTTTACTCTGAACTTATTCCTTTTCAGGACCCTGGCCCAGAGAGCAGCAAAGAGAGCCAAGGCTCCGGTGATTGTCATCGAGGACGAGCCCACCGTGACAGCAGAGGGCACGCCCGAGACCACCTTGCCGTATACGGCAATCATTCCCCAAAGCAGCCCCCAGCGCAGCCCCCAGCGTAAGTAGATGGTTTACTTTTTGCTGTTAGGCGCGCATGGGTGTGTTGGAAATATGCCCTAGAGGCAATAATAAAAGTATTATTATATATTTCCTCGTTCATGATAATTGTCTTTTATTCATGCTATAACTGTATTATACGGAAATCGTAATACACGTGTGAATACATAGACCACAATATGTCCCTAGTGAGCCTCTAGTTGACTAGCTCGTTGTGATCAACAGATAGTCATGGTTTCCTGGCTATGGACATTGGATGTCGTTGATAACGAGATCACATCATTAGGAGAATGATGTGATGGACAAGACCCAATCCTAAGCATAGCACAAAGATCGTAGTTCGCTTGCTAGAGCTTTTCCAATGTCAAGTATCTCTTCCTTAGACCATGAGATCGTGTAACTCCCGGATACCGTAGGAGTGCTTTGGGTGTATCAAACGTCACAACGAATCGGGTGACTATAAAGGTGCACTACAGGTATCTCCGAAAGTGTCTTGGGTTGACACGGATCGAGATCGGATTTGTCACTCCGCAAACGGAGAGGTATCTCTGGGCCCACTCGGTAGGACATCATCATAATGTGCACAATGTGATTAAGGGGTTGATCACGGATGATGTGTTGCGAACGAGTAAAGAGACTTGCCGTAACGAGATTGAACAAGGTATCGGTATACCGACGATCGAATCTCGGGCAAGTAAAATACCGCTAGACAAAGGGAATTGTATACGGATCGTTTGAGTCCTTGACATCGTGGTTCATCCGATGAGATCATCGTGGAACATGTGGGAGCCAACATGGGTATCCAGATCCCGCTGTTGGTTATTGACGGAGAACGCCTCGGTCATGTCTACATGTCTCCCGAACCCGTAGGGTCTACACTTAAGGTTCGATGACGCTAGGGTTATAAAGGAAGCTTGTATGTGGTTACCGAATGTTGTTCGAGTCCCGGATGAGATCCCTGACGTCACGAGGAGTTCCGGAATGGTCCGGAGGTAAAGATTTATATATGGGAAGTCCTGTTTTGGTCACCGAAAAGTTTCGGGTTTATCGGTAACGCACGGACCACCGGAGGGTCCTGGGTCCACCAAGTGGGGCCACCTACCCCGAGAGGGCTGCGTGGGCCATGTGTGGGAGGAACCAGCCCTGGTGGGCTGGTGCGCCCCACAAGGGGCCCAAGGCGAGGGAGAGGGGGAGGGCAAACCCTAGGGCAGATGGGCCCTAAGGCCCATGCTCCCTGCGCCTCCCCCTCTCTCCCCCTCTGGCCGCCACCCCAGATGGGATCTGGGGGCTGGCCGCACCCCTTGGGGTGGGAAACCCTAAAGGGGGCGCAGCCCCCCCTCTCCCCCTATAAATAGTGAGGCATAGGGCTGCCCAGAGATACACAGAATACACGTGATTCGGTCTCTGCCTTTGGTTGCAGCCCTCTCCTCTCTCCCAAGTACTCCTCCTCTCCCGTGGTGCTTAGCGAAGCCCTGCTGGATTGCCACACTCCTCCATCACCACCACGCCGTTGTGCTGCTGCTGGAGGGAGTCTTCCTCAACCTCTCCCTCTCTCCTTGCTGGATCAAGGCGGGGAGACGTCACCGGGCTGTATGTGTGTTGAACGCGGAGGTGCCGTCCGTTCGGCACTTGATCATCGGTGATTTGAATCACGACGAGTACGACTCCATCAACCCCGTTCACTTGAACGCTTCCGCTTAGCGATCTACAAGGGTATGTAGATGCACTCTCCTTCCACTCGTTGCTGGTCTCTCCATAGATAGATCTTGGTGACACGTAGGAAAATTTTTGAATTTCTGCTACGTTCCCCAACAAAGGGTATCGAGCTAGGTCTATTATGTAGATTCTTTGCACGAGTAGAACACAAAGTAGTTGTGGGCGTTGATGTTGTTCAATATGCTTACCGTTACTAGTCCAATCTTGTTTCGACGGTATTGTGGGATGAAGCGGCCCGGACCGACCTTACACGCTCTTCGTGAGACAAGTTCCACTGATTGACATGCACTTCGCATAAGGTGGCTAGCGGTGCCGCCTCCCACTTTAGTCGGAACGGATTCGATGAAAAGGGTCCTTATGAAGGGTAATAGCAATTGGCAAATCACGTTGTGGTTTTATGAGGTAAGAAACGTTTGCTAGAAACCCATAGCAGCCACGTAAAACATGCAAACAACAATTAGAGGACGCCTAACTTGTTTTTGCGGGGTATGCTATGTGATGTGATATGGCCAAGATGAATGTGATGAATGATATGTGATGTATGAGATTGATCATGTTCTTGTAATAGGATTCACGACTTGCATGTCGATGAGTATGACAACCGGCAGGAGCCATAGGAGTTGTCTTTATTTATTGTATGACCTGCGTGTCATTGAACAACGCCATGTAATTACTTTACTTTATTGCTAACCGTAGCCATAGTAGTAGAAGTAATAAGTTGGCGAGACGACTTCATGGAGACACGATGATGGAGATCATGATGATGGAGATCATGGTGTCATGCCGGTGACGATGATGATCATGGAGCCCCGAAGATGGAGATCAAAAGGAGCAAAATGATATTGGCCATATCATGTCACTATTTGATTGCATGTGATGTTTATCATGTTTATGCATCTTGTTTACTTAGGACGACGGTAGTAAATAAGATGATCCTTACAAAATTTCAAGAAGTGTTCTCCCCTAGCGTGCACCGTTGCTACAGTTTAAATCGCTTCTAAGCACCACGTGATGATCGGGTGTGATGGATTCTTACGCTCACATACAACGGGTGTAAGACAGTTTTACACAAAAAAACACTTAGGGTTAACTTGACGAGCCTAGCATGTACGGACATGGCCTCGAACACGGAGACCGAAAGGTCGAGCATGAGTCGTATGGAGGATACGATCAACATGAAGATGTTCACCGAGGATGACTAGACCGTCTCACGTCATGATCGGACACGGCCTAGTTGACTTGGATCATGTAATCACTTAGATGACCAAAGGGATGTCTATCTGAGTGGGAGTTCATAAGATGAACTTAATTATCCTGAACATAGTCAAAAGATCTTTGCAAATTATGTTGTATGCTCGCGTTTTAGTTCCACTGCTTAGATATGTTCCTAGAGAAAATATAGTTGAAAGTTGACAAGAGCGATTATGCGGACGAGAAAGCTCATGTCCTTAATGCACCGCTCGGTGTCTGAACCCCAAACATCGCTTGTGGATGTTGCGAACATCGGACATACACGCTTTGATAACTACGTGATAGTTCGGATAAACGGTTTAGAATTAAGGCACCAAGATGTTTTTCAAACGTCATGAACATATGAGATGTTTTGAGGGCTGAAATTGAGATTTCAGGCTCGTGCCCACGTCAAGAGGTATGAGACCTCCGACGATTTTCTTAGCCTGCAAACTAAGGGAGAAAAGCTCAACCATTGAGCTTGTGCTCAGATTGTCTGAGTGCAACAATCACTAGAATCGAGTGGGAGTTGATCTTCCTGATGGGATAGTGATGTTTCTCCAAAGTCATTGCCACCAAGCTGCTAGAGCTTCGTGATGAACTATAACATATCAGGGATAGATATGATGATCCTTGAGGTATTCGCGATATTTGACACCGCGAAAGTAGAAATCAAGAAGGAGCATCAATTGTTGATGGTTGGTGAAACCACTAGTTTCAAGAAGGGTAAGGGCAAGAAGGGATACTTCATGAAACGGCAAATCAGCTGCTGCTCTAGTGAAGAAACCCAAGGTTGAACCCAAACCTGAGACTAAGTGCTTCTGGGGAACAACCACTGGAGCGGAATTACCCTAGATACTTGGTAGATGAGAAGGCTGGCAAGGTCGATAGAAGTATATTGGATATACATTATGTTAATGTGTACTTTACTAGTACTCCTAGTAGCACCAGGGTATTAGATACCGGTTCGGTTGCTAAGTGTTAGTAACTCAAAATAAAATCTACGGAATAAACGGAGACTAGCTAAAGGTGAGCTGACGATATGTGTTGGAAGTGTTTCCAAGGTTGATGTGATCAAGCATCGCACGCTCCCTCTACCATCGAGATTTGGTGTTTGCGTTGATCATAGACATGATTGGATTATGTCTATCGCAATACGGTTATTCATTTAAGGAGAATAATGGTTACTCTATTTATTTGAATAATACCTTCAACGGTCTTGCACCTAAAGGAATGGTTTATTGAATCTCGATTGTAGTGATACACATTTTCATGCCAAAAAGGACATAAGAGAGTAATGATAGTACCACTTACTTGTGGCACTGCCATGTAAGTCATATTGGTGTAAAACGCATGAAGAAGCTCCATGTTGATGGATCTTTGGACTCACTCGTTTTTGAAAAGTTTGAGACATGCGAGCCATGTCTATTGGTGTATACGCATGAAGAAACTCCATGCAGATGGATCGTTTGGACTCACTTGATTTTGAATCACTTGAGATATGCAAATCATACCACATGGGCAAGATGATTAAAAAGCCTCGTGTTTCAGTAAGATGGAACAAGATAGCAACTTGTTGGAAGTAACACATTTTGATGTGTGCAGTCCAATGATTGCTGAGGCATGCAGTGAATATCGTTATATTCTTACTTCACAGATGATTCGAGTAGATGTAGAGTATATTTACTTGATGAAACACAAGTCTGAATTATTGAATGGTTCAAGTAAATTCAGAGTGAAGTTGAAGATCATCGTGACAAGAGGATGAAATGCCTATGATATGATCATAGAGATGAGTATCTGAGTTACGAGCTTTGGCACGCAATTAAGACATTGTGGAAATTGTTTTCACAATTAATACCGCCTGGAACACCATAGTTTGATGGTGTGTCCGAACATCATAGTTGCACCCTATTGGATATGGTGCGTACCATGATGTCTCTTATCGAATTACCACTATTGTTTATGGGTTAGGCATTAGAGACAACAACATTCACTTTAAATAGGGCACCACGTAATTCCGTTGAGATGACACCGTATGAACTATGGTTTAGAGAAACCTAAGCTGTCATTTCTTAAAAGTTTGGGGCTGCGACGCCTATGTGAAAAAGTTTCAGGTTGGTAAGCTCGAACCCAAAGCGGATAAAATGCATCTTCATAGGACACCCAAAACAGTTGGGTATACCTCCTAATTCAGATCCGAAAGCAATAAGGATTGTTTCTTGAATCGGGTCCTTTCTCGAGGAAAAGTTTGTCTCGAAAAGTTGAGTGGGAGGATGGTGGAGACTTGATGAGGTTATTGAACCGTCACTTCAACTACTGTGTAGCAGGGCATAGGAAGTTGTTCCTGTTGGGGAACGTAGTAATTTCAAAAAAATTCCTACGCACACACAAGATCATGGTGATGTATAGCAACGAGAGGGGAGAGTGTTGTCTACATACCCTTGTAGACCCGAAGCGGAAGCGATCACAACGTAGAGGAAGTAGTCGTACGTTCTCCTCGCGATCCGACCGATCCCGGCGCCGTTACTCCGACGCCCCCGAGTTCTTGACACACGTACAGCTCGATGACGTCCCTCGTACTCCGATCCAGCCGAGTGTCGAGGGAGAGTTTCATCAGCACGACGGCGTGGTGACGATCTTGATGTTTCACCGGCGCAGGGCCGCTAAGCTTCATGACGGTATGACCGAGGTGGAATATGGTGGAGGGGGCACCGCACACGGCTAAGGAACGATCCGTAGATCAAACTTGTGTCTCTTGTGTGTCTAGAGGTGCCCCTTGCCCCGTATATAAAGGAGCAAGGGGGAGGGTGCGGCCGCCTAGGAGAGGCGCGCCAAGGGGTGTCCTACTCCCACCGGGAGTAGGACTCCCTCCTTCCTTGTTGGAGTAGGAGAAGGGGAAAGAGGGGAGAGGAGGAAGGAAAAGGGGCTGCACCCTTGTCCAATTCGGACTAGAGGGGCTGCGCCTTCTTCCTTTGGCCTCTTTCCTTATTCCCGTATGGCCCAATAAGGCCCATATACTCCCCGGCGAATTCCGTAACTCTCCCACTCCAAAAATACCGAATGACTCGGAACCTTTCCGAACTCCGAATATAGTCGTCCAATATATCGATCTTTACGTCTCGACCATTTCGAGACTCCTCGTCATGTCCCCGATCTCATCCGGGACTCGAACTCCTTCGTACATCAAAACTCATAAACTCATAATATAACTCGCCGAAACCTTAAGCGTGCATGACCCTACGGTTCGAGAACAATGTAGACATGGCCGAGACACGCCTCCGGTCAATAACCAATAGCGGGACCTGGATGCCCATATTGGCTCCTACATATTCTACGAAGATCTTTATCGGTCGATCCGCATAACAACATACGTTGTTCCCTTTGTCATCGGTATGTTACTTGCCCGAGATTCGATCGTCGGTATCCAATACCTAGTTCAATCTCGTTACCGGCAAGTCTCTTTACTCGTTCCGTAATACATCATCTCGCAACTAACTTATTAGTTGCAATGCTTGCAAGGCTTAAGTGATGTGCATTACCGAGAGGGCCCAGAGATACCTCTCCGACATTCGGAGTGACAAATCCTAATCTCGAAATCGCCAACCCAACATCTGCCTTTGGAGACACCTGTAGTACTCCTTTATAATCACCCGATTCGTTGTGACGCTTGGTAGTACCAAAGTGTTCCTCCGTAAACGGGAGTTGCATAATCTCATAGTTATAGGAACATGTATAAGTCATGGATAAAAGCAATAGCAACTTACTAAACGATCGTGTGCTAAGCTAATGGAATGGGTCATGTCAATCAGATCATTCAACTAATGATGTGACCTTGTTAATCAAATAACAACTCTTTGTTCATGGTCAGGAAACATAACCATCTTTGATTAACAAGCTAGTCAAGTAGAGGCATACTAGTGACACTGCTTTGTCTATGTATTCACACATGTATTATGTTTCCGGTTAATACAATTCTAGCATGAATAATAAACATTTATCATGATATGAGGAAATATATAATAACTTTATTATTGCCTCTAGGGCATATTTCCTTCAGTCTCCCACTTGCACTAGAGTCAATAATCTAGATCACATCACTATGTGATTAACATCGATAGTTCACATCATCATGTGATTAACACCCATAGTTCACATCGCCATGTGACCAACACCCAAAGGGTTTACTAGATTCAGTAATCTAGTTCACATCGCTATGTGATTAATACCCAAAGAGTACTAAGGTGTGATCATGTTTTGCTTGTGAGAGAGTCTTAGTCAACGGGTCTTTCACATTCAGATCCGTTATGTATTTTGCAATTTTTCTATGTCTACAATGCTCTGCACAAAGCTACTAGCTAATTGCTCCCATTTTCAATATGTATCTAGATCGAGACTTAGAGTCATCCAGATCAGTGTCAAAACTTGCATCGACGTAACCCTTTACGACGAACCTTTTTTCACTTCCATAATCGAGAAACATATCCTTATTCCACTAAGGATAATTTTGACCGCTGTCCAGTGATCTATTCCTAGATCACTATTGTACTCCCTTGCCAAACTCAGTGTAGGGTATACAATAGATTTGCTACACAGCATGGCATACTTTATAGAACCTATGGCCAAGGCATAGGGAATGACTTTCATTCTCTTTCTATCTTCTGCCGTGGTCGGGTTTTGAGTCTTACTCAATTTCACACCTTGTAACACAGGCAAGAACTCTTTCTTTGACTGTTCCATTTTGAACTACTTCAAAATCTTGTCAAGGTATGTACTCATTGAAAAAACTTATCAAGCATCTTGATCTATCTCTATAGATCTTGATGCTCAATATGTAAGCAGCTTCATCGAGGTCTTTCTTTGAAAAACTTCTTTCAAACACTCCTTTATGCTTTGCGTAATAATTCTACATTATTTCGATCTACAATATGTCATTCACATATACTTATCAGAAATGCTGTAGTGCTCCCACTCACTTTCTAGTAAATACAGGCTTCACCATAAGTCTGTACAAAACTATATGCTTTGATCAGCTCATCAAAGCGTATATTCCAATTCCGAGATGCTTGCACCAGTCCATAGATGGATCGCTGGAGCTTGCACACTTTGTTAGCTCCCTTTGGATCGAAAAAAACTTCTGGTTGCATCATATACAACTCTTCCTCCAGAAAACCATTCAGGAATGCAGTTTTTACATCCATTTGCCAAATTTCATAAATTGTGGTAATTGCTAACATGATTCGGACAGACTTAAGCATCGCTACAGTTGAGAAAATCTCATTGTAGTCAACATCTTGAACTTTGTCGAAAACCTTTTTGCAACAAGTCGAGCTTTGTAGATAGTAACACTACTATCAACGTCCGTCTTCCTCTTGAAGATCCACTTGTTTTCTATTGCTTGCCTACCCTCGGGCAAGTCAACCAAAGTCCATACTTTGTTTTCATACATGGATCCCATCTCAGATTTCATGGCCTCAAGCCATTTTGTGGAATCTGGGCTCACCATCGCTTCTTCATAGTTCGTAGGTTCATCATGATCTAGTAGCATGATTTCCAGAACAGGATTGCCGTACCACTCTGGTGCGGATCTTACTCTGGTTGATCTACGAGGTTCTGTAGTAACTTGATCTGAAGTTTCATGATCAACATCATTAACTTCCTCACTACTTGGTGTAGGTGTCTCGAAACCCTTTCTCGCGATGAACTACTTTCAAGTAAGGGAGAAGGTACTGTTACCTCATCAAGTTCCACTTTCCTCCCACTCACTTCTTTCGAGAGAAACTCCTTCTCTAGAAAGGATCCATTCTTAGCAACGAATGTCTTGCCTTCGGATCTGTGATAGAAGGTGTACCCAACTGTCTCCTTTGGGTATCCTATGAAGACACATTTCTCCGATTTGGGTTTGAGCTTATCAGGATGAAACTTTTTTCACATAAGCATTGCAGCCCCAAACTTTAAGAAACGACAACTTTGGTTTCTTGCTAAACCACAGTTCATATAGTGTCGTCTCAACGGATTTAGATGGTGCCCTATTTAACGTGAATGCAGCTGTCTCTAATGCATGATCCCAAAACGATATTGGTAAATCGGTAAGAAACATCATAGATTGCACTATATCCAATAAAGTGCGGTTACGATGTTTGGACACACCATAACATTGTGGTGTTCCAGGTGGCGTGAGCTGTGAAACTATTCCACATTGTTTTAATTGAAGACCAAACTCGAACTCAAATATTCATCTCCGTGATCAGATCACGAAACTTTATTTTCTTGTTACGATGATTTTTCCACTTCACTCTGAAATTCTTTGAACCTTTCAACTATTTCAGACTTATGTTTAATCAAGTAGATATACCCATATCTGCTCAAATCATCTTGTGAAGGTCGAAAATAACGATACTTGCCACGAGCATCAACACTCATTGGATCGCATACATCGGTATGTATTATTTTCAATAAGTCAAGAGTTTGTTCCATTGTTCCGGAGAACGGAGTTTTAGTCATCTTGCCCAAAAGGCACGGTTCGCAAGCATCAAGTGATTCATAATCAAGTGATTCCAAAATCCCATCAGCATGGAGTTTCTTCATGTGCTTTACACCAATATGACCTAAACGGCAGTGCCACAAATAAGTTGCACTATCATTATTAACTTTGTATTTTTGGTTTCAATATTATGAATATGTGTATCACTACGATCGAGATCCAATGAACCATTTTCATTGGGTGTGTAACCATATAAGGTTTTATTCATGTGAACAGAACAACAGTTTATTCTCTTACTTAAATGAATAACCGTATTGCAATAAACACGATCAAATCATATTCATGCTCAACGCAAACACCAAATAACATTTATTTAGGTTCAACACTAATCCCGAAAGTATAGGGAGTGTGCGATGATGATCATATCAATCGTGAAACTACTTTCACACACATCGTCACTTCACCCTTAACTAGTTTACATTTATTCGCAACTCCGCTTGAGTTACTACTCTTAGCAACTGAACCAGTACCAAATACCGAGGGGTTGCTATAAACACTAGTAAAGCACACATCAAATACCTGTATATCAAATATACCCTTTTTCACTTTGCCATCCTTCTTATTTACCAAATATTTAGGGTAGTTCTGCTTCCAGTAACCAGTCCCTTTGCAGTAGAAGCACTTAGTCTCAGGCTTAGGTCCAGACTTGGGCTTCTTCACTTGAGCAGCAACTTGCTTGCCGTTCTTCTTGAAGTTCCCTTCTATCCCTTTTCTTGAAACTAGTGATCTTGTCAACCATCAACACTTGATGCTCTTTCTTGATTTCTACCTTCGTCGATTTCAACATCACGAAGAGCCCGGGAATCATTTTCGTCATCCGTTGCATACTATAGTTCATCAAGAAGTTCTACTAACTTGGTGATGGTGACTAGAGAATTCTGTCAATCACTATCTTATCCGGAAGATTAACTCCCACTTGATTCAAGCGATTGAAGTACCTGCATAATCTGAGCACATGCTCACTAGTTGAGCGATTCTCCTCCATCTTTTAGCTATAGAACTTGTTGGAGACTTCATATCTCTCAACTCGGTATTTGCTTGAAATATTAACTTCAATTCTGGAACATCTCATATGGTCCATGATGTTCAAAACATCTTTGAAGTCCCGATTCTAGGCCATAAAGCATGGTGCACAAAACTATCAAGTAGTCATCATATCGAGCTAGCCAAACGCTCATAACGTCGCATATCGCTCCTCGCAATAGGTCTGCACCTAGCGGTGCATTAAGGACATAATTCTTCAGGCAGCAATGAGGATAAACCTCGATCACGGATCAAATCCGCATCATTGCTACTAACATTTTTCAACACAATTTTCTAGGAACATATCAAAATAAACATATGAAAGCAACAACGCAAGCTATTGATCTTACAACATAATTTGCAAAATACTACCAGGACTAAGTTCATGATAAATTTAAGTTCAATTAATCATATTACTTAAGAACTCTCACTTAGATAGACATCTCTCTAGTCATCTAAGTGATCACGTGACCCAAATCAACTAAACCATAACCGATCATCACGTGAGATGGAGTAGTTTTCAATGGTGAACATCTTATGTTGATCATATCTACTATATGATTCACGCCGACCTTTCGGTCTCCGTGTTCCGAGGCCATATCTGCATATGCTAGGCTCGTCAAGTATAACCTGAGTATTCGCGTGTGCAAAACTGGCTTGCACCCGTTGTAGATGGACGAGAGCTTATCACACCCGATCATCACGTGGTGTCCGGGCACGACGAACTTTGGCAACGGTGCATACTCGGGAGAACACTTCTTGATAATTTAGTGAGAGATCATCTTATAATGCTACCGTCAATCAAAGCAAGATAAGATGCATAAAAGATAAACATCACATGCAAATCAATATAAGTGATATGATATGGTCATCATCATCTTGTGCTTCGTGATCTCCATCTCGCAGCACCACCATGATCACCATCGCCACCGGTAGCGACACCTTGATCTCCATCGTAGCATCGTTGTCGCCTCGCCAATCTTATGCTTCTACGACTATCGCTACCGCTTAGTGATAAAGTAAAGCATTACAGTAGCGATTGCATTGCATACAATAAAGCAACAACCATATAGCTCCAGCCATTGCCGATAACTTCGGTTACAAAACATGATCATCTCATACAATAAAATATAGCATCACGCCTTGACCATATCACATCACAACATGCCCTGCAAAAACAAGTTAGACGCCCTCTACTTTGTTGTTGCAAATTTTACGTGGCTGCTACGGGCTTAAGCAAGAACCAATCTCACCTCGATCAAAACCACAACGATACTTCGTCAAATAGACTCCGCTTTAACCTTCTCAAGGACCGGGCGAGCCACACAGTTCAACTAAAGTGAGAGAGACAGACACCCACCAGTCACCTTTAAGCAACGAGTGCTCGAGGCGGTGAAACCAGTCTCGCGTAAGCGTCTGGCGTAATGTCGGTCCGGCCGCTTCATCTCACAATACCGCTGAACCAAAGTATGACATGCTGGTAGGTAGTATGACTTGTATCGCCCACAACTCACTTGTGTTCTACTCGTGCAAAACATCAAACCATAAAAACCTGGCTCTGATACCACTGTTGGGGAACGTAGTAATTTCAAAATATTTCCTACGCACACACAAGATCATGGTGATGTATAGCAACGAGAGGGGAGAGTGTTGTCTACATACCCTTGTAGACCCGAAGCGGAAGCGATCACAACGTAGAGGAAGTAGTCGTACGTTCTCCTCGCGATCCGACCGATCCCGCCGCCACTCCGACGCCCCGAGTTCTTGACACACGACAGCTCGATAACGTCCCTCAGACTCGATCCAGCCGAGTGTCGAGGGAGAGTTTCACAAGACGATGGCGTGGGACGATCTTGATGTTTCACGGCGCAGGGCTTCGCCTAAGCTTCATGACGGTATGACCGAGGTGGAATATGGTGGAGGGGGCACCGCACACGGCTAAGGAACGATCCGTAGATCAAACTTGTGTCTCTTGTGTGTCTAGAGGTGCCCCTTGCCCCGTATATAAAGGAGCAAGGGGAGGGTGCGGCCGCCTAGGAGAGGCGCGCAAGGGGTGTCCTACTCCCACCGAGTAGGACTCCTCCTTCCTTGTTGGAGTAGGAGAAGGGAAAGAGGGGAGAGGAGGAAGGAAAAGGGGCTGCACCCCTTGTCCAATTCGGACTAGAGGGGCTGCGCCCTTCTTCCTTTTGGCCTCTTTCCTTATTCCCGTATGGCCCAATAAGGCCCATATACTCCCGGCGAATTCCGTAACTCTCCCACTCGAAAAATACCGAATGACTCGGAACCTTCCGAACTCCAATATAGTCGTCCAATATATCGATCTTTACGTCTCGACCATTTCGAGACTCCTCGTCATGTCCCCGATCTCATCCGGGACTCCGAACTCCTTCGGTACATCAAAACTCATAAACTCATAATATAACATCATCGAAACCTTAAGCGTGCGGACCCTACGGTTCGAGAACAATGTAGACATGGCGAGACACGCCTCCGTCAATAACCAATAGCGGACCTGGATGCCCATATTGGCTCCTACATATTCTACTTAAGATCTTTATCGGTCGATCCGCATAACAACATACGTTGTTCCCTTTGTCATCGGTATGTTACTTGCCCGAGATTCGATCGTCGGTATCCAATACCTAGTTCAATCTCGTTATCGGCAAGTCTCTTTACTCGTTCGTAATACATCATCTCGCAACTAACTTATTAGTTGCAATGCTTGCAAGGCTTAAGTGATGTGCATTACCGAGAGGGCCCAGAGATACCTCTCCGACATTCGGAGTGACAAATCCTAATCTCGAAATACGCCAACCCAACATCTGCCTTTGGAGACACCTGTAGTACTCCTTTATAATCACCCAGTTACGTTGTGACATTTGGTAGTACCCAAAGTGTTCCTCCGGTAAACGGGAGTTGCATAATCTCATAGTTATAGGAACATGTATAAGTCATGGATAAAAGCAATAGCAACTTACTAAACGATCGTGTGCTAAGCTAATGGAATGGGTCATGTCAATCAGATCATTCAACTAATGATGTGACCTTGTTAATCAAATAACAACTCTTTGTTCATGGTCAGGAAACATAACCATCTTTGATTAACAAGCTAGTCAAGTAGAGGCATACTAGTGACACTCTGTTTGTCTATGTATTCACACATGTATTATGTTTCCGGTTAATACAATTCTAGCATGAATAATAAACATTTATCATGATATGAGGAAATATATAATAACTTTATTATTGCCTCTAGGGCATATTTCCTTCAGTTCCTATGGCACCTACACAAATTGTAGTAGAAGCTTATGATAGTGATCATGAAACTTCGGATCAAGTCACTGCCGTACCTCGTAGGGTGACAAGGATGCGTACTACTTTAGAATGGTACAGTAATCCTGTCTTGAAGGTCATGTTGCTAGACAACAATGAACCTACGAGCTATGGAGAAGCGATGGTGGGCCCAAATTCCGACAAATGGTTAGAAGCCATGAAATCCGAGATAAATGGATCTTTAAGAAGAAGACGGACGTGGACGGTAATGTCACCGTCTATGAAGCTCGACTTGTGGCGAAGAGTTTTTCACAAGTTCAAAGAGTTGACTACGATGAGATTTTCTCGTCCGTAGCGATGCTTAAGTCCGTCGGAATCATGTTAGCATTAGCTGCATTTATGAAATCTGGCAGATGGATGTCAAAACGAGTTTCCTTACCAGTTTTCGTAAGGAAAGGTTGTATGTGATACAATCCAAAAGTTTTGTCGATCCTAAGGATGCTAAAAGGTATGCTAGCTCCAGCGATCCTTCTAAGGACTGGAGTAAGCATCTCGGAGTTGGAATATGTACTTTGATAAGATGATCAAAGACTTTGGGTTTATACAAATTTATGAGAAACTTGTATTTCCAAAGAAGTGAGTGGGAGCACTATAGAATTTCTGATGAGTATATGTTATTGACATATTGTTGATCAGAAATGATGTAGAATTTCTAGAAAGCATATAGGGTTATTTGAAAAGTGTTTTTCAATGGAAAACCTGGATTAAGCTACTTGAACATTGAGCATCAAGATCTATGAGGATAGATCAAAAACGCTTAATGGTACTTTCAAATGAGCATATACCTTAACATGATCTTGAAGGTGTTCAAGATGGATCAGTCAAAGAAGGAGTTCTTGCCTGAGATGTAAGGTATGAAGTTAAGACTTAAAGCTCGACCACGGCAGAAGAGAGAGAAAGGACGAAGGTCGTCCCCTATGCTTTATACATAGGCTCTACAGTATGCTATGCTGTGTACCGCACCGGAAGTGTGCCTTGCCATAGTCAAGGGGTACAAGAATGATCCAGGAATGGATCATTGGACAGCGGTCAAAAATTTTCCTTGGAGTAAATAAGGACATGTTTCTCGATTATGGAGGTGATAAAGAGTTCGGCGTAAAGGGTTACGTCGATGCAAGCTTTAACACCTATCCGAGTGACTCTGAGTAGCAAACCGGATACGTATAGTGGAGCAACCATTTGGAATAGCTCCAAGTGGAGCATCGAAACAGCATTTACAATATGACCTAGAAATTTGCAAAGCACACACGGATCTGAAAGGTTCAGACCCGTTGACTAAAACCTCTCTCACAAGCAAAACATGATCAAACCCCAGAACTCATTGAGTCTTAATCACATGGTGATGTGAACTAGTTTAATGACACTAGTAAACTCTTTGGATGTTGGTCACATGGTGATGTGACCTGTCAATGTTAAATCACATAGCGATGTGAACTGGATTATTGACTCTAGTGCAAGTGGGAGACTGTTGGAAATATGCCCTAGAGGCAATAATAAAAGTATTATTATATATTTCCTCGTTCATGATAATTGTCTTTTATTCATGCTATAACTGTATTATACGGAAATCGTAATACACGTGTGAATACATAGACCACAATATGTCCCTAGTGAGCCTCTAGTTGACTAGCTCGTTGTGATCAACAGATAGTCATGGTTTCCTGGCTATGGACATTGGATGTCGTTGATAACGAGATCACATCATTAGGAGAATGATGTGATGGACAAGACCCAATCCTAAGCATAGCACAAAGATCGTGTAGTTCGTTTGCTAGAGCTTTTCCAATGTCAAGTATCTCTTCCTTAGACCATGAGATCGTGTAACTCCCGGATACCGTAGGAGTGCTTTGGGTGTATCAAACGTCACAACGTGGCGGGTGACTATAAAGGTGCACTACTGGTATCTCCGAAAGTGTCTGTTGGGTTGACACGGATCGAGATCGGATTTGTCACTCCGCAAACGGAGAGGTATCTCTGGGCCCACTCGGTAGGACATCATCATAATGTGCACAATGTGATTAAGGGGTTGATCACGGGATGATGTGTTGCGAACGAGTAAAGAGACTTGCCGTAACGAGATTGAACAAGGTATCGGTATACCGACGATCGAATCTCGGGCAAGTAAAATACCGCTAGACAAAGGGAATTGTATACGGGATCGTTTGAGTCCTTGACATCGTGGTTCATCCGATGAGATCATCGTGGAACATGTGGGAGCCAACATGGGTATCCAGATCCCGCTGTTGGTTATTGACGGAGAACGTCTCGGTCATGTCTACATGTCTCCCGAACCCGTAGGGTCTACACACTTAAGGTTCGATGACGCTAG
Source organism: Aegilops speltoides (assembly GCA_021437245.1). Lineage (NCBI taxonomy): Eukaryota > Viridiplantae > Streptophyta > Magnoliopsida > Poales > Poaceae > Aegilops > Aegilops speltoides. Next base: position 572,444,697 of record CM038143.1, read on the forward strand.
GGTTATAAAGGAAGCTTGTATGTGGTTACCGAATGTTGTTCGGAGTCCCAGATGAGATCCCGGACGTCACGAGGAGTTCTGGAATGGTCCGGAGGTAAAGATTTATATATGGGAAGTCCTGTTTTGGTCACCGGAAAAGTTTCGGGGTTTATCGGTAACGTACCGGGACCACCGGGAGGGTCCCGGGGGTCCACCAAGTGGGGCCACCTACCCCAGAGGGCTGCGTGGGCCATGTGTGGGAGGGAACCAGCCCCAGGTGGGCTGGTGCGCCCCCCACAAGGGGCCCAAGGCGCAGGGGAGAGTGGGAGGGGGCAAACCCTAGGGCAGATGGGCCCTAAGGCCCATGCTCCCTGCGCCTCCCCCTCTCTCCCCCTCTGGCCGCCACCCCAGATGGGATCTGGGGGCTGGCCGCACCCCTTGGGGTGGGAAACCCTAAAGGGGGCGCAGCCCCCCCTCTCCCCCTATAAATAGTGAGGCATAGGGCTGCCCAGAGATACACAGAATACACGTGATTCGGTCTCTGCCTTTGGTTGCAGCCCTCTCCTCTCTCCCAAGTACTCCTCCTCTCCGTGGTGCTTAGCGAAGCCTGCTGGATTGCCACACTCCTCCATCACCACCACGCCGTTGTGCTGCTGCTGGAGGAGTCTTCCTCAACCTCTCCTCTCTCCTTGCTGGATCAAGGCGGGAGACGCCACCGGCTGTATGTGTGTTGAACGCGGAGGTGCCGTCCGTTCGGCACTTGATCATCGGTGATTTGAATCACGACGAGTACGACTCCATCAACCCCGTTCACTTGAACGCTTCCGCTTAGCGATCTACAAGGGTATGTAGATGCACTCTCCTTCCACTCGTTGCTGGTCTCTCCATAGATAGATCTTGGTGACACGTAGGAAAATTTTTGAATTTCTGCTACGTTCCCCAACAGGGTGCTCTTTATTTTGCTGACATCTGACTGTTGGTTTGTGCAGGAGCAGAGCAGCCTCACCAGGAGCGCCCGGAAGCCGCCCCCGAGATGCTATCTGCTTCGACTATGCCGCCAAGGGAGGATTCCCCGGCAAGGGAGCGTTCTCTGGCAAGGGAGAGGTCTCCGGCAAGGGAGCGTTCTCTGGCAAGGGACGGTTCTCCGGCAAGGGACAGCACCAGCGACCCCCCGGTGGTGGAGCCCATGGCTGCAGATCCCAGCACAGGTAACCCTTCTTGCTTGAAAACTTCCCTTGTGTTTTTCTTCTTCTGATCTTCTTTTTGGATATTTGCTTGACTTTTTCTCTATTTTCCCGGCCGTCAGATCCATCTTCCACGGAGCCGATGGAGACCGAGGCCACTGGCGATGAGAACGCGCGCGGCAACACCGACGACGCCGCTGACACCGAAGAAGGAGCTGGCGCTGATGAGCCCGCCGGCGAAGAGGTCGCCAAAGCTGCCGCCGTAGGAGCCGGCGAGGGATCTGGCGATCACACTGACGGCCCTGAGGCCGCAGGAGCGTCAGGCGCTACGCCGACCGCCGATCCCTCCGCCGCTACCGCAGCGCCAGTCTCCGAGGAGCCCCAGCCCGGCGCCTATTTGAAGGCCGGCGATGGGGTCTTCATCAAGCTCCCCTGGGCGTCAAGCTCCAGGGCGCCGGTGGAAGGAGAAACTTTCGATGGAGAGGTGCTTGCCTCCGCTGGGCTGACGCTGGTTGACGCGCCAAGCAGTAGCAGCGGCGAGTCTGAGGAAGAGCAACTGCTGCGGAAGCTGGTGTCACTCTATCGCGCCCGACAAGCCAAGGTGGAATCCCGGGAAGCACTTGTCGCGCAGGCGGGAGTGGATATTGAGAAGCATGCAGAGGAGCTCCGGAGCCGCAACCAGGAAGCCCTCCGGTCCATTGCAGAGGAGCGGGCGCAACTCGCCGAGGCGCGGAAAGCCTTCCTCCTCGAGAAGGCCGAAGCTGAAGAGCAACAGCGGCTTGTCGCCGAGGAGCTGTTTGCGCGGGAAGGCGAGTTGGCGCAGCGGAAGGTCAATCTGGATAGCCACAAGGAGGAGCTTGCCGTGCGAGAGCAGACATTTGGCGGGGCTCTCAAGGAGGCAAAAGATGCTGCCGCAGCTGCTGACACTACTAGGAAAAGGGCTATAGATGGAATTGACACTAATGGCGCACCAGACATGTGGTGCACCATTAGTATATACTAATGGCGCACCACCTTCTGATGCGCCATTAGTGTTGAAACTACTAATGGCGCACCCTGCCCACGGTGTGCCATTAGTACCAATTTTTTTTTGAACTAGTGCGCCTGTCCAAACATACTAATGGCGCATCCACTGGTGGTGCGCCATTGCTAGTTGTAACTAGTAATGGCGCACCAGCCAGAAGGTGCGCCACTAAAGTTATTTTTTTATTATTGTTTTTATTCCCTTTTTTGTAAAAGTACTAATGGCGCACTCACACGCGGTGCGCCATTACTAGTTCAAACAAGTAATGGCGCACAAGTGGCGAGTGCGCCATTAGTATGTTTTTTTTTGCAAAACTACTAATGGCGCACCACCAGGGGGTGCGCCATTAGTAACCTGGATTACTAATGGCGCATTTGTTGCTGGTGCGCCATTAGTAAGTGGGCAGCAACAAGATATTTTGGACAGCCTCTCCTCCCACACTCACTTTCTCCCCACTTCATTCTCTCCACCGCCTCCTCCTTGTCTCTGGTGCCTCCTCTTTTTCACCTCATTTTCACCATAGATTCATTCAAATTAAGTGGTTAAGTTACCTTGTTTTGCTAGGTAAGTAAGGGGGGAAGCTATATTTATGTTGTTCTCCCTACAACAATGTGCACATGCACTTTTTATGGCCTAGCTAGATCTATGTATTTTCGTGGTGTTGCATATGTTTGTGGTGTTGCATATGTGTTTGTGTTTGGAGGTGTACTGGTATTTGAAATGCGATAGTTGCCAATATTTTGCCGGAGTGTTGATTCATTTCCGTTTCGGCGAGAATTTTGGCATTAAGCATTCTTTTTGGTCCTATTTTTAGGAAAGTCATGCCAAATTTTTCTTGATTCTAAAATATCGTTTTGCTCTACCCATGACGACCATAGTCCGCACGATGACCGAAGGCATCGTGAATAGGTTTTGAGGTCCGAAGGCGAGATGCTTCAAAAGAACGAGGCGGAGATAAGATGTCCGTGTTGAAGATGCAAGCTGAATAGCCTTATTGCGGACCCGGATTCCGGCAGGTGCGGACCACCTGCTCTTGCGTGGTTTCATGGATGGCTATCGGTGGCAAGGTGATGAAGATGACTACGAAGTCGCCCATGGGGCCGGGCAAGAAATGAGGAAGGGCAGCAAGACAACCACCGCGGCTCGGGGGGCGAAGACGAAGAATCCCGGAGATGATCACGACGGTGATGCTGTACACAAATATCATGTAGAAGATGCAGGACATGATGATGATGCGGCGGAGCGAGCGGCGCTGGACCATCGATGGGCTAGGTGCAGGACCCTCATATTCAAGAGCTACTTCTCAAGCGGACGGATAACGCAAGAGCTGCCGCCCGAGAGAAAGCCAAGATGGATCAACTTGAGTTAGACGCGGTTACTCCATTGTATGAAGGATGCATGCCCGAGGATACCCGCCTAAAAGTAACGCTCATGGCTCTGGAGATGAAGGTAAAACACAAAATGACCGACGCATGCTTCGACGAGAACATGTCATTCTGGCACGAACGTCTTCCCAAGGGGAACAAGTGCCCGACCAGTTTGGAGGAGGCGAAGAAAATTGTGTGTCCTCTGGATTTACCGCACGTGAAATACCATGTGTGCATGAACAATTGCATCATTTATCGGGATGAGCACGCGGAGTCTACCATATGTCCGGTGTGCGGTGTCACTCGATACAAGAAGAGGAAGAAAGCTCCTCGAAAAGTGGTGTGGTACTTTCCGATCACCTCGTCTGCAGCGGTATTTCGCGGACCCTAAGGTAGCAAAGCTCCTGCGTTGGCACGCGGATAGGGAGGAGAAGAAGCGAAGATGACGCAAATGATCCGGAGATAGATAAAAAGACAAGATGCTGAGTCACCCTAAGGATGCGAGCGGTGGCAAGCGTTGAACTTCGAATACCCAGAATTTAGGAACAATCCAAGGAACATCATGCTGGGCGCGAGCACCGATGGAGTCAATCCGTTTGGCAGCCAGAGAAGCACACATAGCACCTGGCCTGTGTTTGTGTGGATGTACAACCTTCCCCCCTGGTTGTGCATGAAGAGGTAGTACATTCACATGAGTATGCTAATTGAAGGGCGAAACAACCAGGGAACGACATCAATCAGATCTGGGGCTGCTTGAAGAGGAGCTTGACACGCTGTGGAAAACGCCAGCCAATATGTGGGGCGCCGCAGAGAAAGAATATTTCCCTATGAGAGCCGCCTTTGCTCACGACGGTGCATGACTATCTCGATTCGGATATCTTGCGGGGCAGGTAGTCCACAGATTTTCTGGATGCGTAAGGTGCATGGATGACACAACGTATCGCCAGCTAGATAGAGATCCCGGGTCTTCGAAAACCGTGTTCATGGGACATCGAAGGTGGCTTCGCGACGATGACCCGTGGAGGAAACGCAAGGATCTGTTCGATGGTGAAACCGAACCCCGAAAACGCCCGTGTACGAGGAGCAGCGAGGAAATAGACAAGATGTTGAAAAATTGGAAAGACTGCCCACTGCCAGGAAAGAAGCAAAAGACACCAGAGCCGGGAAAGAAGCGAAAGGTCTGTTTTCTGGGACTTGCCGTACTGGAAGATCCACCGTGTGCCTCACAGCCTTGATGTCATGCATATCACGAAGAACGTGTGCGAGAGTCTGCTTGGTACCCTGCTCAACATGCTAGAGAGGACCAAAGATGGGCCGAAAGCAAGGGCAGACTTGAAATCAATGGGCATCAGGCAGGAGCTTCACACTATATATGATGATGATGATGATGATGATGATGAGGCGAAGCAGGACACAGAAAGTCGTCGCAAAGGTAAAAAGGCCAAGAAGACCGGAAATGACTACCCTCCCGCGTGCTTCACTCTAAGTCAGGAGGAGATCGAGCAGTTTTCACCGCCTCCTAGGAGTAAAACTTCCTTCTGTTTCTGCTGGGAAGATAAGCGAGATACCTAGACCCAGCGAAGCGAAGTTTAGCGGGATGAAGTCTCACGATCACGTCTTGATGACGCAGAATACTTCCGGCCAGCAATCCATTGGGATCATGGACGCGCGCGTCCGTGAAACGCTATTTGGCCTATGCAACTTCTTCGACGTCATCTCTCGGAAGTCGATTGGCGTGAGGCAACTCGAAGGCTACGAGGAAGAGATCGTGGTGATACTATGCGAGCTTGAGATGTACTTCCGCCCGCATTCTTCGACGTTATGGTGCATCTGCTGGTCCATATAGTGGAGGATATCATCCAACTCGGGCGATGTTCCCGCACAGATGATGCCGCTCGAAAGGATGAATGGTGTCATCAAAGGATACGTTCGCAACATGTCACGCTCGAAGGAAGCATAGCGGGGGCTTTTTGACGAAGAGTGCATCTCCTCTGCGAATTATCTAGGCATCGAGAACCCGTTGGTCTACCGTCAGCGAGCACCTCGGCAGGCTCGCTGGATGGGGTCACCATGAGGGTCGCCGCGAAATGCATGTCGACTTCGAGGGTCGACTTGCCGACTTTGAAAGAGCAAACCTAGTCACGCTACAACACATAGACGTGGTCGATCCTTGGGTGGTAGAGCACAAAACCTTTATTAAGAAGACGTACAATGATCGAGGCCAACAGAGGACGGATGGAGATATACTCAAAGAGCACAACTCATGTTTCACGCGTTGGTTCAAGCAAAAGCTTCTGTCGTACCCTTTACATGAGGATTCTTCCGCGGAAGAACAACTCATATTCGCCTTGTCACAGGGCGCCGAGCACAACCTGATGACCTATGAGGCGTACGATATCAACGGCTACATATTCTACACCGAGGCCAAGGACATGAAGAGCGATGGTTATCAGAACTCCGGGGTAACGATAGAATCCTACACCGGTAACAACAAGGACAGATACTACGGAAGGATCGAGGAGATCTGGGAGCTGAGCTACGCTGGAGAGAAGGTCCCGATGTTCCGTGTCAGATGGGCCAAGAACGTCATAAAAGAAGACCGGTATTTCACCACCATGGTTATACCCGAAGCCAAATCCAAGACCGCGGGCGCAAACATCACCGCGAAAAATGAGCCATGGGTACTGGCTTCCCAAGTGGACCAATGCTTCTTCATTACCGACCCGCCAAAGCCCAGTCGTGTTGTCGTGAGGAGAGGCAAAAGGAAGATCATCGGAATGGATGGAGTAGCCAATGAGCAAGACTTCGACAAGTACGGCGACCCAAGGATCGAACATGACGACGATGATGAAGTAGCAGCATACACCACAAGAAGAAGCAGGACCACCCTACCTAAAGGACGTCCGTTCCACAGAAGAACTCCATTTGCGAAAAAGAAGGGCAAGAAGATTGTGAACAGATAGCTAGCTAAGATCGATTGTATTTAAATCGTAGCCTTCATTTCTCGATTGTATTTCATGGGTACTTTTTGAACTATCATGAATATTTTTAAATTTCATGTACACTCGATCTCGACCCCCCTCCATCTCGATCGCCATCCCACCTCGCTAGATCCGGTCCCCCTCGCCGCCGAGCACCCCCCAGTCCACCGGCCACCGCCACCGACCCCCCGCACCCTCGATTCCCCTACTCAACCGCCGCCGCCGACCCCCCGCACCCCGCGCACCCTCCCCCGCTCCACCGGCATTACTGTTTGATGATATTTTTTAAAAAACTATTACTGTCTTATAAAAAAATATTACTGTTATGATTTAAACAAGTTTGAACATATTTAAACACAAATAAGTATCAAACAGCTTTTAAATGCTTAAAAAATTTGTGGAGCACGGAGTCGAATCCAGACCTCTGGTGTGAGAACCGATCACGACCAGTTGAGCTAGTAGAGGGGACTTGATCTGGATCAGTTCTGGTGGTAGATAACCTGTTGGCCCGAGCATAAATAAAAAAATAATACTAATGGCGCACCACGGTGGGGTGCGCCATTAGTATGGATGTACTTATGGCGCACCGAGGGGTGGTGCGCCATTAGTATTGTGCCCGCCCCACCCATATTCCTCCCGGCCCCCTCTCTCCTCGCCTCGCCCTCGATCCCCTTCCCTTTCCTCTCCGGCCGCTGCTGCCGCCCTCGCCCTCTGCCCCGCCGCCCACGCTGCCTCGGCGCTGCCCGCCGCCCAGCGCTGGCGCTGCCCGCCCGGCCACGCCGCCTCGACCCGCCCAGCGCCGCTGCCCGCCACCTCCAGCGGCCCCTCGCCTCTCCCTCCGCCCGGTGGCCGCCCGACTTCCACTCCGCCGCCGCCGCCCGCCGCCGCCCACCGGCCCCTCGCCTCTCCGCTTCGCCCGCCGGCCGTCCCTGCCTCATCTCCAACAGGACTTTGGTACCTCCCACTCCCGACCCCTCCTCTCTGATAGCTGCATCGACTTCATCCAAGTATGTAGAATGGTGATTGCCTGAAATTGTGAATGGCAAACAGCAATGCCAGTGCAGCAACTGTCTTCTCCCCACCAGATAACTGTTTCATACCCCTAAAGCACTGATTTTTTTGTGTGTGGGTGATTGATTCAGTGTAGAAATGGATCATCTTCATTTTCTAGATTCAAATATCACTGTTCCTCTGAGTGGGCGCGTGTGACCTTTTTGTTAACTGCTTGTAGATTTTGTCTATGCTTTAGATACATGATCAAAGGCTTCCATGAACAGCTCATACCTTCTTGGCTTGACAGAGTTACACTTGTCAGCTGCCACATGAATTAATTATTAGACCAGATTGAAGTGCTTCATATTGGTCCAGTGCTTTTAAGTTTGGGGCTGTGCGTTCAATCTCAGCCATGCATTAGTGTACCTATTTGCTGCTATCTGCGAGTTGTTGCTGCTAGTTGTGATTTTGTCAAGTGATGCTGCTACTACTTGTGATCTTCTAAAATAACCCCTTTCTCCTGAAACGTTGATTAATTTCCGTTTGGTTGAGAAATGGGGCACTCCTAGGTCAAGAAAATTAGCAAAGGTCATGCCTAATTTTCTTGACCTAGAAGGTGCCCGATTCTCAACTGAAATAAAAATTAATTTGCTTTAGTGGTTGGATTAGTTTAGTATTTTATTCACACACTCAGACACCCTTGCTTGCCATGTGTGATAGAGAGATAGTGAGAGGAGACAATAAGCTATCTGCAGCTTAATTTGCATTGCATACTAGCTAGATAGCTTTTGTTTTTCAGGACCAACCAAACGATACATACATATACCTGTAGGCACCAGCTTAATTTCCAAGGCAGGACAATTACTTGCTTCATTATATTCATCCATCCATCCATTTTGCATCATGTACAGAACCAAAAATAATCGGAGTTTCTGTCTGGCTTCAGAAGTCATAACACATGCATTTGGGTAACCCTAAATGTCAAAATTGCACAAGTCTAGACCCCTTTATGCCATATACTTTCTATTTTTCTTCATCAGAGTTCGACTGCGCATTAACCCAACGTGTGCATGACTCGATGGTCCAGGAAGGAAATCGTTTCCTTTCATCAGCTAGAAAAACTGCCAACGTTTCAAAACTGCAACTTGATGAAGATTGGAGTATATCTTAATAAGTTTACCCTGTTGGGGCACATCACATACACACATTTGCTCAAGTCCACTCTGGCCCATGTAGAGCTGAAACCCAGTTTAGTTCCTTGTATCACTTGTCGCTGAAAACCGTTTGATTGTTTTCACGGAAATGATTTACAAGTTCAGCAAGTGATGAGCTGTGAGAATAACATATTCATTAGGGTAGGCGTCTCCTGCCCTATGCTGAATGTGGTGCAATTTTCGACGCAGATTCATAATTTGCAGCTTAGCTTATCTCTTGGCCCTCCAATTAAAATATAGGGGTTGACCTTCACCACGGACGAAGCTTCTCTGCATCTATATATAATGGACATTCCCTAGCTTCTGAACAATCAACACAAAGCAGCAGGCCTGAGTGTCTCCAATAGTCATCCTTGTGTTTGTGTAGGTTTTCTTTCCTTGGTCCATTGAGCCTTCATTCATGGTTATGAATAATATGCAATGATCAGCCTGCTAGCGTTTATCCTCTCCGCGTGTTTGAACACCCTGCAGTGTAGTAAAAAGTAATTACAGATACACTCACCCACATAAGTATTCAACACAATGAAAAAATAGTACAAATTAAGGAAAGGCAATACCATTTCAGACGCTTGTCTTCTAAAAAGAAGAGTGAACTTTCTAGACACACCCCTCAAGAACTAGGTTACCCTGAGAACGTGGACTTGGACCTTAGCAACAACACACTAACAGGTTCTATCCCAAAACACCTAGGCAATATCACAAACATCTCTCAATTGTTCCTTGACAATAACCAACTTTTTGGCGACATTCCTCGAGAATTAGGTTATTTGGTCAACTTAGAGATCTTGTTCCTTGACAATAACCAACTTTTTGACCAAACTTTGTTTCTATTTAGAGAAACATGGCCCACAACGATGAGGCCGGGGTTGGGCGGCAAGGCATTCTCGAGCTGTCCCAGAGATGGAGGAACAACCTCACTTGTATGAGGCCGCCGCCTTCCCCACCGATCCCGAGACCAGCGATGGTGCCGCCGAGGATGACCACCGATGCCACCACTAATGGTGCCGCCGAGGATGCCACCATCGATGATGGCGGCGCCGCACGATGGCAGCCAACCGAAGAGCCAGCGGAAGGACCGGCGCCCGATCGTGCTCCTCACCCTCAAGGAGGAAGTTCTTGAAGTGGACTCCAGCGGGTATCCAACGACGCCGAGCGAATAGTCAAGGGGTACTCGCTTCAGCTCGGGTGCATTGTCCGGAGCACCGTCTCGATCAACACCGAGAACCTGAGGCATCCTGACCGAGGGAATTTGCGCCACCTCCTCTTCACGAAGCTGCACGAATGATAAAAGTTCCCCGCTGAATTTGCAAACACAAGCCTCAAAGGGAATAAAGTGAACAATGCTGCCCTCACGAAGATGAGCAAGGCCCTGTCTACTTGGAAAAGCAATGTGAAGAAAATGATCGAGAAAGGTGAGAGTTATCAGAAGATCAAGGAGAAAAATCCTTCGATCACCGAAGATGACTACAACGACTTCAAGATCAATTGCTCGAGCACCGCAAGCTCCCAATCAATTGAGTGGGGGAAACAAATGCGGGAGCTGAACATAGGGGAACACACACTCGGTCCCGGCGGTTATAGAGTGGCGGAGCCTATATGGGACAAGGAGGAGGCGGACTGTGCCGAGCAAGGCCTACCGCCCCTCTTCGAGAAATACAGCGGTAACAAGCAGACCAGGAACTTTGTCAGGGCCCGGTACAAGAAGGACCCGAAAATAAAGGAGCTTACCACGGATCCGAAGACCAGGCAGCTTGAGCTTGTTCTGGTAAGGAATACACCCCCGCGTAATTAGCTCCATATGGTTGCATTCTAATTAATGAAGCCAAATTTCTAAATGGTTCACATTCCTTCCGCAGCGATCAAAGCGATGGCGGGGTCGACTAAGAGCAACCCTCGGGACACCACTCTAAATAGGCTGTTGAATGTAATGAAGAAGAAGGATAAGCTCAGTAAGCCGACGTCAGCTGGTCATGTGGCCGGCAAAGGCTTGTCGACAAAATGGGGGTCATACTATACCGCTGGTGTGCGGAAGGAGAAAAGACCAGCTCGGAAAGCCAGGTAGCGAGGTTCAAGAACTCAAGGCACAGTGGCGCGGATTCCGGAGATTTTCCAAGAGCAAGTGGAACAACGACTCGGAGCAACGATCACCGCCATTGTGCCTACCTTGATCTCGGGGTTGAGTGCGTGGATTGCGGGCGACCAACAGGGGCGGCCCCCGATTCCTAGCTTCATGGCCAGCAACTCGCATAATGCGATGGCGGGGCCATTGGTGCCTCCGGCGGAGGCGGCATTGGTGTCTCCGACGCCGCACGGAGCTTAATGCACCGGGTGTCGCCGCCGGCACCTCTGCAGCAAGCGGCCCTCCGTCAATGCCGCGCCGCCGTTGGCGTGCGTCCGACATTAGCCGAGCTCGACGCCATCATCACGGTAACTAATTAAGTCTCTCTCGGCCGAGGACTTCATCTCCTTGCCTTTGACTGGGCATCCCTGACGCCCTACATGTTTTCGCAGGGCGCCGCCGACGTTCTGTGCACTCTCCTCCACTTCGTGAACAACGAGTTGGTCGATGTCGCAAAGGGCAAAATCGTTCAACCGGGCAACCCCTTGTTCCACGGTACCCAGATGCCACCCAACTTGTTTAGGGTTCAACTGGTTCGGGTGCTGTCAGGCTGTGATGACTTGTTACCTCCGATTCGACCCGTCAGGGCCGACGATGAAGACGTGATGACCCTCAGCGCCTGCCTGAGCTGGTCCCTGCTTTGGCCAAAGAGCCAGATTCGTTTGGGGGCGGGGGACACCACCCCAAAGACAACACCTCCAGTCGTGCCGGCGCCAAGTCGGCCTCATGGCAAGACCGCCGTAACGGTGGCGGACATCCCTATGCCACTGGATCCAAACATGCATATGGCACAGGATCAGAACGACGACGACGACGACGATGATACATTTGGCAACGTCGATCAGTACTTTGCCGATCATGGGTACGATGGCGACTTCATGGGGCCTCCTTCTCAAGAACCAAACCCAACAAAAGACGTGTGCGATCTAGCTGGTACCGCGGAGAAGCCAAGTTGCAACAGGCGCCGTCTGGCGTTCAGCTCTCAGGAGACGCCTCCAGCTGCCGACTTCACCGAGCCTCAGATAGGCGAGGTGCGAAATATTATCCGCCCAACACACTGAAGATGGCGGTCTGTGAGCAGAACTCGGTCCCATTACAGGAGAAGAAGAAGGCACGCAAAAGAAAGACTAAGAAGGGTGCGAGCCAGCCGGCACCGAGTACGATCCGTGCTCAGGACGGGCCACCTTCACCGCAGGATATCTCGAGGAGGGTGCATGTGGTGGGTAGGGCGATGCTACCGACAAATATGCTCAATGCTGCAACCGGTGCTATGCGGAGTCTGCATGTGTTCGATGAGTTTTTTTATTATTATTATTATTTATAAGGACTCATATAATTTTTTTTTATTTTGGTTGAATTCTAAGTGCAGATTATATGGACACGTGTGCCCATGTATATGCATAGCTAATTGGTGTTTTTCCTGGCCCAATATATGCATGCATGGCAATTAGCATGGTGTCTACGTACTACTGCATGCATGCATCAATTTTTGCCATGCATGTAACAAAGCTCTTGTACGTTGCACGTATATGTGTACGTATTCGGGGGTATCGGCCGGCCGGCAAGCTCGCGTATGTATGTATATGATAATATGAATACCCGCAGCTATACACACCGTAAATATGTATTCGGGTATCTGCGGCCGATCGACAAACGCGTGCATATACGTACATGGATGAAATATGTGTGTGTGTTTTTGGTGGGTTCAAATTACACTTGAACACCTATGAGTCTGGCTATTGGAATTAGAATGATCGGCATGGGAGCAGTCGGATCCGTACATATATATGGCAAGCCATCCGATTTTTGGAAACGGAGGCAACCGACTGGGTGGATCATTGCATGCATGGTTTAAACCAAGGTATGTATCAGTTAATTTCCTTCTTTTGTGCAGCCTTGTAAAGCAAGAAGAGCAGCGTTTTGGAAAGAAAAATCAAGATGGAAAGAAGAGCTTAGGATGGAAACTTTTGAACTTGCCGATCAAGCAAAAGTTGTGCGCTGCTTAGCTCGTACCCTGCCGGCTGCCTATATATACAGGATACAACCCCCAAGTCACCACCATCACGCACGGGTACAAGACATCCACGGCACGCAGACACAAATCCATCAACCACATCCAGCCACCACGATCCCAGAACTCACGCAGCAAGAAGGAGAGAAGAACAACGCCGGCGATCATCCGTACAAGAAGCAGGCGCCTCGGCAGCAACATGAACACCAAGTTGATCTTCCCGAACGGTAAAGTTATTATCTAGTTACTCCTTCATCCTTTATTATTGCATGCATGCATAGCACGTGGTGGCGCGGTGGAGCGCGCGATCATGCAGCACTTCGTTGGCGTTATCATCATCTTCATCAAGCTAACCAAGACGATGAGGCTACTCCCGGACTTCACCAAGGCGTGGAAGACGATGGCGTGTCGATGGGGCTGCCGGCGCGCAGCCCGTTGGACTCCTTGGTTGGTGGTCGCCCTTGGTGATGAGGCCGAAGACGTCTACTTCATCAAGATGGAGCTCCAAATGCGCGAGGCTCGCAAGGATGCCGCCGTGGATGGCGACATGGAGCTCGCTAGGACGATGCCCTCGTTTTCTTCATCAAGTTGGCGCAATGGAGGGCGAAGGTGAGGAGGCTCGCGGAGGATGCCGCCGCCGTGCCGCAGCGGATCGCGGCGCGGATTTCGCCAAGATGATGCCAGTGTCAACTTCATCAAGCCGGCGCTATGACGAACGAAGGCATGGAGGCTCGGGGTGATGGTGCCACGGATTTCGCCAAGATGATGCCAGTGTCAACTTCATCAAGCCGGCGCTATGAAGAACGAAGGCATGGAGGCTCGGGGTGATGGTGCCACGGAGTTCGCCAAGATGACGCCAATGTCAACAGCATCAACCTGGTGCCGCAAGGATCGTGGTGGGGAGCTCACAAGAAGGACGCCCGCCATCCACTTCGTCATGCTGGAGCTAGAGGACGGAGGTGTGGCGCCTATTGAGGATGCCGCCGACATCTACTTCATCAAGCTGGAGCCCGAAGGCGCGGAGCACGTAGGGATGGTGCCGCGTGCCGCGGAGGATGGCGAGACGGAGTTCGCTAGGACGACGCCCGTCATCTTCCTCATCAAGTCGGCGCCATGGAGGACAAAGGCGTGGAGGCTCGCAACCATGCCGCCACCGTGCTGCTTTGGATCGTGGCGCGGAGCTCGCCAAGACGCCGCCTAGCGCCGACACCCGGTACCGCGGAGAATCGCGGCGTGGAGCTCGCAAGGAGGACACCATCAACGTCAACATCATCAAGTTGGACCGGAGGCATGGAGCTCGCGGGACATCACCACCAAGTCTACCTCGTCAAGATGGAGCCTACGACACGGAGCCAAGAAGATAACACACACCCTTGATGCTGCCCGCAACACGGAGCAGAGATGCAGTGTTGTCCGTGACCTGGAGGAGAAGATGGTGCCACATGACGGTCTCCATGACCCGGAGCCCATGAAGATGAGGCGTGATGGCGAGGAGGCGACGTCACTTTGCCAACACTAACTTCCGATGGCCCCGTGAGGCAGCGCCCTTGTCTTGGAGGACCGCCGTAAACACGGCGTCCAGCCGAGACGAGGCGCCAACCACACCGGCACTGCCGATACGAGCGAGCGTTGGTTTTACACCGACGCCGGTCTCCATAAGAATACTCCCGTGAGGCGAACCCTTGCATACCCGATGAAGCCGTTACATCGTAAAGAAGTCCGAGCTGAGCAGGACCCATGCAACTTCAACACCGACTACATCAACATTGTCAAGACCGACGAGGCGCGACGGCGCGGGCGAACGTGGCCAACACAAAGCCATGTTTTGAGCGGCACGTGTACCGACGAGGACACGGGCTTTGCCGCCGCCCACACCACACAACACATACATCATCATCATCATGCATGGAGAACGCGAAGCGAAGACGACGAAGACGACCACACAGCTTAATCGGAGGTATCTCGCGGAGCAACCCGCGGGAGTAATTAACCGGGAGCTTTTCGAGGCCCCGGGAACCAGGAGACCGCACATCGCCATAGTCAGGCAGGCCGCGCTAGTAGGCCACGGAGCGCATTCATTTTTTATGGGATCTTGTAATTTTGTTTATCCGATGAGATTAATGAAATACTTGCTTCCCATACCTTTTCTTTGTGTACTATGTACACTGGCACGCCCGCACACTTTTATTTTTCCCCGGTGCATGAGAGAAATCTATACTCCTTCTCTTCCCTTCATCCGGAGCGTTATAAGATTTTTCTCGTGTCAAACAGCATGACAGTGTTCTTGCTTTGGAGAAGCGGCGTCTCAGAGAGAAGGATGTGGCATACCCAGTTTTCGCGGCCAAGGTGCCAGAGGGCAAGGGCTTTGTGGATAACTCCATCGGGCGTACGATCGTCCTGCGTTTTGATGACATCCACGCTATGTTGAACCTTCATCCGCTGCACTACACCTTCGTTCGGCTATTTTCGCTGAGTATGGAGATGCGGATCATTCGCGACAAGACCCCGGACATCGTGATAGTCGACCCCTTCTACATGCGTGCCAAGATCTTGGGCAGCGCTGGGGACTGGCAAGTCGCGAGTTCTTACCTCGAAGGCGTCATTCTGGCAAACCAAGATAAGGATAACTTCCTCGTGCCTTACTTTCCCGAGTAAGTCCTCCCCTCAACTGGCCCGTAACATATGAATTCTTACATTTCGATCGTTTTTCTTTTAACATTCCGTGTTTTCTGCAGTGACACACGTTGCACGCTCATCCTCCTAAGCCCCAAATATTCCATGGCCACGTATTTCGACCCAGACCGTCAGTCGAACGTAGACTACACAAATGTCAAGAAGGTTCTTGATGATGTTCTGCCCGGCTACGCCAAATCTGGAGGCACCTTCACCAAGCCTAATCGTAAGTACGGCAAGCATGTGTTCTCCCACAATACGACGTTCTGCTGCGTCAAGCAGCCGCCTGGTGGTCAGAAGGGTGCCTACTACGCCATCCATCACATGCGGGCGATCGTGCGGGACCATCATCAACTTCGCTACCGAGTAAACTCAAAGATTGGGCAAAGAGCGTGTCGGCAATCCAGACGCGGACCTCCGACAAGAATTCTTTCGCATCCAAATGGAGTTTGCGGAAATCATCCATCAAGATGTCGCCGTACCTCGGGGCAGTTCTACCTCAACAATCAACCGTCCAACAGTGACATCGACACAATGCTACAAATGCAGGCTGTCAAGGACCGTTATTTCATGACTCCCACGATAGACGGCAGCTTCATCCACGCTCCGGTCCCTTGAGTCGAGTCGAAAGCAGTGATGCTGTGTCTAGTTCTGAAACATTGATTGGCTCATGTTGTAATTAAACTTTAATGAACTTGTAGTATGTCTCTTTGGTTTCGAGAGTCGTTCAACTTAGATGTAATCGATGCTATTAATGTCTTGCTTTTCTCTTCCGATCGTTCTGTTGCATACTTATATATTGCTTATGTATTGTCTGTGAATTGGTACTAACGTTTCGTTTGGCTAGTGCATAGCGATGCCGACGTATGTCGTGTACAAGGGTAAGGTTCGGAGTCTCGATGACTGGGAGGAGTGTTGGAGACAGGTTCACCGATTCAGCGGTAATAGTTACAAAGGGTACACCACTAGGGCCGAGGCGAATCTAGATCGCCCGCTATCTAGCGGGAGAGGGAAGGGAGCGTTGGAGGAACCGGATGAAGATGAGTTTCATCGTGATGATGCTCATCGTGATGACCGCAGCTCTCTTCTATGTGATGGTAGTTTAGATGATCGATATCGACTTGTAATGTGAAGACAAACTCGCTACTCCCAGTCTCGAGACTTGTAATATAATGTTCTATCTTTGTTCGGTCTTTTCAATTCGGAGACTAATATGATGAATTGTATTCGGAGACTAATATGATGAATTGTATTCAAAGACTAATCTTCTATTGTATTCGATGAATCTGTTATTGATGTGTGCTGTCTATATTTTGTCAAATTATACATTTTGTAACGTGTGCAAAAAACAGAAAATAAAAAATAAAAAAACCTAATATTCATACTAATGGCGCATCACACGACAGTGCGCCATTAGTATGACAGTGCATACTAATGGCGCATCACTGGATAGTGCGCCATTAGTATGCCGCGGTTACTAATGGCGCATCCAGTGGTAGTGCGCCATTAGTATGCCAAAGCACCTAGGTATACATGGCCCCTGGGAGGCATACTAATGGCGCACCCTGGCCTATACTAATGGCGCACCTGCGGTGCGCCATTAGTATACCAGATACTAATGGCGCACCAGGTGGTGCACCATTAGTAAAAATTACTAATGGTGTGCTATTAATGGCGCACCACAGATGCGCCATTAATGGCCATATTAGGTGCGCCATTAGTAGGGGTTTTTCTAGTAGTGTGAGGCCGCCAAGAAGGAGCTGGAGACGAAGGTGGCGCAGCTAGAGGCTGATCTCAAGGCGAGGGATGAAGAGCTTGCCGCGCTCCAGCATGAGCGCGAGAAGGACGCCCACGCCCACGGCGAGCTGCAGGGTCGTCTCGTCGAGAAGGGCAAGGAGCTGAGTGCCGCCAAGGACTCTAACGCAGATCTTGAGTTGAAGCTGGCTACTTTGACCAAGACACTGGACGGCGCCAGGGAGTAGGAGGTGGCCTTGAAGAAGGAGATCAAGGCCAACGAGGAGCTGCTGGCGAGTGTTGCCGCCACCCAGAACACCTTCAGGGAGAATGTGGAGCACTAGACGGAGGGTCTCGTGGATGTTGCCGCAGACATCGACAGGGAGCTAGCGCAGCTAGGGATGGAGGATTTCGGGTATTCCTCCAATGAGAACCTCCAGCCCAGCGCCAAGCTCACCTTGTTCTTCAAAGGCGTGGCGACGGCCCTCCAGTGACTCCGGGAAAGGATCCCAAAGCAGCTGGCCGACGAGTCACGCACGATCTGCGCGAGAGTTCTGCAAAAGGTGTTGGTGAAGGTGGCCTTCCGCAACCCAGGCCTCAACCTCACCAACGTCCTCAAGAAGCTGCCTCTGGATGCTGATCTGGACGCGCTCAAGGCCATTGTCGCACCCATTGTGGACAAGGTGAACGAGGTCAAGAGGGTTGATGGTGCCCGCGTAGATTAG
This sequence comes from Aegilops speltoides, assembly GCA_021437245.1. Classification (NCBI taxonomy): domain Eukaryota; kingdom Viridiplantae; phylum Streptophyta; class Magnoliopsida; order Poales; family Poaceae; genus Aegilops; species Aegilops speltoides. The sequence continues at coordinate 572,462,701 of CM038143.1, forward strand.
GTCGCCCGTTTCCTCCTTTCCTTGTCGCTGCTAGCCATGTTACGGGAACAATCTATTAGGGCTGCGACAAGCTATCTTGTAATATAACTTTATTTTGGGTATCAATTGCTATGTTATTTCCTCTACTTGATTCCTTCCTCTGTATGTTTTTACCCTACGATTTTAGGGAACTTGCCGGCGCAGGCACCTTAGCCGCAAGCACTGAGTGCGGGACATCAGTAGCCTGCTGGCGGTGCTGCCACCGACAAGAAACCTTGTCACAACTAGTCGCGGCTCACTTAAGTTGTTGAGAGGACTCGAAACAAAGTAAGGGCGCAACTAGCTACGAGTTGGTTCCTCCGCGCACAGGTTTTCCATACAAAGCACGGTCGTTCGAGGAAGATAACTTAAATTTTTTAAAACCGATTGCTCAAACTTTGGCAACTTAGCTTTTCTGTCGTTTGCGTCCCGGCAAGGCGAAACTTTCTTGAACGACGCCTGGTCCACACCATTATCTCCTCCTTCCCCCCCCCGGCAAACTTGTGGGCGAGGGAACCTTCCTTTCTTTGAGAAAGAGAAAGAAGAGAAAATAAAGATATGGAGCCTTACGGCTCGTTATTGCTTACCGGGGGTAGGTGCTGCACAAAATGTCAGATAACACATGCAAAAAATAGAAAGCATGAAATTGACAAGATGTGCGGAGCACATGAACTTTATTTATGCACGGGGTCTGCGCCCGGCTTTGTACAAAGGATTACATGCAACAGCGGCAAGACTTGTACAAAAGGTGGTTGCCAGGTTCCGGCAACCGCGCCTTATGGGTAAAACTTACGAAGATGCTCAATGTTCGAGAGTTGCTCACCGAAAGCCATCTTCGGTCTCAAAGCGGACAGCGCCAGCCTAGTGACTCGCTTTCACCGGTAAGGGCCTTCCCACTTCAAGCGCCAACTTGTTGGAATTCTTGGCGGACTGAGCGCCCAAGAACAAGGTCGCCTTCCTCGAGACTTCGGCATTAACTGCGGCTATGATAGCGGCGCAAAGCTTGCTGGTATCGAGCAGCTCGTCAAAGCAACTCAAGACGGTCCTCCTCAAGGAGCAGCGCGTCATCTTGTCGCAGCTGCTCTTGTTCGAGCTCATCATAAGCGAGCACTCGAGGCGACCCGTATACGAGTTCCGTGGGGAGAACTGCCTCCGCTCCATAGACTAGAGCGAAAGGTGTCTGGCCAGTGGCTCGATTTGGCGTCGTCCTGATCGACCAAAGAACCACCGGCAGCTCCTCAATCCAGTTCTTTCCGCACTTGTGCAGCCTGTCGAAAGTCCTGGTCTTGAGCCCACGCAGCACTTCAGCATTTGCCCTCTCCGCTTGACCGTTGCTTCTCGGATGAGCAACAGAAGCAAAGCAGACCTTGGCGCCAAGATCTTGGACGTATTGCATGAAGGTGCGGCTCGTGAATTGCGTGCCGTTGTCGGTGATGATCCTGTTAGGGACCCCGAAATGGCAAACAATCGACCTGAAGAACTTGACTGCTGACTGTGCTGTCACCTTCCTCCTGCCTCCACTTCCGCCACTTTGTGAACTTGTCGATTGCAACGTACAAGTACTCAAAGCCCCCGACAGCTCGGGGAAAGGGGCCGAGGATGTCGAGCCCCCAGACCAAAAATGGCCAGGATAAAGGGATCGTCTAGAGAGCTTGAGCTGTCTGGTGTATCTGCTTGGAATGGAACTGGCACGCTTCACACTTGGTTACTTGTGCATTTGCATCCTGGAGGGCTGTCGGCCAAAAGAAACCTTGCCGGAATGCTTTGCCGGCAACTGCTCTTGCGCCAATGTGGTGACCACATATGCCTCCATGTATCTCCGCCAACAGTTTCTGTCCGTCTTCCCGGGGAATACACTTCAATTTCACACCATTGAGTCTTCTTCTATACAGTGTGTCGTCGACAAACTGGTACATACTTGACTGTCGGGCTACTCTTTCCGCTTCTTCTTGCTCTTCGGGAAGTTCTCCTGTCTGAAGGAAACGGAAAATCTGCTGTGACCATGCTGGAGCTTGCGGCTCGACAACAAGTACTAAAGGCACATATGTTGATGCGGGAACATCCGCTTCTACGGCAAGAACCAGCGGCTCTGCCGGAGCTTGACGTTCCCCGGCAAGCTTGTCGGAGAAAAACTTGTCGGGAGCGTCTGCTTCAACGGAACAAACCCTAGGGCTTGCCGGAGCAGACTGCTCCTCAGCACTCTTGGTGTTGATCTTGGGGACCTTCTTGGCGGCGGCTTCGGGGAGCTCTGCCGGAAAATAGTCGCCAGAAATCAACTTCCTCTTCTTGCTCTGTCCAGTTGATGGTATTACAGACGGTTGAGTCAGTTTGAGCACGAAGATCCCTGGTTCCACAGGTAACTTAAGTGCGGCGCACTTTGACAGGCCATCGGCAACGTCGTTCTGAGCTCTTGGAACATGTTCCATCTGCAGGCCGTCAAAGTGCTCTTCTAACTTTCTCAGTTCATCAACATAAGCTTCCATCAACGGACTCTGATAACTCTTGTTCACTTGGCGGATGACAAGCTGCGAGTCACCCCTGACAATGAGCTTCTTGATCCCAAGGTCTGCTGCGATCCTGAGACCGGCAAGCAAACCTTCATACTCTGCAGTATTGTTCGTTGCTTGCTCCTTGGGAAAGTGCATCTGGACTACGTACTTGAGGTGCTCTCCGGTGGGCGCGACAAGTAGCACGCCCGCACCGGCGCCTTGCAGCGAGAAGGCACCATCAAAGTACATCAGCCACTCTTTGCTTGCCTCCTTGACGGGGATGCTCGTTTCTGGAATTTCTTCATCTAGTGTTGGCGTCCACTCTGCTATGAATTCTGCCAATGCCCGGCTCTGGATAGTTGAAGTGCTCTCAAACTTGAGGCCAAAGCTTGAAAGTTCCAGTGCCCACTCGACAATGCTGCCTGTTGCTTCTGGATTCTGCAATATCCTCTTCAGCGGAAAACGAGTGACAACTATGATCTCATGTGCTTGGAAGTAATGGCGTAGCTTTCTCGAGGCCATGAGAAGGCCGAAAAGCAACTTCTGCACACCAGAGTACCTTGACGTAGCCCCCTGTAGAAGGGAACTGACAAAGTAAACTGGGCGCTGCACCATTTTCTTCTGCATCTCCTCATTCGCCTGCGCAGATCCACCCTTGTCGGGACCAGAGCTTGTCGGCGAAGCCCCCTGCTTGTCACTAGATGCATCTGCCGTGGTTGCTGGCTCATCATCCGTCTCCCTCTCCGCTACTAACGCAACACTAACCACTTGATTGGTTGCCGCTAAATACATCAGCAACTTCTCTTGTGGCTTAGGTGCGACAAGTGTTGGAGTGGAGGACAGGTACCTCTTCAAGTCTTGCAGCGCAGCCTCCGCTTCCGGAGTCCATTTCATTGGACCTGCCTTTTTCAATATTTTGAAAAACGGCAGGGCGTGCTCAGCAGACTTAGAGATAAACCTGCTGAGAGCAGCCACGCAACCGGCAAGCCTTCGTACATCCTTGACGCGCTTTGGTGCTTCAATCTGCTCAATGGCCTTGATCTTGTCGGGATTGGCTTCAATTCGCCGCTGAGACACGAAGAACCCGAGAAGCTTGCCGGATGGGACTCCAAACACACACTTCTCGGGGTTAAGCTTGAGGTTGATCTTGCGCAGATTTGCAAAGGTTTCATCTAAATCTTGAATCAGAGTTGCCTTGTCCTTGCTCTTGACCACTATGTCATCCATGTAGGCTTCCACATTTCTGTGCAACTGTGGCTCAAAAGCGTCATGGACTACCCTTGCAAATGTTGAACCAGCATTCTTTAATCCGAAAGGCATCCGTACAAAACAGTATGTGCCACATGGAGTGATGAATGCGGTCTTCTCCTCATCCTCTTCTGCCATGAAGATCTGATGGTATCCTGAATATGCGTCAAGAAATGAAAGCAAGTCACATCCGGCCATGGAGTCAACAATCTGGTCAATGCGCGGCAAGGGAAATGTGTCTTTGGGACAAGCTTTATTAACATCAGTAAAGTCGATACAAAGCCTCCATTTCCCGTTTGCCTTGCGCATGACTACATGATTGGCCAACCACGTAGGATGGAGCACTCCTCTGACAAGGCCTGCTGCTTCTAACTTCTTGATTTCTTCTGCGATGAATTCTTGGCGCTCCACTGCCTGTTTCCTGACTTTCTGCTTGACGGGCCGGGCATGAGGACAGACGGCAAGATGGTGCTTGATTACTTTCACAGGAACACGGGGATGTCGGGGCGGTTGCCACGCAAACACGTCGGCGTTCGCCCGCAGAAAGCAACGAGCCGCTTTCCTATTTAGGGTCGAGAGTGGCGATGGTGAAGGTACCACCGGTGCCGTCCTCCTTGGCGGACGCCTTCTTGGTCTCTGGCGGAGCTGCCTTTGTCTTCTTACATTTGCCAGTGGAGCTCGATGGTGCGTCCTCGACGGTAGCGCAGCACTCCGAAGAGGTGCGCTTGCCGGAGTGGGCATCAGAGTTCTTGCCGGACTTGGTCTTCTTCTTTACCCCGGGAGCTTCAGCGGCAAGTGTCTTGCGATCTGCTGCGGCTGCTGCTTCCCGGTAAATCTTGTCGGCGCAGATAAGACTATCCTTCTTGTCGCCAGGGACAGAGATGACACTTATCGGGCCTGGCATCTTGAGCATGTTGTAGGCATAGTGAGAGGCTGCCATGAACTTGGCGAGCGCTGGACGGCCGAGTATCCCATTGTAAGGCAATGGAAAATCAGCAACGTCAAAAGTGACCCTCTCAGTCCTGAAGTTCAACTCGCTGCCAAATGTCACCGGCAACGTGATCTTCCCCTTCAGCTTGCTCCTTCCCGGATTAATTCCTTGGAATGTACCGGTCTCTTCGAGCTCGCTGTCAGGGATCTGGAGTTTCTGGAGTACCGCGGAGGAGATCAGGTTCAAACCGGCCCCACCGTCAACTAGCATCTTAGTGACCTTGAGGTTGCGGATAGTTGGCGAAACCAACATCGGCAAGCACCCGACCGCAGTTATGCGATCAGGGTGGTCCTCAATATCAAAGATGATAGGCGTGCTGGACCACTTCAGAGGCTTGCGTGACTCGACGGGTGGTTCTGCCGCATTGACTTCCCGCACCCACTGCTTGAGTTGGCGGTGTGAAGTATGCAGAGAAGCACCGCCGTCAACGCACAGGACCTCCGTGGCTTTCTTGAACTCCTGCTCATCGGCCTCGTCATCATCCATATCTTCATCCTCATCATCATCTTCATCCTTGTCGCGGCCGCGGGGAGGTCTGTCTCCTTGCCGCTGCTTGGCCTTGCCGCGGTGTCCTCCCCGGCCGGGACGCTTCTTGCCGGATCCTCCAGTACCTTCTTGGGCCTTCTCCTTGTCGCGTCGCTCGTATTCAGCCTTCTGCTGCTCGACAAGCTGCTCGACCTTCTTGCAGCTCTGGAGATCATGGCCCTTGGTGCGGTGGATCTTGCAGTACTGCTTGTTGGCGCCGTCCTGCTTGTCGGCGACCGCCACAGCCTTGCCGGGGGTACCAGCTTTGGCTTTCTCGGCGCCACCTCCGTTGCCGGACTGCTCAACAACTAGCACGTCTTTGCCTTTCCTCTTTCTGTTGTTCCGCCGCCGGTTTCTCTTTGCCGGGGGGGCATCTTCGCTGTCAGATCCTCCTGCTCCTGTATTCTCTCCGGGGAGTCTCCTCCCTTCCTCAGCACGTGCACACTTGTCGGCCAGGGCATATAGCTCACTAACGTCTCTGATCTTGCACATCGCCATCTCCTCCCGCATCCTGCGGTTAGGCACGTTCTGATGGAACGCGCTGATGACCGCGGCAGGGTGGACATCTGGGATGTTGTGCTGTACATGGCTGAATCTCTGAGTGTACTTGCGCAAGGACTCTCCTTCCTTCTGGACGAGTATATGAAGGTCGCTCTCTTGGCCATGAGGTTTGTGGCCGCCTGTAAAGGCGCCGACAAACTGATGGCATAGATCTGCCCATGAGGATATGGAGTTGTCCGGCAAGTGCATGAGCCAGGATCTGACATTGGGCTTGAGCACCAGCGGGAAGTAGTTGGCAAGGATCTTGTCATCCCGTCCCCCGGCAGCTTGCACCGCAATGGTGTAGATGCTGAGGAACTCCGACGGATGCGTCTTGCCATCGTACTTCTCTGGTATGTCTGGCTTGAAATTCTTCGTGCTGGGCCACTGGACTTGCCGCAGCTCACGAGTAAACGAAGGGCAACCTACCGCGTACGGCAAGTCGCCTGGTTCCCCTAGCACATGCATGTCGATAGTGGGCCCAGCGCGCTGGTCCGATTGACGCCGTGCTTCTCTTCAGCGCTCGATGCGAGTACGAGCGTCTTCTTGCTGCCGTTCTTGAAGAACTTGGTGCTGATCGCGACGAGCTCGAGGATCAGATGACGCGGTGGAATCAGTGTCGAGGTTGACCTGGCGAGTCGGCGATCTTGGCCTTCGGGGTGGAGATTGCACGGTAGTTGCACCCCCACCAGTTTTGTCGCCATCGGCTCGCGCCTGGGCGTCTTGCCGTGGCTTCGATGTGCTCGGTTGCCGGGGAGTGTCGCCGTTGGTGAAGCCGATGAGACTCTGACTGGTGGCCCTCCAATTGTCGATCTTGTCCACCGCTGGGGGGTAATCCAGGAGCAGTTGAGCTCGAGCCAATGCTTCCGCTGGGGTCTTCGGTGCCGGCGGCGAACGGTGCGAGGAGCGGGATATGCTCGGACTCCCAACTGGGTTGGAAGGAGCACTAACCCATCCAGGTGACCGCGTCTTGCTCGTGCCTGCATGTTGGCGTGCATGCTGGTCTTGAGTGCCCCGAGATCCACCAGCTCGATCTTGGTCCAACGAGCGTATGGTACCGCGAGTACCATGACGCTCTCGGTCCCGCGCCTCCTGAGACGGGCGCGGTGCATGTACGGACGCCGAGGTCTGCGCAGCCTTGTCCTTGGACCTGGCAGCACCGTGAGCTCCCTCATCGATGCCCGTTCCTCCGCCGGTGTCTACCCCACCACCTGTTTGCTCCGGTGGTGGTGGAATCGACGTGGACGGAGCAGCCACCTCCGAAGCCCACCTTCGATGAAGAAGATGAAGATCTAGCTCGCGTGAACGCCGGATCGGGTTCACACAACCTCGACGCCCCCTACCTGGCGCGCCAAAGATGTCGTGGGAATGAACACCTATGGGGCCGGCGGACTGGGTCCCTTTCGGTTCGGCGGGGGGCGGAGATCGCACGAAGAGCGGATCGAGGCGAAGCACACGAGCGAATTACCCAGCTTCGGAGCTCTCCGGAGAGATAATACTCCTACTGCTGCTTGTCTGATTGTATTGCGTTCTTGCTCGGGGCGCGGAGTGCTACTGATACACCTCAGCTGCTAACGAGACCGGCGTGAGTGCTTTCGGTTTCAACCCCCTCTCGCTTGCATGGGCCTCCTTTTATATGCTCAAGGGTCACCGACAGGTGGCAACGTAGACAAGGGCAAAAATGGAAAAGGAATGTGGTTGGTACAACTACTTGTACAGTGTATCATACCTAACCCTGACGGCAGGGGACAAAAGCATTAAATGCCCATCTATGTCACCCAAACAGTGCAAGAAAAGGACCGTCAGGGGCGCCACCGCCTACCACGATGGCCATCTTCTCATCTCTGCTTGCCACCTTGCACCGCTAGCTGCACAGCCTCTTGCCACGCGCGCCTAGGAAGGTCCCAGGGCGACAAGTTGGTGGATGTGCTGGAGCGCGGGTACAGAGTGGTAGCTTGCCGCGGCAAGCGCCTTGCTGCGGTCGTTGTCTTGTCGGGTCCAGAAGCTTGTCGCTCACCGGGTCTTGCCGGGACGCGTGGCGCGTTGCAGCAAGTTCATTGAGATGCCTTAGTTGGCCTTCCCGGCAAGCTCCTCTTGCCGGGGTCTTGTCTCCTCGTCTTGAACACTTTGTTCTTGAATGGCTCAAAAGGAACCACGGAGGACCCTGGCGGTCACCCGGCAAGCCTTGTCGCGGGGTGCTGCGACTGCCCGTGCACAAGTTCGGGATACTAGGGTACCCCTACTCTAGTACACCGACAGTATCCTCCTTTAAATGTATTAAGTGACTCGGCTTGGCACATGTTCACGCATGTAATTGAATCAAATCAGCATAGCCTTCACGATATTTATGTTCATGCTGGATTATATCCTACTCATGCTTGTACTCGGTGTGAATTAATTTTAATGCATGTTTACGACTGTTGTCGCTCTCTCGATTAATTAGCTTCCTAGTCTTTTGCTAGCCTTCACATGCACTAAGCGGGAATACTGCTTGTGCATCCAAACTCCTTAAACCCCAAAGTTGTTCCATATGAGTCCACTATACCTTCCTATATGCGGTATTTACCTGCCGTTCCATGTAAATTTGTATGTGGCAAACTCCAAACCTTCAAATGAAATTCTATTTTGTATGCTCGAGCAGCTCATGTTACAACTAGGGCTGCCTATATCTTCCATGCTAGGTGGGTTATTCTCACGAGGAGTGGACTCCGCTCCTCATTCACGAGAAAGGGCCGGTAACCGAGATGCCCAGTCCCATGATCCAAAAAGATCAAAGCAAATCAAAATAATTAAACAAAACTCCCCCAGGGCTGTTGTATGTTGGAGGCATTCATTGTTTCGAGCAAGCCATGGATTGATGCTTGTTGGTGGTTGGGGGAGTATAAACCTTTACCATTCTTTTTGGGAACTGCCTATAATGCATTTAGTATGGAGATACAGCCATCTCATAGTTGTTGCGTTGATAGCGAAAGTATGCCGCTCAAAATGTTATTCAATCTCTATTTTAAAATCAGCTCTAGCACCCCTACAAATCCCTGCTTCCCTCTGCGAAGGGCCTATTTATTTACTTTTATGTTGAGTCATCACCCTTCTTATTAAAAGCACCCGCTGGAGAGCACACTGTCATTTGCATTCATTACTATTGCTTTATATTGGGTATGACTTGACTGGATCTCTTTTACCATGAATTACAATGTTTAGTCAGTCCTTGATCTTTAAAGGTGCTCTGCATTTATGTTTTGCGGTCTCAGAAAGGGCTAGCGAGATACCATTTTGTTATATCATGTTATGATTATTTTGAGAAAGTGTTGTCATCCGAGTTTTATTATTATGGCTCGCTAGCTGATTATGTTATTGATATGAGTAATTGTGAGAGCTATGTGTTATTGTGAGTATGGTTAGTTCATAATAAATGCTGAAACTTGAATGCTGGCTTTTCATGTTTACAACAACAAGAGCAAACATAGTTTGTAAACATTTTTCTTTATCACTTTCAGTTTATCAACTGAATTGCTTGAGGACAAGCAAAGGTTTAAGCTTGGGGAGTTGATACGTCTCCAACGTATCTACTTTTCCAAGCACTTTTGCCATTGTTTTGGACTCTAACTTGCATGATTTGAATGAAGCTAACCTAGACTGACGCTGTTTTCAGCAGAACTACCATGATGTTGTTTTATGTGTAGAAAAGAAAAGTTCACGGAATGTCCTGGAAATCCACGGAGGGACTTTTTGGAATTAATAAGAATTTTTGGCGAAAGAATTAATGCCAGGGGGCCCATAGCCTGTCCACGAGACAGGGGGCCGCGCCCCACCTAGGGCGCGGCCTCCTATCTCGTGGCCCCCCTGGACCTCCACTGACGTCAACTCCAACTCCATATATTCACGTTCGCGGAGAAAAAAATCAGGGAGAAAATTTCATCACGTTGTACGACACGGAGCCGCCGCCAAACCCTAATCTCTCTCGGGAGGGCTGATCTGGAGTCCGTTCGGGGCTCTGGAGAGGGGGATTCGTCGCCGTCGTCATCATCAACCATCCTCCATCACCAATTTCATGATGCTCACCGCCGTGCGTGAGTAATTCCATGGTAGGCTTGCTGGACAGTGATGGGTTGGATGAGATTTACCATGTAATTAAGTTAGTTTTGTTAAGGTTTGATCCCTAGTATCCACTATGTTCTGAGATTGATGTTGCTATGACTTTGCTATGCTTAATGCTTGTCACTAGGGCCCGAGTGCCATGATTTCAGATCTGGACCTATTATGTTTTCATGAATATATAAGTGTTCATAATCCTATCTTGCAAGTCTATAGTCACCTATTATGTGTTATGATCCGACGACCCCGAAGTGACAATAATCGGGATACTTCTCGGTGATGACCGTAGTTTGAGGAGGTCATCTATTCACTATGTGCTAATGCTTTGTTCCGATTCTCTATTAAAAGGAGGCCTTAATATCCCTTAGTTTCTGTAAGGACCCCGCTGCAACGGGAGGGTAGGACAAAAGATGTCATGCAAGTTCTTTTCCATAAGCACGTATGACTATTTACGGAATACATGCCTACATTACATTGATGAATTAGAGCTAGTTCTATATCATCCTATGTTATAACTATTGCATGAGGAATCGCATCCGGCGTAATTATCCATCACTGATCCATTGCCTATGAGCTTTTCATATATTGTTCTTTGCTTATTTACTTTTTCGTTGCTACTGTTGCAACTATTACAAAAACCCAAAAACATTTATCTTTACCTTTTCTACTGTTACCTTTATTATCATACCACTTTTGCTACTAAACACTTTGCTGCAGATACTAAGTTATCCAGGTGTGGTTGAATTGACAACTCAACTGCTAATACCCAAGAATATTCTTTGGCTCCCCTTGTGTCGAATCAATAAGTTTGGGTTGAATACTATACCCTCGAAAGCTGTTGCGATCCCCTATACTTGTGGGTTATCAATCACATGCTGCATGCTCTGCATCCTTGCATGAATGACCCCCAACTATGGTCACATAACATATCGATGGAAGCATCGGATCTTAGTATCGTCAGACAGTTCAAGTGGACATGGAAGCGCCGGATATTGTTCCAGTTCTAAATATTCCACTGAGTATGTGCACTAATGATCATGACTGGTTCTGGCTTTATGAGCTCAATGGGTTCTTTTTTGTCTGCTAAGCTTATCGTCTACTAGTTGGTATGAAGCTAAAGATTGGCTGGAGGGTAGAGTGGCCCAATAAGATACACAGTCAAGTAGGAAAGATGGGAAGAGTCTGTGGAAGATTAGGGTACTGGACAAAATAAACAATTTGCATGGCATCTTGCCAAGAATTCAATCTCGATAGAATTTGTCTAAAGCAACTGAACCATTGTGGATTCTGATGTGTACCCTGTATGCAATGGACCAGTTGATAGTTAGAGACATGCGCTGATAGATTGCAACAAGGCAAAGTGTGTTTGCTCTTGGATAGATGATGATCTAGTCAAGCATCTAATTGCATGCAGGACTCTTGATGCAAGGCTCAAGATTTTTCATATCAAGGACTCAATGGGAGAAGAGGAGTTGATCAAATTTTTGGTCACCTTATGGTCGATATGGTGTGTTCAACGGAAAGAAACTCACAAGCAAGAATTCATGTCTCCCTGACTATCGTGAGTTTCATTCGTAATTATCTAGGTGATCTTCCGTTGTTACCTACAAATCTTCCAACTAAGGGAACATACTAGTATGAAGAAGTGGAGCCCTCTGGAGGAGCTCTATCTGAAGATCTGTGTTGATGATGCTATATCCAGGGATGAGTCTAGGGGATCGCTTCCTATGGTTTGTCATTACCACAGAGGCAATTTTATGGGGGCTTCGGTAGTGGTTCTTCCGAGCTTGACAGAGCCAAGAAATTTTGGAGGCAATGACATGTAGGGAAGCTATGGTTCGCAGATTAGCTTTATGTTAGAAAAATCCATGTGTTGACGGATTTATTGGCAACTATAAATCACTTACAGGGCGAATACCTTGGTGCCAACGATAAGATCATGAGAGGTGTCAAGCTCAAGAAGACTATGAAGACGGTGTGAAGCATGAAAGCACAAATGCAAATTATGAAGCCCACTCATTTGTAAAAGTTATTGTATCACTAGATCCGGTGTGCCATTTGGTCGCTCTTAGACACCCCCCCAAATTGCTTGTATCCAAAATTCTATTTCCTTGGAATAAGACCTAGTGACAAACCTAAAAAATAATCTAGTTGACCGAGTCACCCTTCTTCTCAAACAAAAAAAACTGACCAAGTCGTCCCCCTATAATAAAAAAATGACCCTGATAAGTGCCACATGTATGACACAAACAATTGCGCCCACACATGTGGGCTGAAGAAGGTCAGTCCAAACACCTTTCTAGCCACCCATTATGACATGTCAGCCTTTTTTTCTTTCACACATGGATGTAGACAGGGACAAAACAAATGATGTCAGCGGAAATATTTTGGATTTTTCAAAATTTAAAATGTTCTATCTCTTAAATAAAAAAATCAATAAAATTGAGAATCTGTTTTCACCATTAAATCCCATACCGATATATTTTCACGATATTTTTTGGCGGTCAAAAGTTGCCATCTATATTTCACATAAATTGCCATGGTGTTTACACGGACGTTGCCATAATATGTCTCAACTATATTTTCTTCTATGTTTAACATAAATTTTTGACATGTTATAAAAAATTAAATTAAGAAACTAAACTTGCCATGGAGAATTACTAAAATTTTCCATGATACTTGAAATAATTTTGACATGGTTCATAATTAAAAAGAAAGCAGTCGTCAATTACTTAAAAAATGCACCGTCAATGACTAAAATTTGCCATGATTCAGAAACTAAAATTGCCATGGTGAATTACTTAAATTTGCCCTGATACATGCACTAAAATTTGCCATGGTTCACACAAAAAATAATAATTTCCATGGCTAGAATACTGGAATTGCCAATGATCAAAATACTAAAATTAACATGATCAATAAAATAAAATTGCCATGAAGTATTACTAAAAATTGGCATGATCCATGAATTAAATTTGATGTGGTTAAGTACTAAAAATTGCCATGATCCATGATCCATCAATTAGTAAAATTTTCCATGAAAATTATTTGAAATAAAATGGTAGCTTTAAATCTAGAAGAAAAAAACAGATGAAACATATCATGGATACTTTAGTGTAAACACTATGGCAACTTTAGTGTAATATCATGGCAACTTTTGGCCCAAGAAAAGTCATCGAAACATATCAATATGGGATCTTGTTTTGAAGATATCTTCAAGATGGATTTAATGGTGACAACTATTTTTAATTAGATTTTTATTTAAGAGATAAAACAATTTTAAGACCGAAAAACAAAAAGATTTCACTGATGTCATCTGTTTGATGTGGCAAAATGGATGGTATAAGGATGTTTGGACCATGTTGCTTCGTGCCGCACATGTGGCACTTATCCTTTGGGATAAATAAAGAGGTGACCACCTCTCTCAAAAACAGGAAAAAAACCCGACCAAATCGCCGCAAGCATCCTCAATTTCACCAACACCGATGTGTTCCTTGCTGGCTCGGGATCCATCGGGCGCCTGCTCATGTCGCCTATCGGAGCCGCCTGACGTCGATCCATCTGATGCGAAAGTCGCATGCCGGCCGCAACTGCTAGGTTAGTAAGCCTCTCATACTTGTCACGACTCTGCTGGGGATTCATTCACCGGTTGGGGTGGGCGGTGGCAGTGACCGGCCACAGAAGAAGGGGGTCGTCGCTGTGGATGAAATCTCACCTTGAGAGAGTTGCCAAGATTCGTTCACTTGGTTGTGCTCGTTTCTGTTGCAAGTTGGAAAACAGAAACATAATTCATAGCACCAGGCTTCGTTCTGCTCTGTGATTGTCAAATTTGTTTTGAAAAATACAAAACTGGTTCATTTGGATGTACTCCCTCTATAAAGAAATATTTACGGAGGGAGTAATTTTTTAGAATTTTCAGTTTGTTTTTACGCTACGCTGCTGGAGAACTGAAAAAGGCTGTTCTTAGAATAAATTGAGGTTGAGTAGTTCTCTTTTCTCTGTATTTGCTGCTCCCTTCCTAACAGAAATTTTTCCTTTTTGTTGAATAACAACACTTTCTTAATCTTTATGATTAATAAACTGAATTTACTAGGTGGTACAATGCTACCAAAGAAAATAACGAGGTGAACATATCGGTGTTTATTGTCATCTTCTGACAATGTATCAATAATCCTATCATGCATGGTTATGCTTTTAGTCCTTCATAATACCAATGATTGGTAGATATATGTATGGATAATTGTGTCGTCTATGGGCAAATCCTCTCTCACGTGTTCCTGATATTTATGCAGTGTGTATTTTATTAATGACGCTTTGCATTTTTGAGTTCAGGCAGCCAATCTATTTGACAAGACTAGCACATATGCACGTACGTTTGCAACGGGAGTGAACATGGAGACGTCTGCTCGTTCAACCGAAAAATAGGAATGGGGTCTTAGAGAGAGCATAGATGAAATCATAGAATCAACTATAATGAGTGTATATGGCTCAAGGCAAGTAAGCACCATGTCCTATGTCTATGTGCTATAACCGTTTCTACAACCACCCCATTCTCCTCTTGTCACCGCTAGAGTACGCGGTCAGGCAAAGCCCACGTACCGGCGGCGACAGAGAGGTCCTACTTGTGGATGATGCTCTGGAACATCGATTTTGGTGGGGTCTTTATGCCTTGCTCGAGACGGAGGCGTTGCTCCAGCTTAGGAATAATGTCCTCCCCGTTTTATCTCCATTCCATCGATGCGCTTAGCGTCCCATGGAGGTCGTGTCAAGGTGTGTCTCCAATGAATCCTCCTGGATTCGATCGGCCTTCATGGTATTTGGAGTATCTACGAGATCTTTTTGAGATCTTCTTCTCTAGGGCAGCGATTTGCTACGCAAATCGTGGCCATGGGCATCTTCTGGTCTACATCGATGAACTTCTTGGCCGCTGTTTGTACAAGCTCCTGTATTTGATTAAGTTTTGCTCCACCAAGGCATAGGCCCATAGGCGGCATTGAGCTTTGCTCATGGCACGCCGCCAGCGGATACATGTGGGAGAAATTTCCACACAGCTAAAAATCAGATGAATTTTTTAATTAAGGATGCATTCGTAAATACTTGTGACACTTACAAATGGGCTTAAGCCTTTTTTCACAAAAAAATGAGTGAACACAAACGTTCTCTCTCCAGGATAATTAGCAAAAAACATTTTCTTAAACCATGTGAGAATTGGTAATTAGAACACACGGGACAACACATGCATGCATGTTGGTACAAGTGTCTTTGCAAAAGTAAAAAATAACAAACGTCCACACAAACATAGTACCAACAGAGCAATGGTGCGAACCAACTTGTGGTTGGGATGGTTAGGTGGACAGTGGTATCCCCAGCTCACCAGGGTTCAAGTCCTTGGTGCTCGCATTTATCTTGGATTTATTTCAGGGTTCAAGTCCTGGAGCTCGCATTTATCTTGGATTTATTTCAGGATTTTCGGTGATGCGCGTTCAATGGAAGAAGACATTCCCGTCGACTACGAGGCGCCTACGGTGACTTTGTAAAATATCAAGATGATATGCCGGCTCAGTCTTTCGGAGGTGCTCATAGGGATAGGGTGTGCGTGTGTGTTTATAGGGGTGAGTGTATGCGTGTTTATAGAAGCGCTTGCGTCTATACTGTGTTAAAAAAGAACCAACAGAGCAGTGGTCATGGTATGGTCTCAATCCACCCATCGAATCTTAGCATTTTCTAGGGGAATTGAATCTCAGTTTAGTCAGGTAATAAAAAAAAATATTCCGATGGGGAGCAGGCCAGCAGCTACGGCCATACAGCCTGGCCATTATTCCTTTTTTGACAGGAGCCTGGCCATAAACTGAAAAACTGCAGCACACGGCCTGAGGCCCAGCACGTAGAGACGACGGGACGAATTGTTCGATCAACGACTTACTCTCGTCTCAAGAAAAGAAAAAGATCAATGACATACTCCCCTAAAAAAATCAATGACAAACGAAAAAAAGTGAAAAAACAATCCTCCTTTTAAGAAAAGAAAATGAACAACCCTTTCTTTATGTTAGTCGTCGATCTTTATGGCTAACATAAAATTAACGAATATAAAAGGATGAGGAAAAAGGATTATGAAATCTTCCTCCCTTTACTATTAGAGAAATAATATATATAAAAAGGATAAAGATAATGATATGTTCGTAACTATGTTTTTGCCGAAAAATTTCCGATCTATTCATCTTCAATCATGGCAGTACGACGAATACCAGGTATAATAAAAATTACATCTGAATCTGTAGACCACCTAGCGAAGACTACAAGATCTAAAGTGAGCCAAAGGCGCGCCGCCGTCATCGCCCGTCGGAAGTCGGGCACAACTTGTTGTAGTAGATAGTTGGGAGGTCGTGGTGCTAAGGCCCCATAGGACCAACGCACTAGAACAACAACCGCTGCAGATGAAGAGTAAAATAGATCGAGAAGGATCCAACCTGAAGACACACAAGCGTGAGCGAACAACGACAAGATACAAACAAATTCACAAAAGATAAATCCGCGGAGACACCCTCCACCGCCCACCAAGAGTTCTAGACGCACTGTAGAAAGCAGGGGACTAGGCATGTAGACCTTTATTCCATCTGCAGGAGCCGCCGCCATCTCGTCTTCTGAGTAGGATACAAACCCTAGCAAAACTGAAAGAAATGACTAAAGTGGAGCCCTCCGTTGGCCCTTGCCGAGATTCACCGCGCCCCATGGCACTAGGGCCACCAAGAGGAGGCGGACATCTTGGCGGCACCTGCGGAGGCAAAACCCTAGCTCTTTTTGTGGAGGAGGAGAAGGAGGCGGTGGCTAGAGATAAGTAATGTTCATAACTAGTGTTGCTTGTAACTTCTACATCTCTTAATTAATCTTTGTCACTCATAAAAATATTAATCTCAACAATTATACTACATACGTTTCTAAATATAAGGCTTTTTAGATATTTTAATACGGGCTACATACGATATGTATAGACCTATTTTAGAGTGTAGATTCACTAATTTTGCTTTGTATGTAGTCTATATTGAAATCTGTAAAAAGGTTTATATTTAGAAACGGATGTAGTAACTAATATCAATGGCTCACTTATTTCTAGCACATGTGGATGAATCTAAGCATCATCTTGATGCAATTTAAAATGTACTACCACGCGTGGTCGGTCGTAGTGGCGTTCGGCCAGCTGGAGCCTGATTGATCGTTGTTTCCTACTCTCTCAAATTATTTGAAATAAAATGGTAGCTTTAAATCTAGAAGAAAAAAACAGATGAAACATATCATGGATACTTTAGTGTAAACACTATGGCAACTTTAGTGTAATATCATGGCAACTTTTGGCCCAAGAAAAGTCATCGAAACATATCAATATGGGATCTTGTTTTGAAGATATCTTCAAGATGGATTTAATGGTGACAACTATTTTTTAATTAGATTTTTTATTTAAGAGATAAAACAATTTTAAGACCGAAAAACAAAAAGATTTCACTGATGTCATCTGTTTGATGTGGCAAAATGGATGGTATAAGGATGTTTGGACCATGTTGCTTCGTGCCGCACATGTGGCACTTATCCTTTGGGATAAATAAAGAGGTGACCACCTCTCTCAAAAACAGGAAAAAAACCCGACCAAATCGCCGCAAGCATCCTCAATTTCACCAACACCGATGTGTTCCTTGCTGGCTCGGGATCCATCGGGCGCCTGCTCATGTCGCCTATCGGAGCCGCCTGACGTCGATCCATCTGATGCGAAAGTCGCATGCCGGCCGTAACTGCTAGGTTAGTAAGCCTCTCATACTTGTCACGACTCTGCTGGGATTCATTCACGGTTGGGGTGGGCGGTGGCGATGACCGCCACGAAGAAGGGGTCGTCGCTGTGGATGAAATCTCACCTTGAGAGAGTTGCCAAGATTCGTTCACTTGGTTGTGCTCGTTTCTGTTGCAAGTTGGAAAACAGAAACATAATTCATAGCACCAGGCTTCGTTCTGCTCTGTGATTGTCAAATTTGTTTTGAAAAATACAAAACTGGTTCATTTGGATGTACTCCCTCTATAAAGAAATATTTACGGAGGGAGTAATTTTTTAGAATTTTCAGTTTGTTTTTACGCTACGCTGCTGGAGAACTGAAAAAGGCTGTTCTTAGAATAAATTGAGGTTGAGTAGTTCTCTTTTCTCTGTATTTGCTGCTCCCTTCCTAACAGAAATTTTTCCTTTTTGTTGAATAACAACACTTTCTTAATCTTTATGATTAATAAACTGAATTTACTAGGTGGTACAATGCTACCAAAGAAAATAACGAGGTGAACATATCGGTGTTTATTGTCATCTTCTGACAATGTATCAATAATCCTATCATGCATGGTTATGCTTTTAGTCCTTCATAATACCAATGATTGGTAGATATATGTATGGATAATTGTGTCGTCTATGGGCAAATCCTCTCTCACGTGTTCCTGATATTTATGCAGTGTGTATTTTATTAATGACGCTTTGCATTTTTGAGTTCAGGCAGCCAATCTATTTGACAAGACTAGCACATATGCACGTACGTTTGCAACGGGAGTGAACATGGAGACGTCTGCTCGTTCAACCGAAAAATAGGAATGGGGTCTTAGAGAGAGCATAGATGAAATCATAGAATCAACTATAATGAGTGTATATGGCTCAAGGCAAGTAAGCACCATGTCCTATGTCTATGTGCTATAACCGTTTCTACAACCACCCATTCTCCTCTTGTCACCGCTAAATGCACGCGGTCAGGCAAAGCCCACGTGCGGGCGGCTGACAGAGAGGTCCTACTGTGGATGATGCTCTGGAACATCGATTTTGGTGGGGTCTTTATGCCTTGCTCGAGACGGAGGCGTTGCTCCAGCTTAGGAATAATGTCCTCCCCGTTTTATCTCCATTCCATCGATGCGCTTAGCGTCCCATGGAGGTCGTGTCAAGGTGTGTCTCCAATGAATCCTCCTGGATTCGATCGGCCTTCATGGTATTTGGAGTATCTACGAGATCTTTTTGAGATCTTCTTCTCTAGGGCAGCGATTTGCTACGCAAATCGTGGCCATGGGCATCTTCTGGTCTACATCGATGAACTTCTTGGCCGCTGTTTGTACAAGCTCCTGTATTTGATTAAGTTTTGCTCCACCAAGGCATAGGCCCATAGGCGGCATTGAGCTTTGCTCATGGCACGCCGCCAGCGGATACATGTGGGAGAAATTTCCACACAGCTAAAAAATCAGATGAATTTTTTTAATTAAGGATGCATTCGTAAATACTTGTGACACTTACAAATGGGCTTAAGCCTTTTTTCACAAAAAAATGAGTGAACACAAACGTTCTCTCTCCAGGATAATTAGCAAAAAACATTTTCTTAAACCATGTGAGAATTGGTAATTAGAACACACGGGACAACACATGCATGCATGTTGGTACAAGTGTCTTTGCAAAAGTAAAAAATAACAAACGTCCACACAAACATAGTACCAACAGAGCAATGGTGCGAACCAACTTGTGGTTGGGATGGTTAGGTGGACAGTGGTATCCCCAGCTCACCAGGGTTCAAGTCCTTGGTGCTCGCATTTATCTTGGATTTATTTCAGGGTTCAAGTCCTGGAGCTCGCATTTATCTTGGATTTATTTCAGGATTTTCGGTGATCTTGCGTTCAATGGAAGAAGACATTCCCGTCGACTACGAGGCGCCTACGGTGACTTTGTAAAATATCAAGATGATATGCCGGCTCAGTCTTTCGGAGGTGCTCATAGGGATAGGGTGTGCGTGTGTGTTTATAGGGGTGAGTGTATGCGTGTTTATAGAAGCGCTTGCGTCTATACTGTGTTAAAAAAGAACCAACAGAGCAGTGGTCATGGTATGGTCTCAATCCACCCATCGAATCTTAGCATTTTCTAGGGGAATTGAATCTCAGTTTAGTCAGGTAATAAAAAAAAATATTCCGATGGGGAGCAGGCCAGCAGCTACGGCCATACAGCCTGGCCATTATTCCTTTTTGACAGGAGCCTGGCCATAAACTGAAAAACTGCAGCACACGGCCTGAGGCCCAGCACGTAGAGACGACAGGACGAATTGTTCGATCAACGACTTACTCTCGTCTCAAGAAAAGAAAAGATCAATGACATACTCCCTAAAAAATCAATGACAAACGAAAAAAAGTGAAAAAACAATCCTCCTTTTAAGAAAAGAAAATGAACAACCCTTTCTTTATGTTAGTCGTCGATCTTTATGGCTAACATAAAATTAACGAATATAAAAGGATGAGGAAAAAGGATTATGAAATCTTCCTCCCTTTACTATTAGAGAAATAATATATATAAAAAGGATAAAGATAATGATATGTTCGTAACTATGTTTTTGCCGAAAAATTTCCGATCTATTCATCTTCAATCATGGCAGTACGACGAATACCAGGTATAATAAAAATTACATCTGAATCTGTAGACCACCTAGCGAAGACTACAAGATCTAAAGTGAGCCAAAGGCGCGCCGCCGTCATCGCCCGTCGGAAGTCGGGCACAACTTGTTGTAGTAGATAGTTGGGAGGTCGTCGTGCTAAGGCCCCATAGGACCAACGCACTAGAACAACAACCGCTGCAGATGAAGAGTAAAATAGATCAGAAGGATCCAACCTGAAGACACACAAACGTAGACGAACAACGACAAGATACAAACAAATTCACAAAAGATAAATCCGCCGGAGACACCCCTCCACACGCCCACCAAGAGTTCTAGACGCACTGTAGAAACGGGGACTAGGCATGTAGACCTTTATTCCATCTGCAGGGAGCCGCCGCCATCTCGTCTTCCTGAGTAGGATACAAACCCTAGCAAAACTGAAAGAAATGACTAAAGTGGAGCCCTCCCGTTGGCCCTTGCCGAGATTCACCGCGCCCCCATGGCACTAGGGCCACCGAAGAGGAGGCGGACATGCGGCGGCACCTGCGGGAGGCAAAAACCCTAGCTCTTTTTTGTGGAGGAGGAGAAGGAGGCGGTGGCTAGAGATAAGTAATGTTCATAACTAGTGTTGCTTGTAACTTCTACATCTCTTAATTAATCTTTGTCACTCGCAAAAAATATTAATCTCAACAATTATACTACATACGTTTCTAAATATAAGGCTTTTTAGATATTTTAATACGGGCTACATACGATATGTATAGACCTATTTTAGAGTGTAGATTCACTAATTTTGCTTTGTATGTAGTCTATATTGAAATCTGTAAAAAGGTTTATATTTAGAAACGGATGTAGTAACTAATATCAATGGCTCACTTATTTCTAGCACATGTGGATGAATCTAAGCATCATCTTGATGCAATTTAAAATGTACTACCACGCGTGGTCGGTCGTAGTGGCGTTCGGCCAGCTGGAGCCTGATTGATCGTTGTTTCCTACTCTCTCCATTCCTTTATATAAGATGTATTTGTTTTTCAAAAGAATTTCACAATGTAAGGTGTATTTTTTCTAAATCCCTCTAATTCCCTTTTTAGCCCTCCATAAAAAGGAAGATATATCTTTGTCGATTGCATGTATCTCTGCTTGTAGCAAAAGAAGGCAAATATCTTTCTGTCGATTGCATGTATCTCTTATTTTCCTGCACTCAGTGATTTATTTGCCACTAACCAACACATTATCAAGGGCAATTTTGTCCTAAGGCTTCTATATTTATGTGCCTTGGTCACCGTGCCAAAAATAATACACCTTACATAAAAAACGGAGGGAGTATTTCCATACTAACAAGTACACTTTCCTATCTGATTAATTTTTATTTCCCACCCTATACCGAATGAAACTTTTGGACTATGAACAGTAAATTCAAAAAAATGAAACTTTTGGACATCAAATGTAATCAAATTTTTTATGATCTTGCAATGTTTTAGCTAAAAATAGCATTCGAGGAGCCCTCACCAAAAAAAAAATTGTTCAAAGTTTATTTACATTTTTAAGCAGTGATTTTTTTGTGAGAACTCCACGCGAAGGTTATTTCTTGCTGAAACTTTGCAGAAACATCAAATCTTTTATCATCTCTGATCCCTGAAAGTTTCAGATTTTTTTGATTTTTTTTCAATCTTTTACGAATTTACTGTTCGTGAGGGTGTGGGGGCACCCGGGAGCTGTTACACCTTTCTCTTTACCTCCCGGCACACAACCGTCGCTCGTGATCTGTCATAGGTATCTTCATCCAGCCATCTCACAAATTAGTGGGCATCACTCTATAATCACAGATCGGAAAGCAATACCATGGGCCAGATGAACCCTATCCCAAAGTGCATATGCCTCGGGGATTAGCAGTGAAGAGACAATCATACCAGATGGCTTGTCCCCTAATCAGGTTATCCATATGATCACGGATGATGGTCCCGGTGCTGCCATGATGATCGCTATCGCATAAACTCGCATCAATATTCAGTTTCAGTGCCCCATGGCAGGAGGCCGCCACTTAGCTATGGTCTTGGCAGGTTTCACTCCATTCTCCCTTCCTGTAGTGGCAAGATCAAGCGCCGTGTCCAGCGCCCATTTGACAAGTTGTCTATTTGACAGCCTGCTTCGATTCGCTTGTGTTGTCGAGTATGCATGAAACCTCTCAGGCGCACGCGTTAGATTTTCCCTTTTTTTCATTTTTTGCTGCATGGCACGTACGCGAAAACAAAGAAACGAATCACGTAGACGCTTGATTATTTTTTTCGTTGCAACAAAGACTCCAGTCTCCTCTTTATTTCCCAAAGAAACATTTTTTAACCGAGTTTCACAAGAAAAAAAAGAAAATAAAGGACACTGCGCTCGCCGCTATTCTGAGATCAAACCATACATGAGTGAGGAATGTGTTCGATACTACTAGTGACCTTTGATGCTAATTTTCCCGTGTGGGATGACAATCGGTGCAGCACCTGCACCAATGCGCTCACCCTCAGATCAGTGGTGGCGCCAGGGGTTAGCTGCGTAGTCAACTGACTACACAACATTTTGGCATGTATTAGTAGACATCAAGCAAAAACCAGTACAAACTTCGTATAAGCATTAGTATTTGACATCACAACTTTAAATTGACGTCACAACTTTGAACTCCTGGCTTCGCCACTGCCTCGGATCATCTTTGTCGTAGTAGATCACAGTCCTCTCGATGCTAGGATAGTTGTCCGGTGACGATTCCTTCCTCGTTGGCAGATGACCCTCAATATCCTTGCATGCTCGACATTACATAAGCATATCTACCTTAAAGGAGTAGTACCATTTTGAGCTTAAAGTTCAGATCCTTCAGTTTAGGGGAGCGCCGGAGAATGAGAAGTAGCAGAGTGAAGTAAGAAGCCATGCACCATTCGCCCAGCACCAGGCTTGTGAGGTTGCCAAACACTGGGAATGTTTGCAAACCCCTCTCGAATGTGTGCTTCACGTTCATAAAAGATGAAATTAATGGAGCTAGATAGAATAGCAACATGACAAACAGGAGGGGAAAAATAGTTGGTTAAACAATAAAGAAGATTGTGTCTTGCATTGATATCGAAAGGTAGCTAATACTAGGAAATCTAGCAATGCAATAAATAATATTCAGCTAAACTAGCATGTCACATAAACATGAAAAGAGAACAACCCAATTAGTCGTACCTCAGATAATGGTGCATACAACTTCCAAGGTTGTGCCATGTGAGAGGCCATGGAGTATACCAAAATTGAATATTTTGCCTCGATTGTCATGGAGGACAACAAATCTTAGACTTATTGAAGTTGTAACTAGAGAATGCAAATCCCTAGTTACTAGAAAACACCCTCTATATCATAATGTTGGGTCGAGGATAGACAGATGGTTTAGGTTCGGAGCACAAATCTCAAGACCTTTGTTGAAATGGCAGCGGGAAATGCTTATAGTCTTGAGTAACCTCGATGACATCTGTTGTGGGTCTGAGACATTGCAATGATCCAGCTCTAGATGTTCAAGTACATGGAGGTCCAAATTCAACGGCCTGAAAAATCCTGTCATCCAAACACCTCTTGGATTAATTCTTCTCAGATGCTGAGAAGAAAACAGTGACCTATTGTCGAATATTATTACAATGTGGCTAGAACCATAAACATGAAGCAAACGAGCTTTATGCATGATTGCATGACGAATCCATGTATCACATTTGTTAGCAAAATCATGACCTCTGATAAAGATCCGAGCCTCATCCAAGGGAAGAGTGCCATCACGCAAGAGTAGCAACTGGTCCCCAAACTTCTGCAGCCTATTCTGATCCTTCATTCTCTTCTCCCGATCATCATCACCATCCACAAAGTCCTTGTAGTCTAGGTGGATGAATGGCACGGAGGCCCAGAGATCACGTCACCGTGGCGAGAGAAAGCTTGTGCGCACGACTTCTGGCATCAGCTAGAAGGACAACACGAGATGGAGCAATGGGCCAGGAAGGCTGCTGAGTGTGTCAAGAGCATGTGCTGATGGTCCGTGCAACCTCTTGGAATTGGACATCGATGACGACATCTATACCTACTATTAAAGGGAGGAGGCTTTCATAGTTCTCCATATGTCACCCTTTTATATCCGCTGGTTTTATGTTAATCATAAAGATTGACGGCTGAGATTTAAAAGTAGATCTACATAACATTACATAAAAAATTACATACAACTATAGAATGTAGAGGTTTTAGCCTTTGACACGTACAAGATTCAACACATGCTATGACATGTTCGTATTCCCTAAAAGAGTGTACGTATTGGTATAGGGTGGGAAATAAAAATTAATCAGATAGGAAAGTGTACTTGTTAGTATGGAAATACTCTCTCCGTTCTTTTATGTAAGGTATATTATTTTTGGCACGGTGACCAAGGCACATAAATATAGAAGCGTTGGGACAAAATTGCCCTTGGTAATTTGTTGGTTAGTGGCAAATCAATCACTGAGCGCAGGAAAGTAAGAGATACATGCAATCGACAGAAAGATATTTGCTTTCTTTTGCTACAAGGAGAGATACATGCAATCGACAAAGATATATCTTCCTTTTTATGGAGGGCTAAAAAGGGAATTAGAGGGATTTAGAAGAAATACACCTTACATTGTAAAATTCTTTTGAAAAACAAATACATCTTATATAAAGGAATGGAGAGAGTAGGAAACAACAATCAATCAGGCTCCAGCTGGCCGAACGCCACTACGGCCGACCACGCGTGGTAGTACATTTTAAATTGCATCAAGATGATGCTCAGATTCATCCACATGTGCTAGAAATAAGTGAGCCATTGATATTAATTAGTACATCCGTTTCTAAATATAAACATTTTTACAGATTTCAATATAGACTACATACAAAGCAAAATTAGTGAATCTACACTCTAAAATAGGTCTATACATATCGTATGTAGCCCGTATTAAAATATCTAAAAAGCCTTATATTTAGAAACGTATGTAGTATAATGGCTGAGATTAATATTTTTTGCCAGTGACAAAGATTAATTAAGAGATGTAGAAGTTACAAGCAACACTAGTTATGAACATTGCTCATCTCTAGCCGCCGCCTCCTTCTCCTCCTCCACAAAAAAGAGCTAGGGTTTTTGCCTCCCGCAGGCGCCGCCTCATGTCCGCCTCCTCTTCGGTGGCCCTAGTGCCATGGGGGCGCGGTGAATCTCGGCAAGGGCCGACGGGAGGGCTCCACTTTAGTCATTTCTTTCAGTTTTGCTAGGGTTTGTATCCTACTTGGGAAGACGAGATGGCGGCGGCTCCCTGCAGATGGAATAAAGGTCTCCATGCCTAGCCCCCGTTCCTACAGTGCGTCTAGAACTCTTGGTGAGCGTATGGAGGGGTGTCTCCGGTGAATTTATCTTTGGTGAATTTGTTCCTATCTTGTTGTTGTTTGTCTACGTTTGTGTGTCTTCGGGTTGGATCCTTCTGATCTATTTTATTCTTCATCTGCAGCGGTTGTTGTTCTAGTGCGTTGGTCCTATGGGGCCTTAGCATGACGACTTCCCAACTGTCTACTACAACAAGTTGTGCCCGACTTCCGACGGGCGATGACGGCGGCGCACCTTTGGCTCACTTTAGATCTTGTAGTCTTCGCTAGGTGGTCTACAGATTCGGATGTAATTTTTATTATACCTGGTATTCGTTGTACTGCCATGATTGAAGACGAATAGATCGGAAATTTTTCGGGCAAAAACATAGTTATGAACATATCTTTATCTTTATCCATTATATATATATATATTATTTCTCTAATAGTAAAGGGAGGAAGATTTCATAATCCTTTTTCCTCATCCTTTTATATTCGTTAATTTTATGTTAGCCATAAAGATTGACGACTAACATAAAGAAAGGGTTGTTTATTTTCTTTTCTTAAAAGGAGGATTGTTTTTTCACTTTTTTTCGTTTGTCATTGATTGTTTTAGGGGAGTATGTCATTGATCTTTTTCTTTTCTTGAGACGAGAGTAAGTCATTGATCGAACAATTCGTCCCGTCGTCTCTACGTGCTGGGCCTCAGGCCGTGTGCTGCAGCTTTTCAGTTTATGGCCAGGCTCCTGTCAAAAAAGGAATTATGGCCAGGCTGTATTGGCCTCGGCTCACGCCGTAGCTGCTGGCCTGCTCCCCGTCGGAATATTTTTTTATTACCTGACTAAACTGAGATTCAATTCCCCTGGAAAAAGCTAAGATTCAATGGGTGTATTGAGACCATACCATGACCACTGCTCTGTCTGTTCTTTTTTAACACAGTATAAACGCAAGCGCTTCTGTAAACACGCATACACTCACCTCTATGAATACACACGCATACCCTATCCCTATGAGCACCTCTGAGAGACTGAGCCAGCATATCATCTTGATATTTTACAAAGTCACCGTGGGCACCTCATAGTCGACAGGAACGTCTCCTCCCACTGAACGCGCATCGCCGAAAATTCTGAAATAAATCCAAGATAAATGCGAGCTCCAGGACTTGAACCCTGAAATAAATCCAAGATAAATGCGAGCACCAGGACTTGAACCCTGGTGAGCTGGGAATACCACTGTCCACCTAGCCATCCCAACCACAAGTTGGTTCGCACCATTGCTCTGTTGGTACTATGTTTGTGTGGACGTTTGTTATTTTTTACTTTTGCAAAGACACTTGTACAAACATGCATGCATATGTTGTCCCGTGTGTTCCAATTACCAATTCTCACATGGTTTATAAAAATGGTTTTCCGCTAATTATCCTGGAGAGAGAACGTTTGTGTTCACTCATTTTTTTGTGAAAAAAGGCTTAAGCCCATTTGTAAGTGTCACAAGTATTTACGAATGCATCCTTAAGTAAAAAAATTCATCTGATTTTTTAGCTGTGTGGAAATTTCTCCCACATGTATCCGCTGGCGGCGTGCCATGAGCAAAGCTCGATGCCGCCTATGGGCCTATGCCTTGGTGGAGCAAACTTAATCAAATACAGGAGCTTGTACAAACAGCGGCCAAGAAGTTCATCGATGTAGACCAGAAGATGCCCATGGCCACGATTTGCGTAGCAAATCGCTGCCCCAGAGAAGAAGATCTCAAAAAGATCTCGTAGATACTCCAAATACCATGAAGGCCGATCGAATCCAGGAGGATTCGTTGGAGACACACCTTGACACGACCTCCACGGGACGCTAAGCGCATCGATGGAATGGAGATAAAACGGGGAGGACATTATTCCTAAGCTGGAGCAACGCCTCCGTCTGGAGCAAGGCATAAAGACCCCACCAAAATCGATGCTCCAGAGCACCATCCACAAGTAGGACCTCTCTGCCGCCGCCGGAACGTGGGCTTTGCCTGACCGCGTACTCTAGCGGCGACAAGAGGAGAATGGGGTGGTTGTAGAAACGGTTATAGCACATAGACATGGGACATGGTGCTTACTTGCCTTGAGCCATATACACTCATTATAGTTGATTCTATGATTTCATCTATGCTCTCTCTAAGACCCCATTCCTATTTTTCGGTTGAAAGAGCAGACATCTCCATGTTCACTCCCGTTGCAAACGTACGTGCATATGTGCTAGTCTTGTCAAATAGATTGGCTGCCTGAACTCAAAAATGCAAAGCATCATTAATAAAATACACACTGCATAAATATCAGTAACACGTGAGAGAGGATTTTCCCATACACGACACAATTATCCATGCATATATCTACCAATCATTGGTGTTATGAAGGACTAAAAGCATAACCATGCATGATAGGATTATTCATACATTGTCAGAAGATGACAATAAACACCGATATGTTCAGCTCGTTATTTTCTTTGGTAGCATTGTACCACCTAGTAAATTCAGTTTATTAATCATACAGATTAACAAAGTGTTGTTATTCAACAAAAAGGAAAAAAAATTGTTAGGAAGGGAGCAGCAAATATAGAGAAAAGAGAACTACTCAACCTCAATGTATTCTAAGAACAGCCTTTTTCAGTTCTCCAGCAGCGTAGCATAAAAACAAACTGAAAATTCTGAAAAAAAATACTCCCTCCATAAATATTTCTTTATAAAGGGAGTACATCCAAATGAACCAATTTTGTATTTTTCAAAACAAATTTGACAATCACAGAGCAGAACGAAGCCTGGTGCTATGAATTATGTTTCTGTTTTCCAACTTGCAACAGAAACGAGCAGAACCAAGTGAACGAATCTTGGCAACTCTCTCAGGGTGAGATTTCGTCCTGGCGTTTACCCCCTCATGCGGCGGTCACGCCACTGCCCACCCCAACCGGTGAATGAATCCCCACCAGAGTCGTGACAAGTATGAGAGGCTTACTAACCTAGCAGTTGCGGCCGGCAGGCGACTTTCGCATCAGATGGATCGATGTCAGGCGGCTCCGACAGGCGACATGAGCAGGCGCCCGATGGATCCCGAGCCAGCAAGGAACACAGCGGTGTTGGTGAAACTGAGGATGCTTGCGTCGATTTGGTCGGGTTTTTTCCTGTTTTTGAGAGAGGTAGTCACCTCTTTATTTATCCCAAATGATAAGTGCCACATGTGCGGCATGAAGCAACATGGTCCAAACGTCCTTATTACCATCCATTTTGCCACATCAAACAGATGACATCAGCGGAATCTTTTTGTTTTTCGGACTTAAAATTGTTTTATCTCTTAAATAAAAAATCTAATTAAAAAATAGTTGTCACCATTAAATCCATCTCGAAGATATTTTCAAAACAAGATCCCATATTGATATGTTTCGATGACTTTTCTTGGGCCAAAAGTTGCCATGATATTACACTAAAGTTGCCATAGTGTTTACACTAAAGTTGCCATGATATGTTTCATCTGTTTTTTTCTTCTAGATTTAAAGCTACCATTTTATTTCAAATATTTTTCATGGAAAATTTTACTAATTGACCATGGCAATTATTAATACTTAACCACATCAAATTTAATTCATGGATCATGCGAATTTTTAGTAATACTTCATGGCAATTTTAGTTTATAGATCATGTTAATTTTAGTATTTTGATCATTGGCAATTCCAGTATTCTAGCCATGGAAATTATTTTTTTTGTGTGAATCATGGCAAATTTTAGTGCATGTATCACGGAAAATTTAAGTAATTCACCATGGCAATTTTAGTTTCTGAATCATGGCAAATTTTAGTCATTGACAGTGCATTTTTTAAGTAATTGACGACTGATTTCTTTTTAATTATGAACCATGTCAAAATTATTTCATGTATCATGGAAAATTTTAGTAATTCTCCATGGCAAGTTTAGTTTGTTAATTTAATTTTTTATAACATGTCAAAAATTTACGTTAAACATAGAAGAAAACGTAGTTGAGACATATCATGGCAACGTCCGTGTAAACACCATGGCAATTTATGTGCAATATAGATGGCAACTTTTGACGCCAAAAAATATCATCAAAATATATCGGTATGGGATCTAGTTTTGAATTCCTCGTTTCAAGGGATTTAATGGTGAAAACAGATTCTCAATTGGATTGATTTTTTTATTTAAGAGATAGAACATTTTAAATTTTGAAAAATCCAAAAGATTTCCGCTGGCATCATTTGTTTTGTCCCTGTTTACATGCATGTGTGAAAGAAAAGAAAAAGGCTGACATGTCATAATGGGTGGCTAGAAAGGTATTTGGACTGACCTTCTTTTGCCCACACGTGTGGGCGCAATTGCTTCGTGTCACACATGTGGCACTTATCAGGGTCATTTTTTTATTATAGGTGGACGACTTGGTCAGTTTTTTTGTTTGAGAAGAAAGGTGACTCGGTCAACTAGATTATTGTTTAGGTTTGTCACTGGATATTCTTATTCCAAGGAAATAGAATTTGGGATACAAGCAATATGGGGGGATGTCTAAGAGCGACCAAATGGCACACCGGATCTAGTGATACAATAACTTTTACAAATGAGTGGGCTTCATAATTTGCATCTGTGTTTCATGCTTCACACCATCTTCATAGTCTTCTTGAGCTTGACACCTCTCATGATCTTATCGTTGGCACCAAGGTATTCGCCCTGTAAGTGATTTATAGTTGCCAATAAATCCGTCAACACATGGATTTTTCTAACATAAAGCTAATCTGCGAACCATAGCTTCCCTACATGTCATTGCCTCCAAAATTTCTTGGCTCTGTCAAGCTCGGAAGAACCACTACCGAAGCCCCCATAAAATTTCCTCTGTGGTAATGACAAACCATAGGAAGCGATCCCCTAGACTCATCCCTGGATATAGCATCATCAACACAGATCTTCAGATAGAGCTCCTCCAGAGGGCTCCACTTCTTCATACTAGTCTGTTCCCTTAGTTGCAAGGTTTGCAGGTAACAGCGGAAGATCACCTAGAAAATTACGAATGAAACTCACAGTAGTCAGGGAGACATGAATTCTTGCTTGTGAGTTTCTTTCCGTTGAACACACCATATCGACCATAAGGTGACCAAAACTTTGATCAACTCCTCTTCTCCCACTGAGTCCTTGATATGAAAAATCTTGAGCCTTGCATCAAGAGTCCTGCATGCAATTAGATGCTTGACTAGATCATCATCTATCCAAGAGCAAACACACTTTGCCTTGTTGCAATCTATCAGCGCATGTCTCTAACTATCAACTGCTCCATTGCATACAGGGTACACATCAGAATCCACAATGGTTCAGTTGCTTTAGACAAATTCTATCGAGATTGAATTCTTGGCAAGATGCCATGCAAATTGTTTATTTTGTCCAGTAACCTAATCTTCCACAGACTCTTCCCATCTTTCCTACTTGACTGTGTATCTTATTGGGCCACTCTACCCTCCAGCCACTATTCACCTTCATACCAACCAGTAGACGATAAGCTAAGCAGACAAAAAAGAACCCACTGAGCTCATAAAGCCAGACCCAGTCATGATCATTAGTGCGCATACTCAGTGGAATATTTAGAACTGGAACAATATCTAGTGCTTCCATGTCCACTTGAACTGTCTAACGATACTAAGATCTGATGCTTCCATCGATAAGTTATGTGACCATAGTTGGGGGTCATTCATGCATGGATGCAGAGCATGCAGCGTGTGGTCCCTAGGCAACCAGTAGTCGTCCCAGATCGTAGTTGATTGGCCATTACCAATACGGCATATTAAACTTTTTTCAAAATAGATATACCTTCGCAAACACCTCGCCACACATGAGATGGATGCGATTCTAACTCAGCAGAAGAACATGTGTTGTGGGGTTGTAAACAAATGTTGGAACTCTGGCACTAAAAGAATCTAGGTCAAAGCAGCCCCCGTGCTTGTTTAGCAAGCTTCGCTAAATTAAAAAGTTGTGTATCTCGAAAACCCAGCCGCCCATATATTTTGGCATAGTGAATACATCCCAATATAACATGCCACCTTCCTCTTCCCATCCTTACTTCCCCAAAAAAGTTCTGAAGCATAGTATCTATCTATTGGCACAAACCCATAGGTAACAAGAAGCAGTTCATGGAAAATTTGGGAACAGCTTGAGCCACACATTTTATCAAGACCTCCTTACCTACACCTGCCATGCACTTTTAAATCCACCGCTTCACCTTGCAGCAGAACCTATCTTTAATATAGTTGAAATAGTTGTTTTTTGACTACGATAGCCCAAAATATCTCTCTGATAGTGACTCATTTGGAAATCTAGAATAATTTAATAGCACTCCATTGATCATCTGGGCACCCTTTCCCGAAGAAAAAACTAGATTTGGATACATTCACACGCTGTCCTAAGGCTTCAAAATATTTTTGAATGGTGTCTGAAAAAGGAGATGATTGACTGGAGGAGCCATCGGAGCAACCACCACCCCTCTTACATTCTCATTAGAGCTATTTCCTTTTAATAAGCATGAAAATCCCTTTGCAACCAATAAAAAGAGATAAGGTGAAATAGGACCTTCCTGTCAAATACCCCTTGAGGGTTTAAATTCATCCAACTTACCCCCATTGAAAAGGATAGTAAAAGATACTATCGATACAAACTGTATTATTTTTGACACCCACCTTGAACTAAACCCCATATTCAACATAACAGCTCCACGGTAGTTCAACTCAACCCGGTCATATGCTTCAACTTGGTCAGTTAAATGGGTAGGATCAAATCGGATGTCCACTGTAAAGCTAGGACCAGTATCCAAGCCCGTTAGGCTAAGTGTCGGTGTCAAAACCGGCGGATCTCGGGTAGGGGGTCCCGAATTGTGCGTCTAGGCGGATGGTAACAGGAGACAAGGGACACAATGTTTTACTCAGGTTCGGGCCCTCTCGATGGAGGTAAATCCCTACGTCCTGCTTGATTAATATTGATGATATGGGTAGTACAAGAGTAGATCTTCCACGAGATCAAGGAGGCTAAACCCTAGAAGCTAGCCTATGGTATGATTGTTGTAATGTATGTTGTCCTACGGACTAAAGCCCTCTGGTTTATATAGACACCAGAGAGGGCTAGGGTTACACAGAGTCGGTTACAATGGTAGGAGATCTACATATCTGTATTGCCAAGCTTGCCTTCCACGCCAAGGAAAGTACCATCCGGACACGAGCCGGAGTCTTCAATCTTGTATCTTCGTAGTCTTGGAGTCCGGCGGATAATGATAGTCCGGCCGTCCGGACACCCCCTAGTCCAGGACTCCCTCAGTAGCCCCTGAACCAGTCTTCAATGACGATAAGTCCGGCGCACATAATGTTCGGCATTGCAAGGCGGGTTCCTTCCTTGAATAATCCAGAGAAGATCATGAACACCAGGATAGTGTCCGGCTCTGCAAAAATAATTTCCACATTCCACCATAGAGAGAATAAAATGTACACTTAGCTCAATCTGCTGACGTATTGTGCGGCGTGACATCACCCCGCAACCAAGCCTTCATTTGAATCGCTTTTTACTATACCACTTCAACACGTTTAGCGAAGCGGTTTCCTTGGCACGTCTTGTCGAAGCAGAGATCGTGTTCCCCTTATTCCGGGATCCTCATCAATACGGACGTGGGTAACCCAACCGCGCCATTGATGGTGGCGCTTGGGAGATAAGAGAGTTTTACCAGGCCGGTGGGGGATGCATAGTTTTCGTCCGCCTATATATAAGGGATAAGGATTGGACCTTCTCACCTACGCCTTCTTCCTCCTTTGCTTATCCATCTCCGCGCACTCAAGCTCCAACGCCCAAGCTTGCGCATCTCGCCTCGACCTTCTCCGAATATGTCCGGAGCAGGAGGTAAATGGTTAGCGTCCACTGCTAAGGAGGAGGACATCAGCAAGCTGCGCGACGCCGGATACTTTTCCAGCGATATCGCGCATCGGCTGCCCGACGAGGGGCAGCTCATCCCTACCCCTGGGCCTCATGAGAGGGTCGTCTTCCTCCCCCACTTCCTCCGGGGACTGGGCTTTCCGCTCCATACATTCGTCCGGGGGCTCATGTTTTACTACGGCCTGGATTTCCACGATCTGGCGCCGAACTTCATCCTCAACATCTCGGCGTTTATCGTAGTGTGAGGCCTTCCTCTGCATCCGGCCCCACTTCGGCCTGTGGCTCAAGACCTTCAACGTCAAGCGAAGGTTGTGAAGAACGCATAAGCGGAATCTTGGGCGCCATGTTGGGCAAATTGGCCAACGTCCCATGGCTCGAAGGACCTTTGTGGACTCCGTCAAGGGGTGGCAATCGGGGTGGTTCTACATCACCGAGCCGCGCAAGCCCACATGGGCGGCGGCCCCCGAGTTTAGATCTGGCCTCCCCACGCAGCTTACCTCCTGGAAAGAGAAGGGCTTGCAGTGGGGCAATCCGGTGGAGGTGACGGGACTCGAGCCTGCATCAAGAAGATGGTGAGCAATAAGCTCGGGCTTGTCGGCGTGGTCCAAGTCATGCTCATCCGACGGATTCTCCCATGCCAAAACGGGCATTCAATTTGTGGGAGTTCAATCCGAACAGCACTAGGCGCTAAGCGGGCTCTTGATACAACATACTGAAGGCGCTGGAGGTGCTGTTCAAGGTGCGAAGCCCCGCATCCGCGACGGAAGATCGCGGATTCAGCTCGTAGTGTCCAACTGACGAGGTAAGTGATTCAACCCCATTACGGGACACTTGTGATAATTAAATTAACTTTTAGTGGGGTTTCATTCTGCCTCTTCCTTTGACAGGAATGGATGGAGAAGGCCAAGCTGCTTATCAGCCCGGCTCCCATGCCAGAAGACCCAGTGAATGCCCGCTTAACAGGGCTGCTGGTTCCGGCACCGCACGTGGTGCCGGAGAAGAAGGCCAAGAAGGTGGCCGCGGGGACTCGAAAGAGTTCCCGCAATCAGGCGTCTGATGACGATGAGGACTCCTCCCCCGAAGACAAGGAGGAGGAGTATTCTCTCCCGGAGGAGGGAGAGAAGAAGAGGAAGGCTTCCCCTATCGGGGAGGCCGAAGGGTCCAAGAGGGGGAGAACTATCCCCGGACAGTTCGCCAACATCAGCGTTGGCGAGGATGAGTGGCCTCAAGGGCCAAAGCGTCCGGCAGATCGTAAGTATCCGGATCCTTGATGTGTAATTTCTTTTATGTCGCGTAGTATCCTTCTAACACCGCATTCAGTCCGTAGTCCGGCCAATGATGATCTCCCCGACTCATCGAGCGGGTCATTGGTCTCGTCGGATGTGAATTCCATCCCGATCGCCTCTACCCCTGCACGCCGACGAGGGGCCGAGGTGGGATCCCAAAGAGGGACCCATCAGGAGGAGGCTCCGGAGGCGCCGTCAGGCAGCCTCCCGGACTTTGTGCCGGACTCTACATCGGAACCCGCAGTGGTTCCAGAGTCCGGCAAGCGGCCCCTTCGAAAGAAGGGCAGGACCGTGACACCGGCGGCCTCCGTCCAACCGGAGGCGCCGGATAACCTGTTGGAGGCGCTTAAAGGTGCTTCCATCGAGGAAGAACACCACACTATCATGAGTGCGGTGATTGAGAAGGTTCAGCTCGCTAAGAGCGGGCTGACCGAAGCCTGCAGCAGCCTTCTAACAGGCTTTGAGGTAAGAAGTTAAAATTATGTAATGTAATACCGCATAGACAGTAGCCCCTGATGCTTAGTTCGGTGTTCGGAAAGAAAAGCTGGACTGAGGATCTAACAAGATATCTGTGAGTTGCCTAAAATATGTCAATATGGGTTTGCGAGGCTCTTGGCTGCTGACCTCTGCCGCACTAACGGCGGAGGTCGATGTGCTGAAGAAGGACTTCGAGCAGTCCGAGCAAGAGCTCGGCCATGCCAAGAGGCAGCTCGAGGAAAAAGAAGGTGAGTAACACCTCTTTGAATAAGTACCTTACAAAAAAGGATTTGGGTTGCAAATAAAATTAACAAGGATAATATGTGTATTGCAGGGGCCACTAACGAGGTGGCAGCCCTGAAGGATGATGTGTCCGTGGCTGAACGTAGTGCGGCCGCGGAACGAGCTGAGCGAGAAAAACAAGAGGCACGGGTGGCGGAGGTTCGGCAAGAGCTCCAGGCTCTCATGGAAAAGCACGAGAGTTTGAAGCGTGACTCCAAGACTCGAGAGTCCGAGCTTGCCTCAGCTCTCGAAAGTGCCAAGTCCGCCAAGGCCGAGGCCCATAAGGCCCTTCAGGAAATTGAGGACATAAAGAAGATAGCGGCGGTTAAGGCATTTTTCATGCAAAGCAGGCATGTTAATGTGAACTACCTGACACTTACCTGAATTCGGAGCTCTCCAGGGGCGTTTGCAGATCTGCCACGTAGTGCGTCTGATGCCGCCGCATTCTATCGTGGCGAGGAGGGGAGCTCGACGGAGAAGGTCTTCGGTCTCGATACTCGAGGCGGCCATCCAGTGCCCCCAAGCGACCAGTGAAGCAGCTGGTCGAACTCCTAAGGTAGCTGAGGAGGCCATGAAGGGCCTCATAGTCCGTTGTGGCTGGACAGGCCATGCCAGGAGCTACTTTGGCCTCGTGCGGCGGCTGGTGGATGCATGCCCCCAGGTTGGATGTAGTCAGCGCTCCGCCTTGTATTGAAGGCGCTCATCGGGCCCTTGCCCGCATAAAGTTGCAATGGGGCAAATTGGATGCGGAGAAGCTTCTCACGGACCCACCGCCACCGGGCAAGGAGTATCGCACGCCGGAGAAGTATTATAAAATTGTCCTGAAGGGAGCCTGCGATATTGCAGATGAGTGCTCCCGAAATGTAATCTTTGAGTGAACTCGCTGTGTATTTATCCTGTGCGCTGAAAACTTCGTTCATATGCGCCATGAGCAATGCTTGTTTAATTTAAAATATTACCTTCTGTGCGGCCGTTTGTAAAATCTGAGAGATGGCAAGTCGTTGGCTTCAGCCCCCAAGCCACAAGTGTTGGGGTGTTCGGGCTAAACTTGAGCACTCTTGTTCCCATTTTTGGGTCCATCTAGGGAGGCGCTCAACACGACGAACAAGGCAACCGGACTTATAATGATTGAACACTCTCCTTAGCCATAGAATTCTATAATTTTAAATTTGGTGAAGCCCCGGTATTCGGAAGACCGAATCCGGGCGCTATCACGCCTTCATCGGACATTATCCGAACTTCGCTCAAGCGGCGTGAGTCTTTAGGACCGAAAAAACCTCTCGAACAGTGACCAGTCTCTCGCCTCATCATGCCAGTCAGTTTTAGCTTTCTCCACTGAGGCGCTCGCCCGGCTCAACCGGGGCGCAATCGCAGTGGTTCTCCCAGTGCCACCTTAGCCGACAGAACGGAATGTAAGGCACCAAAACATGGGAGCCGGACAAACCCAACTATTAACCCAAGACATGATTCGGAGCCGATTCATATAATGCTATAAGTTCGGGGTGCCGCACTTGTGAAAGTGTTCGGACTTTATCACACCATAATTTGGGGAACAGAAGCCCCTGGCGTATTCGGCCGTACCAAAATATACGGGTGCAAGATGTCATGTAATGAACATATATAAAAGATAATGCAATTGCAATAAAGAGGTGCTGCATTATTTATGAAAAAAGGTCTGCTAGTAAAGCGGACTGATACAAATAGTGCGGTAAGCAAGGGATTTGGACTAAATAAACGTGCCCCCCTCCAGGGATGAGCTGCAGAGTTGGTGTATATAATCGAATTTAATGCTTGTAATTGAGACAACCTGAGTGTTCGTCGCGGCCTTCTTTAGTCCTTGACTGTTGCATCATGAGTTCGGCAGGTTCGCCGCCGGACAGGGCTTCTGGTAAGCAGAGTCCTGTGTACATAAAATAAGAAGAAAAATAAAATAAAAAAAGGGGGGCACACTTGTGAGCCCCCGGTGTGGTCGAATCGCACTCTGGGTCCATTGCGATCGTGCCCCCTCCCCTGTGCCCATGGTATCTCCAAAGCGTAATGGTGTATGCGGAGTGTTATTCTTGCGATCATGCGCGGGCGAGGGTTGGGGCCGCATTGCTACGCGTGCTCTGATCGCGCCAGGTGGTCTTGGTTGGCATTGCTCCGGGCGCGTTGCTGTATCCGGCCTTTTAACTGCCGGACTTGAGAATTGCCTTAGAAGGTTGCTCTGTACTTCTGCCGCGAGAGCCGCTGTATGTTCCTCCGTTCGGAGGGAGCATTCCGCATTCCCATTGACCGTGAT
This sequence comes from Aegilops speltoides, assembly GCA_021437245.1. NCBI lineage: Eukaryota > Viridiplantae > Streptophyta > Magnoliopsida > Poales > Poaceae > Aegilops > Aegilops speltoides. The sequence continues at coordinate 572,500,641 of CM038143.1, forward strand.
GACTCCACGAGGGCCTGGCATCTTGAGCTTTAGTTATGCATAATGCGGCACCGCGTTGAATTTTGCGAACGCGGTTCGTCCGAGCAGGGCGTGATAGCCGTTGCGAAACGGGACTATGTCGAAGATTAACTCTTCGCTCCGAAAATTATCCGGGGATCCGAAGACCACTTCGGTGTGGTGAGCCTGTCTGATTAGCCTCCACTCTGGGATGACACCTTTAAAGGTTGTCTTTGTAGGTTTAATCCTTCATGGGTCTATGCCCATTTTGCGCACTGTATCCTGATAAAGCAGGTTTAGGCTACTGCCGCCGTCCATCAGGACTCTCGTGAGGTGAAATCCATCGACGATTGGGTCTAAAACCAATGCGGCGAATTCGCCATGGCGTATGCTGGTCGGATGGTCTCTTCGATCGAAAGTGATCGGACATGAAGACCATGGATTGAACTTCGGGGCGACTGGCTCCATCGCATAGACGTCCCTTAGTGCGCGTTTCCTCTCCCTCTTGGGTATGTGGGTCGCGTATATCATATTCACCGTACGCACTTGTGGGGGGAAACCCATCTGTCCTCTGTTGTTCGGTGGTCGGGTCTCTTCCTCGTCGTCGCTGTTTAGCCCCTTGTCATTGTTTTCGGCAATTAACTTGCCGGCCTGCTTGAACACCCAACAATCTCTATTGGTGTGATTAGCTGGCTTTTCAGAGGTGGCATGTATCTGGCATAAGCGGTCGAGTATTCGGTCCAGATTGGACGGACCCGGAGTGGTTCTTTTAAATGGCTTCTTCTGCTGACCGGGTTTAGAGCCTCGGAATCCGGCATTCACTGCCGTATCCTCCTTATCGTTGCCGTTAACGCGGCGCTTGTTTTTGTTTCGACGTGACCTGACGTTGTTGTCCTTTGTATCCGGACTGCCAGAATTTTTACGGAGGTTGTTGCTGCGGGCTAGCCAGCTGTCCTCTCCCGCGCAAAAGCGGGTCATTAACGATGTGAGAGCTGCCATGGATTTCGGCTTTTCCTGCCCCAGGTGCCGGGCTAGCCACTCGTCCCGGATGTTATGTTTGAAGGCTGCAAGGGCCTCTACATTCGGACAGTCGACGATTTGGTTTTCTTTGTCAAGAACCGTGTCGAAATTATCGGCGATTAAATCTGGCTGTTGCATAATGTGGCTTAGGTCATCGGCGTCTGGTGGTCGCACATATATGCCCTGGAAGTTATCGAGGAATGCGGCTTCCAGGTCCTCCCAGCACCCAATTGACTCTGCGGGCAAGCTGTTTAGCCAATGCCGAGCTGGTCCTTTAAGCTTGAGTGGGAGATACTTGATGGCATGGAGATCATCACCGCGGACCATGTGAATGTGGAGAAGATAATCCTCGATCCAAACCGCGGGGTCTGTTGTGCCATCGTAAGATTCGATGTTTATGGGTTTAAACCCTTCGGGGATCTGATGATCCATTACTTCGTCAGTGAAGCATAGAGGTGTCGGCGCCCTGTATTGGCGATGTCGCGGCGCAGCTCGAGAGGCTGTCTGCTGTGTTCGGCCCGGCGGGTTATTATATCCGGCGTGGCGGTATTAAATGCGTGGGTCGTGGGCGCCCGTGATCCGTAGATGGATCTTGATTGCCTTGCTTTGTCCTCAATATGTCTCGCAAGTCCGGCGCGTTCCTCTTGGCCGTACTTTTGGAGCGATGCCGGGGTACGGTCTTGGCTGGGGGCCTGGATGCCTCTCTGTCACGACCACGGGGTGGTCGGTCAGCCATATCATGCGCTGGTGATGGAGGTATGTATGCTTCCTCCTTTAATCGGGGGAGCAGCTTGCGTCTTGGGTAACTTTTGGAGGGGCGTTCGAGTTTACACTCTTCGGCCGCGAGGACCTCGGTCCATCGATTGGCCAGCAGATCTTGATCAGCTTGGAGCTGTTGCTGCTTTTTCTTTAGGCTGTTTGCTGTGGTGATAAGCCTGCGCTTGAAGCGCTCTTGTTCGACTGGATCCTCAGGTACGACGAATTCATCATCGTTGAGGCTTGCTTCATCTTCGGAGGGAGGCTTATAGTTATGATCCTCAACCTATTCGTCCGCTGCCCTCTCATGAGGGCTTGCTTCTGCATCCTCCTGCGCTGAGTCTTGCTGGAGGGGATTGTCTTCGGCACTCTCTGGAGTATTATTATCTCCTGTGCCGGAATCTCCATTCTTGCTGTGGCGGGATTTGGAGCGGCGCCGCTGACGTCGGCATTTGGGCTGCTTCTTTAGAGAATCTGCCTCCGCTGCTTCTTCGCCATCCCCGTCTTTTGGGGTGTCCACCATATATATGTCGTATGACGAGGTGGTCTTCCAGTGCCCTGTAGGTGATGGCTCCTGTTCGTCTCCGGCATCGTCGTCCATAGCGTCGATGTCGTCGGAGTCGTAGTCTAGCATGTCGGTTAGATCCTCGACAGTGGCTACAAAGTGGGTGGTGGGTGGGCTCTGAATTTCTTCGTCGTCCGTACCCCAGCCATCCTGGCCATAGTCCGGCCAGGACTCTCCTGATAACGAGAGATGCTTTAGTGAATTCAGGACATCGCCAAAAGGCGAGTATTGAAAGATGTCTGCGGCGGTGAATTCCATAACCGGCACCCAATCCGGATCGATTGGTAGGGGCGCGGGAGGTTCGGAGTATGGCGAGGAGTCCGGCGCCTTGGAATCACGAGTTTCGCAGGAGACAAGATCGGTGTTTGGCTCCATCGCCGTGGATGTTGAAGCCCACAGGGCGGTGTCTATCCACCGGCCCTCGATATGGGCGATCGGCTCCGGGCTAATGGCGGGCGGATCGAATGCGCCACCACGCAGCCTTTGTTCGGTGGCAGAGCTAGACCATGCCCGTCGTCACAGTGCGGCGCGCTTGGCTGTGGCTCGAATCCGTCGAAGATCAAGTCTCCGCGGACATCAGCCGTGAAGTTTAAGCTTCGAATCGACTGGACGGCGGGCGTAGCTTCGATCTGCTCGGATGGCTGCGAATTGGCCCGCATGCGGCCGCCGAATCTGAAGATCTGTCCGGGAGAAAAGTCTCACCGGGACAGCGTTGTTGGTTGAAGATGCCATCAAACCTATCGGTGACGACACAGAGGAACTCTCAATGAAAGCACCAATGTCGGTGTCAAAACCGGCGGATCTCGGGTAGGGGTTCCCGAACTGTGCGTCTAGGCGGATGGTAACAGGAGACAAGGGACACAATGTTTTACTCAGGTTCGGGCCCTCTCGATGGAGGTAAAACCCTACGTCCTGCTTGATTAATATTGATGATATGGGTAGTACAAGAGTAGATCTACCACGAGATCAAGGAGGCTAAACCCTAGAAGCTAGCCTATGGTATGATTGTTGTAATGTATGTTGTCCTACGGACTAAAGCCCTCCGGTTTATATAGACACGGAGAGGGCTAGGGTTACAGTCGGTTACAATGGTAGGAGATCTACATATCCGTATTGCCAAGCTTGCCTTCCACGCCAAGGAAAGTACCATCCGGACACGAGCCGGAGTCTTCAATCTTGTATCTTCGTAGTCTTGGAGTCCGGCGGATAATGATAGTCCGGCCGTCCGGACACCCCCTAGTCCAGGACTCCCTCACTAAGCCTGCCACCGACGCCGCTCTTTACCGCAGCATTGTGGGCGCCCTTCAGTACCTCACGCTCACCAGACCAGACATTCAGTTCGCGGTGCAGCAAGTTTGCTTGCATATGCACTCGCCCCGTGATGTTCACTAGTCTTTGGTCAAGCGCATTCTTCGGTACATTCGTGGCACCCCGACCTATGGTCTTCGTCTCTGTGCATCCGCCTCGACTGAGCTTCTTGCTTATACTGACGCAGAGTGGGCTAGCTGTCCAGACACTTGACGTTCCACGTCTGGCTATTGTGTCTTCTTCGATGACTCTCTAGTCTCCTGGTCCTCTAAATGGCAGCCTACTGTCTCCCGTTCGAGTGTTGAGGCCGAGTACCGAGCTATCACCAACGTCATTGCGGAGACTTGTTGGCTTCGTCATCTTCTCGGGGAGCTTTGGATTTCTCTTCCGAAGGCTACTGTGGTCTTCTGTGACAACGTGTCGGCCACCTATCTCGCAGCTAATCCGGTGCAGCACAAGCGCACCAAACACATTGAGCTCGATGTTCACTTTGTGCGCGAGAAGGTTCAGTTGGGTCAGCTTCGTGTTCTTCATGTACCGACCACCCAACAGTTTGCCAACATCATGACCAAGGGATTGCCTACCGCTGCATTCCAGGAGTTTCGTTCCAGTCTTTGCATCGCCGACGTCGATGCTTCGACTGTGGGGGGGGGGGGGTGTTGAAACGTGATATCTTTTTATTTATTTCCGACTGATTCTCATATTATCTCTAGCCTTGTATAGATTGATCTCTAGAGATATTGTAGGGTTAGTTGGCTTATCACGCAAGACACCACCTGTATATATTGTAACCGACTCCGATGGAATACAATTGAGTTGCATCCTATAGTCTTCTACATTGACTAGAAAGAAACCATTTTCATACATCTCTTCAGAAGATGAAGGACTTGTCACACATTTTTCTACCTTATTCACACAAGGCAATTTGTCAGAGATTCTAGATCCGCAAGTTATGGAAGAGGGAGGCAGAGAAATGGAAGAAGTCGCAGCAATTGCAGCATTGTGTATAACATTAAGAGGACGCCCGTCCATGAAGCAAGTGGAGATCAAACTTGAAGGCACTCAAGCATCCAGGGGACATGAGAGCGGTAATGTAAGAAACAGTCCACCGACTACTAATGGAAGTAGGAGCAAGGAATTGTCCAGACAGTATAGTATGGAAGAGGAATTTGAGTTATCTTCAAGGTATCCTCGTTAGTTCTCGTTAAGCCCTCATCAGGGGATTAGTTTTAAACATTACGTTTTCAGAGGTTCTCCTTTGCATTCATTTGCCTTGTGCATTTGGTTTCTTTGCTTCTATGGCAACTCCTTTTCTGCATCCTGTTTTCTTAAATAAACTTAGTGTTAACACTCGTTGTAATGTTATAAACTTGTTGTAACCGAGTGCTTAGCCAGGCGGCAGCTACCATCAGTGAAGTAAAATAATGTAATGAGCTCGCTTTGTTCTGATCGATTGTTGTTTCTTTGTGTTTTTCCTGGAGCTAAACTAACCTAATTAGCTTTGTTACAAAAGATGTCAGGAGAATCAAACAGGATAATTCCATTTATCCAAGTTTGTGTGTTTCTTCATACTTCAAAATGTTATGGATTGCAGCGACATGACCAACACCCAGTACAGATGAATCAACTCTAACTGCAACAAAGCTCTTATAGATCTGCAGATTCAGCTCTCATGATGAGTCGACAGAAAAAGTGCTGAACCTAAGCCACCATATTGTTAGTAATACGTAAGGGTTTGAGATGTTTTCCATAATAGCAGCGAAGATGCTGTTATAGGAAATGATACCATTTGTCTAGCCAAAAATTCAGAAACGTTAGTAGGGTTTGATTCAGGTAAACCTTGTTCCGAAAAGTAGTTTCCAAGAGACTACTCTGATCCTTGGTCCGTGGTTGTATTATGGACAGCACTTCACTACTGAACATGTAAATGACCGCATGGTTTGATTCAGATAACCTCTTCCTGTAAGTACAAACATTTATCAGCAGGTTTATTGTTGTCCAAGTCTCCAAGAGGGTATTTGGCTCCTTGGTTTGATTCTCTTATTTGGCTGCGTGTTTTTTTTTTTTGCAAACTATTTGACTGCTTGTTAGTACTGAACTTGTGAATGATTGATCCTGGACGAGAGCTGCGGGGATCAGTTCAGGTTGGCTCGCCTGCATCCTGCAGCAAAGGCAGCCACCGCGATAGGGTGGGTTGCAACATCAACGATGCTGCAACCTCGTTGATTTTCGGCTCGCCTCTGGCCTGTAGCAAACCATGCTTGCTGCTATGAGGTGGGTTGCAGGATGGTACGACAAGATGGGTGGCAGGGATGGTGCCAGAGTCCCGTGAAGCGGTGGCCGTAGGTTCTCCTGCAGCGCCGCGCCTCTGGTGGCAATGGTTGTCCCCTTTGGGTGGTCCCCTGGGCTTGCAGCAACGGTGGCCAGAGAGGGTTGTTTGGTGAGAAAACTCTGTCCAAGGAAACAAACAAACTCGAGGAGAAACAAGTGGATGGGGCAGGCTTCTAGTGATAAGGATAGCAGTGGGGATGGACCCCACAGGGACACGTTTACCGCAATGGAGGTGGCAAGCGAAGCGATCAACCTAGAGATTTTTTAGTGTTTTCTGTATTCTGGTTCAAACTCGGTACCTGATCATTATACTTGCTGAAGTATTATGCTGCCAGCTTCCTTAACTTTATAATTTATATTTTTTTTCGAAAAGGGGGAGTACCCCGGCCTCTGCATCAAGAATGATGCATACGGCCCTCTTATTAATCAAAGCAGCAAAGCGTGCATACAAGGTTCCATAGTCTCAAAATCAAACAAAGGAAATGCAGCCCATATCGACCGCGGAAGGCTAGAAACACAGACTATCCAGAAATAAAATGCCACAACCGGCTGGCTAAAGAAGATAGGAAAACTAATTGCCTATCCTATTACATGACCGCCATCCAAACCGGTTGAAGATATCCCGAGCAACCATCTCCCATCGGATAGACCCAGTAACCAAATGCTCCCTGGCCTCCATCGGAGTGAGTAATGACCACGAACGGATCAATGCCATAGCTCGGAATAGAACCTGCAAAAAATGAATTCGTGATGTTCTGTTAAAAACCAAATCATTTCTGCACAACCAGATGGTCCACATCAACGCACAAACTCCCACCCGAATATGCCTTGCTAATGCGGAGTCAATCCCATTAAGCCAAGTCCCAAATAAAGCGGTAACCGTAGTGGGTGGAGTAATATTAAAAGCAATGTGCACCGTCTGCCATAGAACCTTAGCTAGCGGGCAATCAAAAAAGAGATGTTTAATTGTCTCATCCCGATCACAGAAACTACACCTAGTAGCTCATGTCCAATTACGCTTTATCAAGTTGTCCTTTGTGAGAATGACTTGTTTATGAACAAACCACATAAACACTTTTATTTTCAAAGGAACTTTGACATCCCAGACCTTTTTGGACATTGGAATGGAACTTGAGTTAATAACATCAAGATACATTGACCTCCTTGTAAATACTCGGACTTGGTCAACTTCGGCGTAATGCATCGGGTTGGTCGAAAAGTTGTACCTCCATTAGTCTCCTAACTAACTGGAGCCAAACCTCCCAGCGATTGCCCACTAACGACCGTCTAAACTGAATATTAAGGGGGATAGTTTGAAATACCGTCGCCATGAACACCTCACGTCGTTGAGCAATACGATATAAAGACGGATATTGAATAGCCAAGGGTGAGTCTCCCAGCCAAGAATCCTCCCAGAAACGTGTAGTAGCACCATTTCCAAGGACAACTTTTGTCCTATTGAACAGTAATACTTTGACTTTCATTAGTCCCTTCCAGAAAGGCGAATCAGTCGGCCTAACTGATACCTGTGATAATGTTCTAGTCTGGAGGTACTTGCTGCGTATGATTTGCGCCCACATTGCTTCAGTGCCGGAAGCGAGCTTCCACAACCACTTACTAAGAAGGCATCTGTTCTTAACTTCTAGATTCTCAATACCAAGCCCACCTTGGTCTTTGGGTCGACAGATAATATCCCACTTAGCAAGCCGGTATTTTCTTTTGTGCTCATCACCCTGCCAAAAGAAACGTGATCGATAGAAGTCCAGTCTTTTCCTAACACCCACTGGAACCTCAAAGAAAGATAAGGGGAACATAGGCATACTTGTGAGCACCGAGTTAATCAAGATTAACCGGCCTCCGTATGACATGAGCTTACCCTTCCAGCAGCTCAGTTTCTTCTCAAATCGATCCTCGATACACTTCCACTCTCTGTTAGTTAGCCTACGATGATGTATCGGAATGCCTAGGTAGGAGAAAGGTAAACTTCCCAACTCGCACCCAAACAATTGCCTATAAGACTCTTGTTCGTCTTTGGCTCTCCCAAAGCAGAACAACTCGCTTTTATGGAAATTGATCTTCAACCCCGATAATTGTTCAAAGAGGCATAGTAATAGCTTCATATTTCTCGCCTTGGCCAAATCATGCTCCATAAAGATTATTGTATCATCAGCGTATTGAAGGATAGATACACCTCCATCAACCAGATGAGGTACTAGGCCACCCACTTGTCCATTGTCCTTCGCCCTTCCTATCAAAATTGCTAACATATCCACCACAATGTTAAACAAGATAGGGGACATTGGATCTCCTTTCCTGAGGCCCTTGTGAGTTTGGAAGTAATGACCTATATCGTCATTTACTTTAATACCAACACTCCCTTTTTGCGTAAAAGATTCCACCTGGTGGCGCCTGGCATCATCAAAACCTTTCATACGCAATGCCTACTGTAGGAATGGCCACTTAACCTTATCATACGCCTTTTCGAAATCCACCTTAAAAATTACCCCATCTAATTTTTTAGAGTGAATTTCATGGAGCGTTTCATGCAGGACAACCACCCCTTCGAGGATGTTTCTATCCGGCATGAAAGTAGTTTGGGACTGTTGCACCACAGAACGTGCAATCTGTGAGAGCCTGTTCGTCCCGACCTTGGTGAATATTTTGAAACTAACATTGAGTAGGCAAATCGGCCCGAACTGCTCAATACGCACAGCCTCCGTTCTCTTAGGGAGTAATGTGATAGTTCCAAAATTCAAGTGAAACAATTGGAGCTGTCCCGAGAAAAGATCGTTAAACATAGGTAACAGATCGCCCTTAATAATGTGCCAGCACTTTTTATAGAACTCAGCCGGAAACCCATCCGGTCCGGGAGCCTTATTGTTTTTCATTTGTGCAATAGCATCAAACACCTCCTTCTCCATAAACGGGGCCAGCAAAATCTCATTATCGGCTACCGACAGCTGAGGAACATCGTCAGTCCTAGACTCATCCAAGGACACGGAATTAACCTCCGGCGGTCCGAATAACTGTCTATAATACTCAGTGATGTATGTTTTGAGATTATCCTGCCCAATGATAGTGCCTTCATCTTGCTCAAGCTGGAATATACGCTTCTTACGGTGCTTGCCATTCGCAATCAGGTGAAAGAATTGAGTATTGGCATCCCCTTGGACTACTTTGCGGACCTTAGCGCGCAACGCCCACTTCAACTCTTCCTCGCGGAGAAGTTCTTTCAACCTCTTCTCAGCCTCGTTCTTAACCTGGAGCTCGGCGGGTAGCAAAATCGAAGATTCAGCTTTTGTGTCTAGGGCCTGTGTAAGAGCGAGGAGTCTATCCTTTTCGATCTTATAAGCCCTACTTAGGTGCTTAGCCCAACCTCGTAAGAAACTTCTTAAGTGCCTAATTTTGTTCTGCCAACGTTCAACCGCCGTCCTACCTCCACCACCCTTATCCCATTCCCTGGCAACGAGGTCTAAGAAACCTTGACGTTTGAACCAGGCCATCTCGAATGAGAAAGTGTTCTTGTTTCCCACATAATTGGACTCCCCGGAGTCCACAAACAGTGGTGTGTGATCGGATATGCCCCTCGTTAAAGCTTGTACCGTAACCAGAGGGAATTTCTGTTCCCACTCTACGCTGGCCAGAACACGATCAAGCTTTTCATATGTTGGGTTTGGCAGAGCATTAGCCCAGGTAAACTTTCTGCCCGAAAGCTCTATCTCCCTCAGATCCAAGCTCTCAATAATGGTGTTGAACATAAACGACCATCTCCCGTCGAAGTTATCATTGTTCTTCTCCTCTCTCCTCCGAATGATATTGAAATCACCCCCGACCAGCATTGGGAGCTGTTCGGATCCACAGATTCGAACAAGATCCGCTAGAAATTCCGGTTTAAGCTCCGGTTGTGCGGCTCCGTAAACCGCCACTAAAGCCCAGTCGAACCCATCAACTTTTGACCTAACCCGAAACTTAACCGCAAAGTCGCCCATCACCACACTCCGGACCTCAAGAGAATCGCATCTCACTCCCAGTAAGATACCTCCCGATCGTCCACGCGGAGGCAGGCAATGCCAGTCAAAATCGATACCACCGACAAGAGAAGCTAGAAACTAAGGAGCAAAATTATCTCTTCCAGTTTCGGAGAGAGCAACGAAATCTAGTCGGTGCTCCAGAGTCTCCTCAGCGAGAAACCTTCTTTTAGCCAAGTCCTTAAGACCTCTGCTATTCCAAAAGGTTCCTTTCATAGTTCATCATGAAATTTTTTGGCCGTACGAATCCTAGCACTTCTACGTACTGCGGATGCTGGATACACCTTCTGCTTCCACTTACGTTTAGGTTTTTCATTGCCCACCGGCCGGTCCTCATAACCAGGCGGCGGATGCGGTGATTGACGATCCCCAACATCAATACTAGCCTCGTCCTCATCAGACTCAATAGAGGTTGGTGCAAGGTCCGCACACAAATTGTCTAACACTCTCACCCCCAACGCATCAATCTCCGCATCATTCATAGGCCTTACTGCCGCTAGGTTGCGAATGGTTTCTAAGGCGCGTTCCGCTTCCAAATCTAGAAGATCATTAACCGAGTTGGAGATTTCATAATTATTATTTCCTAGCGAAACCCCTACTTGAGTTGCATTATGAATAATCTCATCCGTAGAAAAATGCATAATAGAATTGGATAAATTGACTGACATACCAGTAGTGACCTCAATGTCATGAAGCTTGGCCGCTCTCATTGCGCACCTCTGCTGCATGTCATCAACCTCCGGTTGGTCCTGGAGACGGGAGCTCATCCGTCGTCCCTCAGAAACCGGATCAGGGATTCCGCCGAAAGCAATAACCTCCTCTCGAGTAGCAGTACTCGCAGAAGGTCGAGAGGGAATACTGCCGACGCCGGCGGTCAGGCGGCCAGGTGTAGTCAAAGCCGGCGCCGCCTGGCCGACCGCCCCCTCCGCCGCACCCCTCAAGGCGGTGGGAGCCACCGTCCCGACCGCCGAGGAGGAGGGATGGACCGGGGACACCTTCCCCGGACTCCCGCCAAGCACGACAGGCGCAGCCGCCTCCGTCGAAGCCGAAAGGGAGGTGTGCGGGGCCTCCTGCCCCATACGGCCTCCCCCAGGTACGGCCAACGCCGTCGCAGCAAGCGCCACCTGCGCCACCTGCTCCGGACAAACTCTAGAGCGCTCAGATGAAGCGTCCGCCTCCGGTCGCTCCCACGAAGAGGGCACCTCCCTCTCAGGAGACCCGACCTGAGCGGCAGAAGGGTGATGAGCCAAGGCCTCCTGCCTTAATCCCCCCACCACGCTCGAAGTCACCTGTAGCTCTATCGTCATAGGAGTCTCTGAGGGAGGCGAGAACGCTATCTCCGAACCTCCCTCCACTCCCCGACCCTGAACACTCTGGTCATCTAGATTCAACTCAGGTAAGGAGCACTCAAACTCCTCAGGAGACTCCACCCGCTCACTCCATAATCTCGGAGGTGCAGACGAAGGCTGAAAAGACCCAAATCGCAGTGTGGTCGACGGTACAGAAGATGTAGGCGCGGTCGGCCCCCCTGTGGTCTTAGCCACAAACCCCGGTCTGTCCTCCTCTCGACCAGAATCAGCAATCTCAGGCTCCTTGCGCCCCATGCCATCATCACCCTCGTGCATATCAACATCGACGGCAGCAGGTGCCTCACCAAACAAACTGTCATCCTCAAACTCAATCTGAATGTTATACACCTGACCTCGATAAGCCCACTTCACCACATCAGGAACAAATTCAATATCCAAAATGCTGACAAGAATGCGAGCCACCCCCTGAGCTCTGGTGAAGACCATATCAACACGTTCTGGCTTTCCAACCAGAACAGCCAGACTAGCCACCACCCTGGAATCCTGCATAGGTCTATGAGGAGCTCCCGAAAAACGCAACCAGGCCTGGGTTAGTGGCTTTCCACAGGGCTCGATCAATTTCCACTCATGAAACTCAAGAATGCCCTCCGTACCTGGCACCTTACACATCCCAAAACTGAGTAACCTCTGTAAATCCTCCACGGAAGGAAACTCCACCCTGAAAGCGTTAGGCTCAAGACTGACTAGCTCCCAGAGGAAGTCGCCCGGGGCCAGCTCCCGTAGCCGCTGCACAATCTGGACGTCAGAGACTTCTCCTTTAGTCACTTTAACAATCCCAGTTGTCACACTGCGCACCTCATCAGTAACTTCCCTCTCGACCGGAGACTCAAAAAAAGTAAGCTCAGAACAAAACACACCATACATCATAAGATTGGGTAGCTGCTCTCTCATAAGTGGACATTCCCCTGAGGCATGATCTGGCTTACCACACCTGTCGCATAAGGCCGCCTCACACTCAGCAATGAAGTGACCCTTATTTCCACAACGATAGCAAAACATTTTTTCTTTCTTGCGAGCATACTTAGCCACCCTGTCTAGCTCAGTCCTGTCGGAGCCCTCCACCGACACGACCTCATCCGAAGCAACCACCTCAGCCGTAGTCGTAGCCACCTCCATGGCCATCTCCTGAGTGCCCTCATCAACCGCTGTCTGATCCACAACCACTGGATGCTGCCTTGGGCGGTAGCGACCACCTTGGCCACGGTTACCCCGGAAACCACCGCGGTTTCTGTTAGCCGGTCCTGATGCCCCTTCGACGAAGCCTCCCGTCGGCCCCAGGAAGGGTCTCTCTGTGGAGCCATCACTCTGCCAAGCATATCCCCGCCCACCACCTGTGGACGAGGACCCCCGGTGTTGTCCGTCTCCATACGCGTTAATCCCGTCATCTCCCCACTTTCCTCGAGGCACCTCCGATACTCCCGCCGCTGCCGAAGCGACCTAAAACTGCGCCTGCTCCAGGACCGGAGCCACCGTGTTCTGCGACTGTCGAGCCACAAAATGAGGCGGCCTAGCCCCGGTCTGTACTGTCGTGGGACGGAGCTGCCCACCCAAGGCTGGCTGCCTCGCCGTTGGGTTGCCGCGCCCTGCAGCAGCCACGGGAGGAGGCGCCGGTGGCCGAAGGTCACCATGGCCCCCGGCAGACCCGGGAAATCTGTTCCCCGTCGGCGGTGTCCCGCGTCCTGCCGCGCCGGTCCTGGGAAAGCCCCCATGCAGCGGAGGTTGGTTGCCGATCACTCTCGGAGCCGCCTGGCCGGGCAACGTGGGAGTGGCCGCGCGTCCAACTCCGAGCTGCGCGCGCGGACGTCCCGACCAGCGCCAGACCGCCGGAGCACCACGCGGCCGCCACCAGCCGGCAACGGCGGACCTCCGCGCCCGACGCCGCCCGGCGCGCCTACCTGGCTGCCGGTTTTGGCCCGCGGCGGTCCTCCGCCCGCCATGCTACGGAGAGAGGGAATCCGGTGAGCACGGCTCGCCCCTCGATCACAGAAGCGCGGCCTCGCCGACCGTCGAAAAACCCTAGGTCCCGTCGCTCGATGACTCTGAGCCGCTACGTCGAACAGGCAAAAACGCTCGACCTGAACCGCCGTATGCTCCTGGTCAATCTGGGCCTCATACCCAATTGACCCAGGCCCACGGAGTACAGGGCCCGGCTCACTCAGAGCCGGCCCATCGAGCGTTCGGCCCAACAGATCGTTCAAACGATCCTCCCGCATCCGCGAGATCTCGCTGCCATGCCTCGCCGGCGATCTCGTCGCGGCCACCGCCGGCACACTTCCCGGACGGGTCGGCCTCTTCTTCCCCTTGACTTGAATCCATGAATCCGGATGAATCATATCGAGAAGCGTTAGGTTTGGTAGACTAACCTTGGGAAGGGGGCCCTTCCATGGCCGGAGTGCCGTCGCCGCCGTTCGCCGATGCACCACGCGTCTGACCATCTCCGTCCTCTCGCTCGCATGAAGGCCAACCCTTGCCTGATCCTCCACTGGCAAGACCCGATCCACCGTTGAGGCCACCTCGTCCTCGTCATATCCCGCATGGAAGAACTCGCAGAAGAGGTCCGATGGAGTTGGCGTTGGTGGAGTGGCCTCCGGATCCTCCTCCCCGTATGCGTCATCCTCGTCGGAAGCGACCAACGCCCAGAAGCGGCAGCCGACGTGAGGTCTAACCGCGGCCCCCGAGCGCGCTGATCCGGCGATCGCCGGACGGGCACCCTCGGCGCCCCCTCCGTCGCCCCCTCTGTCGCCCCTCATTCCCGTCGCCCTGTATGTTGGGGACCGAAAAAACTAGGGAGTTTGCTACAAAAACATCAGATCATGAATTACATACATAGAACTGTATGGAGATGCTTTCTGAAAGAATGCCCGATTTGCAAGGGCATTAAAGAACTTTATAATTTATATATAAAGTGCAGTTGCGAAATTGTTGTATAATACCCAGCGATACTCGTACCTCTCCAAAATAACCACACTGAGGTATGGCCTCTCCGAGGCTTGTTGAGGGCCGGCAAAATAATAGTAAGCACATGACATTTTGGCTTTCTAAAAGGAGGACTTACCTCGGGGCTCTGCATCACACAATACTCAGAGTCATGAGGCAATTTCATTTCACAAGCTTGTTCCTTGCCATTGATAATGAGTTATGGATGGTGCAAGTCAGGGTGGACAACACGAGCAAGCTTTCCGGCCCGCTCGTGGCCCGTTCAGGACCGGACCGTACAGTCCAGGACCGGACCGTACAGTCCAGGACCGGTAGAAAATCTGCTCGGTCCGGGCTGCAATTTTCGGCCCGAGAAACTGTCGGTCCGGTCCGGTCTTTAACCGAGCCGCTCGGTCGGACCGAGAAAACGTAGTCACCGCCGCTGCCGTGCCTCGTCGTCGTGGCCACCGGTAGCCCCCGTGTGAACCATTATGTCCCCGAGCTTCCCCTCTCATCCCTTCCTCACTTTCCAGTGCGCCACAGCCTCTTGGTGCCGCTCGCCATCGCTGCCGTGCGTGCACCGGCGCCGATCTGAAGTTCTCGACCATGGAGTCGACCCCAAACCTGGCACCAATCCTGCCATTGCGATAGCACGTACACCGGTTACCAGCTGCCCCAGGTATGAAAACGCGTCGCCGGCACAACCAGGAATAACTGGACATGATCCGAACGCTCTGAGGGTGAAGCCACCGCTGCTGTTCGAGGAGTCCCTCTGTGCTCGTGGGG
Source organism: Aegilops speltoides (assembly GCA_021437245.1). NCBI lineage: Eukaryota > Viridiplantae > Streptophyta > Magnoliopsida > Poales > Poaceae > Aegilops > Aegilops speltoides. The sequence goes on from CM038143.1 coordinate 572,515,718, forward strand.
ATTTCTCACGCACTTCAGTTTCGTCAGTTTCGTCAGTGTAAGAAGGAGCAATAGGAGAGAAGCAGGTCGTATGTTCATGTATCTGTCGAGAGTTACAAATGTACAGAGAAGAGGATGCAGGTGCGGCTACTACGCTAACAAACTCCGTAACAAACTCATCTAGATAAGCTCGTGCGATCATGCACTAGAGACTAGGACTGGTAGTTACACACACAGAGAGAACTACGTTGGTTCAGTTTCAACAGGTTCAGAAAATTCAGTTTGTTGGTTTCGCCCAAGTTTCAGTTGTTAGCTAATTTCTCACGCACGTAGGCGCTCGCGCACGTCGTCCACTTCGTCCCATCAGTCATGCACGTACCCCACCTCGCCGCTGCACTCGCACACATCGACGCCGGTTGTTCTTGGCCGGTCCATTCGGTCCAGTCGGTCTGGCTCGGGCTTCGTCAGCATCGGTCCGGTCCCCCAAAACAGGACCGCTCACCTCCTCGGTCCGGTCCGGTCCGGCCCGCCGCCGGCCGGTCCAAATGACGGCTCGGACCGGGACCGGACCGGCCCGGACCGTGTCCACCCTGAGGTGCAAGACATATCTAGCTACATGTATGAAAGCTAGAACGCCACGCTCAGAATAAAATCCACACGACACAATCACCTTCCATCCGCCGCCGTCATCCGATCTACTGATCTAGGGTTTCCTCCGGAGGTAGCAGAGAGTGGCCTTGAACATCTCCACGGCGATGCCTTCAGGAAGGGAACAACGCAGACAGCGTCGCCATCGTCGGCCTTGGCAATAGCCAATAGCAGGTTTTCACCCAGATCTGATCGAAGACCTCCATCTCTCGTGCACGGGTCGCCGCCGTCCTTGCGGGATCTCGATGATCCCGCTCGCCAGATCTCAGCACGGAGAAGCCCCCCCACCCCCCCCCCCCCCACTGAGACCCGCCGGCCGAGCAGGGGAGGCCGAGGCCGCGCACACAAGATCAGATCGCGATGGATCCAAGCCAGCGCCGCCGCCCTGAATCTGCCCAGCGCAGCCCCCACCGCCTGCCGAGGCTCGCGCCCGCGTGCCCCGCGCCCCGCCACCGCCTGCCGAGGCAGCATGCATTTAACTGGGCCTTGCACAAGTTTTACTTGCTGAAGTATTATACTGCTATCTTCTTAACTTTCGAATTTACATATAAAGTGCATTTGCAAAATTCTTGTATAATACCCAACGATACTCACGTCTCTCCAAAATGCAACATTGAGATCTGGCCTCTCCAAGGCTTGTTTAGGGCCGGCAAAATAATGGTAAGCGTCGTGACATTTTTGCCTTCGGAAAGGAGGACATACCTGGGGCTCTGCATCACACAATGCACACAGTCATGAGACAATTTTCATCGCAGTAGCAAGCTAGTGCCTTGCCATTGATTATGACCAAATTAAGCATGGTGCTAGAAATATCTATTAATTTACATGTGTGGTCGGACAAGCCACATGTCTGCTTGAACGCCACGCTTATACAGAATAAAATCGACGTGACACAATCACCTTCCTGTCATCACAAACTTTGATTTTGAATCGTTCTAGTTTGCTACATGTGTGGTGGGACAAGCCACATGGCAGCTTGAACACCACGCTCGCCATAAAATCCTTTTGACATAATCACCTTCCCGTCGTAACAAACTAATTCATCATCGTCGTAGTACACGGCACGGCCATCGGCCATTTTTGTGAGATACCTCTTATGAGAAGGAAGATGGCCATATCTTTCGTTGGAGTAATAGATGTGGTTCCTCTGCACGCCGCCACGCCCTTCCGCACACACCTCCACAGCCGTGGAGCACGTTGGGCCCAAGAACAATGCATAGTCATGCAAGCTTGTCATCTCTTCCCACCTATAGTGTGTGTTGACATCGATGACGAGGCGGACTAGCTGAAATAGCCTGAAGAAATACTCCCCGGTCTTGACCGCCATAGTCAGCTTGTTGCCCATCTCAAAGATGTAGATGGCATGCACAGGCGCATAATCATCTTCCTCCCACAAAAGATAAGGAAGGCTTTGGGTGACCACGGTCTGGATGGTCGTGACCAGTACAGGTTTATTTGTGCCGCCGCCGATGCCAAACTTGAGCAGTCTGACCTCCTGATAATCTAGCCGGAGCCCGTAGAGCTCGCCATGGCAGAAGGCTATATCCTTGAGGTTCCCCATGCCACATGCTTTCATAGTCCACCCTTTAGCACAACTAACTCTGCAAAGAGCGACCATGCATCCGCGGGTGATGGCTGCGAGGATGCAAGTCTCGGAGGTGGGTTCCTCTGAGAAGATGATTTTGGAGACCCTGGAGGGATCGGTGGAGGTATCGCTAGGGTCGATCCTCCTTTGCTCCGCCGAGAGCTCCACCTTGGCACCGGAGAAGAGGTTCAGTACCATGATGCGGCCAGCGGACACCATGGCAACCCATCCACCTTGGTGAGATCCGATGATCCACTTGCGAGCGAAGACTTTGGGCGTGGGTGGAAGGCGGACGCGCAGGAGCCCTCCGTCCTCAAGGCAGTAGAGATCCTTGGTTTTGGCGCGGTCGTACGTGGAGAGGAGCAGCATCGGGAGAGGCGGCGGAGGCGGTCGCCAGGATGCGACGGCGCGCCACGCCCGGCAGACGGCGGCGAAGCGCACGCGGCTGAGCGGGTTGGCGATCCGGCGGTAGACCAGGTCGAGGAGTTCGTCGGGGAGTTGGGAAGACATCTTTGCCGATCGTCGTACGCACGTACGTACGGCGGGTGGATTGGGTATATGCTGCGGTGTAGGTCTCCGGTGATCTTATCGACGAGATCGATACGCTTGCAATGTTTGGGCCGGACCTGCAGGGGCATAACAAGCTAGGACTCGTACGTCTCCTCTATACGTACGGCCTGCTTCGCTTTCTTGCAGACTTGAAGAGAGCTTTATTATAACTAGAAAAATGCCCGTGCATTGTAACGGGTATAAAATAAATCCTGAGAGTTCATATGGTATTCGAGTGTTACCTGTCATGATGAATAATAAGATTTTTCAATTAAATTGGTTTTAAGACTCATAAGGATCCACTTTATGAAGATCTCATTGTATTTCAAAAGCTTGTAATCTTTTCCTCTATTAATATAACCTACTTATTTAACAATCCTTTGTAAAAAATTACGAAAATCTAAACAATTAGCGATCTGTTAGATCAGTGGCTACTCCTTTGACGCGAAAGTAATTGTGCATCATTCACATACCTGTAACAGTTTCAAATATATCGTATATAAATTCATATTTATGCTTTCCCACTTCAAAAATATGATGGCCAGAAAGTAAAGAATTTACAATGTTTGCCGCTCTTTTGTTGACACGTTGCGCCAACAGTAGGAGCACACTCTCCACACCAGCACGACCACTTCCCTGTACATTATCATCGGTACTCGATGAGAATCAAGATTAGGGTACGTTGAGTTGCGGGGCAGATGGTACAACAGAGGGTAGTGTCCCCCCTCCCAGTTGTCGTGTGGGGCTAAACAGGGCATGAGCAAGATGCACTGTTGTCGCACTTTCTCTATTCTTCATCCCTCGCTCTCTCCCTCCCTATCTCACCGATGGCATCGATGTCATCCAAGGAATATCTTGATGGCTAGCAAGTACCGGTGAGCTTCAAGTATCTTCTCCGCCAATTTTTTCTTAATATTTTACTTACTTTTAATCATTATAGTTCCTTCGTCTCAAAATAAGTGTTTTAACTTCTTACTAACTATAGTATAAAAATGTGTATAAAGTTATACTAAGTTGAAAGACAAACAACATCAAGTAGTCGGTGCTCTTCCAATAAAAAAAATGGGTGCTAGAACACGCATGAATCCATTAGCTTCTAGCCGGTACAAGACAATTTCATCTCATTTCATTAAAGAAAAGCACCGACACGCATGAATCCATTAGCTTCTAGCCGGTACAAGACAATTTCATCTCGTCCTATCTAGCACTGGTTCTCTTCCTCTTCTCCGTCCAACCCAGCCAGAACAGCCACACGTGCGCGGGGCCGTGATGGCTGGCCAGAGCCAGAGCAGCACACGGCGAGGAACCTAGAGGACGCCATGGCTCGCGCCTTGGAGCTCCTCTGCCGTCGGCCTAATCTGGTCGTCCGCCCCAGTCACCGGCCCCGTGCTTCTGATCTGGCCAAATCGACATGCCGTGTCCTCGCGCACATCGCCTGCCCGGAGCTCTAGCGCCTCCTCGCAACACCCTCCTTTCTCCTTCTTCCTCTCTCCCTTCCCTGCATCTCAATTCTTTCTTTTTTCCTTGACCATGCAGGGAGCACCCGCGGGGAGCCTCGCCGCTGCTGCCACCACCCGGGCTTGTCGCGCAGCCGCCTCCTCCTAGTTCGCCGACCGCTGGAGCTCGTCCTCCCCTGCAACCCCTGCCTCGCCATGCGTGAGGACAATGATGTCAGCGTGCCGCCGTCGACCGTCCCGGGCCGTCCTTCTCGCCTCACTCGAGTGGGCGCGCCGTCCTTCTCGCCTCGCTCGCGTGGGCCGAACTGCGCGCGGGCAAGCCGGCCCTTGCCGGTGGAAGTGTCGGTGCGGCGAGGCCGCTTGGGCTAGGTGACGGCGACGACGACTCTTCTTTGCGTTCGTTCTTTATTATCCCATCTGCATCTCTGCTTTCTTCACCGAAGATGTTGAATCCGATGCTGCTGATTATAAGCTCCTATAGTCCTATTATTGCAGAGTTTATTTATTCCTTTGCTCGCTCACTTGCGGGATTAATTTCTTTGTTTGGAGAGGCGAGGTCGAGGAGGAGGCCGGGGTTGCGGAGGACAGCGGCGCGGCCTGGCTGGGGCCTCGGGGTGGCGCGCGGAGATGCGCGACGGGCGCTGCTGGTGGTCGCCGGCGATGGCAGCTGGAGAGGGGCCGCCGGAGCGGTGCACGAAGGCTCGAGGCGCGGGCACAGGGGCTCGGACGTGAGCATGCCTCTCCGCGCCGTCCATCCTCCCGGCGGCGCCCTCCATCCTCCCGAAGCGATGCACGCGCCGCCCGGCAGGGCCGAGTGGATAAGACGAAGAGGAGGACCATGCGGACAGAATTCAAATGACTATAGGGTTTCATTTATAAAAGTAAAACGTTTTCCTAGATTGCCACTAAAACAGGGACTGCGGGTTAATTTCTTATAAACCGAGGGACTTTTATGCAAAATCGCTAGCAACGACGTACGGGCAGAAACCCAATTCTCTTTATTATTAGATAAAGATTGGGGTTACAATCAAACTGCAAAGCATAAGCTAATTTTCATTGGAACAAAGGTGATCCAAAGACATCTACGTCTTGTAGTAGTTCTAGGTAGCTTGGCACAAATATGTTGCCACCGATTTCCTTCTCTCCCGATGTAATCAACAGTGAAAGAATCAAAACATGCACTTGGCTCTTTTACCTCTGAGACAGGATTTTCAGCACCCGGGTGCCCCCTACACCCTCTATGAACAGTAAATTCAAAAAAAATGAAACTTTTGGACATCAAACGTAATCAATTTTTTTATGATCTTGCAAAGTTTTAGCTAAAAATAGCATTCGAGGAGCCCTCACCTAAAAAAACAAAATCATTGTTCAAAGTTTATGTACATTTTTAAGCAGTGATTTTTTTGTGAGAACTCCACGCGAAGGTTATTTCTTGCTGAAACTTTGCAGGAACATCACATCTTTGATCATCTCTGATCCTTGAAAGTTTCAGATTTTTTTGATTTTTTTCAATCTTTTACGAATTTACTGTTCGTGAGGGTGTGGGGGCACCCGGGAGCTGTTACACCTTTCTCTTTACCTCCCGGCACACAACCATCGCTGGTGATCTGTCATAGGTATCTTCATCCAGCCATCTCACAAATTAGTGGGCATCACTCTATAATCACAGATCGGAAAGCAATACCATGGGCCAGATGAACCCTATCCCAAATTGCATATGCCTCGGGGATTAGCAGTGAAGAGACAATCATACCAGATGGCTTGTCCCCTAACACTAGTAGAAAACCACCCATTAGTCCCGGTTCGTAAGGGCCTTTAGTCCCGGTTCATGAACCGGGACTAATGGGTCGTTACTAATGCCACCAGACATTAGTCCCGGTTCAAAGACGAACCGGGACCAATGTGTCTCCACGTGGCGATGTGCACCGAGCCCAGTCAGAGGGTCTTTGGTCCCGGTTGGCGGCTCCAACCGGGACCAAAAGTCTTCTTTTTTTTTAAGAAAGTGGCTGCTTTAGGGGTTTTGTGGTTTATTTTTAGGTTGTTATTTATAGCTAGCTAATAGAGAGAAGTGTCCTCTCTTATCTTCGTCCTTGGTTTATCAACGCTGCTGCTATATGTTCATTGCACCCGCAGATATATGACATGGCTCATGCATGCTTTGCATCATACATCATCATATATATGTATATAATAAAGTCCTACTAATCATGCATCATCATACTACTTCTACTAGCTCGTTATTAATAATAAGTCATACGATCATCATCCTCGTATATAGTCATCGAACCCAACCCTACATATATAATTGTTCTTAGCACATGATCATCGATTACAGGTATAGGACCTAAAACACCCTTAAGGTAAAATAGCATAAAACAATATAGACCCGACTCTCCATTATGAAGAATGGCGATCATCCTGTCTCCAATTCTTGCCTTTCGCTGCTTATTGCTTCCAAGAAGCTCCTTACGACTGTCCATACATTTTTCCATTCTTTGATTGTTATGTCTCCACTTCTTTTAGAAACCCGATATGGACAGTTGAGATTAGAGGACGACCTGGTAGTATGTTCAAAACATGAAGGCTACCACGCGTATACATCGATGAGGGACACACTCATTCGGGATTATCTGTTGAAAAACATAGTAATAACCGTAGTTAGCAATGATGTACTAGTTTAGAAGTGTGCAAAAAGATGCACGGATGTTGTAATAGTAAAAATAATCGTACCAAGGTATCTCCATGGTAGTTACCGTAGTTCAACACGTGCACTAGTGGCACGTATTGACCATAATATTGAGGAGTTTGATTGTAGATATTGTAATTCTCAAGATCTCTACAAAATCCGACTAGATGTCGTTCTCCCGATAAGTTAATTCGCAGCCTTGTGTAGTATGTTCTGTCTACCATCTTCCGCACATTCTTTGAAGAATGAAAATAAGCTGTCAATGGAGATAAGTTGTCAACTATATATTTTGAAATAAACAATATAAATTACTTAATAACTATGTTTAGCTCACATGAGGGAAGAACTGGAGGTGTATGCACAAAGACCCAAATCGTAGGTGTCTCTTGCTCGATTGTAGGATCACCAAGATCCATGGTGATAATCATACCCTCATCAAGACCATACATCTTGCAAAATGCATCCCAATTTTGCAACCAAAATGGGTTACACTCTGAGCATTGTACAGCTTTACTTGAAAATCCACATCATGTTCGGTACTTAGGACAATTTTTTTGTTTCAAATTTTCATGGTCTTCAAAATCCATCCTCTCCAAGACATAGCGTCTTGCAAAGCATGGGATAAGCTAGTCGAATTGAAAAAGATGAAAATTACACGTTAAAATAGTTGAAGTCGTGCTTAATTACGAAAAAAAACTATTGTCGCTGCGTTATGCATCCGTATGAACATCGCAAGTCTCCTCGAGCTTAATGCTGAAGCGCCGATCTTCCTCCAGCTCAATGAATCATCGCACATACCTCGGTCATCGTGGCACCAATCGCACTCCCGGGCGATTTTCGTGCGTCGAGATGAGGACGACATTTCGACCTCGTTCATAATTCAAATATTAAACTAGATCATTATTATAAATCACGGGTTGACTATAGATGATCGATGTACGTCTGGGTTGAATATTATACCAAATTGTCTAGCACACGGGAATGAAGGAGAACTTATCCAATATGAGCATTCAATAAGCAAAACCAAATCACATAATAAAGTATAGTATTCAAATTAGCATGCATTCAATAATTATAAGCAAAACTACATGTGTCCGTACATCATCGAATATTATCACTAATAAAACTAGAACCGGATGCATCACCACCGTCACTGGCCCACGCGACCGCCACCAAACAAGGATCGGGTCAACAACGGGCTGCCTCCTCACCAACCTACTACGTCCCCGAAGGTAGCACCTCCCAATACCAACCAGTGAGCCCAGTCCCAACATGACCCTGATCAAGCAGGCCTCCATCGCCGACTCGGCGGCAGCGAGGATGCGGGATAGGCATCGCCGACGTCGACGCTGAACTACTTCTATATATAGTTAAATAAAAGTAGTCTTATTAATTAAATCTATCTAGCTCAACTACTAAACACTTACTATAAATAAATAAGTAGTACTTACTAAAACAAACTACTTCATATATAAACTACTTCTTCTTTTTTCCTTTTTCTAAATTACTACACATCTAATCCTACATAAAGATCTAAATTACTACACATCTATTTACAGAAAAAATCTAACATAAAAACTAACATAAAAGATCTATCATAAAACATGTAACATAAAAAACTTACATAAAAATCTTACATAATATGAACAAATCTTTTTACAGAAAAAAAATCTAACATAAAAACTAACAAATTAATTACACAATCTACATTAACTACATATCTAAATTACACAATCTAATCTAACAAAAATATCTATGAACTACAAAAAATCTAAAAAAATCTAACATAAAAAACTAACATAAAAATCTAACATAAAATATCTAACATAAAAACTAACTAAAAAATCTTTTTACAGAAAAAAATCTAACATAAAGAAACTAACATAAAAAATCTAACATAAAAACCTTACATAAAAAATCTTACATGATATGAACAAATTTTACAGAAAAAAACTAACATAATATAATACATATCTAAAAAAAGAAACTAACATAAAAAATAACATAAAGAAACTAACATAAAAAATCTTACATAATATGAACAAATCTTTTACAGAAAAAAAATCTAACATAAAAACTAACAAATTAATTACACAATCTACATTAACTACATATCTAAATTACACAATCTAATCTAACAAAATATCTATGAACTACAAAAAAATCTAAAACAAATCTAAGAAAAATAAAAAGAGGCGACCTGCCGGCGGCGACGGCGACGGCGTAGGTGCGGCGCGGGCGGCGACGGCGCGAGGCGGCGCGGCAGGGCGGCTGCAGCGTCAGGGCGGGGGGGCGACGGGGCGGACGGTCGGTCGGGGGCGGCGACGACGGCGTTGGGCCGCGCGGGCAGGGCGGACGGAAGGCGACGACAGCGCGGCGGCGAGGCGAGGCAGGCAGGCGGCGACGGTGTCGGGCGGGCGGCGGCGGTGTCGGGCGGCAGGAGAGATCGAAGTGGGGATGCGGTTCGAAATTTTCCTAAGTGCTACTTATATAGCAAAGGCTTTTGTCGGTTTGTGCCAAAGCGGGACCAATCTCCCTCTTTGTCCCGGTTTGTGCCACCAACCGGGACCAAAGACCTCTTTTCAGCAGCCCAAAGGGCGGGAAACGAAGACCTTTGGTCCCGGTTGGTGGCACAAACCGGGACAAAAGAGGGGCATTGGTCCCGGTTGCGGCGACGAACCGGGACAAAGAGAACGATGGTCGGTTGGAGCCACCAACCGGACCAATGGACTCTAAACTGTTTTGATAAATATAGCAGAGAAAGAAAAAACTATATAGAAAACTACTCAGAAATGAATAGAAGCAAAAAATAAAAAAAGGAGCATATATGCTTATTTTTAATGGCTTATTACAACACAGAAATAAAAAGAAAAAATAAATATAGCAGAAAAAGAAAAAACTATATAAAAAACTACTCAGAAATGAATAGAAGCAAAAAATAGTTGTGATTAACTATACTAAAAAAGGAGCATATATGCTTATTTTTAATGGCTTATTACAACACAGAAATAAAAAGAAAAATAAATATAGCAGAAAAAGAAAAACTATATAAAAACTACTCAGAAATGAATAGAAGCAAAAAATAGTTGTGATTAACTATAGTAAAAAGGAGCATATATGCTTATTTTAATGGCTTATTACAACACAGAAATAAAAAGAAAAAATAAATATAGCAGAAAAAGAAAAACTATATAAAAACTACTCAGAAATGAATAGAAGCAAAAATAGTTGTGATTAACTATACTAAAAAGGAGCATATATGCTTATTTTTAATGGCTTATTACAACACAGAAATAAAAAGAAAAATAAATATAGCAGAAAAAAAAAAAAACTACTCGAAATGAGTACAGATAAACTTATAGAGGAATTCAACTTAAATTCATAACAATTTCAAGAGAAATCCGTATGAATTTATGCTAAATTACCTATATAAGCATCTATTTTCATTGTCGGAGGAGCTCAATAAGATAGAGAGGAAGGGGTTTATAAACCAGTCCCGTTCCCCTTCGGTTGGCGAGGTGGGACTAAACTCGGTCGCAACGGTACCAACCATTTAGTCCCGGTTGATGGCTCGAACCGGGACTAATGGAAGCCTTTGGTCCCGTTCAAGCCACCAACCGACCAATGGGGTTGGGCAGGGAGCGAGACCATTGGTCGGTTCGTCCCACAAACCGGGACCAATAGGTCCAGATGAACCGGGACCAATGGCCCACGTGGCCCGGCCGGCACCCGGGGCTCACGAACCGGGTCCGATGCCCCCATTGGTCCCGGTTCTGGATTGAACCGGGACTAATGGGCCGGACCGGCCTGGACCATTGGCCCCTTTTCTACTAGTGTAATCAGGTTATCCATATGATCACGGATGATGGTCCCGGTGCTGCCATGATGATCACTATCGCATAAACTCGCATCAATATTCAGTTTCAGTGCCCCATGGCAGGAGGCCGCCACTTAGCTATGGTCTTGGCAGGTTTCACTCCATTCTCCCTTCCTGTAGTGGCAAGATCAAGCGCCGTCTCCAGCGCCCATTTGACAAGTTGTCTATTTGACAGCCTGCTTCGATTCGCTTGTGTTGTCGAGTATGCATGAAACCTCTCAGGCGCACGCGTTAGATTTTCCTTTTTTTTTTCATTTTTTGCTGCATGGCACGTACGCGAAAACAAAGAAACGAATCACGTAGACGCATGGTGATTTTTTTCGTTGCAACAAAGACTCCAGTCTCCTCTTTATTTCCCAAAGAAACATTTTTTAACCGAGTTTTCCAAGAAAAAAATAAAATCAAGGACACTGCGCTCGCCGCTATTCTGAGATCAAACCATACATGAGTGAGGAATGTGTTCGATACTACTAGTGACCTTTGATGCTAATTTCCCCGTGTGGGATGACAATCGGTAGCAGCACCTGCACCAATGCGCTCACCCTCAGATCAGTGGTGGCGCCAGGGGTTAGCTGCGTAGTCAACTGACTACACAACATTTTGGCATGTATTAGTAGACATCAAGCAAAAACCAGTACAAACTTCGTATAAGCATTAGTATTTGACATCACAACTTTAAATTGACGTCACAACTTTGAACTCCTGGCTTCGCCACTGCCTCGGATCATCTTTGTCGTAGTAGATCACAGTCCTCTCGATGCTAGGATAGTTGTCCGGTGACGATTCCTTCCTCGCTGGCAGATGACCCTCAATATCCTTGCATGCTCCACATTACATAAGCATATGTACCTTAAAGGAGTAGTACCATTTTGAGCTTAAAGGTCAGATCCTTCAGTTTAGGGGAGCGCCGGAGAATGAGAAGTAGCAGAGTGAAGTAAGAAGCCATGCACCATTCGCCCAGCACCAGGCTTGTGAGGTTGCCAAACACTGGGAATGTTTGCAAACCCCTCTCGAATGCGTGCTTCACGTTCATCAAAGATGAAATTAATGGAGCTAGTTAGAATAGCAACATGACAAACAGGAGGGGCAAAATAGTTGGTTAAACAATAAAGAAGATTGTGTCTTGCATTGATATCAAAAGGTAGCTAATACTAGGAAATCTAGCAATGCAATAAATAATATTCAGCTAAACTAGCATGTCACATAAACATGAAAAGAGAACAACCCAGTCAGTCGTACCTCAGATAATGGTGCATACAACTTCCAAGGTTGTGCCATGTGAGAGGCCATGGAGTATACCATAATTCAATATTTTGCCTCAATTGTCATGGAGGACAACAAATCTTAGACTTATTGAAGTTGTAACTAGAGAATGCAAATCCCTAGTTACTAGAAAACACCCTCTATATCATAATGTTGGGTCGAGGATAGACAAATCGTTTAGGTTCGGAGCACAAATCTCAAGACCTTTGTTGAAATGGCAGCGGGAAATGCTTATAGTCTTGAGTAACCTCGATGACATCTGTTGTGGGTCTGAGACATTGCAATGATCCGGCTCTAGACGTTCAAGCACATGGAGGTCCAAATTCAACGGCCTGAAAAATCCTGTCATCCAAACACCTCTTGGAGATTGATTCTTCTCAGGTGCTGAGAAGAAAACAGTGACCTGTTGTCGAATATTATTACAATGTGGCTAGAACCATAAACATGAAGCAAACGAGCTTTATGTGTGATTGCATGACGAATCCATGTATCACATTGGTTAGCAAAATCATGACCTCTGATAAAGATCCGAGCCTCATCCAAGGGAAGAGTGCCATCACGCAAGAGTAGCAACTGGTCCCCAAACTTCTGCAGCCTATTCTGATCCGTCATTCTCTTCTCCCGATCATCATCACCATCCACAAAGTCCTTGTAGTCTAGGTGGATGAATGGCACGGAGGCCCAGAGATCACGTCACCGTGGCGAGAGAAAGCTTGTGCGCACGACTTCTGGCATCAGCTAGAAGGACAACACGAGATGGAGCAATGGGTCAGGAAGGCTGCTGAGTGTGTCAAGAGCACGTGCTGATGGTCCGTGCAACCTCTTGGAATTGGACACCGATGACGACATCTATACCTACTATTAAAGGTAGGAGGCTTTCATAGTTCTCCATATGTCACCCTTTTATATCCGCTGGTTTTATGTTAATCATAAAGATTGACGGCTGATTTAAAAGTAGATCTACATAACATTACATAAAAAATTTATATACAACTAAAGAATGTAAAGGTTTTAGCCTTTGACACGTACAAGATTCAACACATGCTATAACATGTTCGTATTCCCTAAAAGAGTGTACATATTGGTATAGGGTGGGAAATAAAAATTAATCAAATAGGAAAGTGTACTTGTTAGTATGGAAATACTCCCTCCGTTTTTTATGTAAGGTGTATTATTTTTGGCACGGTGACCAAGGCACATAAGTATAGAAGCCTTAGGACAAAATTGCCCTTGATAATTTGTTGGTTAGTGGCAAATAAATCACTGAGTGCAGGAAAGTAAGAGATACATGCAATCGACAGAAAGATATTTGCCTTCTTTTGCTACAAGGAGAGATACATGCAATCGACAAAGATATATCTTCCTTTTTATGGAGGGCTAAAAAGGGAATTTGAGGGATTTAGAAGAAATACACCTTACATTGTGAAATTCTTTTAAAAAATAAATACATCTTATATAAAGGAATGGAGAGAGTAGGAAACAACAATCAATCAGGCTCCAGCTGGCCGAACGCCACTACGGCCGACCACGCGTGGTAGTACATCTTAAATTGCATCAAGATGATGCTCAGAATCATCCACATGTGCTAGAAATAAGTGAGCCATTGATATTAATTACTACATCCGTTTCTAATTATAAATCTTTTTACAAATTTCAATATAGACTACATACAAAGCAAAATTAGTGAATCTAGACTCTAAAATAGGTCTATACATATCGTATGTAGCACGTATTAAAATATCTAAAAAGCCTTATATTTAGAAACGTATGTAGTATAATGGCCAAGATTAATATTTTTTGCGTGTGACAAAGATTAATTAAGAGATGTAGAAGTTACAAGCAACACTAGTTATGAACATTGCTCATCTCTAGCCGCCGCCTCCTTCTCCTCCTCCACAAAAAAAGAGCTAGGGTTTTTGCCTCCCGCAGGCGCCTCCGCATGTCCGCCTCCTCTTCGGTGGGGGGCGCGGTGAATCTCGGCAAGGGCCGACGGGAGGGCTCCACTTTAGTCATTTCTTTCAGTTTTGCTAGGGTTTGTATCCTACTCAGGAAGACGAGATGGTGGCGGCTCCCTGCAGATGGAATAAAGGTCTCCATGTTTAGCCCCCATTCCTACAGTGCGTCTAGAACTCTTGGTGGGCGTGTGGAGTGGTGTCTCCGATGAATTTATCTTTGGTGAATTTGTTCGTATCTTGTCGTTGTTCGTCTACGTTTGTGTGTCTTCGGGTTGGATCCTTCTGATCTATTTTATTCTTCATCTGCAGCGGTTGCTGTTCTAGTGCATTGGTCCTATGGGTGTTGGGGAACGTAGTAATTTCAAAAAATTTCCTACGCACACGCAAGATCATGGTGATGCATAGCAACGAGAGGGGAGAGTGTTGTCTACGTACCCTCGTAGACCGAAGCGGAAGCGTTGACGCAACGTAGATGAAGTAGTTGTACGTCCTCCCGGTTCAACCGATCCAAGCACCGTTACTCCGGCACCTCCGAGTTCTTGGCACACGTACAGCTCGATGACACACCCCCGATCTCCGATCCAGCAGAGGTGCCGGGGGGAGTTCCGTCAAGCCTGACGGCGTGGTGGACGATCTTGATGTTCTCTGTCGCGCAGGCTTCGCCTAAGCACCGCTACAATATGACTGAGGTGTAATATCGTGGAGGGGGCACCGCACACGGCTAAGGAACGATCTCAATGATCAACTTGTGTGTCTAGGGTGCCCCCCTACCCCCGTATATAAAGGAGGGAGGGAGGAGGTGGCCGGCCCAAGGAGGGCGCGCCATAGGGAGGGGAAACCTACTCCAGTAGGTTTCCCTCCTATTCTTAATCAAGTTGGAGGGGGAAGGAAGGAGTAGTAGTAGTAGGAAGGAAGAGGCGGAAGGAGAGAAGGAAAGGGGGGGGGGCGGCCCCCTTCCCAATTCGGATTGGGCTTGGGGGGCGCGCCCCCTTCCCTTGCTCCTGCTCCCTCCCTTCCAATAGGGCCCAATAAGGCCCATATACTTACCGGGGGGTTCCGGTAACCTCCCGGAGCTCTGGTATATTCCCAAACTCTCCCGGAACCTTTCCGGTGTCCAAATATATCCGTCCAATATATCAATCTTTATGTCTCGACCATTTCGAGACTCCTCGTCATGTCTGTGATCACATCCGGACTCGAACAAACTTGGTACATCAAAATATATAAACTCATAATATAACTCCATCGAAACCTTAAGCGTGCAGGACCCTACGGTTCGAGAACAATGTAGACATGACTGAGACACGTCTCGGTCAATAACCAATAGCGGGACCTGGATGCCCATATTGGTTCCTACATATTCTACGAAGATCTTTATCGGTCAAACCGCATAACAACATACGTTGTTCCTTTGTCATCGGTATGTTACTTGCCCGAGAATTGATCGTCGGTATCCAATACCTAGTTCAATCTCGTTACGGCAAGTCTCTTTACTCGTTCCGTGTCGTCATCTTATAACTAACTCATTAGTTACATGCTTGCAAGGCTTAGGTGATAAGTATTACCGAGAGGGCCAGAGATACCTCTCCGACAATCGGAGTGACAAATCCTAATCTCGAATTATGCCAACTCAACATGTACCTTCGGAGACACCTGTAGTACTCCTTTATAATCACCCGATTCGTTGTGACGTTTGGTAGTACCAAAGTGTTCCTCCGTAAACGGAGTTGCATAATTCTCATAGTTACTGAGAACATGTATAAGTCATGAAGAAAGCAATAGCAGAATACTAAGCGATCAAGTGCTAAGCTAACGGATGGGTCATGTCAATCACATCATTCTCCTAATGATGTGATCCCATTTAATCAAATGACAACACATGTCTATGGTTAGGAAACATAACCATTTTTGATTAATGAGCTAGTCAAGTAGAGGCATACTAGTGACTATATGTTTGTCTATGTATTCACACATGTATCATGTTTCCGGTTAATACAATTCTAGCATGAATAATAAACATTTATCATGATATGAGGAAATAAATAATAACTTTATTATTGCCTCTAGGGCATATTTCCTTCAGTCTCCCACTTGCACTAGAGTCAATAATCTAGATTACATAGTAATGATTCTAACACCCATGGAGTCTTGGTGTTGATCATGTTTTGCTCGTGAGAGAGGCTTAGTCAACGGATCTGCAACATTCAGATCCGTGTGTATCTTGCAAATCTCTATGTCTCCCACTTGGACTTGGTCCCAAATGGAATTGAAGCGTCTCTTGATGTGCTTGGTCCTCTTGTGAAATCTGGATTCCTTTGCCAAAGCAATTGCACCAAGATTGTCACGAAGATCTTCATTGGTCCCGATGCACTAGGTATGACACCTAGATCGGAAATGAACTCCTTCATCCAGACTCCTTCATTTGCTGCTTCAGAAGCAGCTATGTACTCCGCTTCACATGTAGATCCCGCCACGACGCTTTGTTTAGAACTACACCAACTTACAGCTCCACCGTTTAATATAAACACGTATCCGGTTTGCGATTTAGAATCGTCCGGATCAGTGTCAAAGCTTGCATCGACGTAACCATTTACGACTAGCTCTTTGTCACCTCCATATACGAGAAACATATCCTTAGTCCTTTTCAGGTATTTCAGGATGTTCTTGACCGCTGTCCAGTGATCCACTCCTGGATTACTTTGGTACCTTCCTGCCAAGCTTATTGCTAAGCATACGTCAGGTCTGGTACACAGCATTGCATACATGATAGAGCCTATGGCTGAAGCATAGGGAACACCTTTCATTTTCTCTCTATCTTCTGCTGTGGTCGGGCATTGAGTTTGACTCAACTTCACACCTTGTAGCACAGGCAAGAATCCTTTCTTTGCTTGATCCATTTTGAACTTTTTCAAAATTTTGTCAAGGTATGTGCTTTGTGAAAGTCCTATTAAGCGTCTTGATCTATCTCTATAAATCTTGATGCCCAATATGTAAGCAGCTTCACCGAGGTCTTTCATTGAAAAACTTTTATTCAAGTATCCTTTTATGCTATCCAGAAATTTTATATCATTTCCAATTAATAATATGTCATCAACATATAAAACTAGAAATGCTACAGAGCTCCCACTCACTTTCTTGTAAATAAAGGCTTCTCCAAAAGTCTGTATAAAACCATATGCTTTGATCACACTATCAAAGCGTTTATTCCAACTCCGAGATGCTTGCACCAGTCCATAAATGGAACGCTGGAGCTTGCACACTTTGTTAGCACCTTTTGGTTCAACAAAACCTTCAGGCTGCATCATATACAACTCTTCTTCTAGAAATCCATTCAAGAATGCAGTCTTGACATCCATTTGCCAAATTTCATAATCATGAAATGCAGCAATAGCCAAAATGATTCGGACAGACTTAAGCATCGCTACGGGTGAGAAAGTCTCATCATAGTCAACCCCTTGAACTTGTTGAAAACCATTCGCAACAAGTCGAGCTTTATAGACAGTAACATTTCCATCAGCGTCAGTCTTCTTCTTAAAGATCCATTTATTCTCAATGGCTTGCCGATCATCGGGCAAGTCAACCAAAGTCCATACTTTGTTTTCATACATGGATCCTATCTCAGATTTCATGGCCTCTAGCCATTTTGCGGAATCTGGGCTCATCATCGCTTCCTCATAGTTCGTAGGTTCATCATGGTCAAGTAACATGACTTCCAGAATAGGATTACCGTACCACTCTGGTGCGGATCTTACTCTGGTTGACCTACAAGGTTCAGCAGAAACTTGATCTGAAGTTTCATGATCTATATCATTAGCTTCCTCACTAATTGGTGTAGTTGTCACATGAACCGGTTCTTGTGATGAACTACCTTCCAATAAGGGAGTAGATACAGTTATCTCATCAAGTTCTACTTTCCTCAAACTCACTTCTTTTGAGAGAAACTCCTTCTCTAGAAAGGATCCGAATTTAGCAATGAAAATCTTGCCCTCAGATCTGTGATAGAAGGTGTACCCAATAGTCTCCTTTGGGTATCCTATGAAGACACATTTCTCCGATTTGGGTTCGAGCTTATCTGGTTGAAGTTTCTTCACATAAGCATCGCAACCCCAAACTTTAAGAAACGACAACTTTGGTTTCTTGCCAAACCACAGTTCATAAGGCGTCGTCTCAACGGATTTTGATGGTGCCCTATTTAACGTGAATGCGGCCGTCTCTAAAGCATAACCCCAAAACGATAGCTGTAAATCGGTAAGAGACATCATAGATCGTACCATATCAAGTAAAGTACGATTACGACGTTCGGACACACCATTTCGTTGTGGTGTTCCAGGTGGCGTGAGTTGCGAAACTATTCCGCATTGTTTCAAACGTAAACCAAACTCGTAACTCAAATATTCTCCTCCACGATCAGATCGTAGAAACTTTATTTTCTTGTTACGATGATTTCCTACTTCACTCTAAAATTCTTTGAACTTTTTAAATGTTTCAGACTTGTGCTTCATTAAGTAGATATACCCATATCTGCTTAAATCATCTGTGAAGGTCAGAAAATAACGATATCCGCCACGAGCCTCAACATTCATCGGGCCACATACATCTGTATGTATGATTTCCAACAAATCTGTTGCTCTCTCCATAGATCCGGAGAACGGCGTTTTAGTCATCTTGCCCATGAGGCACGGTTCGCAAGTACCAAGTGATTCATAATCAAGTGATTCCAGAAGTCCATCAGTATGGAGTTTCTTCATGCGTTTTACATCGATATGACCTAAACGGCAGTGCCCACAAATAAGTTGCACTATCATTATCAACTCTGCATCTTTTGGCTTCAACATTATGAATATGTGTATCACTACTATCGAGATTCAATAAAAATAGACCACTCTTCAAGGGTGCATGACCACAAAAGATATTACTCATATAAATAGAACAACCATTATTCTCTGATTTAAATGAATAACCGTCTCGCATCAAACAAGATCCAGATATAATGTTCATGCTCAACGCAGGCACCAAATAACAATTATTCAGGTCTAAAACTAAACCCGATGGTAGATGTAGAGGTAGCGTGCCGACCGCGATCACATCGACTTTGGAACCATTTCCCACGCGCGTCGTCACCTCGTCCTTAGCTAATATTCGCTTAATCCGTAGTCCCTGTTTCAAGTTGCAAATATTAGCAACAGAACCAGTATCAAATACCCAGGTGCTGCGAGCATTAGTAAGGTACACATCAATAACATGTATATCACATATACCTTTTTCACTTTGCCATCCTTCTTGTCCGCCAAATACTTGGGGCAGTTCCGCTTCCAGTGTCCAGTCTGCTTGCAATAGAAGCACTCAGTTTCAGGCTTAGGTCCAGACTTGGGTTTCTTCTCTTGAGCAGCAACTTGTTTGCTGTTCTTTTTGAAGTTCCCCTTCTTCTTCCCTTTGCCCTTCTTCTTGAAACTAGTGGTCTTGTTGACCATAAACACTTGATGCTCCTTCTTGATTTCTACCCCGCTGCTTTCAAAGATCGCGAAGAGCTCGAAATAGTCTTGTTCATCCCTTGCATGTTATAGTTCATCACGAAGCTCTTGTAGCTTGGTGGCAGTGATTGGAGAATTCTGTCAATGACGCTATCATCCGGAAGATTAACTCCCAGTTGAATCAAGTGATTATTATACCCAGACATTTTGAGTATATGCTCACTGACAGAACTGTTCTCCTCCATCTTGCAGCTGTAGAACTTATTGGAGACTTCATATCTCTCAATCCGGGCATTTGCTTGAAATATTAACTTCAACTCTTGGAACATCTCATATGCTCCATGACGTTCAAAACGTCGTTGAAGACCCGGTTCTAAGCCGTAAAGCATGGCACACTGAACTATAGAGTAGTCATCAGCTTTGCTCTGCCAGACGTTCTTAACGTCGTCAGTTGCATCAGCAGCAGGCCTGGCACCCAGCGGTGCTTCCAGGACGTAACTCTTCTATGCAGCAATGAGGATAATCCTCAGGTTACGGACCCAGTCCGTGTAATTGCTACCATCATCTTTCAACTTTGCTTTCTCAAGGAACGCATTAAAATTCAACGGAACAACAGCACGAGCCATCTATCTACAATCAAACATAGACAAGCAAAATACTATCAGGTACTAAGTTCATGATAAATTTAAGTTCAATTAATCATATTACTTAAGAACTCCCACTTAGACAGACATCTCTCTAGTCATCTAAGTGATCACGTGATCCAAATCAACTAAACCAAGTCCGATCATCACGTGAGATGGAGTAGTTTCAATGGTGAACATCTCTATGTTGATCATATCTACTATATGATTCACGCTCAACCTTTCGGTCTCCGTGTTCCGAGGCCATATCTGTATATGCTAGGCTCGTCAAGTATAACCTGAGTATTCCGCGTGTGCAACTGTTTTGCACCCGTTGTATTTGAACGTAGAGCCTATCACACCCGATCATCACGTGGTGTCTCAGCACGAAGAACTTTCACAACGGTGCATACTCAGGGAGAACACTTCTTGATAATTAGTGAGAGATCATCTTAAAATGCTACCGTCAATCAAAGCAAGATAAGATGCATAAAGGATAAACATCACATGCAATCAATATAAGTGATATGATATGGCCATCATCATCTTTTGCTTGTGATCTCCATCTCCGAAGCACCGTTGTGATCACCATCGTCACCGGCGCGACACCTTGATCTTCATCGTAGCATCGTTTGTTGTTTACGCCATCTATTTCTTCTACGACTATCGCTACCGCTTAGTGATAAAGTAAAGCAATTACAGGGCGTTTGCATTTCATACAATAAAGCGACAACCATATGGCTCCTGCCAGTTGCCGATAATTTCGGTTACAAAACATGATCATCTCATACAATAAAATATAGCATCACGTCTTGACCATATCACATCACAACATGCCCTGCAAAAACAAGTTAGACATCCTCTACTTTGTTGTTGCAAATTTTACGTGGCTGCTACGGGCTTAAGCAAGAACCAATCTCACCTACGCATCAAAACCACAACGATAGTTTGTCAAGTTGATGCTGTTTTAACTTCGCAAGGACCGGCGTAGCCACACTCGGTTCAACTAAAGTTGGAGAAACCGACACCGCTAGTCACCTGTGTGCAAAGCACGGCGGTAAAACCAGTCTCGCGTAAGCGTCTGGCGTAATGTCGGTCCGGGCCGCTTCATCCAACAATACCGCCAACCAAAGTATGACATGCTGGTAAGCAGTATGACTTATATTGCCCACAACTCACTTGTGTTCTACTCGTGCATATAACATCAAACAATAAAAACCTAGGCTCGGATGCCACTGTTGGGGAACGTAGTAATTTCAAAAAATTTCCTACGCACACGCAAGATCATGGTGATGCATAGCAACGAGAGGGGAGATTGTTGTCTACGTACCCTCGTAGACCAAAGCGGAAGCGTTGACGCAACGTAGAGGAAGTAGTCGTACGTCCTCCCGGTTCAACCGATCCAAGCACTGTTACTCCGGCACCTTCGAGTTCTTGGCACACGTACAGCTCAATGACGCACCCCCGATCTCCGATCCAGCAGAGGCGCCGGGGGGAGTTCCATCAGCACGACGGCGTGGTGACGATCTTGATGTTCTCCTGTCGCAGGGCTTCGCCTAAGCACCGCTACAATATGACCGAGGTGTAATATCGTGGAGGGGCACTACTAGGGAAAAGCCTATACACAAAATCTTGGCAGCAGCGCGGTTCAAAATAGAGCGCTGCTGCTAAGTAGCTGTAGCGCGGGTTACGTAAACTGGCTGCTGATAAAGATTTAGCAGTAGCGTGCTTGACCAGAAACGCGCTGCTACAAATATCGACCGGCGGTGTTCCCCCAACTCTAAGTAGCAGTAGCGCGGTCGCAATAACAGCGCTACTGCTAAGTACGTAGTAGTAGCGCGGTTTCCTAGAGATCGCTGCTGGTAAGTTTCAAATTGCCACAATTTTTTGTCCCAGTTAGCAGTAGCGCCTTACCGCAAAGTGCGCTGCTGCTAAGTTCTTAGCAGCAGCGCATTTTATCTCCCGCGCTACTGCTAACCCCACCAACCCCCAACCCGTCCCTCCCCTCCCCCTTCCTTTTTCCCTCCCCTACCTCCCCCTCTCATCTCTTCCCTCCACCACATGCTCCCACTCTCACTCTTCTTCTTCTCAATACTTCTCCCCATTACTCTCTCTCTCTCTATCCACCTTCTCTCTCTTCATTACTCCTACATAACTACACCACCTCCATTAATTAATGCATCTCCTTTCTCTTTTTCCTTCCCCCTCCACTATTTGTAGTTGTCTCCTTCCAAATTAGGTAGCTAGGTAGATGTAGGATTTAGTTAAGTGACATATTTGCCCCCTAACTAGATCTATCTTTGTCAAGAAGAGCTTTGTGCACTTTTGATCTCCCTACAACATCATCTCCGGCCATCGAGATAGAGGTGATGAAAATTTCATGCTTTTGCAAAATGGAAATGTGTTTATGTGTATGTGTGATATGTTTGTGGAAATTGTGTGTGTGGCATGAGTTGACGCCGCCAAATTGTGCTTTTGAGTTGCCTATGTTTTGCCGAAATGTCGATTTATTTCCGTTTCGGCGAATTTCGGGTAAACTCTAGATCCATATATGTCCTATTTTTAGGGAAGGTCATGCCAAATTTTTTTATGACTTTGATGCATGCATGCATTTTTACAATCAATTTTTTTTATTATTACCGTGCAGAGTTGACGATGGTTAGTGGAACGATGGTGGACAGGTGGTTGCTGTCGGCGGTGCAAGACATGAAAGAAAATAACCAGACAGAGGTTTTATGTCCGTGTCGAAAATGCAAAGGAATAGTTTGGCTCGACCCCCATGAAGATGGTCGTGTCGAAGCGCACCTGCTCATGACTGGTTTCATGGATGGCTATACTCGGTGGATAATTGAAGATGAGGATGACGATGTTGAGGATGCCGACGGGGCAGGCAATGATGACACGGGGCAAGACGAAGAGATGATCGATAATGGCGGCGGGGAAGAGGCCGGACATGGCGGCGGAGAAGTGGCCGGACATGGCGGAGGAGAAGGGGCCGGACATGGCGGCGGAGAGAACGACATGGACTCCACGCAGCAGAGTTCGTCGGTACTAAGTTCAATTGTGCGGGACCCTCATGTTCAAGCATTGCTTCGCAAGGAGACGAATCTTGAGAGAGCTGCTTCTAGAGAGGAGGCTAAGCTGGAGCAACGGTGGTAGACTCGAACACTCCATTGTATGATGGTTGCAATCTGAGGTGACCGGTTGAGTTTCACGCCCAACTCCTCAAGACGAAGGCTAAAAACAAATGGACCGACACTAGCCTCGATGAGCATCTCAAGTACCTAAAGGATGTTCTTCCCGGGTAATCTATGTCCTACTAGTGTTGATGAGGCCAAGAAGATCGTGTGCCCTCTTGATCTGCCACACGTTAGATACCATGCATGCATCAACGATTGCATAATTTATCGGAAGGAGCACGCGGAAAAAACAAGCTGTCCGTGTGCAATGCTTCTCGATACAAGAAGGCCGGAAGAAATGTCCCCGAAAGTTGTATGGTACTTACCGATCACTCCCGTCTTCGAGGTATTTTGTAGATCCCAAGGAAGCAAAGCTAATGCGCTGCACGCGGAGAGGAAGAAGCCCGACGATGGAGATGATCCGAAGCTGAGACACGTGAAGGATGGAAGCCAGTGGAGAGCGTTGAACAGCTTCTATCGGTATTTTGAATGTGATGCAAGGAACATCGTGCTCGGCGCGTGTACCGATGGCATGAATCCGTTTGGCAACCAGAACACCAACCATAGTACATGGCCCGTGTTTGTATGGATGTACAACCTCCCCCCTGGTTGTGCATGAAATCGAAGTACATTCACATGAGCATGCTTATTCAAGGGCCGAAACAACCAGGAAATAATATTAATTTGTATCTGGGGCTACTTCAAGAGGAGTTAGACACGTTATGGAAAACACCGCCAAGATATGGGATGCCAAAGAAGGTGAGTATTTCAACATGAGAGCGCAGCTGATCACGACAAAGGCAGGACTATCTCGATTACGGATATGTGGCAGGCCAGGTGTGCCATGGATATTGCGGATGCACGCGGTGCATGGATGATACAACGCCTCAGCAGCTAACGCCAAGGAAAGATGGCGGTCCAGGAAAATCGTGTACATGGGGCATCGAAGATGGCTTGAACAGACGACCGTGGGGAAACCGTGGAGATCTATTCAATGGTCACGCTGAGCATCGAGGACCTCCACGTAAGCGGAGCGGTGCCGAAATTGATGAGCTGTTGAAAAACTGGAATGAGTGCCCCGCGCCAGGAAAGACGATGAGAAAGGCACCGGAGCCGCTGCTGAAGGTATGGAAGACGAGGTCTGTGTTCTGGGACTTGGAGTACTGGCACAAATCGATACACCTCATTGCCTTGATCAAATGCATATCTGTAAGAATGTCCTTGAGAGCTTGCTCGCAACACTGATGAACATGCCGGATAAGACCAAGGATGGGCCGAAGGCAAGAAAAGACTTGCAAGATTTGAAAATCAGGGAAGATCTGCACATGCCGCCCCATAAAATGTCAGACGAGACAGAGACGGAGACAGAGGCACGGGAGAAGAAGGGCAAGAAATTAAAGAAAGAAGATTATTGCCCCCCCTCTTGCTTCACCTTAAGTCAGGCTGAGATCAATCAATTCTTTAAGTGCCTTACCGGAGTGAAAGTTAGTTCCGGTTACTGTGGCAAGATAAGAAGATATCTAGACACGGACAAGAAAAGGTTCAGCGGGATGAAGTCTCATGACTGTCATGTGATGATGACGCAGATACTACCTGTTGCCCTTAGAGGGATAATGGACAAGCACGTACGTTACACGCTTATTGGTCTCTGCAACTTTTTCGACGTCATCTCTCGAAAGTCGATCAGTGTGAAGCAGCTCCAAAGGCTACAGGAAGAGATTGTTGTGATACTGAATGAGCTTGAGATGTACTTCCGCCCGCGTTCTTGACGTGATGGTGCATCTGTGTGTCCATATTGTGGATGACATAATAGACTGGGCCGTCATTCCTGCACAACATGATGCCGTTTGAGAGGATGAATGGGATCATCAAAGGATTCGTTCAGAATATGTCCCGTCCGGATGGAAGCATCGTCGTGGCTATTTGGCACAAGAGTGCATCTCTTTCTGTGAGAATTTTCTATATGGCGCAGACCAGCCGCCTGGTGTTAGTGTTGGTTTGCCCGTTAACAAGCACGATGGGAGGCTCGAAGGAGATGGTCACTGCAACGGTCGCAGGGAACTGCACGTGGCATACTCAGATCGACGCAGCGACTTTGACAGAGCAAACTTGGTAGTGCTACAACACCTAGACGAGGTAGATCCTTTCGTGGCACTGCACAAAGAAATTATCGCAAAGAAGTATCGTGACCGGGGGGTATGCAGGACGGCCGAAGTTACTAGAGAGCACAACTCCACTTTCCTGCATTGGTTCAAAGAGCATATTATTGCTAATCCCCCGGAGGAGGGCTCTAAGGACGGATTGCTCATATACGCCTTAGCACATGGCCCCTCGCCCAACCTCGTAACCTATCAGGCATATGATATCAACGGATACACGTTCTACACGGAGGCAAAAGATATGGACAGTGATGATCAGAACTCAGGGGTGACGATGGAATGCATGACCAGCAGCGACAACGGCACAACTGAACGATTTTATGGAAGGGTCGAGGAGACCTGGGAGCTTGACTACTCTGGACTGCACAACACGACGATGTTCCGTGTCAGATGGGCTAAGAATGTCAAAAGAGAAAGCCGGATGTTCACTACCATGACTATACCCGACGCCAAGAGCGCTACCGTGAACGCTATCGCAAAAAACGAGCCATGGGTACACGCTAAGCACGTGACACAATGCTTCTTCATACTGACCCGCGCAATCCCAGCCGTGTTGTCGTGAACAGAGACAAAAGGAACATCATTGGAATGGATGGAGTCGCCAACGAGGAAGACTATAATCAGTACGGCAACCCAATGAGGGAAGATGACGATGATGATGAAGTATACGTCAAAAGAAGAATCAATACTACATTACCTAAGAAAAATCGTACTCCATGGAAAAGGCAAAGTCACAATGAGGGGCTCAATTATTCTTCGACGAACAAGAAGGGAAAGAAGCTGACTCAAAAACGAAAACGTCAGCACTGAGGAAACGTATGTTATGGGTTCAATGATGTGTAATATATATATGTTCCTATTTTGTATACACACTTAGTCATTATTATGCATGGGTCCAATGATGTGTAATATATATGTTCCTATTTTGCATACATATTTAACCGTCAAATGATGCAATATATATCGCCCTTCCTTCGTTCACTGCCCTCGGGAAATAAAAGTGGGATAAAATAAAGGAAAAGAAAAAGGAAAACTGGCAGTAGCGACGACAGTAGCAGCGCGTTTCCACAAAACCGCTGCTGCTAGATCTTAGTAGTAGCGTGTTTCTCATAAAACGCTGCCGCTACGCACCATAGTAGTAGCGAGTTTCCCATAAAGCGCTGCAGCTACAGATCATAGTAGTAGCGCGTTTCTCTGAAACCGCTGCAGCTACAGAATATAGTAGCAGAGCGTACTGGTACGTCCACTTAACCCAAAATTTGCACTCGCCCAGCTTCATCCCGCCATTTCCCCCCAAATCCCCACTCTTTCTCCGGCCCCCGCCGCTCCGCCGCGCCCGACCCGGCCCCGGCGCTAGCCCCGGTGCTCGCCCCATCCTGCCTCGACCCGACTCGGCGTGCTCGCCCCGACCACGCCGCCGCCCCTAACCCAGCCGCTCGCCCCGACTCGGCGCGGCGCTTCGCCCGACCCGGCGCTCGCCCCGACCGTCGGCCCTCGCCTCCCTCCTCTCCCTGCGGCCGTCGTTGGGCCTGCCTCCTCGCCCTGCACTCTCTGAAACCCCCTCTCTGCTAGGGTTCTTCATGTTAATTAATTAGGTTATCTATTTAGTTATGAATTAGCTGAATTTATATGGAAATTTGAACTGGACATGTGATATGTGCATATGTCATGTTTTGGACATGTCATGTTTGGAAAATGATCCGAGTGGCCTATGTTACGCCGAGATGTTGATTCATTTCCGTTTCGGTGAATTTCAGGTGCTCGATATGTCGATTTTTTAGCAAAGGTCATGCCGAAATTTCCCGTGAATAAAGGCATGATTTGTGCTACATAGTTGGCATATCGAGTGCTGGCACATAGATTTCTTTTTATGTCATTTCTCATTTATTCATACTTTTAGAAATAAATGAGGCCACTTAATCATAGGAAACATGTCGAACAACGAAGAAACGGGCCTTCACCAAGATGCGCGAGATGGATTATGAGGGTGAACAAGAGTACCTCGACTATTTGACTGCTAAGCAAGGTTTGCAGGTCCGTCTCGATGATGGTATCGACGCCGACATCGACATCGACGGCGCCCGGCACCGACGGTGCCGGCACCGATGGCGGCGCCGAGACCGTGGGGAAGGTATCGGCGGGAAGGTACCGGCCCGATGCCGATACCGAAAGAGGAAGCATAAGAAGCAGAGGATACGAAAACCTAACAAACTAGGGATTGGACGACTTGTGATCACAAAGATGGCACTGGCAAGTTTGAGCCGTTAGAGCCGGAAGAACCTCGCAAGTGCTATGGGAACCAAGTAGGATGCATCCTACGGAATGCGCGAGCATCAACGATTTATGACTTAAGGAGTAAAGAACATTTGACGCAGTTGCTCCTAACGGTTGCACAAGACATTCAAGTTCCCGACCGATAATAACATAGAACAACCGTGGATGATCCGAAGATGAAAAAGATTAACAATCACGCCATGGGCATGTTCAACAATGATTTGGCCTCTGGAAAGGGAGGGTGAAACGAGCTATTGAGGCTGATGAACCCCTGCCCAAGATTCGGAGGAAAATCGACACTTACGGAAGAGGAGTTCAAAAGTTCAAGGACACTTGCGCTACCGAGGCAGCCAAGGCTAAGGCTGCGAAATTCAAAAGCCTTCAGCTCCGAACGCGGAAGCATCGCCTCGAAGCCGTGGCTACCTCGATAAAAGGCCCATATGGGATAAGGAGGACACGGAACGTGAAGCCGCTGGTCTCCTGCACCCCTTCGCTGAAGTTCACCAACCCCTTGGAGCATGACTTCATCAGGCCCGCTACAAGTGGGACAAGGAGAAAAAGGTTTTTACACGGACAAGATCACGAGGAAATTGATTAGACTATCGGAGAAGCAACATCGGCCTGCAGCCAAAGCCCTACTTCTCGATGAGGCCCAAGTGGGACACCCTCTCAACCGGCCTTGAACGAACTTAAGGGACTCCCGCTGGACCAGCGCCACAATATGGTCGTGTGCACGGCGCCGAGACGGCGCCACATGGAAGGTGTTTTACAACGACGGCCCGGAGGCCAAGAAGCAGAAAAATAAGTTTAGTCAGGCGGACATCGACGCAAAGGTGAAGCTTGCGGTCGAGAAAAAAGTAGCTGAGGACGCGAAAAAAGCAGCCAATGACAAATATGAGTTGCTACAGCAGCAGTCAATGCAGCAGAATCGCCTGCAGAAATGATTTCGCTACTAACTTGGTTCCATTATCATCAATCGGGCGAAGGAAAATCCGCACAAGACGGTACATGATTTCCGATGCCCAGTTTCGTCGCGAGCAACTCCATGAACAACAACACCATCGCCCCATCACTTGCTCAAGCAACCGGGCCTCCTCTACAGCCGCTCCGCCATAGCAGCCCGTCCTCGGTCTCAGCGCGCTTAGGTGGGCCTTCGTCTTTAGCTGAGCTCGACGCCGTCACGGTAATTACATGTCGCACCAACATATATATATATATATAGATAATATTCCATTTTCGTTGCCTTTCGGTTGTTTTACACCACATACATATGTGTTTGCAGGCGAAAAAGAAACCCCATGCACCATACTCTACTTGATCAAAGGCCAGAAGGTGGACGTGGGAAAGGGGATGATAATGGACCCCTCTCAATGCACATTCCACAACCAGCCGATCCCCGCTGGGCACTTCAGGGTTAGCTTGACCAGTGTGAAATCGGGGCACGAGGATTTGCCTCCTCCAATACAGCATGTGGGAGTGGACGACGAGACCCCGCCGCGGATTGGACGCTGCAAGGGTTGGGTGCTGCTATGGCCGAAGAATCTTATTCGTCTAGAGCCGGCCGAGAGCACACCAATAACTACCACACATCAACAAGCATGTGCCGAGACCACCACCCCACCTATGCAATTACCAGCTCCTGTAGTAGTGTCGGGTGAGAGCGGCGACGACATGATGAAGGGGTGCAATAGTATTGGCTGATGTAATTTCTCCCAGAGAAGAGAATGGATGATGAGACGGAGGTCGACCCTATGGATTACCTCAATACAAACGCGTATGACTGTGACATAGATATGATGAGTCAACCATATGACGAATCGGTCTATCAACTTGCTAATGAGGATATGGATGATATGCGGGCAGGGCCGTACCATGGAATGCAAAAGTCTCTCTTCATGAAATCCTCACAGACACGCTCAAGATGCCGCCTCAACACAGGCTCAACTAGCCAGCGCGAGGGTCGTACAATACTTAGCCCGGGAACACTTGGGCAGGGGTTAAGGAATGGTCCGGAAGGTGTGCCCAAGAAAAGGAGAGGAAGAGATCGGGAAGGTAATCGCCTCCAAACAAGCGAGCACACATCAGCCGACGATGCATTCTCAAGAGCGTGTACCCGTGAAAGGTGCGGTCATGTTCCATCTCGCGGGCGAGCCGATGCTACCACCGAAACCGCTGGAGGCACTATCAGGGGATCTCAGGAGACTGCACGACCATGTGCTGTCGACTGAGAAAAGCCTACTAGCCTCAAAGGATCCAGGATATCCGACATACGCGGCTCGTGTGCCTGAGGGGAAGTGCTACGTCGACACACGGCCCGCGGAGGTGTTCTTCCTGCCGTTTGACCATATCTTTGAGATGTTTCTAACAAGGCGGCTTGATTTTACTATCGTCCGCCTTTTTGCGCTACATATGAGCTCCGTCGTGAAGAGTGAAGACGTCTCGCAAATCTGTGTGGCGGATCCGTACTACTTGCACGAGTCTTTCATGAGTCTCGGCGACTTTGAGCGTGAAACTGCTTGGGAGTACCTCCAAAACTTCATGGTACAGAATAAGGACCGGGAAATTGTCCTCGTGCCTTATCATCCAAAGTAAGTCAGTTCCGGACAACCCTTTCGTACATTTCAATCATTCCTTCTCTCTCATATGGGGAATAATTTGAGGTGTCTTTTCCCGCAGCAACGGGCGCGCCGTCCTTATCGTTCTTTACCCGCAAGTCTCCCACGCCGTGTATTTTGACCCTTCCAGAGACTACGAGAAAAAGGACTACACCCACATAATGAATATTCTAGATGATGCTCTCCAAGGCTTCAGCTTTAGAGGTGGCCACGTGCATATCAGGAAACAAAGGAACAAGAAGATGGGTTTCGCGCATAAAACTAACTTCTCCTGCATCCATGTCCCAAAACCAAGCAAGAAGGATGGATTCTACATCGTCCATCTCATGATTCAGTTCAACACGGATCACCAAAGCTTCAGATTAACAGCAGAATGATGATCATATCCACAAGTGGCTAGAATCTCATGGAGAAGCGAATTATAAACTTAGAGATGACTTCTTTCGCATCCAAAGCGACATTGCGATGATCATCATGAAAGAAGTCGTCGATGAGAAGGGGATGTTCCACCACGGCCCTATATCGCGAGCTGACGTCCGAACTCGCATAGGCATGCAATGTCTAGACCTCACGCCGTTCAAGCAGCTAGGGTTCGTCCTCAATGATATGGAAGGATGGAACTTCTAGTGATTTATGATGCCGATGATGATGATATGTGTCGGTTGAACTAGTATACTTTTTGTAGCGATGAAACTTTGTGATGTCCATGGTCCCTGCCGTTCTTGCGTAATGCTACTTTGTTAGTTTGCGTACGATGACCTGCGTACCTCTAGTTAATTAATTTGCGTACTGTATATGTTGCATCTAGTTGCTAACCTTTCTCTTTTGGTGTTGCTCTAGTATATTTTGTTGCACATATATGATTGTACATCCTCTTCATGAACATGCATCTCTAATAGGTACCTAGTTTCTTGATGGCGAGATGGAAATGCTATGTCGTGTACAAAGGGAAGGTTCCGGGGGTGTACAACGAGTGGCATGAGTGTCAGGCGCAAGTGAATGGGTTCACGGGCACCAGCCATAAAGGCTTCAAAAGCAGACAAGAAGGAGAAGCTAGTTACTTGAGGTTGAGGCTAGCGCAAGAGAGGACTCGTAACCGCCACCTCATGTACTGCATGGTTCCGCTCTCACTCATAGTGATAGCACTTCTTGCGTATACCTTTGTTTAGATGGATGACGTTGTTGTAGTTGCAAGTATTCGAGACTTGCATGTATTCCTATTTTCGAGATGATGACAAGATATCAATTTGTGTTGGATGATGATTATGAAGAGACTATTTGTATGTACATGCTATGATTACATTTGTGGTCTCACAGGCATTTGTATGTGTATCATGATGACATTTCTATGTGCTAAATATTCTTCTACAAAGCCGGTTCAAATAAAAAACAAATATGCCAAAAAAAACTACTTAAATTAGCAGTAGCGAGTGTATAAAAGTTAGCAGCAGTGCCTCAATAGCAGTAGCGCGTCCGGCCAAAGAGCGCTAGCGCTACTAGCGGTAGCGAGCTTCTCATAACCGCGCTGCTGCTACACTTGTGTAGCAGTAGCGCGGGTGATCACGCGCTACTGCTATGAGTTAGCTGTAGCGCCAGATATTAGTTCTTGGGGGTACCCGCCATCGACATATATAAAACCAGCTGCTGCTAGCCTTTTCCCTAGGAGTGGGGGGCACCGCACACGGCTAAGGAACGATCTCAATGATCAACTTGTGTGTCTTGGGTGCCCCCCTGCCCCCGTATATAAAGGAGGGAGGGAGGGGGTGGCCGGCCCAAGGAGGGGCGCGCCATAGGGAGGGGGAAACCTACTCCAAGTAGGTTTCCCCTCCTATTCCTAATCCAAGTTGGAGGGGGAAGGAAGGAGTAGTAGTAGGAAGGAAGAGGGGGAAGGAGAGAAGGAAAGGGGGGCCGGCCCCCTTCCCAATTCGGATTGGGCTTGGGGGGAGCGCCCCCTTCCCTTGCTCCTTCTCCCTCCCTTCCAATAGGGCCCAATAAGGCCCATATACTTACCGGGGGGTTCCGGTAACCTCCCGGAGCTCCGGTATATTCCCAAACTCTCCCGGAACCTTTCCGGTGTCCAAATATATCCGTCCAATATATCAATCTTTATGTCTCGACCATTTCGAGACTCCTCGTCATGTCCGTGATCACATCCGGGACTCCGAGCAAACTTCGGTACATCAAAATATATAAACTCATAATATAACTGTCATCGAAACCTTAAGCGTGCGGACCCTACGGTTCGAGAACAATGTAGACATGACCGAGACACGTCTCTAGTCAATAACCAATAGCGGGACCTGGATGCTCATATTGGTTCCTACATATTCTACGAAGATCTTTATCGGTCAAACCGCATAACAACATACGTTGTTCCCTTTGTCATCGGTATGTTACTTGCCCGAGATTTGATCGTCGGTATCCAATACCTAGTTCAATCTCGTTACTGGCAAGTCTCTTTACTCGTTCCGTAATACGTCATCTTATAAATAACTCATTAGTTACATGCTTGCAAGGCTTAGGTGATAAGTATTACCGAGAGGGCCCAGAGATACCTCTCCGACAATCGGAGTGACAAATCCTAATCTCGAATTATGCCAACTCAACATGTACCTTCGGAGACACCTGTAGTACTCCTTTATAATCACCCAGTTACGTTGTGATGTTTGGTAGTACCCAAAGTGTTCCTCCGGTAAACGGGAGTTGCATAATTCTCATAGTTACAGGAACATGTATAAGTCATGAAGAAAGTAATAGCAGAATACTAAACGATCAAGTGCTAAGCTAACGGGATGGGTCGACATGTCAATCACATCATTCTCCTAATGATGTGATCCTATTTAATCAAATGACAACACATGTCTATGGTTAGGAAACATAACCATCTTTGATTAATGAGCTAGTCAAGTAGAGGCATACTAGTGACTATATGTTTGTCTATGTATTCACACATGTATCATGTTTCCGGTTAATACAATTCTAGCATGAATAATAAACATTTATCATGATATGAGGAAATAAATAATAACTTTATTATTGCCTCTAGGGCATATTTCCTTCAATGGGGCCTTAGCATGACGACTTCCCAACTGTCTACTACAACAAGTTGTCCCCGACTTCCGACGAGCGATGACGACGGCGCGCCTTTGGGTCACTTTAGATCTTGTAGTCTTCGCTAGGTGGTCTACAGATTCGGATGTAATTTTTATTATACCTGGTATTCGTTGTACTGCCATGATTGAAGATGAATAGATCGGAATTTTTTTGGCAAAAACATAGTTATGAACATATCTTTATCTTTATCCTTTTTATATATATTATTTCTCTAATAGTAAAGGGAGGAAGATTTCATAATCCTTTTTCCTCATCCTTTTATATTCGTTAATTTTATGTTAGCCATAAAGATTGACGACTAACATAAAGAAAGGGTTGTTCATTTTCTTTTCTTAAAAGGAGGATTATTTTTTCACTTTTTTTCGTTTGTCATTGATTTTTTTTAGGGGAGTATGTCATTGATCTTTTTCTTTTCTTGAGACGAGAGTAAGTCGTTGACCGAATAATTCGTCCCGTCGTCTCTACGTGCTCGGCCTCAGGCCGTGTGCTCCTGTCAAAAAAGGAATTATGGCCAGGCTGTATTGGCCTCGGCTCACGCCGTAGCTGCTGGCCTGCTCCCCATCGGAATATTTTTTTTATTACCTGACTAAACTGAGATTCAATTCCCCTGGAAAAAGCTAAGATTCGATGGGTGTATTGAGACCGTACCATGACCACTGCTCTGTCGGTTCTTTTTTAACACAGTATAGACGCAAGCGCTTCTATAAACACACATACACTCACCCCTATGAATACACACGCACACCCTATCCCTATGAGCACCTCCGAGAGACTGAGCCGGCATATCATCTTGATATTTTACAAAGTCACCGCCGAAAATCCTGAAATAAATCCAAGATAAATGCGAGCTCCAGGACTTGAACCCTGAAATAAATCCAAGATAAATGCAAGCACCAGGACTTGAACCCTGGTGAGCTGGGGATACCACAGTCCACCTAACCATCCCAACCACAAGTTGGTTCGCACCATTGCTCTGTTGGTACTATGTTTGTGTGGACGTTTGTTATTTTTTACTTTTGCAAAGACACTTGTACAAACATGCATGCATGTGTTGTCCCGTGTGTTCCAATTACCAATTCTCACATGGAGAGAGAACGTTTGTGTTCACTCATTTTTTTGTGAAAAAAGGCTTAAGCCCATTTGTAAGTGTCACAAGTATTTACGAATGCATCCTTAATTCAAAAACTTCATCTGATTTTTTAGCTGTGTGGAAATTTCTCCCACATGTATCCGCTGGCGGCGTGCCATGAGCAAAGCTCGACGCCGCCTATGGGCCTATGCCTTGGTGGAGCAAACTTAATCAAATACAGGAGCTTGTACAAACAGCGGCCAAGAAGTTCATCGATGTAGACCAGAAGATGCCCATGGCCACGATTTGCGTAGCAAATCGCTGCCCTAGAGAAGAAGATCTCAAAAAGATCTCGTAGATACTCCAAATACCATGATGGCCGATCGAATCCAGGTGGATTCGTTGGAGACACACCTCGACACGACCTCCACGGGACGCTAAGCGCATCGATGGAATGGAGATAAAACGGGGAGGACATTATTCCTAAGCTGGAGCAACGCCTCCGTCTCGAGCAAGGCATAGAGACCCCACCAAAATCGATGTTCCAGAGCACCATCCACAAGTAGGACCTCTCTGCCACCGCCGGTACGTGGGCTTTGCCCGACCGCGTACTCTAGCGGCGACAAGAGGAGAATGGGGTGGTTGTAGGAACGGTTATAGCACATAGACATGGGACATGGTGCTTACTTGCCTTGAGCCATATACACTCATTATAGTTGATTCTATGATTTCATCTATGCTCTCTCTAAGACCCCATTCCTATTTTTTGGTTGAAAGAGCAGACGTCTCCATGTTCACTCCCGTTGCAAACGTACGTGCATATGTGCTAGTCTTGTCAAATAGATTGGCTGCCTAAATTCAAAAATGCAAAGCATCATTAATAAAATACACACTGCATAAATATCAGGAACACGTGAGAGAGGATCTGTCCATACACGACACAATTATCCATACATATATCTACCAATCATTGGTATTATGAAGGACTAAAAGCATAACCATGCATGATAGGATTATTGATACATTGTCAGAAGATGATAATAAACACCGATATGTTCACCTCGTTATTTTCTTTGGTAGCATTGTACCACCTAGTAAATTCAGTTTATTAATCATAAAGATTAACAAAGTGTTGTTATTCAACAAAAAGGAAAATTTTCTGTTAGGAAGGGAGCAGCAAATACAGAGAAAAGAGAACTACTCAACCTCAATTTATTCTAAGAACAGCCTTTTTCAGTTCTCTAGCAGCGTAGCATAAAAACAAACTGAAAATTCTAAAAAATCACACCCTCCGTAAATATTTCTTTATAGAGGGAGTTCATCCAAATGAACCAATTTTGTATTTTTCAAAACAAATTTGACAATCACAGAGCAGAATGAAGCCTGGTGCTATGAATTATGTTTCTGTTTTCCAACTTGCAACAGAAACGAGCACAACCAAGTGAACGAATCTTGGCAACTCTCTCAGGGTGAGATTTCGTCCACAGCGACGGCCCCCTCCTTCTGTGGCCGGTCACTGCCACCGCCCACCCCAACCGGTGAATGAATCCCCACCAGAGTCGTGACAAGTATGAGAGGCTTACTAACCTAGCGATTCTGGGCGGCAAAGCACTTTCGTGATCGATGGATCGACGTCAGGCGGCTCCGATAGGCGACATGAGCAGGCGCCCGATGGATCCCGAGCCAGCAAGGAACACAGCGGTGTTGGTGAAATTGAGGATGTTTGCGGCGATTTGGTCGGGTTTTTTTTCCTGTTTTTGAGAGAGGTGGTCACCTCTTTATTTATCCCAAAGGATAAGTGCCACATGTGCGGCACGAAGCAACATGGTCCAAACATCCTTATTACCATCCATTTTGCCACATCAAACAGATGACATCAGCGGAATCTTTTTGTTTTTCGGACTTCAAATTGTTTTATCTCTTAAATAAAAAAATCTAATTAAAAAATAGTTGTCACCATTAAATCCATCTCGAAGATATCTTCAAAACAAGATCCCATATTGATATGTTTCGATGACTTTTCTTGGGCCAAAAGTTGCCATGATATTACACTAAAGTTGCCATAGTGTTTACACTAAAGTTGCCATGATATGTTTCATCTGTTTTTTCTTCAAGATTTAAAGCTACCATTTTATTTCAAATAATATTCATGGAAAATTTTACTAATTGACCATGGCAATTTTTAACACTTAACCACATCAAATTTAATTCATGGATCATGCCAATTTTTAGTAATACTTCATGGCAATTTTAGTTTATAGATCATGTTAATTTTAGTATTTTGATCATTGGCAATTCCAGTATTCTAGCCATGGAAATTATTATTTTTGTGAACCATGACAAATTTTAGTGCATGTATCATGGCAAATTTAAGTAATTCACCAAGGCAATTTTAGTTTCTGAATCATGGCAAATTTTAGTCATTGACAGTGCATTTTTTAAGTAATTGACGACTGATTTCATTTTAATTATGAACCATGTCAAAATTATTTCACGTATCATGGAAAATTTTAATTATGAATTATGTTTCTGTTTTCCAACTTGCAACAGAAACGAGCACAACCAAGTGAACGAATCTTGGCAACTCTCTCAGGGTGAGATTTCGTCCACAGCGACGGCCCCCTCCTTCTGTGGCCGGTCACTGCCACCGCCCACCCCAACCGGTGAATGAATCCCCACCAGAGTCGTGACAAGTATGAGAGGCTTACTAACCTAGCAGTTGCGGCCGGCAGGCGACTTTCGCATCAGATGGATCGACGTCAGGCGGCTCCGATAGGCGACATGAGCAGGCGCCAGATGGATCCCGAGCCAGCAAGTAACACAGCGGTGTTGGTGAAATTGAGGATGCTTGCGGCGATTTGGTCGGGTTTTTTTCCTGTTTTTGAGAGAGGTGGTCACCTCTTTATTTATCCCAAAGGATAAGTGCCACATGTGCGGCACGAAGCAACATGGTCCAAACGTCCTTATTACCATCCATTTTGCCACATCAAACAGATCACATCAGCGGAATCTTTTTGTTTTTCGGACTTAAAATTGTTTTATCTCTTAAATAAAAAAATCTAATTAAAAAATAGTTGTCACCATTAAATCCATCTCGAAGATATCTTCAAAACAAGATCCCATATTGATATGTTTCGATGACTTTTCTTGGGCCAAGAGTTGCCATGATATTACACTAAAGTTGCCATAGTGTTTACACTAAAGTTGCCTTGATATGTTTCATCTGTTTTTTCTTCAAGATTTAAAGCTACCATTTTATTTCAAATAATTTTCATGGAAAATTTTACCAATTGACCATGGCAATTTTTAAGACTTAACCACATCAAATTTAATTCATGGATCATGCCAATTTTTAGTAATACTTCATGGCAATTTTAGTTTATAGATCATGTTAATTTTAGTATTTTGATCATTGGCAATTCCAGTATTCTAGCCATGGAATTTATTTTTTTTGTGTGAACCATGACAAATTTTAGTGCATGTATCAGGCCAAATTTAAGTAATTCACCATGGAAATTTTAGTTTCTGAATCATGGCAAATTTTAGTCATTCACAGTGCATTTTTTAAGTAATTGACGACTGATTTCATAGCACCAGGCTTCATTCTGCTCTGTGATTGTCAAATTTGTTTTGAAAAATACAAAATTGGTTCATTTGGATGAACTCCCTCTATAAAGAAATATTTACGGAGGGAGTAATTTTTTAGAATTTTCAGTTTGTTTTTATGCTACGCTGCTAGAGAACTGAAAAAGGCTGTTCTTAGAATAAATTGAGGTTGAGTAGTTCTCTTTTCTCTGTATTTGCTGCTCCCTTCCTAACAGAAATTTTTCCTTTTTGTTGAATAACAACACTTTGTTAATCTTTATGATTAATAAACTGAATTTACTAGGTGGTACAATGCTACCAAAGAAAATAACAAGGTGAACATATCGGTGTTTATTATCATCATCTGACAATGTATCAATAATCCTATCATGCATGGTTATGCTTTTAGTCCTTCATAATACCAATGATTGGTAGATCTATGTATGGATAATTGTGTCGTGTATGGACAGATCCTCTTTCACGTGTTCCTGATATTTATGCAGTGTGTATTTTATTAATGATGCTTTGCATTTTTGAGTTCAGGCAGCCAATCTATTTGACAAGACTAGCACATATGCACGTACGTTTGCAACGGGAGTGAACATGGAGACGTCTGCTCTTTCAACCGAAAAATAGGAATGGGGTCTTGGAGAGAGCATAGATGAAATCATAGAATCAACTATAATGAGTGTATATGCGTCAAGGCAAGTAAGCACCATGTCCCATGTCTATGTGCTATAACCGTTCCTACAACCACCCCATTCTCCTCTTGTCGCCGCTAGAGTACGCGGTCAGGCAAAGCCCATGTACCGGCGGCGGCAGAGAGGTCCTACTTGTGGATGGTGCTCTGGAACATCGATTTTGGTGGGGTCTCTATGCCTTGCTCGAGACGGAGGCGTTGCTCCAGCTTAGGAATAATGTCCTCCCCGTTTTATCTCCATTCCATCGATGCGCTTAGCGTCCCGTGGAGGTCGTGTCGAGGTGTGTCTCCAACGAATCCTCCTGGATTCGACCGGCCATCATGGTATTTGGAGTATCTACGAGATCTTTTTGAGATCTTCTTCTCTCGGGCAGCGATTTGCTACGCAAATCGTGGCCATGGGCATCTTCTGGTCTACATCGATGAACTTCTTGGCCGCTGTTTGTACAAGCTCCTGTATTTGATTAAGTTTGCTCCACCAAGGCATAGGCCCATAGGCGGCATCGAGCTTTGCTCATGGCACGCCGCCAGCGGATATATGTGGGAGAAATTTCCACACAGCTAAAAAATCAGATGAATTTTTTGAATTAAGGATGCATTCGTAAATACTTGTGACACTTACAAATAGGCTTAAGCCTTTTTTCACAAAAAAATGAGTGAACACAAACGTTCTCTCTCCATGTGAGAATTGGTAATTGGAACACACGGGACAACACATGCATGCATGTTTGTACAAGTGTCTTTGCAAAAGTAAAAAATAACAAACGTCCACACAAACATAGTACCAACAGAGCAATGGTGCGAACCAACTTGTGGTTGGGATGGTTAAGTGGACAGTGGTATCCCCAGCTCACCAGGGTTCAAGTCCTGGTGCTTGCATTTATCTTGGATTTATTTCAGGGTTCAAGTCCTGGAGCTCGCATTTATCTTGAATTTATTTCAGGATTTTCGGCGGTGACTTTGTAAAATATCAAGATGATATGCCGGCTCAGTCTCTCGGAGGTGCTCATAGGGATAGGGTGTGCGTGTGTGTTCATAGGGGTGAGTGTATGTGTGTTTATAGAAGCGCTTGCGTCTATACTGTGTTAAAAAAGAACCGACAGCGCAGTGGTCATGGTACGGTCTCAATCCACCCATCGAATCTTAGCTTTTTCTAGGGGAATTGAATCTCAGTTTAGTCAGGTAATAAAAAAAATATTCCGATGGGGAGCAGGCCAGCAGCTACGCCGTGAGCCGAGGCAAATACAGCCTGGCCATAATTCCTTTTTTGACAGGAGCCTGGCCATAAACTGAAAAACTGCAGCACACGGCCTGAGGCCGAGCACGTAGAGACGACGGGACGAATTATTCGATCAACGACTTACTCTCGTCTCAAGAAAAAGATCAATGACATACTCCCCTAAAAAAATCAATGACAAACGAAAAAAGTGAAAAAACAATCCTCCTTTTAAGAAAAGAAAATGAACAACCCTTTCTTTATGTTAGTCGTCAATCTTTATGGCTAACATAAAATTAACGAATATAAAAGGATGAGGAAAAAGGATTATGAAATCTTCCTCCCTTTACTATTAGAGAAATAATATATATAAAAAGGATAAAGATAAAGATATGTTCATAACTATGTTTTTGCCGAAAAATTTCCGATCTATTCATCTTCAATCATGGCAGTACAACGAATACCAGGTATAATAAAAATTACATCCGAATCTGTAGACCACCTAGCGAAGACTACAAGATCTAAAGTGACCCAAAGGCGCGCCGCCGTCATCGCTCGTCGGAAGTCGGGCACAACTTGTTGTAGTAGACAGTTGGGAAGTCGTCATGCTAAGGCCCCATAGGACCAACGCACTAGAACAACAACCGCTGCAGATGAAGAATAAAATAGATCAGAAGGATCCAACCCGAAGACACACAAACGTAGATGAACAACGACAAGATACGAACAAATTCACCAAAGATAAATTCGCCGGAGACACCACTCCACACGCCCACCAAGAGTTCTAGACGCACTGTAGGAATGGGGGCTAAGCATGGAGACCTTTATCCCATCTGCAGGGAGCCGCCACCATCTCGTCTTCCTGAGTAGGATACAAACCCTAGCAAAACTGAAAGAAATGACTAAAGTGGAGCCCTCCCGTCGGCCCTTGCCGAGATTTACCGCGCCCCCCACCGAAGAGGAGGCGGACATGCGGAGGCGCCTGCGGGAGGCAAAAACCCTAGCTCTTTTTTTGTGGAGGAGGAGAAGGAAGCGGCGGCTAGAGATGAGCAATGTTCATAACTAGTGTTGCTTGTAACTTCTACATCTCTTAATTAATCTTTGTCACACGCAAAAAATATTAATCTTGGCCATTATACTACATACGTTTCTAAATATAAGGCTTTTTAGATATTTTAATACGGGCTACATATGATATGTATAGACCTATTTTAGAGTCTAAATTCACTAATTTTGCTTTGTATGTTGTCTATATTGAAATTTGTAAAAAGGTTTATAATTAGAAACGGATGTAGTAATTAATACCAATGGCTCACTTATTTCTAGCACATGTGGATGATTCTGAGCATCATCTTGATGCAATTTAAGATGTACTACCACGCGTGGTCGGCCGTAGTGGCGTTCGGCCAGCTGGAGCCTGATTGATTGTTGTTTCCTACTCTCTCCATTCCTTTATATAAGATGTATTTGTTTTTCAAAAGAATTTCACAATGTAAGGTGTATTTCTTCTAAATCCCTCTAATTCCCTTTTTAGCCCTCCATAAAAAGGAAGATATATCTTTGTCGATTGCATGTATCTCTCCTTGTAGCAAAAGAAGGCAAATATCTTTCTGTCGATTGCATGTATCTCTTACTTTCCTGCACTCAGTGATTTATTTGCCACTCACCAACAAATTATCAAGGGCAATTTTGTACTAAGGCTTCTACATTTATGTGCCTTGGTCACCGTGCCAAAAATAATACACCTTACATAAAAAAGGAGGGAGTATTTCCATACTAACAAGTACACTTTCCTATCTGATTAATTTTTATTTCCCACCCTATACCAATACGTACACTCTTTTAGGAAATACGAATATGTTATAGCATGTGTTGAATCTTGTACGTGTCAAAGGCTAAAACCTTTACATTCTTTAGTTGTATGTAAATTTTTTATGTAATGTTATGTAGATCTACTTTTAAATCAGCCGTCAATCTTTATGATTAACATAAAACCAGCGGATATAAAAGGGTGACATATGGAGAACTATGAAAGCCTCCTACCTTTAATAGTAGGTATAGATGTCGTCATCGGTGTCCAATTCCAAGAGGTTGCACGGACCATCAGCACGTGCTCTTGACACACTCAGCAGCCTTCCTGACCCATTGCTCCATCTCGTGTTGTCCTTCTAGCTGATGCCAGAAGTCGTGCGCACAAGCTTTCTCTCGCCACGGTGGCGTGATCTCTGGGCCTCCGTGCCATTCATCCACCTAGACTACAAGGACTTTGTGGATGGTGATGATGATCGGGAGAAGAGAATGACGGATCAGAATAGGCTGCAGAAGTTTGGGGACCAGTTGCTACTCTTGCGTGATGGCACTCTTCCCTTGGATGAGGCTCGGATCTTTATCAGCGGTCATGATTTTGCTAACAAATGTGATACATGGATTCGTCATGCAATCACACGTAAAGCTCGTTTGCTTCATGTTTATGGTTCTAGCCACATTGTAATAATATTCGACAACAGGTCACTGTTTTCTTCTCAGCACCTGAGAAGAATCAATCTCCAAGAGGTGTTTGGATGACAGGATTTTTCAGGCCGTTGAATTTGGACCTCCATGTGCTTGAACATCTAGAGCTGGATCATTGCAATGTCTCAGACCCACAACAGATGTCATCGAGGTTACTCAAGACTATAAGCATTTCCCGCTGCCATTTCAACAAAGGTCTTGAGATTTGTGCTCCGAACCTAAACGATTTGTCTATCCTCGACCCAACATTATGATATAGAGGGTGTTTTCTAGTAACTAGGGATTTGCATTCTCTAGTTACAACTTCAATAAGTCTAAGATTTGTTATCCTCCATGACAATTGAGGCAAAATATTGAATTATGGTATACTCCATGGCCTCTCACATGGCACAACCTTGGAAGTTGTATGCACCATTATCTGAGGTACGACTGATTGGGTTGTTCTCTTTCCATGTTTATGTGACATGCTAGTTTAGCTGAATATTATTTATTGCATTGCTAGATTTCCTAGTATTAGCTACCTTTTGATATCAATGCAAGACACAATCTTCTTTATTGTTTAACCAACTATTTTGCCCCTCCTGTTTGTCATGTTGCTATTCTAACTAGCTCCATTAATTTCATCTTTGATGAACGTGAAGCACGCATTCGAGAGGGGTTTGCAAACATTCCCAGTGTTTGGCAACCTCACAAGCCTGGTGCTGGGCGAATGGTGCATGGCTTCTTACTTCACTCTACTAATTCTCATTCTCCGGCGCTCCCCTAAACTGAAGGATCTGACCTTTAAGCTCAAAATGGTACTACTCCTTTAAGGTAGATATGCTTATGTAATGTGGAGCATGCAAGGATATTGAGGGTCATCTGCCAGCGACGAAGGAATCGTCACCGGACAACTATCCAAGCATCGAGAGGACTGTGATCTACTACGACAAAGATGATCCGAGGCAGTGGTGAAGCCAGGAGTTCAAAGTTGTGACGTCAATTTAAAGTTGTGATGTCAAATACTAATGCTTATACGAAGTTTGTACTGGTTTTTGCTTGATGTCTACTAATACATGCTAAAATGTTGTGTAGTCAGTTGACTACGCAGCTAACCCATGGCGCCACCACTG
This sequence comes from Aegilops speltoides, assembly GCA_021437245.1. Taxonomy (NCBI): domain Eukaryota; kingdom Viridiplantae; phylum Streptophyta; class Magnoliopsida; order Poales; family Poaceae; genus Aegilops; species Aegilops speltoides. The sequence continues at coordinate 572,559,345 of CM038143.1, forward strand.
ACCTGAGGGTGAGCGCATTGGTGCAGGTGCTGCTACCGATTGTCATCCCACACGGGGAAATTAGCATCAAAGGTCACTAGTAGTATCGAACACATTCCTCACTCATGTATGGTTTGATCTCAGAATAGCGGCGAGCGCAGTGTCCTTGATTTTATTTTTTTCTTGTGAAACTCGGTTAAAAAAATGTTTCTTTGGGAAATAAAGAGGAGACTGGAGTCTTTGTTGCAACAAAAAAAATCATCAAGCGTCTACGTGATTCGTTTCTTTGTTTTCGCGTACGTGCCATGCAGCAAAAAATGAAAAAAAAATAGGGAAAATCTAACGCGTGCGCCTGAGAGGTTTCATGCATACTCGACAACACAAGCGAATCGAAGCAGGCTGTCAAATAGACAACTTGTCAAATGGGCGCTGGACACAGCGCTTGATCTTGCCACTACAGGAAGGGAGAATGGAGTGAAACCTGCCAAGACCATAGCTAAGCGGCCTCCTGCCAGGGGCACTGAAACTGAATATTGATGCGAGTTTATGCGATAGTGATCATCATGGCAGCACCGGGACCATCATCCGTGATCATATGGATAACCTGATTAGGGGACAAGCCATCTGGTATGATTGTCTCTTCACTGCTAATCCCCGAGGCATATGCAATTTGGGATAGGGTTCATCTGGCCCATGGTATTGCTTTCCGATCTGTGATTATAGAGTGATGCCCACTAATTTGTGAGATGGCTGGATGAAGATACCTATGACAGATCACCAGCGATGGTTGTGTGCCGGGAGGTAAAGAGAAAGGTGTAACAGCTCCCGGGTGCCCCCACACCCTCACGAACAGTAAATTCGTAAAAGATTAAAAAAAATCAAAAAAATCTGTAACTTTCAAGGATCAGAGATGATCAAAGATGTGATGTTCCTGCAAAGTTTCAGCAAGAAATAACCTTCGCGGGGAGTTCTCACAAAAAAATCACTGCTTAAAAATGTACATAAACTTTGAACAATGATTTTGTTTTTTTAGGTGAGGGCTCCTCGAATGCTATTTTTAGCTAAAACTTTGCAAGATCATAAAAAAATTGATTACGTTTGATGTCCAAAAGTTTCATTTTTTTGAATTTACTGTTCATAGAGGGTGTAGGGGCACCCGGGTGCTGAAAATCCTGTCTCAGAGGTAAAAGAGCCAAGTGCATGTTTTGATTCTTTCACTGTTGATTACATCGGGAGAGAAGGAAATCGGTGGCAACATATTTGTGCCAAGCTACCTAGAACTACTACAAGACGTAGATGTCTTTGGATCACCTTTGTTCCAATGAAAATTAGCTTATGCTTTGCAGTTTGATTGTAACCCCAATCTTTATCTAATAATAAAGAGAATTGGGTTTCTGCCCGTACGTCGTCGCTAGCGATTTTGCATAAAAGTCCCTCGGTTTATAAGAAATTAACCCGCAGTCCCTGTTTTAGTGGCAATCTAGGAAAACGTTTTACTTTTATAAATGAAACCCTATAGTCATTTGAATTCTGTCCGCAGTCCTCCTCTTCGTCTTATCCACTCGGCCCTGCCGGCGGCCGCCGTGCATCGCTCGGGAGGATGGAGGGCGCTCGCCGGGAGGATGGACGGCGCGGAGAGGCATGCTCACGTCCGAGCCCCTGTGCCCGCGCCTCGAGCCTTCGTGCACCGCTCCGGCGGCCCCTCTCCAGCTGCCATCGCCGGCGACCACCAGCAGCGCCCGTCGCAGATCTCAGCGCGCCACCCGAGGCCCCAGCCAGGCCGCGCGCTGTCCTCCGCAACCCGGCCTCCTCGTCGACCTCGCCTCTCCAAACAAAGAAATTAATCCCGCAAGTGAGCGAGCAAAGGAATAAATAAACTCTGCAATAATAGGACTATAGGAGCTTATAATCAGCAGCATCGGATTCAACATCTTCGGTGAAGAAAGCAGAGATGCAGATGGGATAATAAAGAACGAACGCAAAGAAGAGTCGCCGTCGCCGTCACCTAGCCCAGCGGCCTCGCCGCACCGACACTTCCACCGGCAAGGGCCGGCTTGCCCGCTGCAGTTCGCCCACGCGAGCGAGGCGAGAAGGACGGCGCGCCCACTCGAGTGAGGCGAGAAGGACGGCCCGGACGGTCGACGGCGGCACGCTGACATCATTGTCCTCACGCATGGCGAGGCAGGGGTTGCAGGGGAGGACGAGCTCCAGCGGTCGGCGAACTAGGAGGAGGCGGCTGCGCGACAAGCCCGGTGGTGGCAGCAGCGGCGAGGCTCCCGCGGGTGCTCCTGCATGGTCAAGGAAAAAAGAAAGAATTGAGATGCAGGGAAGGGAGAGAGGAAGAAGGAGAAAGGAGGGTGTTGCGAGGAGGCGCTAGAGCTCCGGGCAGGCGATGTGCGCGAGGACACGGCATGTCGATTTGGCCAGATCAGAAGCACGGGGCCGGTGACTGGGGCGGACGACCAGATTAGGCCGACGGCAGAGGAGCTCCAAGGCGCGAGCCATGGCGTCCTCTAGGTTCCTCGCCGTGTGCTGCTCTGGCTCTGGCCAGCCATCACGGCCCCGCGCACGTGTGGCTGTTCTGGCTGGGTTGGACGGAGAAGAGGAAGAGAACCAGTGCTAGATAGGACGAGATGAAATTGTCTTGTACCGGCTAGAAGCTAATGGATTCATGCGTGTCGGTGCTTTTCTTTAATGAAATGAGATGAAATTGTCTTGTACCGGCTAGAAGCTAATGGATTCATGCGTGTTCTAGCACCCATTTTTTTTTATATTGGAAGAGCACCGACTACTTGATGTTGTTTGTCTTTCGACTTAGTATAACTTTATACACATTTTTATACTATAGTTAGTAAGAAGTTAAAACACTTATTTTGAGACGAAGGAACTATAATGATTAAAAGTAAGTAAAATATTAAGAAAAAATTGGCGGAGAAGATACTTGAAGCTCACCGGTACTTGCTAGCCATCAAGATATTCCTTGGATGACATCGATGCCATCGGTGAGATAGGGAGGGAGAGAGCGAGGGATGAAGAATAGAGAAAGTGCGACAACAGTGCATCTTGCTCGTGCCCTGTTTACCCCACACGACAACTAGGAGGGGGAGCACTACCCTCTGTTGTACCACATGCCCCGCAACTCAACGTACCCTAATCTTGATTCTCATCGAGTACCGATGACAATGTATAGGGAAGTGGTCATGTTGGTGTGGAGAGTGTGCTCCTACCGTTGGCGCAACGTGTCAACAAAAAGAGCGGCAAACATTGTAAATTCTTTACTTTCTGGCCATCATATTTTTGAAGTGGGAAAGCATAAATATGAATTTATATATGATATATTTGAAACTGTTACAGGTATGTGAATGATGCACACTTACTTTCGCGTCAAAGGAGTAGCCACTGATCTAACAGATCGCTAATTGTTTAGATTTTCGTAATTTTTTACAAAGGATTGTTAAATAAGTAGGTTATATTAATAGAGGAAAAGATTACAAGCTTTTGAAATACAATGAGATCTTCATAAAGTGGATCCTTATGAGTCTTAAAACCAATTTAATTGAAAAATCTTATTATTCATCATGACAGGTAACACTCGAATACCATATGAACTCTCAGGATTTATTTTATACCCGTTACAATGCACGGGCATTTTTTCTAGTTATAATAAAGCTCTCTTCAAGTCTGCAAGAAAGCGAAGCAGGCCGTACGTATAGAGGAGACGTACGAGTCCTAGCTTGTTATGCCCCCTGCAGGTCCGGCCCAAACATTGCAAGCGTATCGATCTCGTCGATAAGATCACCGGAGACCTACACCGCAGCATATACCCAATCCACCCGCCGTACGTACGTGCGTACGACGATCGGCAAAGATGTCTTCCCAACTCCCCGACGAACTCCTCGACCTGGTCTACCGCCGGATCGCCAACCCGCTCAGCCGCGTGCGCTTCGCCGCCGTCTGCCGGGCGTGGCGCGCCGTCGCATCCTGGCGACCGCCTCCGCCGCCTCTCCCGATGCTGCTCCTCTCCACGTACGACCGCGCCAAAACCAAGGATCTCTACTGCCTTGAGGACGGAGGGCTCCTGCGCGTCCGCCTTCCACCCACGCCCAAAGTCTTCGCTCGCAAGTGGATCATCGGATCTCATCAAGGTGGATGGGTTGCCATGGTGTCCGCTGGCCGCATCATGGTACTGAACCTCTTCTCCGGTGCCAAGGTGGAGCTCTCGGCGGAGCAAAGGAGGATCGACCCTAGCGATACCTCCACCGATCCCTCCAGGGTCTCCAAAATCATCTTCTCAGAGGAACCCACCTCCGAGACTTGCATCCTCGCAGCCATCACCCGCGGATGCATGGTCGCTCTTTGCAGAGTTAGTTGTGCTAAAGGGTGGACTATGAAAGCATGTGGCATGAGGAACCTCAAGGATATAGCCTTCTGCCATGGGGAGCTCTACGGGCTCCGGCTAGATTATCAGGAGGTCACACTGCTCAAGTTTGGCATCGGCGGCGGCACAAATGCACCTGTACTGGTCAAGACCATCCAGACCGTGGTCATCCAAAGCCTTCCTTATCTTTTGTGGGAGGAAGATGATTATGCGCCTGTGCATGCCATCTACATCTTTGAGATGGGCAACAAGCTGACTATGGCGGTCAAGACCGGGGAGTATTTCTTCAGGCTATTTCAGCTAGTCCGCCTAGTTGTCAATGTCAACACACACTATAGGTGGGTAGAGATGACAAGCTTGCATGACTATGCATTGTTCTTGGGCCCAACATGCTCCATGGCTCTGGAGGTGTGTGCGGAAGGGCGTGGCGGCGTGCAGAGGAACCACATCTATTACTCCAACGAAAGATATGGCCATCTTCCTTCTCATAAGAGGTATCTCACAAAAATGGCCGATGGCCGTGCCGTGTACTACGACGATGATGAAATAGTGTGTTACGACGGGAAGGTGATTATGTCAAAAGGATTTTATGGGGAGCGTGGCGTTCAAGCTGCCATGTGGCTTGTCCCACCGCACGTGTAGCGGACTAGCAGGATTTCAATATCAAAGTTTGTGACGACGGAAGGTGATTGTGTCGTGTCGATTTTATTCTGATCGTGGCGTTCTAGCTTTCATACATGTAGCTAGATATGTCTTGCACCATCCATAACTCATTATCAATGGCAAGGAACAAGCTTGCTAATGAAATGAAATTGCCTCATGACTCTGAGTATTGTGTGATGCAGAGCCCCGAGGTAAGCCCTCCTTTTAGAAAGCCAAAATGTCATGTGCTTGCTATTATTTTGCCGGCCCTCAACAAGCCTGAGAGAGGCCATACCTTAGTGTGGTTATTTTGGAGAGGTACGAGTATCGCTGGGTATTATACAACAATTTCGCAACTACACTTTATATATAAATTATAAAGTTAAGGAAGCTAGCAGCATAATAGCTCAGCAAGTACAATGACCAGGTATTGAGTTTGAACCAGAAAATGAAAAACACTCAAAAAATCTCTTGGTTGATCGCTTCGCTTGTCACCTCCATTGCGGTAAACGTGTCCCTGTGGGGTCCATCCCCACTGTAATCCTTATCACTAGAAGCCTGCCCCATCCACTTGTTTCTCCTCGAGTTTGTTTGTTTCCTTGGACAGAGTTTTCTCACCAAACAACCCTCTCTGGCCACCGTTGCTGCAAGCCCAGGGGACCACCCAAAGGCGACCACCATTGCCACCAGAGGCGCGGTGCTGCAGGAGAACCTCCGGCCACCGCTTCGCGGGACTCTGGCACCAGCCCTGCCACCCATCTTGTCGTACCATCCTGCAACCCACCTCATCGCAGCAAGCATGGTTTGCTACAAGCCAGAGGCGAGCCGAAAGTCGCCGAGGTTGCAGCATCGTGGATGTTGCAATCCACCCTATCGCGGTGGCTGCCTTTGCTGCAGGAGTTGCAGCATCGTGGATGTTGCAATCCACCCTATCGCGGTGGCTGCCTTTGCTGCAGGACACAGGCGAGCCAACCTGAACTGATCCCCACAGCTCTCGTCCAGGATCAATCGTTCACAAGTTCAGTACTAACAAGCAGTCAAATAGTTTGCAAAAAAAACACGCAGTCAAATAAGAGAATCAAACCAAGGAGCCAAATACCCTCTTGGAGACTTGGACAACAATAAACCTGCTGATAAATGTTTGTACTTACAGGAAGAGGTTATCTGAATCAAACCATGCGGTCATTTACATGTTCAGTAGTGAAGTGCTGTCCATAATACAACCACAGACCAAGGATCAGAGTAGTCTCTTGGAAACTACTTTTCATAACAAGGTTTACCTGAATCAAACCCTACTAATGTTTCTGAATTTTTGGCTAGACAAATGGTATCATTTCCTATAACAGCATCTTCGCTGTTATTATGGAAAACATATCAAACCCTTATGTATTATTCCTACCAATTTGATGGCTTAGGTTCAGCACTTTTTCTGCCGACTCATCATCAGAGCTGAATCTGCAGATCTATAAGAGCTTTCTTGCGGTTAGAGTTGATTCATCTGTAGTGGGTGTTGGTCATGTTGCTGTAATCCATAACATTTTGGAGTATGAAGAAACACACAAACTTCGATAAATGGAATGATCCTGTTTGATTCTCCTGACATTTTTTATAACTAAGCTAATTAGGTTAGTTTAGCTCCAGGATGTGCGATGTGCGGAAACGTCTTGACCTCGGTACGAGGGGACGTGTTGCATGTTATAGGCAGGGGCGCAATAACCCTAAGGCGCATACAGTTGAGAACTTACAGAAGACTTGGAGAAGAAGAGATAGAATAGGTTACAAGAGATAAACATGAACCAACTACCTAGCTATCTCTATCAATATGGTTGGACTCCTGATGCGTATGGTTGGACTCCTGATGTGGCTCATGAGGTTGGTGCGGCAGCCAAGGCAACGTGACAGGTTGTGTTTAACACCCTCCCGTAATCACTACTTCATCAAGTTGAGATTATGCTGGAAGTCTTCAAAGCTTTTGGTAGGCAATGATTTTGTGAATCCATCTGCAATTTGATCTCTGGAATGCACAAACCGAATGTCAAGTTGCTTCTTGGCAACTCTTTCTTTCACAAAGTGAAAATCTATCTCAATGTGCTTTGTTCTGGCATAAAAAACTGGATTAGCAGACAAGTACGTTGCACCTAGATTGTCACACCATAAACATGGAGCTTGAGTATCCTTAATACCAAGTTCCCTAAGAAAGGATTGTACGCAAATAATCTCTGTTGTGGCATTTGCTAATGCCTTATACTCTGCCTCTATACTAGATGTGGAGACAGTAGCTTGCTTTCTTGCACACCATGATATCAAATTAGGACCAAAAAATACTGCAAATCCACCAGTGGATCTCCTATCATCCAAACATCCTGCCCAATCAGAGTCTAAGAAGGCACTTATAAGTGTAGATGATGACTTGCAGAAATTTAGACCAACATTAAGAGTGTTCTTGACATATCTAACAATGCGTTTGGCAGCAGTCAAATGAACTGTAGTGGGTGCATGAAGGAATTGGCAAACTTTGTTAACAGCAAAAGAGATATCAGGCCTGGTAAGTGTCAAGTATTGAAGAGCACCTACTAGACTTCGGTACCTTGTACTATCATCTTGACTCAAAAGCTGTCCCTCGGTAAGAGACAATTTTTCTGAACTTGACAAAGGAGTGGGTGAGGGTTTACAACCTTGGAGACCAGCCTTCTTTACCAGATCTGCTGCATATTTCTCCTGGGATAGGTGAAGGCCATCCTCATGCTTCTTCACCTCAATCCCTAGGAAATAATGTAAGTCTCCAAGATCCTTGAGAGCAAACTCTGTACTGAGATCCTTCAAAAGTCCTGTAATAGCCTCATCTGATGAACTGGTGACAATTATATCATCAACATATATAAGTACAAATATGTGTGTATTGTACTTATTATAAATGAACAATGAGGTGTCAGACTTAGAAGGAACAAAGCCAAGCATTTGCATTTTTTTGCTGAGACGTGATTACCATGCCCTTGGTGCATGCTTCAACCCATATAAAGACTTGTCAAGTTTACACACATAAGAGGGTGCATCTTTGCTTACAAACCCAGGAGGTTGCTTCACGTACACTTCCTCTTCCAGAACACCATGGAGAAACGCGTTCTGCACATCTAGCTGCCTGAGACTCCAGCCCTTGGATACAGCAATAGACAAAACGAGACGGATAGTGGTAGCCTTTACAACGGGACTAAACGTGTCCTCATAGTCTATGCCATACCGTTGTTTAAAACCTTTGGCGACAAGTCTGGCCTTGTAACGATCAATGGTTCCGTCAGACTTTCTTTTAATCCTGAATACCCACTTGCAATCAATAAGATTTTTACCTTGCAGCGGAGGAACCAGATGCCATGTTTTATTTTTCTGCAGTGCCTTGAATTCCTCGTTCATGGCATTTTTCCATTTGTCATCACTGAGTGCTTCTTCAAGTGTATATGGTTCACCTGGTTCACCTGTGGAGCACACCATCCCATACTTAGTTACATGTTTATAATCAATAGGCTGAATTACCCCTTTTTGTAGCCGTGTACGGCGTGGAGATGGTGCAGCTTCGGTTTGTGGCACAGAAGATCCTGGTCCAGCAGCAGCAGCGGGATCAGCAGCAGCATCTGTGCGCGTCGGATCTTCTGTGGCCGTTGGTGAAGCTGTGAACATTGCAGCGGGCGCAGAAGATCCCGCCCCGCGGGCCTCATCATTGATGCATGATGGAGCGGGCCCACTATCAACACGGGATCCCGTGCCAGCGGCTGTCGGGTGGCGTAGATCCCTCCTTTTGTAGCAGATTGGCTGGACCGGAAAACAAGTCGCGGGCCCAGCTGCAGCTGTTCGCCAAGTGGTGGCGCCTGATTTGCGCGGACCAGAGGGGGCTGGCTCGGGGACGACGCGCGGTGGGTCGCGCCCGACCACGCCTGGCAAGGTTGTTGGCGGCGCTGATGGCGCAGAATCTGAGGCAGATTCTCCTGGCGGTTCTGACGCTGCGGGCCGCCCGGATCCCGAAGGCGATACGGCTGACACGCCTGACCGCGCGGATCCCGAGGGGGATTTGTTCCCTGCGCCGGAGCACATGAAATATGGCTCTGTGAGGCGCGTTTCTTCATCAATTTTGCTTCCTTTTTTCTGTATATTCTCCTGCATTATCACAAGGCTCACACAAGGCATTAATAGGGTCAGTCAATAGTTGATCATCACAGTTATTTCCCCCTTGATCAAGACTGGTGAGATGAGATGGTAGAAGGAAAATTTCCTTGCAAAGTAATGCACCAGCATTGGGGTGAAGGTCGGAGAAAGGAAATTTGGTCTCATCGAACACAACATCACGAGATATATAGACACGACCCGTGGAGACATCGAGACACTTGACACCCTTGTGTTAAGCACTATACCCTAGAAAGACACATTGTTTTGAGCGGAACATGAGCTTGCGATTATTGTAGGGGCGAAGATTCGGCCAGCAGGCACAACCAAAGACACGGAGAGACTTGTAGTCTGGTTTGGTGTGAAGAAGTCTTTCTATGGAGGTTTCATTGTGGATGACACGACTAGGAAGCATGTTGATGATGTGAACAGCAGTAAGAAACGCTTCATCCCAGAACTTAAGAGGCATAGAAGCACCAGCAAGTAGAGCTAGACCAACTTCAACGATATGCCTATGCTTACGTTCAGCAGAGCCGTTTTGTTGGTGAGCATGTGGGCAGGACAAAAGATGAGAGATGCCCAAAGTTTGGAAGAAGGAATTGAGCTTTTCATATTCCCCTCCCCAATCAGATTGAACAG